>JAJHZJ010000104.1:13853769-14453769 GCA_023548195.1 Bettongia penicillata ogilbyi | reverse complement strand
ATTTTACATTTTCTTCTATTTTTTCATTCTTTAGATTCTGTTTGACTGATTCTTGATGTCTAATAGAGTCATTAGCTTCAACTTGCCCAATTCTAATTTTGAATCTATTGTTTTCTTCAGTTAACTTTTGCATCTCCTTTTCCATTTGTCCAATTTTTCCAGTTAGGTTTTGTATTACTTTGTCCAATTTTCTTTTTAAATTCTTCCATGAATTCCTTTTTCATATTTTTAAAATCATTAGCCAATTTTTCCTTCTACTTCTCAAATTTGGCTTTTAAAATCCTTCTTGAGCTCTTCCAAGAATGCTCTTTGGGCTTGAGACCAGTTCATATTCCCTTCTGAGGTTTCAGATGGGGATACATTCTCAATACTGATTTCTTAGGTATTTGTATTTTTGTCCTTGTCCCCATAGCAAGCTTCTACAGTCTTTTTTTTCTGGTTTGCTTCTTGCTCATGATGATCATCTTTTTTCCTGGCTTTTAGAATGAATCTCTGTTGCTCAGGCACAGGGGACTCTGTCCCATGGTTCTTATGCTTAGAACTTGAGGTTTTGTGTATTGTGTCCTCTGGTTCTTTCAGCTAGAAGCTGAAATTCTTCAGCTTACCTGGTGCTGAGCTGACTGGTGTGCCAAAGCAGAGGCCATATGAAGTCTTTCTGAGTTTCTCAGGAGTTACCCTGGAGCTTGCTGTGTGAGATGTGGGGGAGGGGTGGTCTAGCCACAGGAGGTCTCCTCTCCTAACCTAGAGCACAGGCAGGCTCAGTGGTTGGTGTACTCCATCTTGATTCCCCTGGCTGTGCTAAAGCACAGATGGGATCCTGGTGGTGGCACTTACGGGCTCCACTTTCCTGGGGTTCAGGATCTCCTCCTGGTTCCCTGAGGTGGGACTGTCTGAGACAGCTCTGGTGCTGCATTGGTCCCCTTCAGCCACAGCGAGAGGGACCCCACCTTAGCAACTTTCCTAGCCTCTCAGGCTAAGAGAGTGTTTACCCCTTCAGTTGATCCCAGTATTCATGATTTTTCATGGGGAAATATTCTCCGAGTTTTTCAAGGTTAACAAGGGGAGAGGATGGCATTTACTTATCACTCCACCATCTTGGCTCCCAGAAGTTCAAGTAGGTGACTTACAGACATTTAATCTGCAGGCTGATAGTCTCAGGAATGGCTGCTGCTGTTACCTGGTGTTCTGTGCTTCTCTCACACTCAGTTCCACTGGACTCCCATCCTGGGCTGATGTGTTTGAGAACCTACACTGCTTCATACCACCAGGTGATTTTTGCTTGGTTTTGCTATGGCATGGTTCATGCTGGTACAGCCCCCTGCAACAGATCCTTCCCATTGACCTTCCAGGCTGTCCTGGGCTGGAAATCTGCCTCATTCTGTCTCCTAGTGGATTCTGCAACTCTAAAATTTATTCAGGTTCTCCTTTTAGAGGTATCCAAAGGAGTTTGGTTCCTCATTTTACATACAGATGAGGGAAAGTAAGAGACTTGTCCAAAGTCACATAGAATCTGAATCAAGCTTAGCTCACTCTTCCTGCTTCCACCTAATGAGGATAAGAGAACTTAAAAAACAAGTATTGATAACCTTTGGTTTTACATCACCTACATTTCCTAATGTTTTCTTTTCCCCTTTCCCCTCCCATAGAGTCAATCTCTTTAATAATATTGGTGGTGGTGGTGGTGGTGGTAGAATTTATATGGTGCACTAAAATGATTACAAAGTACTTTACCAGTATCTCATCTGATCTTCATAACAAACCTAGGAAGGAGGTGCTATTATCCCTGGGTTGCAGATGAGGAAACTGAGGTAGACAGAGGTTAAATGACTTGCCCAGGGTCACATAGACAGTAAATGACAAATAATAAGAGAGAGTAAGGAAGTGAGAGTGACAGAGATATTCAGCAAAACTAACCTAACACAACTACACAGTTCCACATTATATTCAGTATTGCAGATACCTAGTCCCCTACTTCTGCAAATCAGAGGAGGGTGGTCTCTTATTGGAATCATGGAGGCCAAATTTAGTAATCCAAGTTGCACAGCCTTCACTTTTGATTGTTTTGTGTTTATTGTTTCTTCCATTTACATTGTTATCATTGAGTTTCTTGTTTTCTGGGTCTGCTTGTCTCTCTTTGCAATAAGTTCATCTAGATTTTCCCATGCTTCTCTATACTAATCATATTCTTTATTTCTGAAACCACAGGAATATGCTGTGACATATATATGTTTAGCTGTTCCCCAATCGATGGGTCTCTGGTTCAAAAAGTACTAAATTATACTTTACAAAGCACAAAAAGTATAAAGAGTTTGATTTATATAGGGCCTTTTTGCCATTGGCATTCCTAGGGTATATGAATAGTCAGAAAATCTCTGGGTCAAAGGGTGTGAAGAGTTCAGCCAGTCGGTCAACAAGCATTAGTTAAGCACCTGCTACGTGCCAGGGATCATATGGTAGAGATATACAAAGAATGAAACAGTCCCTACTCTCAAGGAACTTACCATTGTAAAGATAGTGAGCTGGTGCTTGAGTGCTGGGCCTGGAGTCAAGAAGACCTAACTTCAAATTGAGCCTCAGACATTTCTAACTGAGTGACCCTGGTCACCCACTTAACCCCTTCTTCCTCAGATTCCTGCACTATAAAACAGGATCATAAAAGCGCCTGCTTCCCAGGGTTATTGTGAGAATAGCCCAGCGTCTGGCACATAGTGGACACTTAATAATGCTCGTTTCCTTTCCCTGATGTGGGAGACAACACGTACATTGATGTTTATGTATGTTATATATAGAGAGGAAAGAATAAATACAAATAATTAGAGTATTCTTGTCTATTAATGGAAGATACAAGTTGAAGTATTAGGATGGTTTTTTGGACATATATCAACATGCATCTCTAGTCCAGGTAGATCTTGTTTTATTCAATGAGAATTGTTTTGAAGCAACTTATATAAATCTTGTTAAATCCCAGATATCTTGTGCCTTTTGGTAGATATTTCAAATCAAATTTCTTTCTCTTTCTTCCCTCCTGGTAATTGTTAGTAATATACAGAAATGCTGATGATTTCTGGGTGTTTAGTTTGTATTCTCCTACTTTGCTGCAAGCTATTAATCATCTCTATTAGTTTTCCCCATTGATTCTCTAGGGTTTTCCATCATATTGTCTGCAAATAGAGATAATTTTGCCTCTTCCATTTCTTTTCCTTGTCTTATTGCCGAAGCTGACATTCCTAGCACTGTGATAGCAGAGAGAGAAGGGGGTATCCTTGCTTCACCCCAGGATTGGGAAAGCTTCCAATGTTCTTCATTACCTAAAAATGCTGGCCTTTGGTTTGAGAGAATGATTTTGTTCCTACCAAAATGTAGCCAGGACCTCTGCTTTTTAATGGGTTTAACATAAACAAGTGATGTATTTTGTTGAAGGCTTTTTAGACATCTATTACCATAAATATGTTTTTTTGTTATTTCTTTATATGATTAATTATGATAATTGTTTTCCTAATGTTGAACCATCTTTTCCCTGGTATAAATCCAACTTGGTCATAATGAATAATTTTTTGGATATATTACTGGAGTCTCTTGGCTAAAATTATATTTAAAGTGTTTCCATCAATATTCATTAGTAGCATCATGGTTTAGTGGATGAAGTGCTGGGCTCAGAGTCCGTGGATGCTTAGTAGCTGTGTGACCCTGAGCAAGTCACTTAACCTCTATATTTCTCCAGGCAACTCCCTAGGATTTAGTCAATTAAGTCAAAAATGAGCTGATCTGTGTAGGTGGAGGGAAAGTACCATGCCAAGAGTTTCCCATAACTGGTGAAATCACAGATCCTTGGAGTACTCATTTGTGTGCTCATTAGTGATATTAGTCTGCTACGCTTTTTAGCATTTTAGCATAAATATTTGCTGCATTTTGTCAAAGGTTTTTTTAGGCATTTTGCTAGTAGTATTTTTGTCCTTTCTTTATGTGATTAATTATGTTAATTGTTCTTTCTCTGCTTTATCCATCCCTGGTATGGGCATTAGGTCAATATGTGTCCCATAAAATGAGTTTAATTGAGTGCCTTGAGTTTTAGGAACAATTTAGGTAGTTCTTAAAAGTTACATTTTAATAGGAACACATTTATTTACAAGGACCACAGGCATTTTAAATGTATTTATGTTAAATTGGTCATTCTGGAAAATCATAAAATTGGGTGAGATCTCTTGAAATCTTTTACAAGTTGTTTGAGGGTAGAAATTCATTATCATTAAGTGTTTGTATCTTGTACTTCTGTATCTACTGAACTCCTATTGTGCCCAGTGATGTGTAGGAGCCAGGCCAAAGACTTCATTTTTTTAAATTAAATAATACTTTCTAGTAGCTCTCCTCTGACTCCAAGCTTAATGAAACATCACTACCCAGAAACAACCTTGGGAGTACTCCTTGATGTGGCTGAAGGAATGTCCCTCAGGAAGCTGAGGGACAAGTCGCATGCATCTCCTGATGTCCAGACAAAAGGGACAAGTTGCTTGCATCTCCTTATCTGAAACCCTCTAACCTCTTGGGTCGACCTCTGGATAGTGCCTGGAACAGAAATAACTGTTCAGCATTGGTGCAAGCATTGAACTTAGGGTGAGGAGACATTAGTTTGATTCCCAGTGCCTCTGTCAATTGATCAGTTGACCTTAAACAAACCACCTCAGCCTTTCAATTCAGTCAAACTTTATAATACACCTACTATGTGTATGTATCAAATCCTGTACTAGGGATCCTCTGGGCTTCCAATTCTTTATTGGTTCATAGGGATACTGATACTTTCTTGCTGGACTGTTGTGAAGAAAGTGCCTTGTAGCTTGCTATGTGCTGTGTAACTATGAGTTATTATCTCTAAGTGTGCCCATGGGCACTTGTTCCAGACTTGTTCACATAGGTTAATGTCAAAGACTTTTTTGTGTGTGTAATCCATCACTCTTCATGTCTTACTGATGATGGAACATTATGTTTGTATGCATGCACATGCAATATAAGAAGAAATCATATTTTAATTATCAGAATATCAAGTGGTGGAACAGAAAATTAGGTGAAAATTATTCAGAATCACTCATTGTTTTCTTTCTTCTCATCCCTGTTAGAATCACAGTAGGGAAGAGCGATTAGCAAATTCATGAATTGTGTATTAGTTTACCTTTCTATTCCCAAGGCTAATTGTTTAAAGTTTTTTTTTACCTTAATTCAAATAAAAATGTTTCTGATGCCTGGATTCTTGATTTGGGGTTGGAGGGCTGGGGAAATGGAAAACAGAAAGTTTCTGCATGCCAAACCTTTCAGGATAATTTTTGGCAGCTGGGTGGAGGAGAGGTGGAAGTTAGAGAGACCAAGATTACAGATATAGGTCAGAGGAGATAGAGGTCTTTACAGAAAGGGACAGTGGAGGACCATGGTAGATGTGAAAGTTAAGACTAACAGGGAGAATCTTGACTCCTTATCTACTTCTCTTTTCCTAGCGTCATGGCAGAATTTAGGGCCAGCCCTGAGAGTGAGGTGGATTGAGCTAGGTTGATTTGCATTTGAGACTAGCAATTTTTTCCAAAAAGAAATGTCAGAGCTTGAGGAAATACATAAGCAAGTGAAAGAAGGCTTTTAAAAATGTCTTTGTGGTTTCAAAATGAATGATTTCCCTCTATGCCTTTTCCTCCCTCACCCTTAGCCATATCCTTACCTCACCATACATAAGAAGTCAGGTAAAACTAAGCACTGCAGAAGCTCCATCTGTCTCATTCAATGTCCTTAGTAACCTGATCCTGGGATTGGTTTGTGCCTGCTGAAGTTAATCAGCTTTTGTGTTTTTATTTACATTATTGTAGATGTGCTCTTCTGGTTGGCTTATTTTGCTCTCAGTCAGCTTGTCCTAATCTTCCCTGGTTTCTGTGAATTCCCCTTTGAATTCTGGGCATTTTTTCTCATTCAGTTGTTCGGTTGTTTTCAGTCATATCCAACTCTTCATGGCCCCATTTGGGGTTTTCATGGCAGAGATCCTGGAGTGATTCACCATTTCCTTCTCCAGGTCATTTTACAGATGAGGAAACTGAGACAAACAGGATGAAATGACTTGCTCAGGATCATGTAGCTAGTAAGTGTCTGAGGTCAGATTTGAATTCGGGAAAAGTAGTCTCCCTCACTCCAAGCCCCAACTGCCCAGTTTCATTTTAAGGATTGCTCACTCTGGCTCCAGTTTTTTGTTCCCCTAAAAAGTGCTGCTGCTTCAGTATACATGAGGCTTCCAACTAAATTTTCATACAGATTAAAATATAATTCTTATTGCTTACCTTTAGAGATGTGAGCTTGTAGCATGTGATTTGATAAAGGAAGATGAGAATTTCATAGTGTTGAGATGATAATTATCCATCTCATGGGAACATAAAATCACTCTGAAAATAATCAATAAAAGGCATGCCTTCCCACGTTTTTAAGATTAGAAATACTCACGTGGGTTGAGGTCAAGGGAAGGGCAAAATTCATTAGTCTCTATGCCCCTCCCCCACATCTAGCTATCTTACCCTTATTCAACTATAGAGTCTTTATGTCTGATCTTTCAATATGAAAGGCATTGAATCATATTTCCACCCAGTTAGCTGCTGGATTGAAACACAAACTCTCTCCACTATTTGGATATGAAATGGGGCTGAAAGGAAGAGTCTCTAACCCTTTCCTGTAGAAGCAAATCTTCTAATACATAGTGAAATAAGAATTGTCTTACTGTTCATAATCGGGATTCTCCTTGGTCTAGAGATGATGTTTTTGTAGGAAAACAAAGGAAGTAATTTGGACCTGTGATGCCCACTAGATAGATATCTCATATGACTGTTGCATGTTGGTTAGCTCACATTGTGCCAAGGTTACTTCAGGCTCTCTCTATGATGAGAGACATGAATCTAAGAAGTGATTCCAATTCTTCTGGTGCTTGTTGCTAAGGATGGTGACATAACGGAGAGAGTTTGAATTAAGGATTTGAATTAAGGAACACTTTCATTGGAATTTTGCCTCAAATACTTCCTAGTAATAGACCATTTAACCTCTTTGGAGCCTCAGTTTTGTCATCTGTAAAACTGAAGCAATAGCACCTTCCTAACAGTGTTGTCATGAAGGTCAAGTTGGGAAAGTTTGTAAAGCAATCTGCAAAGCTTACAATGCCTTAGATAGCTTACAATTGTCAGCTGTTGGCTCATGTGAAGGATTCTTCATCTATGGAATACAGTCCACTTGTTGTAAAGAAGTATATCACTGTATACCTAACAAAGTATAATGCATAATGAGCAAGGTATAACACTCAAGGGATAACAGGATTTTTGAGCTGGAAGGGCACTTGGGGATCATAGAGTGCAATGCCCTCCTCCACTCTAGGCCCGCACAAGTAAAGGATCTACCTGAGATCATGGCAAATGGGTAATAGAATGGGAAGCAGTACTCAGGTGGACTACCTCTCACATCATCCCAGTCTTTTCACCATTCTCCTCTGCTTTCTGCAAACCTATTGAATTTCTATTCAAACTACTATTTCAAATGCAATTATGATTTTGATTCCCCTGAAGAAAAAAGCACTATGAAACTGTTGGACCAGTATGTTGACATTCCTTACTGATGATAAGACTTAGACTGAATTCTAGTCCTAAATGAAATGAAATGGGTCCATGGAGTTCCCTTAAAATTTCATGCAAGTCTTGATGATCAACAATAATATGGGTCAATTACAAATTATGTTTCATTATAAACCCATTGGGGAACCTGAGTCAGAGGGGCAGGAGGCTCAAGGTTGAATGCAGACCTTAATTGGAAAATACAATGGATCAAAAAATTACATCCCATTACTGAGATCCAATAGCTTGAACCAAGACATCCCAAAAAGGAGGCAGTAATGCTAGCCCAAGTAGGCTCTGGATGTGATGAATTATGTCTTAATGAGTATAAATCCTTTACAAAGTATCTGAACATTAGCCATCTCTTACGAGAGAACTTACAACATTGTTTATAGTATCTGAATGACAGCTACTATTATCCTAGAACATTATAAATGAAAGAATTATCTGCACCTAGGCCTCCCTCAGGTCTTGGTGTTTGTAGTGATGTGTATGCTGGAATTCCAGAGTCTGGGAACTCAGGAGCAGGGAGATGTCCAGTAACTAAGCCATGGAGAGAGTTCAAAATGGCTTTCATTTTATACTGAGCTATCTTCCACAATATACCTCATTCTCTAGTAAAGGTGTGTGTGTGTGTGTGTGTATGCATGTGTGTGTTGTTGTGTGATTTTTTACCTTCAAATAAGCTGGTATGTCCTGATTCTCTTGAATTCAACTAGTTTTTCTTTTAATCAAGCACATACTATGTGCCAGATTCTTTGCTAAGCACAGGGGATACAAAGAACCAACAAGACAGGTTCTCCCCTCAGCCTCTGAGGAGCTTGCATTCTGTTTGAGGGAAAGGGCACTTAATACTGCTAAGACAATACAAAGCAATTGGACAACGGGCAAGAGAAGGAATCCATGTGCTATAGTATCAACTGGAGAAATGGGGAAAGGCCTCTTATAGAAGATAGTCCTTGCTCTGAGCCTTGAAGGAAGCTAGAGATTCCAAGGTGAGGAGGGAGAGCATTCCAGGCAGAGGAGACAGTTTGTACAAAGACAGAGAGGATGGAACGTCTTGTGAGTGGAACAGTGAGCAGCCTAGTCTGAGGGAGACGTGAGCTGCATGAGGGAGAAGTATGCAGTCTAAAAAGATAGCTTGAGAAAGAGCAATAAACCTACTGAGAACAGAAAACAACCTGAAAAGAACTGCATCATAACTGCTCTTCAGACCAGAAATCCTTACCCTTTTTTGTAAATCTTAACCCTTTGGCAGACAGTCTGATGAAGCCTATGTACTCCTTCTTAGAATCATGTTTCTAAATGCGTAAAAGAAAATATATAAGATTATGAGGGAAACCAATTATAGTGGAATGCAGGTATCAAATAATGTTTTAAAAACAAGTTCACAGACCCCAGATTAGGGACCCCTGCCTTTGATTGAATTCACTTGCTTGGTTTTCTTATGTGTTTTTTATTTTTTTAAAACAAATTGTAAATGCTCTGTGGGCTTCCCCTGGGGGCCAGGGTAGAAAGAGAGAGATTGCACCAGTAAAGCTATTTTCTTATGGGATGTCCAGGGCAAGAAAAGGAAGGCACTAGTGGCAGATTTCTAGATGTTCCCTTGGCAGAGTACATCTTGGTAGTCAGCATTTACTTTTTCTTTGTTGACAAGAAGTCTTCTCTTGCTGCAGTCATTTAGAAAGAACCAAAAGATTGGGTATATATGTATGTATGTGTGTGGGGGTTTATGTATATGTGTGTATATATGCATATGTGTGTGTGTGTGTGTGTATAATTTTTAACAGGTTTGCCTTGTGGAATAATACTAGAGGTATGTAGCAGATGCATTCTGGATGTTATACTGCCATCTCTTGGCTATGTAAATGAGAGATTCTGCAGTGGATGCTGCTCGTTATTTCAGACTGGGATGTTGCTTGTATATTTGAGTGAGATGCTGTTTGTATATTTCAGATGGGATAAACCAATGCACCCTTCCCTGGTGCTTCTGGACCAGGGCAGTAATAAATACACATATGCTGAGAACCTCATCTCAGTCATTGTAACTAGTCCTTAGGAAGTCCAGAAGCTAAAAGATCTGTTTGGGGGGGATGGGGCAAAAGATGTTTGGTCTTTCACTAAGTTGGAAATTGTTTGTAGAGTACACTTTATCCCATCAAACTCAAGTTAATTCAATCTTCTCTTAAGTGTAACCTAAAGCACAGAAATCCAATCATTTTCTTTTTTTTTAAAGAGCAGTTTGCCTCTTCATTTTAATCAATTTTAATCACTTTAGCAAGGTATTATTGGATAACGGGCTTGCAGGCTCAAGAAAGCTGCCCTTTTCTTATTAAAGTAGGTCTGAAGCTCAGAAGGAAATAGAAGCAAAGTGCCCTGGGAGCAGAGAGCTTGGTGTTTAACTCAATCTCCTCCTAGTCGGGGACCATCGTGGAACTTGTGAAAACAACAGGCTGGCTGTGCTTGGAGTGGGCATGTGGAGACCACGCTCACTGATCTATTGCAACCCAAATGGCAAGAAGAAACCCCATTGTTTCCTTAATGCTGTGGTCTAGATAAGCAGCCGACTCTCTTCTCCTTGGCAGCGGGAGGGAGGAAAATCATGTAATGAATCACTGGGGCCCAAGTGCCGCTGTGGCAGCATCGGGACGCAGTGTTCGGATTTCTGGAGAGAAGAATATTAGTATGGACTCACAATGTCACAGCCAAGAGGGCCCCTGGAGATTGTCTACCCTACCCCTTCCTTTCACAGAGAAGGAAACTGAGGCCTAGGAGGCAGGGCTGTGCCACTTTGCTTTCCTGATGGATCCAGCAGTTGTATGAGGGTAGCAAGTACATTGGCAGTAGCTGGGAAAAGTTTGTCTCTGATCCCAGCTCTGCCATTCCCTTGCTGAGTGCCTCCTTTTCCCCTTCCTGTAAACAGAATTGGTTACCTCTAGATTAAGATTTCTTAACCTGGGGTCTGGGAAGTTTAAAAAACAATATGTACTTTATAACTATCTCAATGGAATTGATTTTCTTGGTAATCCTCTATATTTTATGCATTTTAAAACATCCTTCTGAGAGGGAGTCCCCTAGTCTTTATCAGACAGATGGCCCAAAGGGACTAGGATGTAGGAAACATTTAAAACCCCTGGATTTTAGGTCACTTCCAACACTAACATGTGTGTGGTAAGATTGTTGTGCAGTCATAAAGATTCCTGTTGGTTAGTGGCAGAGATGGAATTAGAACTCCCAGTCTAGTTTTCCTTTTCTCCAGGTGCAGTTGGCTAGTCCCTCTCTGGATAGTTTCTAGACTGATGGTCACATATAGAAAGGATGAAAAGGTTTGGAAGGTCAGAAAGGACTAGGAGTGACTGAGGAAGACAGGAAGATGCAGGGGAGGGTAAGGGATGGAGGAACCAAATGTGGGGTCTTTTTTATAGTATTGGTTTTTTGTATATGCATACTTTTAATGTTAGGGCAGAATTCAATTCAACAACATTTGTCCAGTGCTGACTGTATGTGTATTGATTGGTGAGATGCAGTGTATGAATACAACTGAGTCCCAGCCTATGCGGAACTTCATCTAGGTTCTAGACTAAAAGATTCTGAACCGCTTTGTGTTTTCTGGACCCCTTGAGCAGATCCACAGCTGTCTTATGCACCCTTTGTCTGCTGAATCCTATAGTCTTCTCAGAATCATGTTTTTAAATCTTTAAAATAAAAGACCAAGGATCACAAGGGAAATCAATTCTATTGGAATTCCTTTATTAAAAAAATTAAATTCAAGGATCCCCAGTTAAGAATCCCTGGACTAGGACTATGGCATATATGTGAATAAGTATATTGCATAAAAAAGTTCTTTGCATTTGTTCATGAAGATTTGAAAGCTAAGCTAGAAAAAGCACAAAGAGAGATAGCCCAGCTATCCTTCCAAATTTGCCTTTTCCATTGAGGGAACTACCATCCTGCAGGTCACCAAAGTCCACAGCCTCTCCATCATCCTATATTCTGACCCCTCTCCAGATCTCCACATGGAAACAGATGTGGTGCATTGGTCCTTCTGCCTCTGTTCCATCTCTCGTGGCTGTCCCTTTATCTCTATGCACATGGCATAGAGACCATCCCAT
This sequence comes from Bettongia penicillata ogilbyi, assembly GCA_023548195.1. Taxonomy (NCBI): domain Eukaryota; kingdom Metazoa; phylum Chordata; class Mammalia; order Diprotodontia; family Potoroidae; genus Bettongia; species Bettongia penicillata. The sequence goes on along the minus strand of JAJHZJ010000104.1, from coordinate 14,442,044 downwards.
TGAGAATCATCCCAGTTCAGGCTCTCACTACCTCTTGCCTTGACTACTACTAACTGGCTTCTTGGCTCTTGAATTTATCTTGCATACTGCCACCAAATCGATGTTCTTCTAACACAGGATTAGCCCTGTCACCCCTCTGCCCATTAATATCTCCCTGTTGCCTGTACAGTAAAAATAAAACTCCGCAGATTGGCATTTAAAGCTTTTGCCAACATAGCCCCAGCCTCTATTTCCAGGGTAACTGCCCATTACTCCTTCACACCCTCGACATTAAGGCAAACAAGCCTATTTGCTTTTTCTGGAACTTGGTGTTCTGTCTCCCATCTCTGTCCTTTACACATACCATCTCAACCTTTGTCCTTTCTTCAAAGCTTAGCTCCATTATCACCTGATATGGAAAGCCTTTCCTGATTTATTGTCCCCTTCTTAAACTATCATGTAGCTACTGGTAGCAAGAGCACTTGGCTTGGAATCAGGAAGATTTACCTTCATGAGTTCAAATCCAGCCTCATAGACTTATTAGTTGTGTGACCTTGAGTAAGTCATTTTACCCTGTTTTCTCAGTTTCCTCATCCGTAAAATGAGCTGGAGAAGAAATTGGCAAACCACTCCAGTATCTCTGCCAAGAAAACCCCAAAAGGGATCAAGAAGAATCAGCCATGACAAATAACTGAATGATAACAACTCATCAGTGCACCTGTTATACACCCACATTAGAACATAAGTTCCTTGAGGAAGGGACTGTTTCATTCCGTGTCCACTGCTCCTTGCACATTGTAGGCACTTCATAAATGCTTGGTGGATTGGTTTGGAAGGGATTCAAGTACCAACTTTTACTTAGGGCATAGAAATACCTTATTTCAGCACTTCATGAAATGGTTGTAATAATTGAAAGAATTACAAACTGTGCTGGTGGAAAGGGAATTTCACAGCAGTGGGACTGTAGATGTTTCCAAATAATTGACATTTTAGATTGTGCTCTAAATAAATTATTTCATTTGTTCCTTAAGACAACAAGGTAGTGTGAGGTGCTATTTTCATTTTATGGATGGGACAACTGAGGCTCAGAGAGGCAGAGTGACTTGCTCAAGGTCACACATGAGATGACCTAGAGCAGGAAGGCTCTCAGAAGAAGAATGAAGCCCAGGGACTTTCCTACCATAAGCATTCAAGGTAGGATTTGAATCCAGGTCCTCTGACTCCAAAGCCAGTGCTCTTCCCATTGTACCACAGTTCCTCCTGACAAGCCCCTTCCCATCTTTGGACCTCATTCTTCCCCTTTGCAAAATGAACTGCTTTTTCTGGCTCTAAATCCCTTCTACTTCTAAATCTGTGAGTTTAGATTTTTTACTAGCTCTGTCTTCTGATTTTCCAGCCTAGGACAATGTTCTGTCTGTAGTAGACACTTAACAAGCATTGGTGGCATTGGATTCGCAGCTATGAGAGAGGCGGAGGATCTTGTTCTTCTGATGCTCCTGTATGCTGCTTTCCCCTGCCCCATTCAGTCCTTTGGAACTTTCCCTGTCCTGGCACCTGCCCCTGATACCTGGGTTTGAATCTCACTTTGGATATTTTGCTAGCTGTGTTAGCCTAAGCAATTTGCCTCCCCTCTGTGAGCCTCAGTTGCCCCATCTATGGAAACAGTCACCTCAAAGTAAAGCTGAGAGGATAAAGCAATGTACTAAGGGACATTGTATAGTATTTATTACATGGCTCCTAGGTTTGAGGACTGTGCTAGGTACTGGTGCTACAGGGATGAGAACAAAAACAGACCATCTCTTCGAGGAGCTTTGAAAAGGACCATATGAGTGAGAGGTTTGAAAGGCTGCTGCTGTTTTTAGTAGTTCATGGGGCCTAGTGCCTAGGGAGCTCATGCCCTCCTTCTCACTATGATTATCACAGATGGAAGTCCCCTTTGGACAAATTCTAGATTTGTGGTTGTGATTTTCCCAAATTAAATGTATTTATTTATTTTAGAAATGATCCAGAGGCAGGCTGTGCTAATTCTAGTTATATTTATACATGTGTTCAGGCAAAACAGTCTGCATACACTTGGTGCTCACACATAAATGCTGGGACCCTGGGCCAACCACTTACTTCTCAGTGATCTGGGCAACTCTTGTAGATACAGAAAGAGAGTTTGCTCCTCTGGCAGTTTCCTATAGCAGTGAGATCCCAAGTATCCAATCCTTATCCCAAACAAACCAAAAACATAGTAATAGTAATATTGATTATTTAGGAAAGCTTTGAGAAATGTCTTTCTTTTGCCACCAATATATCTAAGTGCTCTAGACTCCCATCCCCCATATACAGGAGAAATCCCTGACTTCCCCCTCTGGCCTTCTAACTTCTAACTGTGGCCACCTCAGTTCCTTCTCCAGGCTGAGTCTGCTGTGCTGAGGCATTCTGGAAAAGGAAGGTCCTCTGGCAGCAAAGCATAAGGGCTTGGAAGTCTGAAAGCTAGAATGGAAGTAGTAGGCTATTTAAGGGTAGGTCTCTAGACCTTTTAAAGGGCTTTAGTCTCACTCTTGGAGCTTTTGGGGAGCAGGGGGGAGACAGCTCTGACACATTTCATGTAACACCTCAGAGGACACTAAGCCATGAGGGTAATTGCCTATTTAAAAGAAAATAAAATGAAAATAAAACACACAGAGCTAAGGCTGGATCTGTGATAAGAAAGGCTGAGCCCTAGAAATATGAAGATTTTACATAGGTCTGTCTTTTGGTGATAGGACAAAATGAAATGAAGGAGAAGGAACTGTAAAATTGGTTTTTAACTTTAAATTTTACACCGGGTTGCCATGTGTATATGATAAGAAAAACAGATCCCTCAATGGTTGATCCTTGTGGGGGGGTGGACTGTGTGTGGGGGGGGGATTGTGGGATGTTTTTGTCACTGTAATGACTAAGTTGTATGATTCATATAGACAAGTTTACCACTGGTGCAGAAACTGGTTAAGCCTGCACCCAAAACCATGTCTTGCAGCCCCTAAAGAGAGTTTTGACTAAGAAAAAATACTACCAAATCAGTTGTATGTGTAGCTATGAGAGAGAGGCATGCTACATTTCCAAACTAGAAAGGTCTTATTACCTCCTAACTAGGAAAGGCAATCTTTCTTTGTTTTTACTTACCCACTAGCAAATTCTTGCTGGAGTCTCACAAGGGAAAGAAATATAACTATAAAATGTGGCCTATAGATCAGGAACGGGAAATGGGCCGGCTCTGAAATCAAATAAATAAGGCCTCCTGCTTCACAGAAGACTGTCAGAGCAATCCCAAAGGCCTAAGGGAGGCTAATTGAGAAGTTCAGCCTGCAGAGATGGATCTGCTCACTCCTTTCCCACTTAACAGGCCTAAGGCATGGCAGCTGGCACTTGCTGGAGCAATTCCTGGAGACTAGTTCTGCTTGGGCAGCTGTCCACAGCCAGCTTGAGAAAAACAGAGATTGACATTGGTTTCTGACACACTGGAAAACACTATTGTGTGAATGTTGCTCTCTCTCATTTTAAAAAAATTCATCATAAAATGTGCATGTGTGTGCATGCGCACACACACACACACAAGAATTCAATATCAGTTGCCAACAAATCAGAAGACATGGGAAGGATGAAGAGAACTGATGTTGAAAGCTCGATGAGTAGACATATATCCAACTCAATATTTTTCACAATCGCTTTTTTTTTAAGGACTCAGGAAAATGCTTGAGGGCTTAATTGTTCTTTGAAAGAAAGAGAATCAGAAAATACCATGTATCAAGGTATTCACTTTGATAACTTCAGACCTTCACTTGGCCCCTTCCCCCTGGAAAGCCTTTCCTCATTGCTGTAGTTCAGTGCTCTCTGACTCACCCTCTTCTTCCTCAAATGATCATGTGTACTCCTATTTTGTTACACAGAATGCAAGCACCTTGAGGGAAAACAGAACTATAACTAGGTGGGATGAATGGGGCTTCATCCCTGGTGGAAAAAAATGAGAGGGTGCCACTAGTGCCATCCTGAGGCATATTTCCTTCCCAGTTAGATGCTACAAGTTCACCTTTCTTTGGACAGGTTTCTTCTCTCTCCAGCAACTTAGAAATCTCATGGTGCCCTTCTTCCCACAGTGAGCCATACTGCCCTTACCAATTCTCTGAGATACAAAAGTACTGAGTTACTGCTCTGAAAGAGTGAAAGTTTTGTCTTTGTATCCTTAGCACACAGTAGATGCTTAATAAATGCTTGTTGGCTTGATCATAGGATCAAAAATTTATAGGTAGGGGGTGGAATCAAGATGGCAGAATAGAAAGATGCATATATACTAGCTCTTCCCCCACAGCCAATAAAATACCTGTAAAGAAAGACTCTCAACAAATTCTAGAGCAGCAGAAGCCACAGAACAACAGAGTGGAGGAGATTTCCAGCTCAGGGTGACCTGAAAGGCCGATGGGAAACATCTGTCACACTGGATGTGGAGCAGAGCCTAGCCCAGCCTTGGTCATGTAGTGTGGCTCAAGGAGGAGGACATGAGCAGGGCTCAGGGGTGGAATCCCCAGTCTCAGTAGCAGGAGTTCCCAGATCCCTCAACCCACAGGCGCCAAAGGTCAGTGACAGGGTTTTTTCAGCTGGCTGAGAAGGGAGAAGGTCCTTCTCATAACTGTGGCCTCAGGTGGTGGCCACAGAGGCCACAGAAGCCACATCAGGTGGGCAGCAGCAGTTTCCACAGCAGCCCCTACAGCAACCTGCATCCATTGTTGGATTGGAAACCCCTGGGGGCACTGAGCAGTTGATTTTTACCTCAGGCCCATGTAAAGGCCTTGCTCCACCTAATACTCCTGAGGGATTCAAGCAACTAATCCTTATCTCACACTGAATGGTGGCCCTGACACTGCAGCTTATCTGAATCTCAGCCCCCAGTCCTGGCTTAGCAGAACTGGAGGTGAGGTGGTGGTGAAGAGGAAACTTTATTACTCAGATTCTGGGCACAAAAATTTCTACTTGGTCCCAGACCAGTGTACACACTTGATTGTACCACCTTGGAGGAACTGAGATCTTACAGACCCCCAGAGTATACCCAACTCTTGACAAAAGATCCAAAAGTCAACTAACTTGTTGGGAGAATGCCCCAAAAAGAGGAGGAAAATAAGACTATAGAAGGTTACTTTATTGGTGAACAGATGTCTTCTCCCATCCTTTTTGATGAGGAAGAACAATGCTTACCATCAAGGAAAGACATGAAAGTCAAGGCTTCTGTATCCAAAACATCCAAAATAAATATTCAATGGTCTCAGGCCATAGAAGAGCTCAAAAAGGATTTTGAAAATCAAGTTAGACAGGTGGAGGAAAAACTGGGAAGAGAAATGAGAGAGATGCAAGAAAATCATGAAAAGCAGGTCAACAGCTTGCTAAAGGAGACCCAAAAAAATGCTGAAGAAAATAACACCTTGAAAAATAGGCTCACTCAATTGGAAAACGAGGTTCAAAAAGCCAATGAGGAGAAGAATGCTTTCAAAAGCAGAATTAGCCAAATGGAAAAGGAGGTTCAAAAGCTCACTGAAGAAAATAGTTCTTTCAAAATTAGAATGGAACAGATGGAGGCTAATGACTTTCTGAGAAACCAAGAAATCACAAACCAAAAGCTAAAGAATGAAAAAATGGAAGAGAATGTGAAATATCTCATTGGAAAAACAACTGACCTGGAAAATTGATTCAGGAGAGACAATTTAAAAATTATGGGACTATCTGAAAGCCATGATCAAAAAAGAGTCTAGACATCATCTTTCATGAAATTATCAAGGAAAACTGCTCTGATATTCTAGAACAAGAGGGCAAAATAAACATTGAAAGAATCCACTGATAACCTCCTGAAAGAGATCCAAAAAGAGAAACTCCTAGGAACTTTGTGGCCAAATTCCAGAGTTTCCAGGTCCAGGAGAAAATATTGCAAGCAGATAGAAAGAAACAAATTGAGTATGGTGGAAATACAATCAGGATAACACAAGATGTAGAAGCTTCTACATTAAGGGATTGAAGGGCATGGAATATGATATTCCAGAAGTCAAAGGAACTAGGACTCAAACCAAGAATCACCTACCCAGCAAAACTGAGTATAATACTTCAGGGGAGAAAATGGTCTTTCAATGAAATAGAGGACTTTCAAGCATTCTTGATGAAAAGACCAGAGCTGAAAAGAAAATTTGACTTTCAAACACAAGAATGAAAAGAAGCATGAAAAGGTAAACAGGAAAGAGAAATCATAAGGGACTTACTAAAGTTGAACTGTTTACATTCCTACATGGAAAGACAATATATGTAACTCTTGAAACTTTTTTTTCAGTATCTGGGTAGTTGGTGGGATTACACACACACACACACACACACGCGCGCGCGCGCGCGCACGTGCACGCACACACACACACACATATGCATGCACACACAGATAGACAGAGGCAGAGACAGATAGAGACTGAGAGACAGAGAGCAAAGGGTTAGGATAGGATGGGATCATATAAAAAAATGAAATTAAGGGGCAAGAGAAGAATATATTGGGAGAAGTAAGGGAGACATGGAATGGGGCAAATTATCTCTCATAAAAGAGGCAAGTAAAAGACTTTAAAGTGGAGGGAAAAAGGGAGGAGGTGAGAGAGAAAACATGAAGCTTACTCTCATCACATTCGACTAAAGGAAGGAATAAAATGCACACTCATTTTGGTATGAAAACCTATCTCATAATACAGGAAAATGGGGGAGAAGTAGATAAGCAGGGTCGGGGGGATGATGGAAGGGAGGGCAGTGGAAAGAGGGAGCAATTGGAAGACAACACTCTTGGGGAGGGACAAGGTCAAAAGAGAGAATAGAAGAAATGGGGGGCAGGATAGGATCGAGGGAAATATAGTTATTCTTACATAACACGACCATTATGGAAGTCATTTGCAAAACTACACAGATATGACTTATATTGAATTGCTTGCCTTCCCAATGGGGATGGTTGGGGAGGGAGGGAGGAGGAGAAGTTGGAACTCAAAGTTTTAGAAACAACTGTTGGGTATTGTTCTTGCAAACAACTAGGAAATGAGAAATACAGGTAATGGGGTATAGAAATTTATCTTGCCCTACAGGACAAAAGAGAAGATAGGGATAAGGGATGCTAGAAGGGAGGGTAGATTGGTGATAGTGGTAATTAGAATGCTCAGTGTTTTGGGGTGGTGGAGGGGAGAAATGGGGAGAAAATTTGAAACTCAAAATTTTGTGGAAATGAATGTTGAAAACTTAAATAAATAAATTTAAAAAAAATTAGAACTAGAAAGGAACTTAGGGTCTTTCAAGTCTAACCTCATTTTATAGAGGAGAAAACTCAGGCCCAGAGAGGTTGAATGGCTTGACTAGGGTCACCCAGCCAGTAGGAGTCTGAGGTGGCAACAGGACCCAGGTCCTGTTAACTCCAAGTCCAGTGCATCACTGCTACATCATCTTGCTTCCTTTTGGTTTGACCACCTTATGATCCCAGTTTTCTTTGTCTTCTCCCTTGAGAAGTATTGAAGAAATATTCACAGCATTGTTCAGAGTTGACTTTGGAGACTCTGTGGAAAGCAGGCAAGAGACTGTGCTAGCAGAATGCTTTGTCCTGTGGAAGATGGAAGGCCCCTCCTCATTCAGCTTCCATACTAGGCCCAATTCTCCCCCTGCCCACAGAGAACACCCATTTCCATGAGCATCATGCCCACCATCTCCATACTAGTTGACAGGTCAATGGTACAGCTAGGGGTGGAAGGAGATGGGGCAGGGTTTCCTTAAGCTCCAAGGGCTCTCTCAGTCTCACATCATCCCTCTGAGCTCCTCTTAAAAATGATATTCATGGATAGTGAGAATTGATGGTTACTGGTAAGAAGCTAGAATGTTTGCCAAGTGCTTTGTGGACCTTATCTCATTTTAAATAACAAATAGCCTTTCTGATAACCTTGGGAAAAGCCCACAGAATCCAGCAGACTAGATCCTCATTTACAAGTATCTCCTAGAGGGCCTTCCTTTCATGTGGTGCTTGGACCATGCAGCTCCCTTCCTGGGGTCCTAGGATGTGCTCAGAAAAGCCACTCAGATCCTCCCAGCTGTGACGTTTGGCTCAAAGTCATTGCAGCAGTGGACCTCTTGTCGTATCAATCTGTCTGTGCCTCCCCAGGAGCTCAGATGGCACATTCACTTCATGCTGCTAATCCAAGACCATGCATGTGCCTGTGTGTGATGGGGGCTGGCAGATGATAGAGGAATAACAGTTTGTGGGGTGCTCTTCCTCCCAATAACCCTGCTGGTACAAATGGGAAAACTGAGGGCCAGGGAAATGATATTGTTTGCTCTAAGTCACAAAGTAGTTTGAGTTTGGTGCTCTTTCCACAACAGTAGAGTTCTTATTATGACTTATAAGAGAGGTTTTAAGGACTTTATGGAGGGAAGAGGGGAGGGGGAGGGAGGGAAGGGATAGAGAGTTCTCTCCATTGATATAGATTGGAAGTTCATCCCCAATTGGTCCGAGTTGCCTAAGGTACTGAGAAGGTAAAGTGATGATGATGATGGTAATGATAATAATGAATAATACCTATCATTTATATAGTACTGTGCAGTTTGCAAAACACTTTATAAATATTATTTCATTTGAAGTTCTGACATGGGGGTACTGTTATTTTCCTCATTTTATAGATGAGGAAACTTAGAGAGACAGAAGTGACATGACTTACCCAGCATCATATGTCTAGTATGGCAGAAGTGAGACTTGAACCCAGATCTTTCTGACTCCAAAGCCAAGGCCAGCTCTCTTTCTACACAAGCCATGCAACTTCTTGAGATGCTTTTTAGTCCTTCATACCTTGTAAACGCTATCCTGATTTTCAAGATGACTGTCAGAAAAGTGTCAAATCATCTTGTATGTGGTGCATTGGATTTGGGAATTAGAAGACCTGAATGCAAGTCCTTATTATGATTCATTCTAGCTGTGAAATCACAGACGAGTTCCTTCACATCTCTGAGCCTCACTTTCCTCATCTGTGAAATGGGAATAAAAATAGTACCTACTCACAGTGTTGCTGTGAAAGTCAGCCCAGATGATATCATTAAAGCATATTATAAACCTAAACGATCTCTAGCACCATGGACTGATGTATACATATATACATGCATACCTACGTACATCTGCAGAGGAAAAATCAGAAGGCCATGCAGCTGTGTTGTTTAGAGGATATCCAGATGTTACATAGGTGTAGGCCAAATGTACAAGTGATTGAATCTGACACTTTTATATGTGGCTATTTTGGTGTAGTACGAGCCTCACATTTGCCTTTTCCTTTCCTTTGTTTTCAAACTGTTCCCAGATCTTTGCTCTGACCACCGTGGGTTAGCCACTTCAAGAATAGACTTGAAACATGCCAGATACTTGCTGGTTCTTGCTCATGCATAATTAAAGGAAAACAATCAATGCTCACCTTGTTCTTTTATTTCCTTGAAAACATGAAATTGGAGGAAGAGGTCAAATATGCCAAATCACTGCAGACTTGACTATCGATTTGGAATAAACTCTGTCCTTTGATCTTTGTTTTTAGATGTAATGTTTTTGTTTTTACACTGAAAGCTCTCTTCAGCCAGTTACTATAATTTTAGTCATTTTCGGTTCATAAAGTTCACATCCTCAGGTCTCTGGTTGCACATATACATTTACAAGGTGGGTTTTTGGTTGTTCATTTTTTTCATTTTATCTCCTGCTTTGATTTGCCTTATACAGTGCCATCAGATAAATTTCCTGGATGTATGTAACCCCACCCCGCCCAAGTCCTTCTGGGTCAAGTGGCAAATGTCTCCCTAAAGGCTCTCTACTCTTTAGGCCAACTGTTTTTGATGCAAGACTGAGGTCTTGTTCATCTAGGCAACCTCATAGGATCCTGAGATCTGGGAGTTAGGGAGGATGCTGAGATACTATCTACTATCCTGTGCAGACCATGCCTTCCAATGGAGCTCCTGTGGTGGAGAGCCAAGTCAATATCTCCTCAGGCTATTCACTTTCATTATAGAAGCATTTATTAAGCACTAGCCTGACTATATCTGGGGCAAAAGGGGTGTAGGAGGGTAATGGGGAAGAGAATGGAGGAGCTTGGGAGAAGGCACCAGGGATGTCAAAATAGAAAACAACCCTGTTCTTGTCTTCTAGGAGCTTCCAGTCCAGTTGGGGCATGAAGGAGGTAGTCTAATCTGGTTAGAATGCATAATACAGAAAGGGGAATAAGGTTTGCAAGGTCATCATGGAGGAATGAAAAATTCTCAGCTATGGATTTTTCAATTTCTCTTAAGACCAATAGGGAGCCACTGAAAATTCTTGAGGAGGGGACTAACATGGTCAGATCTGTTGAATATGAGGTGCCAGTGGAATATTAAGGTGGAGATGACCAGCAGGCATCTGTAGACACTGGACTGGAACCCAGAGGAGAGAAAGAGATTAAATACATAGACCTGGGCAATCTGGGCATCATATTCATAGAGCCCATGGGAGAGGATATAGAAGAGGATTAAGGACTAAATGTTGGAGCAAAGTCCAGTCTTAGGAGGAGGATATAGAGAAGCACAAGAGGGGAGAATGTGAGAAAGAAACAAAGCAAAGAGCATTGAGGAGGCTGTCATGGGAGAGAATAACAAAGAATAGAAAAGTCATTCCCATAGTAAATACTGGAAAGTTGTGTTTGTTTATTTTTGAATGAACTGAAGCCAGCCCTGCATCTCTGCAATGTACCCATTTCTGGTTTTGCCTTTTGGAGCCAAGCACAGCAAGGCTCATCCCTCTGATCATGCTCCTTTCTGACTGTGACTGGGCTGGTCATTGTAGAAATGGCATGAATGAGCTGGCTAGCAAGGAGGAGTGACATGTGAAGGAGCCCCAAGGCCACACTCACAGGATCAGCCAAATGAATTGGGAACGTTCAATGGTGAGGAGAGATGATAGGTATCTTAAAGTGTTTGAAGGGTACTAATACAGGTTCTGTTGGACCCCAGAGAAATGAATTAAAAGCAGTGGGTGCCATTTGCTAAGAGCCAACAGAAACTCCATGTCAAGAAAAACTTTATGACAATGAGTTGCTATCGTCCAGTCATTTCAGCGATGACTGACCCTTTGTGACCTCATTTGGGATTCTCTTTTTTTCCAGATTAATTAATTTGTTTTCAGTTTTCAACGATCACTTCTATAAATTCCAAATTTTCTGTCCATCCCTCTCCCCCTCCTCCCTCCTCCAGATGACATGCAAACTTTTATGGGTTCTACACATACCTTCCTATTAAACACATTTTCATATTAGTCATGTTGCATAGAATTAAAATGAAAGGGGGAAACCATGAAAAAAGAAAAACAGAACAAAACATAACAGGAGAAAATAGTCTGCTTCATGCTGTGTTCCAACTCCATAGTTCTTTCTCTGGATGTAGATGGTATTTTGCTTCAAGAGTCCTTTAAGAATGTCTTAGGTCTTCCTTGTAGTCCTATAAAGGGCTTAAGTCTATCAGAAACACTCCTTGCATGCTGTGACTATTACTGTGCATAATGTTCTCCTGATTCTGTTCACTTCACTCAGCATCAGCATATATAAGTCTTTCCAGGTTTTTCTGAAGTCCACCTGCTCATCATTTATTAAAGTAAAATAGTATTCCATTACATTGATATACCAGAACTTGTTCAGCCATTCCCCAATTGATGTGTATCCCCTCGATTTCCAGTTCCTAACCACCACAAAAAGAGCTTCCATGAATATTTTTGTGCATGTGGGTCCTTTTCCCATTTTATGATCTCTTTTTGATATAGCCTTAGAAGTGGCATTGCTGGGTCAAAGGGTATGTACATTTTTATAACCCTTTGGGTATAATTCCAAATTGCTCTCCAGGATGGTTGGATCAACTCACAGCTCCACTAACAATGAATTAATGTCCCACTCTCCCACATCTTCTCCCACATTTATCGTTTTCCTATTTTGTCACATTAGCCAATCTGATAGGTGTGATGTGGTACCTCAGAATTGTTTTGATTTGCATTTCTCTAATCAATAATGATTCAGAGCATTTTTTCATATGACTATAGATAACTTTAATTTCTTCCTCTGAAAACTGTCTGATCATATCCTTTGACCATTTATCAATCAGGGACTGTCTTGTACTGTTGAAAATTTGACTAAATTCTCTATATATTTTAGAAATGAAGCCTTTATCACAGATACTAATTGCAAAAATTCTTTCCCAATTTTCTGCTTCCCTCCTAATCTTGGTTGCATTGACTTTGTGCAAAAACATTTCAATTTCATGTAATCTAATTTATCCATTTTTCATTTCATAATGTTCTTTCTCTCTTGTTTGGTCATAAATGCCTCCATTCTCCATAAATCTGATGAACTATTCCTTGCCCCCCCCACCTTGTTTATACTATCAGTCTTTATGTGTAGATCATGTAACCCATTTTTTGGACTTTATTCTGGCATATGGCATCAGGTATTGGTCTATGCCCAGTTTCCACCACACTATTTTCCAGTTTTCCCAGCAGTTTTTGTCAAATAGTGAGTTCTTATCCCAAAATCTGGGGTCCTTGGGTTTATAACACATTAGACTGCTATGGTCATTGACTACTGTGCCTTGTATACCTAACCTATTCCACTGATCTACCCTTCTATTTCTTAACCAGTACCAAATGGTTTTGATGATTGCTGTTTTATAATGTAATTTAAGATCTGGTATGTCTACACCATCTTCCCTAGCATTTCTTTTCTTTAATTTCCCTGATATTCTGGACCTTTTGTTCTTCCAGATGAATTTTGGTGTTATTTTTCTAGCTCTATAAAATAATTTTTTGTAGTTTCATTGGTATGGCATTCAATAAGTAAATTTAAATAGAATTGTCATTTTTATTATATTAGCTCAACCTACTCATGAGCAACTGATGTTTTTCCAATTATTTAAATCTGAATTTATTTGTGAGAAAAGTGTTTCATAATTTTGTTCATATGATCCCTGGGTTTGTTTTGGCAAGTAGATTCCCAAATATTTCATAGTGTCTATAGTAACTTGAAATGGAATTTCTCTTTCTACTTCCTGTTGTTGGACTATGTTGGTAATATATAGAAATGCAGGTGATTTATGTGGATTTATTTTGTATCCTGCAACTTTGTTAAAGTTGTTCATTACTGGAAGTAGTTTTTTACTTGAATCTCTGGGATTCTCTAAGTATATCATCATATCATCTGCAAAGAGTGATAACTTAGTTTCTTCTTTGCCTATTCTAATTCCTTCAATTTCTTTTTCTTCTCTTATAGCTAAAGCTAACATTTTTAGTACCATATTGAATAAAAGTGATGATAATGTACATCCTTGTTTCACCCCTGATCTTATAGGAAATGCATCCAGCTTATTCCCATTACATATAATGCTTGCTGATGATTTTAGGTAGATACTACTTATTATTTTAAGGAAGGCTGCTTTTATTCCTATGCTCTCCAATGTTTTCAGTAGGAATGGGTGTTGTATAATAGTATGATTTCTGTTAGTTTTGTTGTTGATATAATCAATTATGCTGATTGTTTTCCTAATATTGAACCAGCCCTTCATTCCTGGTATAAATCCTACCTGATCAAAGTGTATTATTATCATGATAAATTGCTGTAATCTTTTTACTAGTATCTTATTTAAAATTTTTTGCATCTTTATTCATTAGGGAAATTGGTCTATAATTTTCTTTCTTTGTTTTGGTTCTTCCTGGTTTAGATATCAGCATCATATTTATATCATAAAAAGAATTTGGTAGGACTCTTTCTTCACCCATTTCCCCAAATAGTCTATATAGTATTGGAATTAACTGCTATTCACCTCCATTGTATGGGGGAGTTCATCCCATTCATATTCACAGTTATGATTACTACCTGTGTCTTTTTCTCCATTATATTCCCCTCTTTATGCTTTTATTTCTCCATTCCCCTCCTCAAAAGAGTTTTACTTTTGACCACTGCCTCCCTCAATCTTCCTTCCCTTCTATCAGCTCCCCCTCCCTTTTCTTTCCCCTGTCCCTTCTTACTGCCTGTAGGACAAATTAGATATCTATACTTAACTGAGTATGTTATTCCCTCCTTGTTGAACAAAGTCCAATGAGAGGAAAGCTCAAACAGTGCTCATCTCCCTCCCTTCTTTCCCTCTAGTATAATATGTTTTTGTGCCTCTTCATGTGAGGTAATTTACCCTTTTCTTCCTCTTCCTTTCTTCTTCTCCCTTTGCACCCCTTAATTAAGTGTTTGATTATCATATCAGTTAATTTATACCCACACCCTCTATCTACATATATCACTTTTAAATGTCATAATAAATACACAATTCTCAACTGAACAAGAATCATCCTCCAATATAGGGTTGTAAACAGTTTGCCCATATTAAATAACAAGCTTTTTTTCCTTCCCCCTCCCCCCATTTACTTTTTTATGCTTCTCTCGAGTTTTGTATTTGAATATCAAGTTTTCTATTGAGCTCTGGCCTTTTTACCAGGAAGGTCTGGAAATCTCTTGTTTCATTGAATTTCCATATCCTTGCCTGAAAGATTATGATCATTTTTTCTGGGTAATTGATCCTTGGTTATAGTCCAAGTTCCTTTGCTTTATGGAATATCATGTTCCAATCCCTCCAATCTTTTAATGTAGATGCTGCAAGGTCCTGTGTTATCCTAACTATAGTTCCTGGATATTTGAATTGTCTTTCTGGCTTCTTGCAGTTTCTCCTTGACCTGATAATTCTGGAATTTGACAACAATATTCCTTGGCATTTTCAGTTTGGGATCTCTTTCAGGAGGTGTTTGGTAGATTCTTTTGATGACTATTTTGCCCCCTGAATCTAGGACCTTAGGGAAGTTTTCCTTGATGATTTCTTAAAAGATACTGTCCAGGCTCTTACCTCCTTATGCATTTGGCCAATTTTACTTTTTAAGGAATTGTTCTCCTCAGTGAATTATTTTGTTTGTTAGTTTTGTCTACTGTAGTTTTAAAATCATTGCTCAGTTGTTCTTCTACCTCTATAATTTGGCTTTTAAAATCCTTCTTGAACTCTTCCAATGTGCTTTTTGGGCTTGAAACCAGTTCATATTCTCTTTTGAGGTTTCAGATGTGGGTATAGTATCAATGCTATCCTCTTCTGAATTTATATTTTGATCTTCCCTGTCCCTATAATAAAATTCTATGGTCTTTGATTTTCTCATTTGCTTCTTGCTCATAATGATTGCCTTTTCCTGGCTTTTAAAGTAGATGTCTGCTTCTGGGGCACAGTGGGCTCTGTCCCACATATTTTGTGCTGGGAGCTAGAGGCCTGGTTACTGGCTTTATATGTTGTGGCCTCTGATTCTGTCAGCTAGAAGCTTTATAATGCTGCAGCCTACCTTGTGCTGAGCTGGCTAGTGTGTGCCAAGGCCAAGGCTAGGTGGAGTCTTTCTGAGTTTCCCTGGAGTTACAATGAAGCTGGCAGTGCAAGGTGTGGGGGAGAGTTGGTCTGGACACTAGAGGTTTCCTTCTCCCCTAGGGCTGTGCTATAGCACTGGCAGGCTTAGTAGCTGGTGGACCCCTGTCTGCACTGGTGTTTGCCCAACTCCCTTGGCTGTGCTAAGGTACATCTGGAGTCCTGGTGTTGGCACTTACTGACACCTCCAGCCCCAGGGCTCAGGATCTCCTGCTAGTCCACTAAGGTGTGACTTGCTGGGACACCTCTGTTCCTACACTGGTCCCCTTCAGCCACAGCAAGAAGGACCCTTCTCATCAATCTCCCCAGCCTTCTGAGCTAAAAGACTACTGTTCCCTTTCTTCTGGCTCTACTATTCCTGAATTGTTCCTGGGGCAATATTCTCTAGGCTTTTCAAGGTCAACAAGGGAGGGTGAGAGCACTTACAGTTTACTCCTCTGTCTTGGATCCCAGAAGTTCAAATAGGTGATTTTCAAACATTTTGTCTATGGGATGATAGCCCCAGGAGTGGCCTCTGTTACTGCTAAAGCCCCATGCTTCTCTCTCACTGAGATCTGCCCTGCTCCAGTACTATGCTAACAGGTTTGGGAATCAGCATTGCAACTGGTGACTCAGACAACCTGGAAGTGTTCTTGTTCCACTATGGCACTGGTGCAGCCAGAGTGCTCTATGCTTCCCCAGCCCAGGACAATAGATCCTTCTTGTTTACCTTTTGGGCTGTCCTGGGCTGGAAATCTACCACACTTTGTCTCCTAATAAATTCTTCCACTCTAAAATTTGTTCAGATTCACTTTTTAGAGGTATCTGAAGAATTTGTGAAATAGCTTAGGGAGTCTCTGATTTCATTCTGCCATCTTGGCTCCACAACTTCCCCTCCAATGTGGAGTTTTCTTGACAGAAAGGTGCTAGAGGTGCCATTTCCTTCTTCATTATTTTACAGATGAGGAAACTGAGACCAACAGAGTGAAGTGACTTGCCCAGGGTCACTTTCCCAGCTAGTAAGTGTTTGGATCCAGATTTGAACTCAGGAAGATGAGTTCCTGATTGTAGGCCTGGCATTCTATGCACTATGCCACCTGGCTGCCCATGCCAATGAGCTGTCTTCAAAATGGCAAGGCAGGTTGTGAGCTCCCTTTCAATGAAAGTCTTCAAGTAGAGACTTAGATGCCCAATTTCTGGGCCTGTTACTGTGGTGATTCAGGTTCATCTATCTGGCCACTGAAATCCCTTCCAACTCTGAGATTATATAGTAGCAACAACAATAATTAGTAACATTTATATGGCACTTTAAGGTTTGCAAAATGCCTTATGTATATTCTGTCATTCATCCCCACAACCACTTTTAGAACTTGGTGCTATTATAATCTTCATTTTATAGATAATGAAACTGAGGCTGACAGAGTGACTGGTTGAGGGGCACATAGGTAGATTCTGCCTGAGGATCTGAAATCAGAATTTTTTTGATTCACTGCCTGCTGCCTCTGACAGTTTACTAGGATTGTCTAGTATCCTATCTATGGCCTGAACTACTCATTGGAATCTAGGACATAGGAATTAGGACATAGTGAGTCTCATTCTCATTGGTCTTCCTATCTGTCCTGTTGTCTGGGTTGGATTGTTAGCCCCTCAAGGGTAGGGCCTCCCACTGTGACCTTGCATGTCTCCCCAGGGCCACTGACAGTGCCTGCCGACTCTGAAGGTATATGTTGCTGAAGACAAGGACTGAGCACAAATACTGGGCAAAGCCAAGCACTGGGGAGAGGGGGAGATGAGAGGGCACCCTTTGGGGCCCTGGGTCATTCCATCTGCCCTGATTAGCAAATCCCTGGGTTCTTGTTAATGCCATGTCTGTAATTTGTTCTCGAGTCATTGGTATATGTGCAGTGGGTTACCTGGCTAGACTCTTTTAGCTTCTTCAAAGCCAAGTTATGTTTTTTAATTCTTCAGATTTCTCTCATCTCACCAAACACTACCTCCTCATCTTGTAAATGCCTGTTGCCTAACTAAGCATAAAGAGAAATTCTGCCAGTTTGTGAAAGGGTGAATCTATTCCCTAAGTACTCAAGTTATATATTTCAGAGTTGTCACCACCCCCCTTCTCCCCTCCCCCCCAGCTCCTGACAGCTGTAATAATATCAACCAGCTTCAGAGTGCAAAAAAGATTCTTAGGCATACAGCGTAAGTAGGCAAAATGGGCAGGTAATGATGAGCCCCTTTTTATGTGTTATTTAGTGAGTTCTCTCTCTCTCGGTGGGGGATGAAGGCATTCTAATTGGTGGAGATGGCAATCTGTTCCCATATTCTACTTCACCAGCCAAAGCTTCGTGGAGGGAGCGAGATGTCAGAGAGGCTCTGGGAGGATAGGGGAAAGACTCTGGTGGAACAGGAGCCAAGAGGCTTCAGTTTTAGTGCCTGTTCTGGTGTTTTCTTCTTGATTTGACCTTAAGCAAGCCCTTTGCCTTCTGGGTAGGCCTTTTAGCTTCCTTCCTGCCTGAGAAACTGAATCCTGGGTCTCTAAGAATCTTTTCAGGACTCAATTCTGCTGTAATTACAAGTAACTCCAATGTGGAAGGAATGGAGTTACTTGAAAGGTAAGCTAGAGGTGGCCGGTTCACAACAGATGATACTGTGTCTGGGGCAGAGAGAGAAGAGGAGAAACGAGTCTGAAGAAAGATCAAGGAGAAGGCACAGAAGCAATAGAGAAGTAAGGGACATATGTGAGGCCAGGACCATAGAATGTCAGAATTAGAAGGGAGCCCAGGGGTCAGTGAGTCCAGTCTGGATCCAAATGAGAATCCCCTCTCCCCCAGCCCCAACAAGGTCTTATTGTCAGACCCACCACGCCACCCTTAGGCCTGCTTGGCCTCACTGTTGCCCACACTACAGCTGAATTTGCTTGTTACAAATATGTTGCCTCCCCCAGTTAGAGCTCCTTTAGGGTGGGGACTGCCTTGCCTGTTCTATTTGTACCCCTAACACTTAGTCCAGGGCTCAACACTTAGAAAGCACTTAAGAAATATTCATTTCTTTGTTTATTAGCTTGATGAACTTAGGTGAAAAACAGCCCACTATCCCCCAGCGGAGACCATTTCTGTTTGGGATAGAAGTGTTTGCAAGGGGGTTTTGTGTGTGTGTTCCTCCCTCTAAAATCAGAACTAAAATCTCCATCTTTGTAATGTCCATTCAATTATTCTTATTTCTACACTCCGTGTCAAGCAAATTAAGTCTAATTCCCCATGATTTTCCTGGATCATCTTCTCTGGGTTAAATATCCTGTTTCTTCAATTGACCCTCATATATGACATGCCAGGATTGTCACCATCTAGGCTACCTTTCTGACCATTTTCCAGTTAGGGTAGAGTATCCTGTGACTACCTTGCTAGGCCAGTGCGGTAGGCATAAGATTGAATTCGATTTCTTGGTTGCCATATTTCAGGAAGAAAGGAGGGAGGGAGGGAAGGAAGGAAGGAAAGACCTATGATGTGCCAGGCACTGTGCTAAGTGGTTTATAAATACTACGTAATTTGATTCCCACAATTAGCCTGTGAAGTAGGTGCCATCATGATCTCCATTTTATAGAGGAAAATGAGAAAGACTGAGGTGAAGTGACTTGCTCAGCTCACACAGCTAAGAAATGTCAAGGCAGCACTTGAACTCAGATCTTCCTGACTCCAGTGAGAGTCCATGGTGCCAGTGAGTTGTCTAGCTGGTCTAATGCATACCATGACAACAAAATCACTTTTGGTTTTTTTTTCCTTCCATTGAACACTGGCTTTGATGACAGAGGATCAGGTTTGCAAATCTCACAATTGATAATGCCTGTGTGACCTTAGGAAGTTCCTTGCCCTCTCTGGGCCTCAGTTTCCTTCTCTGTAAAATGAGGTGTTTGGATCAGAGGGCCTTTGAGGGTTAGGAGCCAAGAGAAACAATATGAAGTAAGATATCAGATAGATTCTATGTCATCAGATAAATGCTTGACGGGGAAAATGGGCTAGTTATCTAGCAAGGACGAGAAAACATAACAGAAGCTCCTTGCTTCCATGATTATCCACGTTATATCAGGACAAGTCAAGGAAGATCCTTTAGTAGTTCAGGTTGTCTCGTTGTGGCCAATTTATAGGATGACAGAGGAGTCGCAAAGGCTAGGCAAACACTTGTGGGATGTGACCATCATCCAAGGAAATGCTCATGTGGATAAGAATGTGGAGCCACTGGGGTGGAGGGACATCCTGAGAACTGATTACTCACTTGTACCCAGTGTGGGAGAGACTCCATCTATGTGGGTACCACCTTTGACCAGATCCTTTACTTTTCAACCACTCATCTTGGTGTGTAGATTGAACCAGGTGACTCAGTGCAATTGAGGGATTGATTGATTTTTTTCTTGTCATAGAACTGAAGAGGGAATCATTGTGAGCAACATAAAATGAATGGGCTGTTGATTGATTGAGCTGCCCTTGAAACCTTAAACTTATTTCTGTCTAAGAGTCCCATCTTATAGGCTGAAGTTGATGTCTCTGCAGGCTTGTATGGCCCCATAGGTATGGAGAGGTTGGAGGCTCCATTCTGGGATGAGCACTAACTTGCTATTTGACCTTGACCAAGGTGTCCGACCTTTTTAGCTTTCTCATTTGTAAAACCAAGGCAGTTGTTCCAACATTTCTCTGGGTCATGGTAAAAGAAAAGAATGATTCTCAGTGAAAATATGTAGTTTGCTGACAGAACCACGACAACATTGAAAAATTAGGCCAAGAAGGGGATGCGAGGCTGAACTCACTGTATCTGGCTAGTGTTTTAGCAGTGTTCATTCTGAGCTAGAAGAGACATTAGAGTTCACAGATGTACAGGAGTTCTAAAGTTCCATGGTTATTGGAGCTCAGACTTGAACTTGCATCCTCTCACTTCCAAATCCAATACTCTTTCGACTATTTTCTGCCACCACCACCCCTAAGTTAGAAAATGAGTAAGTTGAGGGGGATACATACATGTTTACTGTGTTCTCTGCTAATTTAACTTCAGCCAGAGGGTCTAGCAAGTACACCCCCCCAATGCCCATCGCACTCTCTCCTCAAGTGATATTTATTGGGCTAGTATCAGGCAGGTACCCAGGTTATTTCATGTTAGAAATGTCCATGCCCCATGCAACCTTGTTCATGCAATTGTCTGCTTGTGACATCAGAATTTGAAAGCAAAATCTCACCCTCTCCCTAGGAAAGCAGCCCCTGCTTCTCTCCACCCCTCCTTTGCTTGCCTACCCCACCTTTGCTCCTACCCTATTTCTAGAGAGGTAAGCATTGGGCTAACAGGTGGGGAACGTGCAGCCTCGAGGTCTCATGTGGTCTTTTGGTTCTTGGTTGTGACCTTTGGAATGAATCCAAGTTTTACAGAACAAATCCTTTTATTAACAGAATTTGTTCTGTGAAGTATGGATTCAGTCAAAGGGTTGCACTCAAGGACCTAGAGGGCCACATGTGGCCTCGAGGCCGCAGATTCCATACCCCTGGTAGTACAAACATCAGAACCTCATGTCTAAGGTCAAAGAAAGAGAGATTATTCTCATGACTGAGTTCTACTGGGCATTCCAAAGCAGGCAAGGGGAAGGTGGAGGTGGGAGTAGGTGGGGGAAAGAGGAAGCAGAACTCTTGGAGAAGGGACTGTCTTCCCTCATCTCTGAGCATCTTCAAGAACTTGGTCAAGGTAAGTGCACAGGCTACGAAAGCTTTGTACTATGATAGCCTGAGGCCTGGTGCCACCTCTTGGTATTAAATGCTCCCCATGGCTGCAGAAAATACATCTGTAAAACTGAGACCAAGCAGCCTGATAAAGAAATCTCCCTTAATACCACCTAGCAGGAGAGGGGTCCCCAACTTCTTAAGGAGAAGCTAGTGGCTTCCCTGAAGTCTTGGGGGCTGGAGCAGGGCTGGAGTGGTCCAGTAGAGTCCTTAGAGAAGGGAGAAGGGATAAGATAGAGTAAAGCCTGAGGGACGTGGGGAGAGGAACATCCCAGCCAGCTCTGGTTTGTACTCCACTGGGAATCCTAGAAAACTGGGGAACAAGTGGCCAGGAGATGAGAAACTCAGTGATCTCAGATTTAGGGCTATTGGCTAGAGGCCTCAGGAGTAGACATACCCCTTGTTCATAGGAATATAGTTTTCGATATGGAAGAGATCTTAAAGTATTCTTATTCATATTGGTCCATTTTACAGATGAGGAAAGTGAGAACTAAGAAGTGGGAGAGTTGGGAATCAAGGGTCTGTGTCCTCAAACCCAACAAGTGTTCCTTTTTGCCATAATCACAAATTAATGCCTGTGACCTTGACTGTGGTAATCCATTACCCTAGACCTCACTTTCTCATCTGTAAAATAAGAGGGATGACCTCTGAGGTCCCTTTCAGTCCCACATCCCTTGCCCTATGGTATCTTGTCCAACCCCCTCATTTTACAAAGGAGGAAACTGAGTCCTTGAGAGAGGAAGTGACTTGGCCTATCCAGGTAACATGTAGCAAAGCTGGGATTCAAGTCCAAATCTTCTAAGACATACTCTGCTCCTATTTCAGAGTTGGAAGAAGCATTAAGCATCCTCCAGTCCCAGCCCTCTGGGTTTTCAGACCAGAGGAGAAACCGAGGCTCCCAGAGTTACTGTTTCTCTTAGATAGCTGTTGCCCTCTCCTGGGCAGCCACAGAGCCGCCTTCTGAGACAGGAACAGACGCAGCCTGCCGCAATGCCAGCCTCCCCCTCATGTCCTGGCCTAACCTCAGAAGCAGCATCAGCCACTGAGTAAACAAGAGGAGAGCAGGCCGGATTAGGAGAGCCAAGGGGAGCTGGTTGGTGCCTTTCTGCTAAGATTCTGTTTGGAATTGGCCTAAGGCTTGTGAGAGCCAGCCAGTGGAGGCTAGAGCTAGGGGACCCTCTGGGCCCAATCCCAGGAGACACTGGGGCTGGACAGGCTGCAATGCCAATAGGATTTTCCATTGCTGGCTATTTCTCTTCCCCTCCTTATGACTCCCTCAGCCCTTCACATCCCAGATGCCAGACTAATGAGAGTAATACACTGCAGCAGGAAACTTTAGAATCAATAGCATTTTCTGGGACTCGCATCTTTGAGACACTTTCTGCAGTATAGAGAGAAAAGTAAATGTGTCATATCCTAGGAAGTAGCAGCCACAGAACCTCAGTCATCTTGGCCGGCCTACATGCAGCACCCCTCCCTCCCCCCTTGGCACCCCAGTGGCTGGGCTAGGCTCCCAAATGGCTGCCCTGCCTTTTGTCCTGCTGGAAAAGCAGACACCAGGAGGTCAAACTCCCTAAAATGACAGCTGCTGCCACTCTTGTATTAGTGGTGCTTGTTCTGCCACAAGCATTTATGAAGCACCTACTGTGTGCCAGGAACTATGCTACAGGGATGGGCTACAGAGACAATCAGGAAGAATCAATAGGCCCCTCTCTCCAAGGGCAAGCTCCATTTCTACTAGGGAGATAGCCCAGGTACAGAAACTGTGACAGAGAACTCCCCTTCACTCCATCTCAAACCCTTAGAGAATTGGCTAAGTGACTTGCCCAGGGTCACACAGCCAGTATGTGCTAAGATAGGATTTGAAACAAGGCACACAATTACACAAGATATAAAGTACAAGGTACAGTTAGACTGTGAACTCTTTGAAGTCATGGACTTTCTTTTGCATTTTTTTGTATTCTCAGTCCTTAGAACAGTGTCTGGCACATAGTAGGTGCTTAAGAAATGCTTATCAACTGACCAGTAAGTAGGGGATTGAGGAAAGGGCTTGTGTAGCCAGTAGTACTTGAGCTGAGGTTTGAAGGAAGCCAGGGATTCTCAAAGGGGCAGGCTTGGGGGGCGGGGGGGTAAGGGTGGCATGTCCAAGCATGAGGGATAGCCAGTACAAAGGTACCAGAAGATGTGACCAGCCTGATCGTATCACTGGACCCAGACTGGGAAAGGCTTTAATTGTCCCAAAGAAAGGTTTGCCCTAGAGTCAGGCCATGACTGGTGCTCCTCCAACAAGGCAATGACACGATCAGGTGTGGGCTTCTGGGATATCACTTGGCAGCAGTGTGCACAGTGGACTGGGAAGAGGAGAGGCCTGAGGCAGGTTGACCAACCAGAAAGTTGCTACAGTAATACAGGGGAGAGGCTGCGATGCACTGAACTGGGCAGTGTGGGTGGCAGTGCGAACCTCTAATTTCAGTCCTGTCCTTAATTGTGATAGGCTGTGTGTAGTCTAGCCCAGCACAGGAATCCCTCCTTTTGTCCTGAAATCTATCCTGCTAGAAATTTCCATGTTTGACATGAACTTCTTATTTGGATGTGAGAGGCAGGGAGAGTAAGACCTCCTTACAACCTCCTCCCTTTCACCTGGTTCCCTGTTGGCACAAAAAGAGACTGGCCCTGAGCCTCCTTCCCTATGGTGTGGCCTGGGGGTGCTGGTTTGCAGCCCTGTTTTGGAGGTACCAATGGTGGGCTGCTCTAGGGGGGGATGAGACCCCAGTGGTCTGGATCATGAGATCCAAGTTGGGGAGGCTAAGTCAGAAGGGCCAAGACTGAGGGGTTGGCAGCCTCTTCCTAAACTCCCTTTGTGCCTCTGGCCATGGTTCTAATCCCCATCACCTCTGGTGGGATCCTTCCTTTGTTTCCCTCCATCTCTTAAGTCCTAAGCTTTCCCTTGTGTGAGATGAAAACAGACCCTATAGAAGGCCTGTTGCTTGTAGCATTAGGCTGACTCTGGTAAATACCTCTAAGTCTTCAAATTGAACTAGAATAATGAATTAATGCTTCATGAGGAATATTGTCTGACCCCACAACCTCTCTCCACTTGTGAAAATCTTTTCCTGGGAAGAAGAAAATTCTTCCCCCTGTTTAATTATCCTCCTGCTGGCCTCCTGGGCAGAGATCTCCCAGGAGTTTCCATCCAGCTCATCATAAAGTAACAACATTATCTGACATTTTTGCTTAGTGGGTGTGGACAGTCGGCTCTGATCCATACACTTGCAGCTGGTCTAATGAGCAGGGACATTCGGAAAAATGTTCCCCCGTTAAAATTGCATTGCTGGATGCAGTCAATGTTCATGTCATTAAAAGAAGGAAAAAAAGAGCAAAAGGTATAATGATCAGGAAGCATAAAATTGCCTGTGTGAATCCTCCCCTCCCCAGCCCACCTCCATCCCCAGAGCTTGGTCAGCTTTCTGGAAGCCAAAGGTCCTGGGAACGGGCACCTTTCTGAGGTGGAAAGATGGTGGGCCTCCCATGTCAGAGCCACTCTGGGCCGGCATGAGGTGGGGTCTTAAAGTTCACAGTTCCTGCAAATGTGTGAGACTCTCTTGTGGGTCTGAGGGCTCCATGTGGCCCTTTCCCCAGTCATTGCTGGCTAACATAATAGAACAAATGAATTCAAGTGTGGGGCTAACACAGTGATCCACAAAAGCCCCAATGTAGCAGCTGCTTCCCACAGCACTATTCATTTGGGTGCCTCAAAAGCGCAGACACCAGTGTAGTTTACCACAATTAGAGTGATTTTCTATACAGATGACAGCATTGCATAAATTAGCTGTTCACCTACACTGCAGCATCTCAAAGGGAGAAGCGAGTGCCCCCTCAGCGAGTGGTAGAGAGAAACCCCAAGGCCAGAGAGGGGAGGAGAAAACAATTGCCCACCCAAATCATGGATTTTAAATGACACTCTCTCAGCATGGGGACAAAGTGTATTAGCACAGGAGCAGCCCAGATGGCAAAAAAAAAAATCCGTGCCTGGCTCAATAGACTCTCGAGAGAGTCAAGAAAACAAGCTTTAAAAGCTGTAGACACTGATCCAGCTGCTCTGCTTTAATCTCCCTGGCTGCGTTCTAGCATTTAAAGTTGAACTTAATATATTAGTTGCCGAAAATCAAGGAATATGGCACTGCACAAGGAAAGGAAGGCCTACTCCCTAAAGTGCTAAGTGTGGAAGCCTGTGATGGTGTTGTGCTTGGAGCATGGGACTCAGACCTGGTGATTAATAGACTAGATCAGGGGTGGGGAACCTGTGACCTCAAGGCCACTTGGGGCCTTCAAGGTCCTCAAGTGAAGTTTGGATTCCATCAAAGGGCCATACTTGAGGACCTCGAGGCCACAGGTTACCCATGCCTGGGCTAGGTGCTGACTACCTTGGTTCAGTATGTTCCACCAGGCATGATATAGCCTGTGGGTACATCATAATGACGGTGTCCTGACTGTGCATCAGGAACCTATTGTGAACACCAACTTTCCCCTCTTGTCTCATGCTGAAATGGCTGACTGAACTGGATCTTAGACTTCCATGGCCCTGTTCATCTAAATAGCATCAGTGATAGCACTAGCATCTGCCTCTTTCCTCACTTGAGAGAATCTGTAGTAGTCATGGGTAGACAGTACGAGACTATGCTTATGCCATTTGTGACCAAGTGTGATAAGAAGCGTGAATGTTGGCCAAGTTAACAGGAGGTACCTCTCCCCGAGGAGGCTCCCTATAAGGGGTTATCTTAGCACTGGGTAAGCATGAGTTTGCCCTTACTTCCCTCTTCTCTTGCCTCTCACAATAACTAGCTCTAAAGGATGCAAAAATCTGGCTCAATGGGGACAGGGCTAAGGAGATATTCCTTCCACTGCCTAGAACCCTATCCTGTCATAAGCTCTGCACAAGATTAATTGGGAAAGAATTATTAGACTGAACATATGACCTGAGAATGCAATGGAAAGGCTAGATTGTGCATCTGAAAATGCCAACACCTCTGTAAGTCAACAAGGATATACTAAGCTACTACTTATACCAGGCACTATGCTAAGCTCTGAAGATACAAAGTATAAGAAAAAAATAGACCTCTGCTCAAAGAGCCTATGAGACAACATGTAAATCATTAGTTACTAATTAGATCTATACAGAGTAAATGAAATGTAATCTCCAACTGAAGGCAGCATGGGGGTGAGAGGGAGTATGAAGGAGATGAAAGATGCTTCCTAGACAAGGTGAGATTTGATTTGAGCCTTGAAGGAGGCTATGGAAACTAAGAGGCAAAGGCAAGAAAGACCTGTGAACCAGCCAATGTAATGGTATGGATCATAGAATACATGAGCAAAGAGTAGAAAAGCAGGAAGGGGGAAAGTTGTGAAGGGCTTTAAATGCCCAACACATGCTTTTGTATTTGGTAGTGAAGGTATTTGGGAGCCACTGGGAGATTATTGAGGAGGGGAGTGACAGAACTATTTAGGAAGATCCCTTGGTGAAGAATGAATTGGAATGGGGAGAGACTTGAGGAGACCAACCAAAAGATTACAGCAAGAGTTCAGGCAAGAGTTGATGAGTGGCAGCTGTGTGAGTATGGAGACAGTGACATAGTATGAGTGGTGCAGTGAAGTAGAAACAGCTCTTGACCACATATTAGAAGGGGAAGTGGGAAAAAGAGTGAAGAGTCAAAGATGACACTGAGGCTGAGATACTGGTGACTGGGAGGTTGGCAGAGCCATAGTAGTAGGGGAGGAGAGGGCATAGGGGCAAAGACAGTGAGTTCTGCTTTGGATATGTTGATTTTGAGATCCCTGGGGACATCCACTGAGATGTCCAAAAGGCAGGTGAGATTGGGGTTGGGTATACAGACCTGGAAATCATCCCCATAGAAATGATAAATGACCCCATGAGAGCTGTTGAGATCACCAAGCATGAGTATAGAGGGAGAAAGAGAAAACAGCCCAGGATTCAGTTTTTGGGTAGTTAGGGGAAATGACCTAGATGAAAACTTAGCAAAGAAAATCACATAATGGCATCATGAAAACATTGAGTAGAGAGAGTGTCCAGGAGAACAGGGTGATCAACAGTGCCAAAGACTTCAGAGAGAAGGATGGAGATTGAGAAAAGGTTAGATCCTATAGTCAAGAGTCTCCAAACTCTCTCCATGCCCAGAAGAGCTATACCAGCTAGGATATGCAACTCAGACTCTCCCAAGCATCCTTGTTAAGGAGGTGGCATGAATTGGGGAAAGGCTACAGGATTTGGAGGTAGATGATCTGAGTTCAAATCCTGTCTCTGCCTTATTACTGCCATTGGGACTCTGAACATTTTCACTTAAGCTCTCTGTCTCTCATTTTGTTCCTCTGAAAAGCTCGAAAATCCTTCCCACCTCTAAATGTCTTATCCTTTGATGCTAGGAATGGGCCAACAAGGATTCCTGCTGCCAAAGGGAGACCAAGTCTGGGGAGAGGGAGAGTGACAACAGCTGGGTGCTTCCAGGGTTTAGCTTTGTTCCTCCTGCCCCAAGTCCTGGCCTTGGAGCTGCAGTAAATTCAACTTCTGTGAATGAAGAAGGGAAACGATTGAGGCAGAGACCATGAGAACTGGATGGTTGAGTGGATAGGGCACTGGTCTGGGAATTAGGAAACCCTGGGTTGGAATCCTGTCTTGGACACTTCTAGTTGTAAGAACTTGGGCAAGTGATTACACCTCTCTGGGCCTCAATTGCCTGTCATTCCATTGCCTGGCCCTTTCTGGTTTGCTCTCCCAGAGAATCATCTCTTTATCTTACCCTTTTACATCAAAGCTGGATCTAAGCCCCTTTTAGAGGCAGTGAAGTGCAGTGGTCATCGTGTTAGACCTTGAGTTGGGACAAACTGAATTCAAATATTTACTAAGCTGTGTGATCATCCATTCATCTCTCTGTGCCTCTGTTCCCTCACCTATAAAATGGGAATAAGTGGGGTGTTGTGAGACTCAAATGAGTTCACGTATATAAAATGCTTGGGAACTTTAAAGTTTTATAAGTTAGAGTTATTGTTACTATTATTGTCTGAGGCAGGATTTGAACCCAAGACAAAGCAGCTATTATTATTTAAGCATCACTCTAAGCTGGGGGTTGTTAAGTCCTGGACACCTTTAGAAGTCTTGTGAAGTCTATAAGGACTCATGATCATGCTTCTAAATGCATAAAATAAAATACCTAGGACATTACAAAGGAAATAAATTTTGTTGAAATACAACTTTCAAAGCACGTATTTCAGAAGCAAATTCATGGATCCCAGGTGAAGGAGGCTCACTCTAGCCTGCACCCCTAGCTTCAGAGCCCAAAGATGGCCTGCCTCCCCTGCCCCCCACAAAAGCTTCATTGCCCCCTGCAGCTCTTCCCATCCAGCCACCCCTTCCCCTTCCCAGGTGCCACATCCAGGCTTTCCCTCTCCCCCTCTGTGCTCCTTGTTCCAAAATGATTTCTCAGCATCCCTCCTTTCTCCCCTTCATCCATCAAAATGCCTCTTTCCTTAGTGCTTGGTGTTAAGAAAGCAATCTGACAAATTACATTATTATGTTGCTCTGAAAATGGAGCTGTTTTTGTATCTGAGCCCTCCTTCCCTCCCCCTCCCCAGATTTCAGCCTTGGCACTAACTCATCCAAGTTAGAAAAAAAAACACACAACCCCAAAAGGCTCATTTTTCCCCAATCAGCAGGAGGCCTCATCTGTCGCCTCCCTCTTCTAATGAGTCCCTGAATGGTCTGCCCAAGACAGCTCCCTCCTTTTCTTTGGGAAGAATAAACAGCTTGCATGCCCAATTGGGGTGTCATGAGGATCCCAGACTCTCCGAGTTGGAAGGGACCTCTGAGGTCATCTAATTGACCCTGTAGCCACCAGCGTACCTGAGAGGACCGCCTGAAGCTCACTGATGAAGCAGCCTGTCCCTTCTGTGCTAATCCTAATTGTTCAGGCTGGTTTTTCTGTCCTTTCCTAGTAAATCAAGATATATCTCTCTACAGCTTCTCCCCATTCACTACGTAGCCTTGTGGACAGAACATTGGACCTAGAGTCAGGAAGACCTGAATTCAACTTCCACATCAGACGTTTACTGGCTTTGTGACCTCGGGTAACTTCCATCTGCTTCAGTTGTAAATGGAGATCTGTAAAATGGAGATCATAATAGCACCTACCCCTCTGGGTTGTTGTAAGGATAAAATGAGATGGGACAAACCTTAAAGCACTATATAAATGCTGATTATTAACACTATTATTTTTTACATGTAATTGAAAAAAGAAAATATTATTTTTTCATTTTTAACACGGTTCACATCACATAAAACAATTCCAACTTTTGGTCAGGTGATATTTCTTTTAAAGCATTTACAATACAGACCACAAAAGAATTTTTTTTTAACATTAACCAAGATACAAATAACTATCTGTGCTAACTTCACAAGCCCTTGACCTAATTGTCTCCACACTATTACTTAGAATTAAAGGACCCTAACTTATTGTCATTGCTCTAAAGTCCTAAGCCTAATAGCTTAATTTTAGACTTAACCTTGGATGTTCTCCTACCCACAATCTATGATTTAATAGATCTGGTATTAAGCTTACAAACCTTTTGACTATAGGAAATTGCCACCAAGAGTAGGAACATTGCAGGGAAACAATATCTCCCCATCTTCATGTCAATTCCAGGCAGGAGTAGATTGTCCACTTGCATTCAGTCAGGCTTAAAGTCTGCCAGGTGTCAGTGGGGAAATTGAGTCTGGAGAATCCCACCTTAGCCCATGCTGAACAGCCGCTCTCCCACCTTTCCCTTGAGATCACCTATGCAGTTCATACCAGCATCTCATGAGCTTACTGGCATCATGTAATGGAGGCTCAGATCGCCTTTCTTGCTTCCCATACCTGGAGTTAGACTCAGAAGAACAGTCACTTAATAGTCCCATAGCATCTAAAAATGGCAGGTTCCTATAACCAGGTTTCAAATACGATTATAGTTTCACTTTGGCTAGGGAACATATTTTGAGGCAACTCTTAAGTGGCTTACATGCCTTTCTATATATGTTCTAGTTCCTGATTAAATGGCAATCATAAAATCTAATTTACCATTAAAACCTTGACTTTTCCATCAATGCCAAATTTTACCCAAAGTTGCCTGCCCCTAGGAAACTTGAACTAAAACTCTTTTCCCCAAACTAAAGATGTCTCTGATTTAATCTCACTAATTAATTCAGTCAATTGTTTTAATACTAATTGCTTTTACATCACTTTGTAACATGTCCAGTTTTTCTCCCCATCTCTCCCCTCTCCCCACCCCCTAACACCTTGCATTCTGATTACCACTTCCCTCAATGTACCCTCCCTTCTATCACACCCCACTCATCCCTTATCCCCATCTTCTCTCTTTTCCTGTGGGGTAAGAAAAATTTCTATATCCCATTACCTGTGTTTCTGTGTTTCTTATTTCCTGGTTATATGAAATAATAATTCTCAACATTAGTTTCTAATACTTTGAATTCCAATTGCTCTCCTTCCTTCCCTCCCTACCCATCCCCAGTGAGAAGGCAAGCAATTCAATACAGAATAAACATGTGTCATTTTTCAAAAGACTTCCATAATAATCATGTTGTGTAGCACTAACTATATTGCCCACTATCCTACTCTATCCCCTCTTTAATTTTTTACTCCCTCATTTGACCTTGTCCAATCCTAAAAGTGTTTATTTCTAGTTACTCCTTTCTCCCATTTGCCCTCCCTTCTATCATGACCTCACCCCACTTGTCCTCTCCTCCCCTACTTTCCTGAAGTGTAAGATAGATTTTCATACCAAATTTAGTGAGCATGTTATTCCCTCCTTAAGCCATATGTAAAGAGAGTAAGCTTCACATTTCCCCTCTCACTTCCTCCCTTTTCTCCTCCATTGAACAAGACTTCTCTTATCTCTTTTATGAGTTATAGCCTCCATCATTCCATTTCTCCCTTTATTCTCCCAGTATTTTCCTCCTTCACACCTTAATTTTTATTTTGTTTTTATGGAATCATCTCTTCTCATTCAACTCAACCTGTACTCTCTGTCTATTTGTGTGTGTGTGTGTGTGTCTGTATGTACAATCCCTCCACCCACCCAAATACTGAGAAAAGTCTCAAGAGTTACAAATATTATCTTTTCATGTAAGAATATAAACAGTTCAGCTTTAGAAAGCTGATTTCTCTTTCCTGTTTACCTTTCCATGTTTCTCTTGAATCTTGTGTTTAAAAGTCAAATTTTCTATTCAGTTCTGGTCTTTTCAACATGAATGCTTGAAAGTCCTCTATATCATTGAATTACCATTTATTCCCTTGAAGTATTATACTCAGTTTTGCTGGCTAGGTGATTCTTGGTTTTGATTCCAGTTCCTTTGACTTCTGGAATATCCTATTCTAAGCCCTTTGATCCCTTAATGTTGAAGCTGCCAGATCCTGTGTTATCCCGATTGTATTTCCACAATACTTGAATTGCTTCTTTCTAGCTGCTTGAAATATTTTGACCTGGGAACTCTAAAATTTGGCCACAATATTCCTAGGAGTTTCTTTCTTTGGGTCTCAGGAGGTGACTGGTGGATTCTTTCAAAATTTTTGTCCTGTGGTTCTAGAATATTAGGACAGTTTTCCTTGATAATTTCATGGAAGATAATGTCGAGGCTCTTTTTTTGATCATGACTCTCAGGTAGTCCTATAATTTTTAAATTGTTTCTCCTGGATCTATTTTCCAGGTCAGTTGTTTTTCCAATGAGATGTTTCACATTATCTTCTATTTTTTCAAACTTTTGGTTTTGTTTTTTTAACTGCTTGGTTTATGTCATAGTCATTAGCTTCCCTGAACTTACTTCTCTCTTTCAAAGAACTATTTTGTTCAGTGAGCTTTTGAACCTTCTCCTCCATTTGGGTAATTCTGCATTTTAAAGCCTCCTTCTCCTCCTTGGCTTTTTGGACCTCTTTTTCAAATTGAGTTAGCCTCTTTTTAAAGGTGTTATTTTCCTCAGCATTTTTTTGGTTCTCCTTTAGCAAGCTGCTAATTTGCTTTTCAAGCTCTTTTATTGCCTGAGGCCAATTTAAGTTTCCTTTAGAGGCACTGGAGGCAGGGGCCTTGACTTCCTGTGACAGTGTGCCTTGTTCCTCCTCATCTGAAAGGATGGGAGGAGACACCTGTTCACCAAGAAAGTAACCTTGTATAGTCTTACTTTTTTTCCCTTTTTTGGGCATTTTTCCAGTCAGTTACTTGACTTCTGAATCTTTTGTCAAGAGGATGGTCCTCTTGCCTCTCTTCTCCCAGTTATTGTGTTCAAGGCTGAGAGTCAACTCAGCTGCTCCCTTCCCTGGGGCTTTGGGTGGGGATGGGGCTGTCACTCAGGGTTGAGATTTAGATCAACTGCTCTCTACTGCCAGAGGCTTTAAGCTGAGCTGTCTGGACAATGGATCCAGGTTGCTTCCTGGCCACCATAGCTGCCTTCAGTCTGCTGCTACTGCTGGTGTCACCTGGGGCTACTGCTGGAGGATCCCCATTCCTTTCTCACCCAGCTGGGAAAGCTCTCCCACATTGACCTTTGGAGCTTTCTTCGATGCTTCTGGGTTGAGGGATCTGGGACCCTCCCTGCGGAAAACTCTGCTCCAGAGGTCTATTCTGGTCCTGTTCCTCCCAGTGCTGCGTGACCAGGGCTGGGCTCAGCTCCACTCAGTGTCCCATCAGATAGACCTTTCCTTTTGTTCTGTGGCTTCTGCTGGTCTAGAATTTGTTGAGAGTCGTTTTTTACAGGTATTTTGTGGGTTGTGGGGGAAGTGCTAGAGTACATGCATTTTTCTACTCTGCCATCTTGGTTCTATCCCCTATTATCACTATCATTATTACTCCTGTTTTTACCCTTTCATGCCAAAAAAAGTGAGTTCCTTCTTTCAGGTGATGGTCCTTCAAATTCTTGGTCATCTGTCCCAGCTTCCCTGAGTCTTTTCTTCTTCAGGCCACATAGCGTGAACCCAAGGCCCATCACTGCCTTGGTCTCACTCATTTTGGGATGTGAATTGATAATTTATGAAATTATGAACTAGGGACAGGCATGCCTAGTTCTTTGGGTACTTTCCAAGAAAAAACCACAATTGGCAGTGGGAAACAGAGTGGCAGTCACACTTTAATAACCACAAAGTATATAAGAGTGAATAACAAGGAAAATACAGAAACAAGTGACAAAAAATATGGATACAGAGGCAGAAGAGAGGATGGGAGGGAATGGGATGGCTAAGGGAGACAAGCGGCATAAGGAAGTGGAATGGAGAGAGGCAGAGTCACTTATGTAACCACCAACTAAACTTGGGAGCACTTGACTGAATGGAGATGGAAGAAGTTGCGGGGTGGGGAGGAGAAGGAGCTTGAGGTCTCATTTTTATAGGTTTCTTTGGGGGGTGGAGCAGAGCAACTCCTATTTGTGCCACCCTGGAATTAGTTCATTAACATATCTAAATAATCTCAATGTCATCAGTGCCTTTTTGATGTTGTGCTGATCTGGAATTTGCATTTCACAGAACAGGATGAGAATTTTGGTTAATATATGATACAATTGGTAAACTACACTCCTTTGATCTTTGGGATGGTTTGTACATGACTTGCAAGTTCCTCTTCATGAACTTATTTCTTGCCCCTTTATATTGACTACCCATATTGACTAGAACAGGAGCAGGGGGTGGCAGAGAGGCACTAGGAGGATCAGAACAAGATATAATTTAACACAGGCCATTGATTATCTTGCACATTTCCTTCCAACAATATGGCAGCCAGAAGTGAACACAGTATTATAGATGTGACCAGGGTAGAGTGTGGCAGGAACATGGAATCGATGGAATCCAGGAACTCTGAAATAATTGAATGAAATAGCATTTCTTAAGCACATGCTAGGTGTCAGGCATCGTACCAGGGGCTGGGTATACAAAGACAAAGAAGAAAATAGTCCCTGGCCTCTTGGAGCTTAGCATCTGTTGAGGAGCACAGCATGTCCATAACTGTGTATCAAATACATACTCAATAAGCATGAAGCTATTTTGCAAGGAGTGAGGCCATTAGCAGTTAAGGCAGTGGGAAAGGCTTCTTGCAGAAGATGGCACCCAGTCTTAGTTCTGAAGGAAACAAAGAATTCAGAAGGATGGAGGTGAGAAGGTAGAACATTCCAGTCATGGCAGAGAGCCAATGCACAGGAATGGAGATGGGAGATGGTGTGTCATATGTGAAGAAATGTAGGAAGGCCAGTTTGGCTGAACCTTAGAGAACAGGAAGGAGGGTGGTGTATAGTAAGACAGTAAAGGTAAGTTGAAACCAAGTTACAAAGGGCTTTAGGAGTTGAGGGAGCCATCTGAGTTTACAGTACAGTTTCAGTACAGAAGAGAGAACAGATCCTGTCTTCTGACCCCTCTGCTTCTCCATATGCCCAGGCTTCAACTGCCCCTGTCACATTCTGGCCCCATGGTGAGACTGCAGTCCACCAAAATTCCCAGATCATTTTTTTACTGGAATTGTATCTCTAACACCCTGTATTTATGAAATTGATTTTTTATAAAGAACCTGAGAATAAGACTGCATTAATCCCTTCCAACTTGCTCTCCTTAGATTCAGTCCATTGTTTTAGCCTGAGACCATTTTGTACATTGACTCTCTCCTCCAACTTGCTAGCTCTCACTCCCTACTGGGTCATATGCAAATTTGCTATACTATCAGTGATGCCTCCGTCAAACTAGAAATGTGAAAGTATAAAAATATGAAAACACCACAGAGACTGAGATAGATGCCCACATCACTTCCCTTGAGACCACCCTCCAGGTCAGCAGTTCCTAACCTCTTTGTGTGTTATGAATGCCTTTGGCAGTCTGCTGAAACTTAATACTACTATTTGGTAAAAGAAAAGCTAAATTTCAGTTAGAAGTGGGTGAAAAGACATTTTTTTCCCCTTCAAATTTATAGACCACCAACAATGCACTCATTGGCCCCTGGAGGGTACACGGATTCCAGGTTAAGAATTCCTGTTATAAGGTGACATCAGACTATTAATTATTATTCTTTGGATCTAGTCATTCAGTCAGTGCCAAATCCATCTAATTCTCTTCTATTTACTCTATCTTTCCATCTTATTAACAAGGATAGTATGAGATACTTTGTCAAATTCTTTGTTGAAATGCAGATACACTATGTTTAGAGCATTGCTCTGAGATACAATTTAGTAACCCTTTCCATAAAGGAAAGAAGGTTAGTCTGGCATGAACTGTTATCATTGCTACCATATAGGCTATTTGTGATCACCATTTCCCTTTCCAAAATCACTCCAATCTCTTTAATAACCTGCTCTAGAATCTTGAAGGGAATTGAAGACAAAGCAAACAGGCTAGTGTATAGACTCCATTCTCTCTGTTAACAATTGGGACATTTGCTTCTTCCTGGTCTCATGGTACATTCTAAACCTCAGTCTGCCTTAGTTTCCTCATCTGCAAATATGGGGAGGAAAGTAGCACCTAACTCCCAATGTTGTAAGGATCAAATGATGTAATATTGGTAAAGCACTTTGCAAAGCTTAAAGCATCATATAAATACTAGCTCCTATTACTTATTACTATTTTCTCAGACTTTTTGGTGATTATATCTATTGGATTTTTTTCAGCCCCCTGAAATGAGAAAGACATGGTAATTTAAATTCCCTGACAACACAGAGGTGGTCTCTATCTCCTTTTCAATCTTTCATTTCTTTTCCCTGCGTCCAGTTTTGCAATATCCTTCCCTGCAGGATAGTCTGGAGATAGTAAATGAGTATTTGGGACTGATATTGGGAGCTTGAGGAAGCCTGACTTAACAGATAGAAAGTTGGCCTCAAGGTCAAGGTCAGAAAGACCTGGGCTCAAGTCTTTCCTCTGACTCTTGCTAGCAATGTGACCATGGGCAAATCATTCCACCTCTCAGGGTCCCACAGATTTAGAATAGAGTTAAGTTACAGGAGAGTATCCCATCTATATCAGTGGAGGGAGTTTACACACATGGACTTCTCTTCACTGGTGAAGTAACAGGATCAAGAGAAAAGAAAAACAAATGGGAGCTTAGAAGGGAGAACAAGTCCAACTGTCAAACCTGTTATCAGCCAGACGTGTGACCCTAGAGTCCACACCATTTAACCTTTTTTATCCTCGATTTTCTTATTTGTAAGATGGGGACAATAATACTCCTGCAACTTACCTCCCAAATACAAGGCTTAGACAGTGGATATAAAGTGCATATATAATGCTCTGAAAAGGGAGAGGCACGGAAGTGATAGATTGGTCTTGCAAACAGAGATGGTACAGTGGATTGGGGGAAGCAGACAGACATGTCATTTTTTAAAAAGCATTTTTATTATGAATTAGAAAGTTCTTAACAAATGTCAATATTTCCATATGCAAAGGACAGGGAAAAATTGCATATTAAACTGTACCTTTACCATATAGAGCCTTCCAGGAGATTTTGAAAGTATACATCAAATTTAACATGAATGACCAACACGAACTATTCTTCTTGTCTGGGAAGGACATGGAATACTAACTTTAATGTTGTGTCAGTTTCATAAGACTGTGAATTCGGAGTTGGAAGGGATTTTAGAAGACCAGGAAGTACAACCTCTTCATTTTACAGATAAGGAAACTGAGGCTGGCAGAGGTTAGGTGACTTGCCAGAGTCACACAGCTCATAAGTGTTTGAGAGCAGATTTGAACTCAGGTCCAACACTTTTCCCACTGCACCCGTAGCTGCCCAAAGATTCATTTTGTTGCATTATTTAGTTTCAACACAAAAATATTTTCACAGATTTTCTGCCAGTTTTGACAGTGTTGCTCATTAATCTTCAACTTACACCTTGGGAGGACTATAGCAAATGGGGCCTACTGGCCAGACCTGCCTGTATGGATGGCAACCCCTGCTCCCTCCTCCCCAAACTCTGAGAATATCTGGTTTCAGCTTTGTAGACACAGTCTCACCAGACTTTTAGAATTCATGTGTGTTGCCCTTGACCTTTTACTCATGAGCCTAAGCTTACCCTTTAGAATAACATTTATTAACTTGAACATCTTTAAGTCCAAAGGCCAGTCCGACAAAGAATCTCCTTTCCAGGGGCTAAGGACTTTTGTTCCAGGCATTGGAGAAAGTGAAAAATCAGAAAGTTCTTCTTTCCCACAGCCAGAAATTTCATTCCATGACCCTAAAATGAGGTGAACATAAGAGAACCTTGCATTCCATGTGGCACACTAGATCAGACCCATGATTTGTCATTCATTCATCCTTGGATTATGTCTGACAGGGACACCAAGGGATGGATTTTAGAAGGACATTGGGGTTCTCCAGTGGTTAGAACATTTATCAAAAATGCTAAACAAGAGAGGTCCCAGCACCAGTGCCTACAGGAGTGCAGTTTGCAGACTCCACAGCAGTGCAGTACCTTTCTTTATTGATGCCCTCTATTTCCTATCTCTCACCCATTCACAATCCATGACACAAGCACCTCCTTCTCATGGCATATCAAGTTTGGTTGTCTTTTTTTAAGCAGAAAAAGAGTACTGCATTTTCTCTGAGGCTACCTACTTCATGTTTGGAGAGAAGTTTCCTAGTCAATTATTTTGAGCAAGACTCTTTCTAAATATAGATCTTTGATGATCATAAGTCTCTTTACCTTCCTGGACCTCAGTTGCTTCAACTGTAAAAGGAGGGGGTTGGATAAGATGATCTCTGTAGACTCTTCGAGCTCGCCATCTGTCATCAGAGGAGAAAGGATCTTCCCATGGTGCAAGGGCTTGAGCAGAATCATGGGAGTTTATAAAGCATGTCTGCAAAACTGTCAGTAGACCAGTCCAAATGGAGACAAGGAAAGGAGGTTATTGAGGTCTCCTAGGGCCAGACTCGGTCCCATGCTATAGTGGTTTCATGTGGAGGCTTTATCCTGCTCTAAAATATACCCAGTGGCCTGGCAAAAGGAAGTGGGCAGGATTTGGACTATCTCGGTACAGGTGCTAAGACTCTTTCATTGACTTGAACTGGACTAATAGAATCCTTAAATAATGGAAAGTACATGATTTCCCCCACTCTAGGCTTCCTTTGGCAAAAAGAATAATGCTTTAATAGAGCCATGATAACTTCAATGTGGGTGCTCTTCCCATGGGTGCAATTCAATTCATTTGAAGTCAGTAAGCATTTATTATGTGCTTGCTGTGTGCCTAGCCCAGCAGTCTCTACCTTCAAGAAACCTACATTCTACTGGGGGATATGATAGATAGAAAGAGACATAGATAGACAGACAGACACAAAGGAAATATCCAGTTTTTTGGAGATGTGGGGAGCAATATTTGAGAAAGGTCTCCTGTTGGAAATGGCGTGTTAGTCGGGTCTTAAGGGGATCCTATGGTCCCAAGAGGCAGAGGTGAGGAGGGGTCATGGGTACAAGCCTGTACAAAGATAAGGTGGTGGGATATAGGCTGTTTCAGACCGAGAACAGCAAGTGTACCAGTTGGGCTGAAATGTAGAGTATATGAGAGGGAATAATACCCAATCCATGTGGAGTCATATTGAGAAGGGCTTCAAAGGCCACACAGCAGAGTTTTATTTGTTTCTAGAGGCAAGAGCTGGTTACTGGCACTCATGTAAATGGCAGTGCCTTCATTCTTTATTCCTCTTGTGTGATTCTAGCCTATGTACTGCCACAGAGGTTCCATCTAATGCACCAAGGGCCTTCTCCTCATTGTTTTACTCTAGCAGGGTAACCAGTGGAACATAGCCATTCTCTATTATCACACGTTTCTTTACCTTACTGAACTTTCTTAGTCTGGTCATACGTGTTCTTGACGACATTTAAGTCATCCATAGGAAGAAGCCCTGCTTGCCCCCTTTTCTTGGGTCCTCCTGTTGTTCTTTGGGTTTTGGCGATGGGATTCCTGAATTTTTGCCCATGTAACTTCACCAGGGGAATACTGGTGTTAAAGAGCCTGGGGGGTTCAATGACTTGTAGAGTGTGTATACAGCATATATTGTACGTACATTGACATTTGTTTGACATTTGTGACAGAACTCAGAATCAGAAACTTTTCCATTTTCAGAAACTACAGCAGCCTTCATCACAGCCATTGGCCCATTTGGGAATTTGGAATAGTTGAGAATCTAGCCTATAACCACTGTAAACCAAAAAAGCATCTGGAAATGATTTTCATTAATAGATTTTTA
This sequence comes from Bettongia penicillata ogilbyi, assembly GCA_023548195.1. Lineage (NCBI taxonomy): Eukaryota > Metazoa > Chordata > Mammalia > Diprotodontia > Potoroidae > Bettongia > Bettongia penicillata. The sequence goes on along the minus strand of JAJHZJ010000104.1, from coordinate 14,402,583 downwards.
AATTAGTTAAATGTAAACCCAAATCCAGACTTAGTCCATTTATTATGCAGAGCCATCTGTTGTGATTCCATGGTCATAGCCTAGACCACTGCCTTTGTTTTCCAACTTACTCAAATGAAGCAAGGTGGAACCACAGAATCCAATATTTTCAGGGTGCAAAAAGGGTCTCCCTTAAAACATTCTTTTGCCCCTAAAAACCTTTCTGCTGCTGGTATAACAAAAGCTACTACAACCACATTTTTGGATCACTGCAAAGCTATTATTAATGTGCACCCATCTTATGGACTCGTCTACCCATGTAAAAAGGGGAATTCTGCAGGATAGTTGAACAAGTGGTCAGGATTAAGACCTTCTTCCCTTCTTTGAATTCATTTGACAAAATATACTTCTAGGGTGGTAGCTGTGATGCTCATGTATATATGAGGTATATAAAGGAAAAAAATACCTTGGCATTCCATGACTTCTGTTAGACTTGGGCAGGGGAGGCAGAGGAATACAACTACACAGAGCAATAAGTAGAAGACAGTTTGAGAAAGAAGAGAAACTCATCAAAGAATGGGGAATAAGAGAAGGCCCCATCTAGTAGGTAGCACCTGACTAGAGTCTGGAAGGAAGTTAAGAGAGGCAGGGGACAATGGCCTGTGCCACCACCCAAAGTGGGAAGCTGGGATGCCAAGTTTGCAAATGGGAACTTAGACCAGTTTGGCTGAAATATAGATTACAAGATGGAAAGTAATAGGAAATAAGTCTGTAAAGGGAGGTAAGTGCCAGGTTGTCAAAGGCTTTAAAGGTTAGACTCAGAAGTTTGCTTTTCATTCTTGGAACTTGGAGATATTTGAGTAAAAGAAGTCTGTGGCACTACCTGTGTCTTCGAAATAGCTCTTTTGCTATTCTAAGGGGTATGGCTTGAAGAAGGAAAGACAACAGTCATTGACATAAAACAATATGAAGGGGAAGGGAACAGAAAATTTCTTCAAAGGGGAAAAATCTGAGAGGAAACTAAGAGAAGTAATTAGGAGAGAGAGAGAGAGAGAGAGAGAGAGAGAGAGAGAGAGAGAGAGAGAGAGAGAGAGAGAGAGAGAACTCAATACAATTAATGAACATTTGTGGGGTAAATAGAAAGAGAGTAGAAATCTCAAGAAGAAAAAGATAATAGAAAAAAATTAAATGGTGAGAAAAGAAAATGATTATACAATAATACTCTTTTAAAAAAATCAGTAAGAGGCTCATATCTATAGATATAACATCTTTTGTTAGGTCAAAAAGTTAGAACTGGAAGGAAGCTTAAAGGTCACTTCACTTTACCACTTCATTTTACAGATAAGGACACCGCAGATCTCTACAATTGAAGGTGATAGAGTCAACAAACACAACTAAGACATGCTGGGAATTATCGGTCTGCCAGAGTCATCAAACAAAATAACTGAGAATAAAGTTCAGATCTATAGACTACTGGAATTCGGAGCCAAAGACCTTTAGGTTTAACTCACCAAGAAATACAGTCATCAGAATCAGAGCTGCAAATTCAAGCAACCAAAATGAAGCAAATAACATACGAAAAAGCATCAGTTTGAATTGTATAGGACTACTCAGTGAGGATGAGAAATAAAAGGAGCCACTGGACTATGGCATTCCATAAAGCAAGGTAAATTAATCTTCACCCCAGAATTCCCAACCTTGCAAAACAGCATAATTCTTCATAAGAAAGTATTAATAAATGTCAGTCTGCGTTACAAGACTTTTAGAAAAAGCCAAACCTGGACAGGGCTCTAAAACACAAATTGACCATAGATCAGAGCCTCAATAAGGTGAACAAAACTGCAAAGCAAGAAAGGAATGTGACAACTCAGTGTTGCCTAAAGAAAACGCATATATATAGTCATAATGGGGAATTGACTTAAAATATACAAAATTTCTGGTAGATATTAAAAAATCAGGAGTTACAAAAATTATTTTAGATAAAGTAAAGTAACAAAAGTGAAAATAACAAAATAGTACAAGAGAAAGGGAAACAGGGAGGATATGTTAGGCTTAAAAGGTGTCACAGACAATTTAAAAACACCGATAATCAATGCACAGCTACCATGTATGGTATAGAAATATTAATATTAAATGTAGCAAACATATGACATAGCAGGTCCTTGAATAAAAGATGATCTGAAATGAAAAACAACTTATATGGGAAAGAAATAAAGCCAGGAAACTTCATTGTTTCTCTTTTGGGGCATGTTGAATATAACATCTAACTACAAGAAATTGCTGACTTGAACAGAATGTTAGTGAAGCTACATTTGACAGTCCTAAAGAGAATATTGAGAAGGAATTAGAGAATACCTAATTTTCAGAATCACATGGGACTTAAAGAAAACTTGATCTTACAGTATGGCACAAAGAAAATTGAAATGTAGAAAGGCAGAATTTTTAAATGTGTTTTAATAACTCTATGACAACATATAAATCAATAAAGGAAAAATTAACAAAAGATGCAGGTAGAAGTAGATACTGAAATAATATCTTAAAGAATCAGTAGGTCAATGACAAAATAATAGAAACAGCAAAACATTATATTAAAGAAAATATGGGTGATGTAACAAATGTAGCAAATATAGCTAAAACCACCAATCTGGGCACAGTTTCCAATGGGTGGATCTCAACTTTATATGTCCATCCCTTCCTATAAACAAAGGGTCTGTTTACATAAACTCTTCTCAAAAGGGGAAGGCAGAGGTATTTGGGAGAGACAGTGGAAGGGGGAGAACAATTTAGCCAACTCTTGCTCTGAGGGAAATGAGGAGCTAATATATAAACAAAGGTTAAGAAGAGAAAAAATAATCCAAAGCAATATCACTAATGAATATTGATAATAAATTCAAAATAAAATAGTGGCAAAAAGACTACAGCAATATATCAAGAAATATTCACTATGAGCAAGTTAGATTTATACAAGTAATGCAAGGATGGTTCAACATTTGGAAGGCAATTAGCATAATAAATCAAATTAATTAAAAAAGCAAAAACCATTTGCTTATATCAAAACATGCAGGAAAATAATTCAATAAAATACAGTACTTGTTTATGTTTAAAAAACACTAAAAACATAATAATGAAAAGAACATTCCACATTATGATAGAAAGCCTTTATCTAAAAATAAGAAATGCTTATTTGTACTGAAGAAAACAACGAAAGCTTTCCTACTGCTTATAATTCAACATAATCTTAAAAATGCTAGCTATAACAATAAGACAAGGGGAAAATAAGAGAAGAAATATTGGCAAAAAATGGAAGCAAAAATATTTCTAGTGTAGTATAGTATGATTTACTTAGAAAACCCTGGAGAATGCAAAAAAAAAATTAACTGAGATACTGAATAGCATCAGTATAGAAGTCACCATCATCATAGTGACAAAAAAAAAATCCAAAACACATAGAAAGTGAAAGACCATTTAATATAATGAGAAACTTCATTACTTATCTGAGAATCAATCTACCAGTGCAGGTGGCATTACAAACCTGTGTAAATGTAACTATAAAATAATTTATATAGTAATAAAGGAACACTTAGATTATTACAGAGGTATCCAGTAATAAATGACTTACTACCCTTCAAATAATATAAGCAGGCAACAAGTATTTATTAAGTCCTTGCTATATGCCAGGCATGATGCTAAGTATTAGGAATACAAACAGAAACAAAAAGTCACCTCTTTGAAATAGCTAACATTCTAAAGGAGGAAGATGTCACTTAAGTGAGGGATAGGACAAGGTACCATGTTGGTACATGGTGGTGAAGTTCAGAGAGTTCAAGTCACAGCTGGGAGAAGATTGAAATATAGTCTGCCTGGGTTCATTCCCAGAATGGACACCCCAGGAAGGAACTTGCCAGTGGATAAAGGGCTGACATGGTAGAAGGATGTTTCAAGGTGAGAAGTCAACTGAGTGTCATGAAAGCAGAATCTGGAGAGAGTCAGAATTACAGCTGAGAAAGGAAAGAGATTTAATTCTATATCAATTAAAGTAGTAATGGGTTACTTTATAGAATTAGACAAGAGAAAAATTCACATGGGGTGCCAAGGGTCAAGAATACCAGGGGAAATGATGAAAAAGATAGGAAATAAGATCTGACATTACTATATCAATCCATAATAGTAGGTGTATTATTAAGCAATAATTATAAAAATTCTCTAGTGCCAGATACAAATAGAAACATGTATCAGTCAAGTAGACTGAAACAGTACATAGGACTTGGTATTAGGAAGATCTGGGTTCAAATGTGACCTCAGATATATGCTAACTGGGAGACCCTGGACAAGTCACCCTTTTTCAGCCCCAATTTTTTCATCTGCTTCAGATAGACTGTAAGGATCCAAAAAGTTAATGAATGTAAATATTTTGAAAACCTTTACAAAGGTGAGCTTTAACTATAAGCAAGATTTTAGAAGCAAATGCATCTAACAGAAAAACACAAATTACTAGGAAAGGATCTCTTCATTTGATAAAAAGAACTGGAGCTCCTGAATAATTTAGTGTTAGCTAAATAAGAAATCTAGCCATAGGTGGTAAGTGAAATGAGGACATTGTGAAGATTTCTCATAATAAAAATATGGGGAATATTGTATTTTCTTTAGCATGGGATAAATAAAATTTCTTTTCCATAAGGTCTCTTTCTCTGGATGCCTGATTTTCAGGAATCCAGGGCTTGTGGGCAGTTAGGGCCCTTCCCCTCCCTTCTCTCTGTGATAGTGCTACCTGAGCACTGGTATTTTACCAAATAAGGACATAATGGATTGTAGCTGAAACTTGGAAGTTAATCAAATCTCTCTTTGTCTGATACTATTGCCAAATCAGCCAAGCTCCCTCTTCTCCCCCTCCCCTCATTTTTACTTTAGTTGTAGAATATCACATCAGCAGTTAGTTAGGTATTAGATAAGGAAGTGTGTTTGGATAGGTGGATCCTGGTTACCTGATTTCCCAGGTCTTGTCTAGATTTTCGTGCTTAGACTGTAAGCCCGCCTCCCAGCTGATGGAGAGATGGGATAGTGGGGGTGGGGAATTCTCTGTGTTAGGATATATGATGGTGCTTTGTCCTCTGTAAGCTGCCTCTTCCATTAGGCCCGTCCTGGTGGAGGGATGCCCCTTTCTCATAAGAACTGAATAAAACACTTTCTGTTCTTACCTCGAGAAACCTCTTTACTTTTTAAATTTTGGGTAAGGGTCTTGTGACCCACACAGTGGGGAAGGACTTTGCCCAGCCATAGTATATGGTATAATAAGAGACAAAAGAGATAAAATTGAGAAATAAAAAGCTTTGACCAAAAAAAATCAATCAACACTTATTTCTTAAGTACTTAGTTCAGCAAGGCCCAAATGAAGGAGGCCCCTACCCTCAAGGAGCTGACTCTAATGGGAGACCACATGTCAGTATAGATGGAGCATAAACAAAGGGAACAGAAGGTAATTTGGGGAAGGGTAGATACACTAGCAGCTAAGAAGTGAAGCAAAAGACCTGGTCTGGGGGGGAAAGTTTGCTTTAAAAGTCTGAAACCTAACATCTACAGGGATTAACTCATCTGTAAAATCAAGCCATTTCCTAATTGAAAAAAGGTCAACAGATCTGCAAAGCCAGTTGTTAAAAGAAGAAACATAAGCCATCAGCAGCTATCTGAAAGCTATCGAAAACCATTAAGAATCAGAGAAATGCAAATTGCTGCAAATTAGCTCTCTCAAATTGAATAGTCTGTGCTATTCAATTGAGTAATAGAGTGTCTGGGAAACAGCAACAAACACAGTCCTCCTTGTGCATTGTTGGGAGAGGCCAGAGCACGAATTGATTCCACCTCCCTCGTTGGAAAGATGAGTTGTTCTGGTGCTTTGACCCACTGATCCCACTTCTAAGCTAATACCCTAAGGATATTACTGCAGGAAAAGATGAATCTTTATGAAAATATTCATAGCAGCATGATTTGACATAGTAAAATGTTGAAATAAATTGTGCCCACCAATTGGGAAATGGTTAATTAAATTGCAATTCATGAATGTAATGAAAAATGACTATGCCATAATGAAGAACAAACACGAAGAATTCAAAGAGTTATGTATGGGAATACGTATTTGAAGTGATTCAAAGTCAAGAACCTAAACCAAAGGATAGCACACATGCTGTCTAGATTGCCTTCTCACAGCAACCCTGGCAGGTAAGTGCTATAATGATTCCCATTTTACAATGGAGGAAGCTAAGGCAGACAGTGGTGTAGTGACGCACAGCTGGCAAGAGTCTGGGGTTAAATTTGAGCTCAGGTCTTCCTGACTCCAGGCCCAGCCCTCTCTGCTCTGCTCTAATTTTGCAAAGAGAAGGTGGCCTATGACAGTTGGTTAGTAGGTCGTGCTTTGGGTAAGGAACCAGCAAAGGAGCTGGAAGAGAGGTCCTCCAGCTCCTTCAGCTCGATGGAGAGCCTAGAGAAGAGATAGGAGGGCAGCAGGAGAAGGCCAGCAAGGGCCAGGGCTGCCTGGAGGAACAGTCATGGCAGATGGGAACTGGGCCCCTCCTGGTCACAATCTCTTTTTAAAAGTGTTTTATTTTACATTTTAGAGAGAACTTTGCTTCTCTCATTTACATTATTGTAACCATCGCATGTTTTATTTTCTTTATTCTGTTTATTCTCCTTTATATCAGTTCATGTAAGTCTCCTCCTCCTTTTCCTCCATTGCTTTCAGAATCACTAGTCTCCAAGGTTTTCCCTCATCTCCTTGAAGGTGGGGAATAGACAATAAACCATGCTTTTGGCGTGCGTTTGTCTCTCCAGGGAAAACCAATCTGATCAATAAAAAAGTGGGAAATGGACTCATGACCTCAACCCTCTACCTGCGTTTTCACAGACATCCCAGGCTGTACCTGGGCCTACCCAAGAAGAAAGCTAGACCCTTCCTGGTAGTGAGATTGCCTTGTTCTCACTGTGTAGGAACCTGTTAGGCCAATGGAAGACAGATAGAAACTGCCAAAAGACAGTAAGAATAAGGCCCCAGCTGCCCACTAGATAAGACAATAGTACTCGCCAATGGAAGCCAAGTTGCTTTGTCCAGAGTTGGTCATCCATTTCCTAGGGTTCTGTTTTTTATGCTTGTATGTTTCCTGTGCTCACAAATTGGGACATTTTCTCTACCTGAAGACTTGCATATATGTGCATTTTCACACATTAACAATGTATTTTGAGAGGATGAGTCTGCTGGCAACTGATAAAATGAACGTGAAGCCAGAGGTGGATGCAGCCCTCAGAGTCCCTCAGCTTTAATAATGATGCACCAGTGATTGCAACTGTAAGCTGACTTCTTCAGTGTGACATTAAGTAGAGTATGCATGGTGGGGGATACACCCAATGATTTATTTTTAAAAAAATACCCTTGAGCTGAATTTTAAAAATTGCTATTATCAAATAAGGGTGGTGAGAGGTTATTGGATTACAGGCCATTAAGCAAACTAGGAGATGGCCCAATGTGTATGTGCTATACAGCATTAAAAACGTGATTTATAATGACTATCTGTAAAAAGCTCAGGGTTTAGAATTACAGTAAATACCGGGACCATAGAAAAATCCCAGACTCATAGACCATTTTGCTATATAGTAAGAGGTGCATTCAGACAAAAGGGTCATTATATTGTTTGCTCAGGAAAAAAATTGCTTTGCATTAGCCTGTAGTAATAGTTTGTACAATTGCAAATATTTTTATACCTTTTCAGGTGAAAATCCTTTTCTGCCTCCCAGGCTTAATTCGAGCCTGTGTCAGATGGGCAGTCTAATCAGGTAGGACTGAGGGCTGCTATCACACTACAGAGTAACCAGCAGTTGCTAGGGGAAGAAAAGAAAATAGAGAGTCATTACCTTCAGGCTCCTCTTTTTTCTTTGTTAGGTAGAAAACTGCCGAATTATTTTCCAGTTTTTCCACTGCTGAATAAACATGTGAATCATAAACAGTTAGAGCTCCAAAGACCTTGGCAGTCTTTTTGTAGGTGAAGTAACTGAGGCCGGGAGAAGGGGAGATGATAGAGCTTCTTAGTGGCTAAGCCAGGGCTTAAACCCCAAGTCTCCTGCCTTTGAGCCTGGCACTCTTTCTGCCATATCCTTGCTGTGTCCTTGATAAGGATTTAGTGTGGAAGGGGTCTGTGGAGCTGATCTCATTCTCAATTCACAGGTCTAGAACTGAGAGGTACATGTGAACACACTGAACCACTGTTCCTTTCATTTTACAGGCCAGGAAATCCCAGCTCAGGGAGATGATCTGACCTGGTCCTGATGACCCAGGCAGTGGGCAGGCTGCTTTCCACTATGCCCTCTGAAACTCTCCCCTGGGTCTTTTACTATTCCCTTAAACTGAGTTGCTCAAGTGCTAGCTAAAGCAAAGCCTCTCCAAACACCTTTCCAAATGTAGAGTTTGATCTGTGTGGGTCTCTTGCCAGAGCAGAACCCTTGATTTGGTTTTAGGACCTGATACCACAGAGATGGCTACCTTCCCTGCCCATCAGTAGCAAAGCTTGAACAAAACAAGGAAATTGAAATCCAGACCATCACAGATTCTTTGCTTTCTACTCATTGTCAAGGTGGTGCAGCCATGCAGAAGTAACAGGTTGACTACATAGTCTCCCTCTGAAGGCTGTCTCTATGCGAATCACCATAATAAGCTGGAAAATGAAAAAAAAGCCAACTAAAACACCCACTTTGGGACACTTACACAATTCCAAAGAACTGGTCTGATGGATTTAAAAAATGCAATTGATTCCAGTCTAACAAATGCTCAATTACATCGACCATTTGTTTTGGCATCATGGAGATATAGACTAAATCAGCGGAGCTTGTCTTCTCCTTTCCCAGTACTGAATTTGGTGAATACTTAACCTTTGGAGTATTTTTTTTAATCCTGCACACTCACACAAATTTTCAGTCTTTGATCCATTCTAAGATTCCTTTAGGCTAACCTTCCGGGTGAGTGTCCACCCAAAGTGTTGTCTTCTTGCCTTCCTTGACAGCTTTGTAATGGACCTATCAGGTAGGAATGACAAACCCAGAGGGGTGTGTGCCTTGTCACTGCAGTTCTAGTTCCTCAGGGTTTTGTGATTATTAATTACTTAATCTGTCAAGCATTAGTGATCTTGGCTCCCTGCCAGTCAGTCTTGAGAAGGATTCAGCTTGGTCCGAGGGACATTCAGACACGCAGCATAATTCCTTTGTGGCATCTTGAAATCCCCAGCCTATTGGCTTGTATAGTGATCAGGTCTTGTTTACCCACCATACAAGTGGGACTTAGAGGATGTATGTAGTTTGGCTATAGCTTGTGTAGACTTTTATCTGTGTGTGCATATTAAGTTCCTTCAGTCTTGTTGAGTTAGGGAAGTTCGGACCTGGAAGGAGGGTAGATGTCAGCTAGGTAGAGAAGAGGGAGTTGAGCACTGCAGTTGATTATTTTCTCTTTGTACTTTAGCATCTGCAGTCTGAATCCGAGGCCACTGGGATCCTGGGGTGTGGGGGGATTTTACGTTTAACACAAACATGAGCTAGAGGGACCTACAACTGGGGCCTGGTCTGTGTTCATCCTTTGTTTTCAAAAAAGACCATGATATCAGAGAAATGATGACATGACTTGCACTTGACTTTTTTTGGTGAGGGAGGGATGTGCAAGGTCACCAGCCTCACCTTCCCCTCCTGAACCATCTGGATCCAGTGACCAGATATTCATTAGGATAATTGGAGAAGGCTCAGGATGCTAAGGGAAACGTTGGCCTATTCAGGTACTCAGAGTATGGTAATGCCCATTCAGTGAATAGGCCTCTTTCAGAAATAATCAGGGAATGTGGGGCCTGGTACCAACTTCATCAATCCCTGATGAATGAGTGAATGCCAAGTTTTTATTCCTGGCAAAAACCTAGAGTCTATAATCAAGGGGTAGTGCATCAGCAAATAGAAAAGTAACCACTGGAGGCTAATATGCTGTCCTTGAGAAAAAGTCATGCCACAATAACCTCACTGTCCTTTTTTTGGGCAGAGTTACTAGATCAAGGAAACAATGCTGAAGGCTTCTAACAAAATCTTTCAGTCTATTTGAGACAGATGGGCAAGCTCAGATATTGATTCAGAACTGATTGAATGACTGAACCCATTAATGGTTTGATGTCAACTTGGGAAAAGATTTCTCATTACCTTCCCCAGGGATTATGTGCCCAGTGTTGCTTCACATTGTTACCAGTGCCTTGACTGAAGGCATAGATGGCCTACTCATCAAATTTGCATGTGACACAAAGCTTGGATATCGAATGGCAGAATCAGGATCCATAAAGATCTTGACGGGATGATGGGCCAAAATCAAATTTGATTAACTATAACAGGAATAAAATGTCAAGGTCCACATATGAGTTCCAAAATTCATCTTCACCAATATAGGATGTGAGAAGTGTAGCATGAGGACAGTTTCTGGAAAAAGATCTAGGGGTTTTAGTGGATTGCAAGTTCAATCAATTGATGATGTGACATGGCAATCCCCACGCCCCCCCAAAAGTCAAAGATCTCCTAGGTTGCATCGAATGCAGGTTTTAACCTTATCAGACTACATCTGGAGAACTATGTTCAGTTCGGGGTTCTATAAGGCAGTTAGATGACACAGTAGATAGACTGCTGGACTTGGAGACAGGAAGGCATGAGTTCAAATGCAGCTTTAGATACTTCCTTGTCATATGAATGTGGGTAATTAGTTTAACCTTTGTCTGCTTCAGTTTCCTCATCTGTAAAGTAGGGATAAATGATAGCACTAACATTACAGTGTTACTGTGGGGGACAAAATTAAATCAAATTTGTAGTGTTTTGCAAGCTCCAAAGCACCACATCAATACTATCTATTATTATTATCATTGCTGTCACAGTCATCATTGTCTTAGCAAAGACAAGATGGAGTGTGTTAAGTAAGCATAATGAAAGTACTGAAACCCATGCTATATGAGGATCATTTGGAGGAATTGGGAAAGAGAAGTCTAGAAAAGAGAAAGTTTGGGGGGAAACATATATATCTTTGTATCTTTTATAAAAACTATTTTTATCTATCATTTATTTTAGCATTCTTTTCTTTGTTACCTAGGTAGTAAATTGACAGAGCTGGCATTGGAACCCATGTCCTCTCACTCAAAAGCTAGTTCTCTTTCAACTACGTAACTCTGCCTCAGTTTAGTTGGTTGAACTTAATTTTTTTCAATGAATGACCAAAGTATTTAGCCTTAGATCAGTAACTTCATTCTGGATCTCTGATGTGATCTGTTTAGCCCCTCAGTTTAACTGTAGCCAGACTCTGGCCTCCTAAGCTACATGTGTTATAGAAGTGGATATGTTTGGTATAAAATGGCATGAGAAAGAGATCTGATCTCAGGCAAAGCTGAGGCTGGGCACTGGTATATCCACCTTGGAAGCACATGGCTGGTTGACTTAGAGACCTTGAGACTGCACTAATGGTTTGGAGTAGTGAACTAAAGTGAATATTTCATTGGGTTTTGTTTATTTCCTCTCTGTTCAAGAAATCTTTCTAGACAGCTCTAGGCAGGGTTCTGATAGCTTGGTTTGCAAATAGGACTTACTTTCTAATTAGATAAAGCCAAATAGAAAATCAAGCTGAACAGCAGGTATTGTCAAATATATTTCCCTCTCAGTTTATGTCTGTTAAAACCAGGAGGAAGGACTCCAACTTTCATCTTCTGGAGAATCTCATCAGATTTCTGTGCTTGGCTACATATATATGTATGTGTATATTATGTAAATACATAATTGCTATCTCCTACTTTTCCATCTCCTTCCTTCGCAAATGCACACCTCCCTCCTCCCACTCCCACAGAGCCATTTCCCCTAACACAACAAAAAGGAAGAAAAAAAGAAAAACCACTGGTTCAGCAAAGGGTGCATATCAGCTGAGTGTGATATGTATGTATATACACACACATATATATACATACATACATATACATACATGCATATATGTATATACACATATACATATACACACACACAGACATGTGTGTGATGTTTGGTACCCAACAAGGTTCCTCTTTACAGTGTGTTGCATCATTTCACATGCACCCTTTCCCGTTTCTCAGTGCATTTCTCCTATTTATCATTTGTGACAGCTTGGTATTATTTTATCATTCCCCAAACTTTGTTCCCAGTTTTTTGCTACCATGAAACAGTGCTTGTAAGGTATGCCAGACCTTTATTTCTTTGATCCCTTTGGCTGAGGTAAAATGCCTAGCAGTGTGATCTCTGGGTCAGAGGATATAGGATCATTTTATTATTGTAATTCCATATTACTTTCCAGAATGTCTGGATCAATTTATAGCTCACCTCAGCCCCTCTAACCCTGATGATTCCCATCTTCTGTCACTTTGGCCAAAATGGTGGGGTATAAGGCTAAACCACAAGGGTTTTGACATTTATCTCTTCTTGTTAGTGATTTGGGGCATAGTTGTTAACAAGTATACTGTGCTTCTTATGGGAATTGGCTTTTTTGTTTCCTTTGACCACATATCTATTGAAGAATAGCTCTTGATTTTTAATCTCTTTATGCTAGTTTCTTTGGATGTCAAGTGACTTGGCTATCAGACTCTTACCTGGTGTTTGATTCAAACATTTTTCCCCACTCAAATGCTTCTCATCTTATCTTAGGTGCAGCAATCTTATACTAATTTGGGCCATCACTTTATACCCTCTATCCTGAATCCCATTCAACCCCTCCCCAGAAAGGTGTTTGCTGCCAGTTCTCTGAATGAGTTCAAAGATGACTGGATGGGTAAGCGAGTAGGTTGGTCAGCATGAACTTGTTTCCATTTGGCTATAGATCCTTCAGTCCTAGGAGGCAGATTCTTTAAAGGGGTAATGTAAGTATATATTGTCTGATTTGATGAGCACAGCTACCCTGGGAGGTGGGTGCTGTTATTATCCCCATTTTACATATAAAGAAACTGAGGCAAAGTGAAGTGCTTTGCTTTGGACAGAGAGGATGGTGACGATGTCAGAACAGGGATTGGTTCCTGGATGCTACTGATTTCAAGATCAACATGCCTTTGACATGATGTGATAAGTGAGGAGCCTGACCTCCTCCTGTCTTGCCTCCATCTCTCCTCTTCAAGCAAACTCCCTCACCAGTCACAGTGACGAAACCTACCCCAACTTGCTCAATTCCTGATATTAAAAGAAGTGATGATATTGCAAGTGTTATTTGAAAAGGGTAACACGTTAAGCAATTATCAGCTACTTAGAGCTGAGCTCCAATTACCACCTGGGTTCCCCGAGGAGAGGACAGGGCCCAAAGGAATGGCACAGTGACTAGTCAATTTGACTGGAGGGAGGTGGGGGCAGTTCCTTCAGTACTCTGCCCAGGACCAACCATTGGTACCCATCAAGCGTACCGACGACAAGAAGAATCCAATTAGATAAGATTTGTTTTCTTATGGAACATGAAACTGTCTTATTATCAAAGGATTTGCTTCAGTTCAATTACACAGATTCGAAATTGATGGAATGAATTCATTTCAGGCGGCTCCCTTTTGCTATCCCTGCACGGATGCCGTTACAGACTTCCCGATCATCAGCAGGCTGAGGTCTGCAATTAAGCAGCAAAGCTCTGGCTGGAGGCCAGGGAAGGCTTTGGGGCTAAACTGGATTACTAGGCAAGTGGACTCTGGACACATTACTCATAATTTCCGGCTCTGCGGCAGCCTCCCCCCAATCCCCAGCCCATCATTCCTTTAAGAGAAAGTCTGCATCTGCAGTCAATAGCTGCGGCATAGCCCTTCCTCTCCACCCCCAAGTCTGGGTAGCTCAATATGTTTCCATCTCCGTTCCTTGCTCTCTGTCTCCTCCCTTTCTTGCTGATTCCCACCTGGAATGCACCAAAGAGAAAGGATAGGATGTTCTCTTCCCTCTCCCCCACTCCTCCAGCCCACCAATTACCTTTGCTTTTTCTCTTCCATCCACCCTCTTTCTCCCCTCAGGCCTAGGTCTTCATCATGTTTTACCTGGACTCCTTCCTCATAACCCTTTCTGCAACACCCCCACACACACACTCTACTCTCTCAGATCCAGCTTCCATATGGCCACAAAGTTACTAGTCCCCATTTCTTCTAAGATTGAACACAATGTTCTCTATTTGGCCACGAGATTTCACATTGCTGCCTCACCCATACTCCAGTCCAAACTCCTGCCTCATTGCTTAGAATGATAGTCTTCCATCTTGGACCCCCTCACTCCCTTCAGGGATGAGCTCAAGACCCCAAAACCTGTCTACCCCAGGTACTCCACCCCTATCCCCTCACCACAGAACACACTCTCCTGGTTTTTGTCTGTGTCTCCACCCAACACTTATTAGATGCTTGAAAATATTCCTTGAATTGAAGGAATTCCATTCAATTTTGGCTCCCTCAGCAGCAGCACAAGACAACCTGAATTCTGAGATCCTGGGCAAGGGGCAAGGAGGAGCTTAGCTCATTAAAGCTTTGTAGAACCATCCAGAGATGTGTAGATCCACCCCATCCCCCCACCCCCGAATGGGAAGCAAGTACTCAATCTGTGCACAAACTACATGTGTGCCAGGGACTGACTGCACATTCAAAACCAAAATGAAAATGGTCCCTGCCTTCGAGGAACTGACAGATGCTGCCGAGGGTGATGGTACATCTGAGAATATGCAAACAAAATGTAAGGTCCTTTCTGGGGGTGGGAGTGGGGGGCAGTGCCCAGTGCAGCTGAGGACCTCAGGAAAGGCCTCATATAGAATGGGACACTTGGCCTTTGCTTTGAAGGATGGTAGGGATTGTAAGAGGTGGAAGTGAAGAGGGAGTACGTTTTGGGAAAGGAGGGGTGATCAGCCAGTGCAAAGGCATGGAAGTGGGAGATAGAGTGTTGTGTGTGAGGAACATTAAAAGTGTCAGTGGCTATACTGGAGCAAATAGGAAGGGGAATATATGACAAAGGTTGTAAAGGCTTTTAAAAGCTGCAAGAGGAACTCCTATTTGTACTTAAGGCAAATGTAGCAGTTGGAGTTTTTTTTGCGAAGGTAAGTGACAAGTCCAAGTCTGCACTTGAGGAAAATCACTCAGCTCAACCTATCAGCTTTGGGACCCTGAGTCTCAGCTTGGTTGATGCATGAGAGGCTCCTTGGCACAACGTTGTCTTTGAGTTTCATGTGGGTCAGACTATATAGGCCTTTTGAAAAGGAGCCTTCTGTGTGCTTCTGGAGTAGAGTGGCAGAGCTGGGTGAGGAGCACTGAACAGTTGACTGGAGAGGCTGGTATGGTGCCATGGATGTCATGGGAGATTGTGGAACCCTCAGGTTTGGATGAGTGAAATAAGGTGGACCACAAAAAGGTAAATGAAAAGTTCACTGAGTGACTACTCAAGGTCTGCTGAACAACAGGATGTGTCAGAGAGTTGGTGGGGAGCCCACTGGGCCAGAATGGTATATGTTGTTGGATACCGTTGTTCAGTAGTTTAATTGTGTCTGACTTTGTGACCCCATTTGGGGTTTTCTTGGCAAAGATATTGGAGTGGTTTGCTATTTCCTTCCACTGCTCAATTTACAGATGAGGAAACTGAACCAAACAGGGTGAAGTTACTTGCCAGGATCACATAGCTAGCAAGTGCCTGAGGCCAGATTTGTGCTTCCTGACTCCTGGCCCAAAGCTTGACCCATGGCTTTTTGCTTCTTTGGTCTTCTTAGCCCCAGGGGAAGATTGGGGGGAGAGGGGGTTTGAAATGGTTGTGCTCTAAACATCAAAGTCTTAATAAAACATGCCTGGAAAGCATGTGCTGTTGTTTATGGAAGTTGGCAAATTGTATGTGCTTAATAAATGATTATTTAATATGAAAATGACATTGACCCTGTACATAGAGGCCAAATGACTATGGGTGATTCCCTTAAGTTGGCAGGGCCTTGCTTTCCCCATCTCTAAGATGGGGGGAAGCACATTAAAACTTGCAGCATCTATCTCAGAGGGTCCCTGTAAGGGAAGTGCTGTGTAGGGCACTCACATTTTATGTAAATGAGGGCTGTTATTAATAATAATAAATGTCAGGCCTGCTCTTTAGTCCCAGTCTGGCCACAGCTAGCAGAGCGAAGCAGTGAGTGAAGCTATGCTCTCCATACTCATTTTAATCTAAAATGTTTGACAGGTATTAGACGCTGTCAGGGATAAAAGACTCTGGCAGACCCTTTGAAAAATGGGGCCTTATTATCTACTTATGGGGAGCTTTAGGGAACATCAGAATTGTGTTTCACTGACTAGACTGGGAGGGAGCAAAAACTTGCTCTCTAAATTGCTCCCTTGCCTTTGATACTCAGCCATTATTTGTTTGCTATTGGGTGAGGGGAAGGAGAGTCAGTACTTCAAGGTGCTTGCCTGGCTTCCAGGCTCCAAGCTGGCAATCTGTACCACTGTCGTTCCCAGTGTGGTCAGCCTTGTCTTTTCAATGCAGTAAAGAACAAATGCTCACTGTTCCCTCTCCTGGGCTGGGGGCACTGCTTGCTCTAGGAGCCTAAAGGTCATCACTACAGATAGAATCTCTCCCCTCCAGTTTGAGCTATCCTTCCCTGCAAAACCAGCGCTTTTCCAATAAAAAGGCAGTGGTTTGTTTGTAGGGGATGTGAGAAGAGAGGGAAAGACTCACCTTCCCAGAATGCCAGAGTTGAGGTTCAAGTTTGCTTTCAAATATATGGGCACTGGAGCAGGGGTTCCAGAGGAGCGGGGTTGGAGTACTGGCTCTGCTACCTTGTTACCCATGTGGCCTTAGACAAGTCACTTAAACGTTTCAGTTTTCCCCTCTGTAAAATGATGGGGGGTGCGGGGTGGTAGATGAAATGACTTCAGTGGGCCCTTGTAGTTCTAAATCTATGACTGAACTCTAAAAATAGAGGCTTCAAAGGCAGCAGATGCAGGAATTCTGAGATATTGGGATCCAGTACGTCCTAAAACCTGGATAAGGTGGACTGATCAAGCACCTATGGTGAAACGTGGACGCTGCTACTCCCAGATCTCCAACTCCAATCTTACTATAGCAATTGTACTGGGGCGGGAGAGAAAGAACTGGTGCTCTTCCCTCACTATGCATTCAGACATGACCATGTCTCTTTAGGATCTGTTTCTCAACGATTATATTATATATAAAAGCTGGTTACCATATGTTTATTTGTGGGTGACCTGGGGAATAGCAGAGAGCTAGAAAGAAACCAAATGTTCCAGAGAGATAGCTGAGTCAGGGCGATCTGAACCACACTGATTGTCTGTAGAGAGCTGTTCCTCAAAGAATGAGCCTGGTCCACCTGTCAAAGGAGAGCATTTTTCAATTGATACAGGCGGCTCCAAGAGTCTTTTCAAAATTTCATTTCTTTTTGAAGTGGTGACCATGCAGCCTGTCTTGGAAACTGGAATTCTCTTCTGCTTCACTGAATGGAGAAATTCTCAACCTGTACCTCGTGGCCCCCATCACTACCCCAATTTGATATTGATGTACATTTGTGTAGAGGGCACTAACTGTCCAGTAGTTTGACCTGGAAGCTGAAGGATGAGGGCAAGCTAAGAACTGGGTCTGGGAGCTACAGAGGAAAAGGTTTAAGAGCATCCGATTTGAGGATGGAAGGGAATGTAAAATTCACCTACTCCAACCTTTTCATGGGACTGGCTCACTCATGGCCACATTGCTAGCAAAGGACTGGGATCTGAACCCAGGACCTTAGGACTCCCAGAGCAGTGGTTTCATATCAGCAGCATTATAACATGCTGCTTTTTTCCCTAAAATTTCAATTCAATTTTTAAAAATACGTGGAAATACAAACAGCTCCTAAACAGAGGGAGCTGATTGTAAGGAGCTCCATTTAATGAGAAACATTTTGTTTAGTGACATTATAATCAGAATGTGACTATTGGTGATTTTCCCCTCAGGTACTTTCCCCCATAGATATCAACAACTCTTCGTTGGGTAAAGCACAAGAAAGATGTTTTGCTTTTGTTTTTTACTGATACAGTGAAGAAAAGCATAGGTAACCCACTCCAACCCTTACTTTTGCTTCATACATAGGGGTATTTTCCTAGGGAGTGCTCCTGTTGCCACAGCACAGCCAGCTCTCTTTTGGGATGCTCCCCATATACACACACATTAGGAAGGCAGGTAACAACCACTGGTAGCCCTCTGATCAGCTCCAGGGCTTCCAAATATACAAGTGCAGGACCTGGCCAGGCATTCAGTGACTGTTGTGGACTTTTCTCATCCCATTTCTTGCCTTGCCTGTTTGATGACAGCAACAATAGTCATAATAGCTATTAATTCATTTGGACTTCCTCAAAAGGGAGATAGTTTTTGGGAGTTTGGAGGCAGGAGAGAGTTTGACCTGGGATTCTATCCATCTGGAGAGCTACCAGTGTAGAAACACCTTATGCCAATGTAGATCAACAACTCATCTATAACGGAGTTGCCTGGGCCATCAAGAGACAGAAGGATCTGCACAGAGGCAAACAGTTGGTATGATGCCCAAAGCAGGCCCCATCCACCATGATCTGTTGCCTCTCATGCAGATGTTAACATCTGCTGGTAACATAGATATTATCCTCATAAGAAAGAAAGAGGCCCAGAGATGCTAAGTGACTTAGTTGATCACGGTGAGTAGTAAGAGTTTTTGCGGTTCAGTCATTTTCCAATAATGTCCAACTCTTCATGGTCCCATGTGGGATTTTCTCGGCAGAGTTTCTGGAGTGGTTTGACATTTCCTTCTCCAGCTCATTTTCCAGATGAAGAAATTCAGGCAAACAGGGTGAAGTGACTTGCCCAGGGTCACCCATCTAGTAAGTGTCTGGGGCTGGATTTGAACACACGTTCTCCTGATTCCAGGGCCAACATTCTATCCATTGTACCACCTGTAGTAAGAGTAGCAGTAACGATAAAAATAAGTGTCATTCATCTAGTGTTTAAGGTTTTCAAAATGCCTTCAATACATTAAACAATTTGAATCTCATGACAACCCTGGGAGGGAAGGTACTACAAGCATTATCATCCCCCTTTTCCAAATGATGGAACTGAGGCACAGAGAGGTTAGGTGACTGGCCCAGAGTCACACAGTTAGTTGTAGTAATATTAATAACTGAGAAGGCTTTAAGGTGTGTCCCTTAAATATGTGTGTGTGTATACACACATAATCTCATTTGAGAGGCAAGTGCTATTATTATTCCTATTTTTATGAATGAAAAAACTGAAAGACAGAGTAATTAAATGTCTTTCCCAGGGTCGCATAGCTAGTAAGTGTCAGAGTTGAGATCTGAACTCATTGTTTGCCCTGATTCTGAGTCCCAAGACAGCCTAGCGAGTCCTCTGGAGGACTAGCAGTGAGCCCATTGGCATAGTTGTATCCCTGAGTGAGAGTAGACAGGAGACCACCTTTCCCTTTGTATGTGCAGATGCTGCTAACATTTCTATATAAAAGGTAAATAGGGTTATGCTTAGCATGTTTGTGGACATAAGTGAGTTATGACTTGTACTTTGGCTGAAGTGAGGGAAACTGGGAGGAAAGGAGACTACAGGAAAGGTACCTCCTCCTGCCCTCCCCCCACCCCTCAGCCAATCCTATTGAGAAATTCTTAGAGAATGAATAAAGTCTGCCATGTTGGCCTGGGTGGGGACAAGCAAGGGGGATGTTACTTCAGTGTTATGGCTTTGTGATACAGCCATCGTGATGTCAGTGACATAGAGGGATCCCTGCCAGCTGAGTTAGAAATATCATCTGAAATGGATGAGATGCCCATTATCTGGGTTTATCGCATTTTTATTTATTTTCTTAACTATTTTCCAGTTAACTGTAAATCTGGTTTGAGTAGCAATGCTGTTTAATACCTCTGCCTAAGAGTCTGTTTAGTCCATCTGAGGCCCAGAGAGGTTATTACCTCTCACAAATGGTCACACAAATGAATAACTACATGAGACAATGTTAAATGTTAAAATGAGACAATGTTAAAACTATGGGCAGCTAGTTGGCACTGCAGTAGATAGCCCATCACTGGGCTTGTAATACAGGAAGACTCATCTTCTTGAGTTCAAATCCAGCCTCAGTCACTTACTGACTGTGTGACCCTGGGCAAGTCACTTCACCCTCTTTGCTTCAGTTTCTTCATCTGTAAAATGAGCTGGAGGAGGGAATGGCAAACTACTTCAGTATCTTTGCCAAGAAAACCCCAAATGGGGTCACAGGGAGTTGGACATTGACTGAAATGACTGACCAACAATAAATGTTAAAACTGAGATCTTTCTGATAGATACCATGTCAGCACTCTATTCACGTCACTGCCCAGCCTTCTCACTGGAGAGCTACAGTGCACCTTGACAAAAAGGAATGTGTGCAAGTTGAATAGGGGATCAAAGATTGAGGGAAAGGTAGCAGGGGAAATGGATTTTTCCCCTTTGGCAGTCAGTCAGTGACTCTGAAACACATCATTTCAGGGATCAGGACATGAGAGTTTGGCAGCCAGGACACGAGAGTGTCCATAGAATTGGAAAGGGTTTTCAATGGCATCTCATCCATTTCAGATGATATTTCTACATTTTACATAGGAGAAGAAGGGACTTTCTTTCCCTGAGAAGGGAACAAAAGACATAAGGGGGATGGTGGTCGTGGCTGACAAAGTACTTCAACCCTTAGATATGTGAACAATGGGGAAACTGAGGACAATTTTGGTAAAGGGATGGTGTCCAAGTTTACGCAGTGAGCGCAAGACTGCCTAGACCCAGGGCATCTGACTTTTCAGTACATTTCTCCCTGTAGTCTCTAGACTACAATAGTGATATAAATAGTGCAGTGAGTCGCACTGGACTTGAGTTCAGATCCAGACTCACTATTTCTGTATACCCTAGTTTGCTTCTGTTTAAAATGGGGATACCAATAGTACCCCCAGGTACTATCCTGGGTTGGTGTGAGGATAAAATGAGATATATGTAAAGTGCTTTCCAAATATTTATAAATATTAGTGTAGCCCCACCTCAAGAGTCTACTTACATGGGCACCTTTAAAGGGCTGCCTGATGTATTTGTTTGGCTTAGATACCTGATGTCATCGGTGTGGAAATAAAAACCAGCAACCAGTCTGTCCCAGTCACAGAACTTAAATCTCTATCTTCCTGTTTCCAAGACCAATATCTCTACGTGATTCATCTGTTTCAGCTAGACCACTTTCAACTCCTTTTTTTGGCTCAAGCTTGCCATACTTCTTCTCAGTGCCTTTGCAAACTTAGAAGGTTAAGATGGGCCTTGCTGTTGTGGATTTGGTTGCCTGAGAGACCTAACCACAGCAGTGAAGTCATAGACCCTCAGGATGTAGAGCTTTGGGGGAGCCAAATGATGTTGGAGCTGTCCACTTCAGAACCCCTCGCCTGTAACTGTCTCCTCAGTCCTCAGACCCAAGCTGAGAGGAGGAACTGTCTTCTCCCTGGTAAGCTGGTTATCTGGCTTTCCCTGAAAGACACATCAGAGGGGTTCCATTTCCCTAGCAGTGCCTTGGTTCCCATCCTACAAAGGGATTATTTTCCAGGAGCAAACACAAAATTTTCACTGAAAGGAAAACAGATTCATTGCACCAAATACAACTGATCTTCTGCCTGGAAACTAAGGGCTCATCCCCCACCCTTGTTCTCCTCATCTCCCCCCTCCACCTTTCCTTCCTGTAAATTTTGCTTTTCTCCTGGAACCCATTTAAACAATTAGTTTCTTGGTTGGTTGTTAGCAGACCGTGTTTGTTATGCTGGGTGGGTTCAGGTTGCTCTGAAAAATGTTCTATATTGATTTTAAAATGTAAGGCTAGTGTTTGCCGCATTTATCAACTCTGTCAGGGACAAAAAGGCTTGCTTCTTGTCAGAGCAGACTAATAACTCACATGCTCTCCAACAGGTGTAAAATGAACACTGCCTTTCCCTAACGCCACCCTTCTGCCTTTCGACCTCTGTTTGGCAATTGAGATTTCTTTGATTTTAAATTTATTATTATTATTTCCTTGTATGCATTTCTGCCCTTACATCTGATTTGTGGAAGAATTTGTGTGCAGTGGCATGGATATAGGACCAAAGAGTCTAGAAGGTTTGACTCCCACCTCTGATGCTTGCCAACTGCATGACCCTTGGCAAGTCACTGAGCACATCTGTAAAATGGGGATGATAATAATCACCTACCTCACAGGGTGCTTTGAAAGAACAAAAGGAGTCAAATGACATAATGAGTTAAAGTGCTATAAGCATATCTATTTACTTGTCATTTCTGAAAACTGAGGAAAGATGAATGCAGAAGCTAGCCATCATTCTCCATTACTGACAGAAAAAGTGCATACTTTGGCTAATTTGATGCAAGTAACAAAAAGTATTTTTAATTGACTTTGTTTAAACAAATAAAAGCAGGGGCTGAGGAAAATGAGAAAAGGATAGTAAAGCTCTCCTTACCTTCCCAAGTACTCAGAGAATAGGCAAGTCTCCAGCTTGATGTTCTACACCTCCCCCCACCCCCATCTCTACTCCAACTTTTTTCAGGAGCCAGAGGTGATCCAGCTAAATTAGTAACATGGGGTTGTTACTGTACCAAAATACTCCTGAGAGAACTCAAGGTCTCCAAAAGGCAACCCTGGCCAACAATTGTTTTTTCCTTTTCTCTTTTTTGCATTATTTAGAAGGCACATTGCAAACAAAAGTAGGCACCAAGGTCGTCTGAGATGCTTGGAAATAAATTTCTCTAGGATCAGAGTCCTCACTTTCCTATGAGAATGATAAGAGCTGCCTCCTTGGGCTTGTTTGTGAGTCCAAGTGCCAGTGCTTATTCATTTAAGCAGACAGTCCAAGGGGATGGCAGCCTAAACAACTCAGCACCCAGCCTCCGTCCTGCCCTCTGCTTAGTTACCCTGAGCTCACTCACAAGAAAACCAGTCCTCCTTCACAGTAACTGTGAGGTACCATTTTGCTACTGGCAGAATGGGTCCTGCTAGACTCTGGACAAAGTTAAGGTTTTTACATTGCAGGCAAGTCCAAAGCACTGGAGCAGCAGCTACAATGATGGTGGTGAGGAGGGAGTGTATTCCAGGCATGCTCAGCAATGTTTCATGAAGGTAGAAGGACAAGTTGGGACCATATTGTGAAGGTGACAGCTGAACAGAAAAATTTCTGTTTTATTCTAGAGACAGTAGTTTTGAGTAAGGGAGTAGAATGGTCAGATCTGTGCTTAAGGAAGATCCAACACTTAGAATGTTAGATGTGAATTACCATTCTGGGCTGATTGCCTGGATGACCTAGCCATAGTGTGGAGGCCAGAGACCCTCCGAATCTAAAACACATCTAGTGAAATCTTCACTTGATAGATGAAGCTTAGAGGGGAAGCCACTTCCCTATGGTCACAAACAGATCCATAACTTGGGATAAAGAAGACATTGGAAATAGATGCTGACTACTCCAATTCCTCATGAAAAGGTCACTGTGTGGATCCCTTTGGTTCAGGTATGCCAGGGAGCAGCCAGGGAATATTAGCACTTTCCCAGAATTGAGTGGGGATTCTAAAGGTGATCAATGGAGGCTGAATGTTGGCATTCTTCCCCTCTCCTCAGCACCCAATTGTGAAGGAAGAAATGTTTCACTCTCTAGTGTCATCAAATCATAGCCCTGAGACCCTGGGGTTTTTGCCTCACTTTCATCCCCACAGACAAGCTATCTCCCCATGATGAGTATATAAGGATTTTTTATTTGTTTTATATAAACATCTGTATGGGAACCAAGCTGTGCTAGAACTCAAGGAGTAAATATTGTTCCTTGGTAATAGTTTAAATCTTCCTTTGAGCACCTTTACCATGCTACCTGGGATATCATTCTGGGTAGTTGCAGCTATCCCACCAGGTAATTGGCATAATAGTGGTAAAGGAGAAAGAAGGTGGGAAACATCAGGCACCCTCTCCATCCCAAATAGTCTCAGATCAAGTAGGGTTTTGTAGATTAAAGGCAAATCCTTTTTCAACATCAGTGAACTGAGAGACATAACTCATGTAGGATGAAAAAAAGTCTCCAAGTAGGTTTTCTCTTTGATCCCTGCAGGAAATTGAAAATGTTCTCCAAGCATAGAAATTCCATCAGATCCCCCAAGATGGAGGTGAGACAGTGCAAACAGAAGTCCCCAGAGCAGGCTGGAAGGTTGGTATGCTAGGGGAAGATAATAGCATTAGGGACATGGGTGGAATGGGAAAAGGGGCTGCTGAAAGTTAAGTCCCTTTGAATCCCATTTAGCACCTGTGGTCTCTAGGGAGGCCCAGTAAGTCCAGTGCCTGAGAACCAAGAGATCACCACACAAACTCTATATGATTTCAGGGTAGGTTAGTCCCTGTGTTAGATTCAGCAGCCATGACAAAGTGCTTGCCCAACACTCTAGGAGTCACTTTATTTTCATCTCATCTTGTTCTGTCCTACTGGTACTAGAGAAAATTCCAAAACTCTGCTGATTCAGTCCTCTATAAAGGTATGTTACATCACGTCAACTAGGCCCTCACTGCAATGATGCAATTCTTGTCCCATCCCATGGCTCCCCTTCCTCATCCAAAATCATCAAGAAAAAAACCTCTTTTGATACCCCTCTCTCCTACCTTAACTCTCCACAGTCTTCTGGAGTCATCATTGACAAAAACTGTTCTCCTCAGAGTTCCCAATAGCTCTTAATCACTAAATCTAATGGCCTTTTCTCAGGCCACAGTTTTTAACACTGCCACTCACTCTCTTCTCCTTCCCAATGTAACTACCACCTGTCTGCCCAGTTGGTCTTCTGGGCTGGATTTTCATCCAGGTCATGTATAGTTTCATGACTTCTATCTCAAAAGCTATATACCATTTCACCATTAGAATTCACACACATTCTTTCTCACCTGACACATACTGTTTCTGTCCCTCTGCTGTCACTGTTTGCCACGACCTGCTTTGGAATTTGAAAGTAAGTTCATTTCCCTGTGCTTAGGGTTCCTGGGTCATCACCTGATGAGATTCAGGTCACCCCCTAATCATCAGTGACCAGCTGGGAGACCTTTCAGGTAAGTCTAGTGGCTAAGCCCCACCCCTCTCCTGTACTACAAGTGCCAAATGCTCTGGGAGCCACTTTGCCTCCACCCCCACTAACTGTTGTTCTTTTCCTCCCCAGCCCTTGGGAGCCCAGCTGAACTCTTTACTGTCTTTTGAGTAGCTTTCAAGGACTCCCAAAATTTGTTTTTTTTCTTAATTTCATGGGTATTTTCTGCCTTGAACAGCATTCCTCAGAGAAGAGGGGTCCCTAGGCTTCCCCATACTGACAGAGGAGGCCAGCACACCAGAAACGGTGAGCCTCCGTGCTCTGAGGGGCTGCCAGAGTTGCCAGCCCCAGAGAATGGGAGCATTAAGCTCAGTATGTTTTTCAAGATTAGACAGACAGAGCATTTATGGCTTAGCACTAACTCCTTCCTCCCCCCACCCCCAGCCACATAACAATTCTCTTTGGGCTTTTAGAGTATAATCAGATTCATAAAGAACTTTCTGTTGCCAACACCAGAAAATGAAACCAGATGCAACCGATAACTGCAGATAAATAAATCACTTTCTTTAGTGACAGAGCCATCTGAGTGCTCCACGCTGATTCAATCAACCTGGGGACAAAATAGACAAGAGGATTCCGTAATGACAGGCTGCTCTTTCCAATAAGCTTACAGGGAAACAACACAAAGTGAAAGAAATCAATTTAGATAGAAATGATACAAGCCCACCCCCCACCCCCGCCTGGAAGGACAAAAAGCACCGGGATTGACGAGGCTCCAGGTTTGATCCCTGACCAGCCACAGGCGTCAGCGCTTTGTCTCTGCCCCTTTTGCGTCATGCCCAGGGCTCTGGCTGACTTTTAATATGTTCATTTATACTGATAAATCTCTGTCTCATCTAGCTGCATCTCCCTTGGAGCTGCTGGTGCTTTTTCAAGTAGAGACAGAAGACTAGAACTTGAGTCAAATTGTTTCTTCTCCAAACCTCCCCCCACTTATTTTTCTTACTGTGAACCTCAACACCCTGTGTAAGAAGCTTGGGAAAGGGTGGGGGGAAAGAGAAAACACAGTATGATCAGTAATACAAAATGAATACCACATTATATAAGGGAATATTCCAAAAAGTGTGGCTAAGAAAAGAGCCCCCCCCCCATCCTGAAGGTGGTGGTGCCAGAGCTAAGTGTTGAAGGGAGCTTGGTATTCCAGGAGGCATGGGGGTCAGTTTGGCTGGACCAGAATGGGTGAAGGGGAGTGAATGTATTTTGAGATAGGAAACCACCGGAGCAGATAAGTTACTGAAATTCCCCCTACCTCTCTGCTTTGGGCACAGGTACCCCTGGAGGCCATCCCCAGTTAACCCCATTTTCAAGGAAAATGACCTATCACAGAATGTTTCAAGCAGCTAATTCAGTCTCATTTTCTCAAATTGAGAGTCTGTCATGAAATAGTCTGGCATTTAAATTCATTTCAAGAAGGGTTCTCCGTTTCTTCTTTTATACAGTGAGGGTGATAGCCTAAGGCTCCTTCCAGCTCACTCTCCCCTGAGAGTCTGCACAGTCTGTGAACTTAACTGAGGGGCTATCAGGCTGCTGTTTCAAACCAGCCCCTGCGCTCTGGGTTTGTTAATGCAGTCAGAGCCAGGAGCCCCATTGATATCCGGGGTGCTTACCGAGTCATAAAAGGCTTTGTGCGATTCCAAGGAGATAGAAAACCATCAATCACCTCATTAAAGTCTAATGACTGTGGGAAGAGCTTTCAAAATGGTAGCGGCTGGAAGGGATCTTACTGCATTGTACTTTGAAGACAGCTTTTGATGCATTTCTAAACAGAATCATCTTTCTGCATTAGTATTTGATGTAGGCAGGCAAAGTATCTTAGCACCAAGGAACCAGTGCCCTCTAACCATGGCCTTTTAATATCATACATGTTTCATCGCATCTGAAGGCTATTTACAAAAACCTCAAACACTTCTGCAGTCCTTCAGCACTCACCCACCCCCAAATTAATTATCCTATTATAAATCCAACATGCAGTGTTTCAGCTACACTGCTAGCAAGGCTGGGGCTTTAGCCAAACATGAGAGAATTTTCAGCATTTCTATGTGATTTCTGGGGAATGGGGGAGATGATCTCAGGGCCTCAGACTTGGGCTGTGAAGGGCTAAAGCTTGGACTTCATCTCCTTCCTTAGCCACAGCACTCCGCTAGTCTAAGGTGAGGTTATCCTACTGGGCGACAGGCAAAGTAACCCCTTGACAAACCAACTCCAAGCACCAAGTACCCTTTCCATTAGAGTTAGCTCTTCTTTCCTGCCAGTGAGGAAGTCCATGGAGGGGGCAGATGGGGGAGATGGAGAGATGGAGGAGGGGGAAGAACCACCAGAGAAAACTCCTATACATAGGTGTGTAAGAGACTTATCCTATTCCCTCTCCTTCTCCTCCCTCCCTATCTCCCTCTCCTCCTTATCTCTTCCCTATCTCCCTCTCTCCTCTCCTCTCCTACCTCTCTTTCCCTCTCCATCTCTTCACCTGAGGGTGTTCTCCCTAAAAGAAGGTACATATTTCTGGCTGAAAGCTACCTCAATAACTTGGGGTTTACTGGCTAGATCTCTTTCTCAAAGCCCAAGCCTCAAAACAATTCACTCTGGAGCTCACAGATTGAACAAGGGTCGGTCCCCACCCCCCTAGCACAGAGTGAATGTCAATAGCGAATAAATTAACTGTTACTCCTGGCTGGTAACCCTGAGGGTCTTCCCCTAGCAGTTTGATTTTTTTTTTTATTAAAAGGGGGCATCCCTTGACTCATTTCTTAAAGTGGCCTATCTACTGAATAGCTATTCTCTCACTCAAAGTGAAAACCTGAGAAGACCTTAGACTAAAAGGGCCATGGTCTCCCATTGCATCCTGGGCCATCTCCCACAGTCCTGATGAATATCAGGGCAACGGACCCAGATGGCTCTGGAGGAGAAATCGAGGCTGGTGACTTTGCCCAACCCTCCCTCACACTATGTTGATCGCATTACAAACATTAACTCATTTGAGGCAGGGAGGTGCCCACCCACATAGGCAGAAGCTGTCTCTTCACCAGTGAAATCACAGGTCTGCTTCCTAGTCATTTTTCTACATCTCTCCTACCAGTCAAGGATAGGACAAAAGTTAGAAGATGAACTAGAGTTAGCAAAGCAATCAAGCATCTGAACAGCATGTATCATTCTCTCCTGACCCAAAGAGACCCAAGGTTGTCAGGAACATCAGAGTCACTTTGGTCTGGAGGAAAAAAAAGAGATTTGACTTGGGAGGGGAGGTGGTGGTGATTTTTTTCCTTACAAGAAAATTGCACAGGAGGAGACAGAAGGAGCTGGCCCGCCTTAAGGTTGCTTTTCCTTTATCCTGCCTGACTTTTGCTCTTTCTCATTCTGAATACTGTGTTTTTGCCATCAACTCCATCTTCCCCTGAAAGAAAAGCAATGCTGGTAGTCTGTACTCAAGGCTTCAAAGTTCAATTCAAGGGCTCCTCCAAAGGTAATCAACTTTTAAAGTAATCCTAAGACTTAGAAATACCGCCTTGGGAGGTTTTGTCCCTTTCATGTAGACTTGATTTGTAGCAAGCAAACTTGGCTAACTTCTGGAAAAATACTGGCTTGCTCAACATCTAAAATGTAGTAAGATTCACAAAGTTCTATCCAAGCCATCCCACCACCCTGACTTTTACACATGGGTTCACCCTAGAACATGCAGAACACAGTTTTTCAATCCATTTGTAAGTCAGCTCTCTTGCTTTACTGTAATTTCACCTATCTCCATATTGCACTTTAATTACAAAATAGTTCTAAGCTGACATTTTAATTTTACTGTGAAATAAAAATGACCATAAAAAGCTACACTGGTTGCCACTTGGTCCTTGGGGATGGGGGGTGGATTCCAAGTGACTTGTCTTGGGTCAGTTAGTAAGCGCCTAATCTGGACCCAAAGATCCAGACTGTCTCTCCTATCTCAAGCTGCTTCTCAAAACAAACAGGAGTTAACAATTTTTGAAAAATGAACAATTCTGAAAGTCATAAGAATGCTCATCAATGCAACTGTCTGATGAGATTATAGCAATCCATGGGACCAACAATGTTCTTCTCAGCTCCTGACAGTGAAGTGATAGCAATGTGTAGAATGAGACACTTTGGGGAACATTGCCAATACAGATTTTCTTCGACTACACTTTATTGTCAGGAGTTTTGTTTTCCTTTTTTTGGAGGGGGGAGAAGATGTGGGAAGAAGGGAAAATAAACGCTCAATTTAAAAAAAAATTAATTTTAAAACACAAATTAAAAATACAGGGGAACTAAGAATATGATATCTTTGCCAATAACTTTTTGCTTCAAAGATAATTGCTTTCCATGTAGGTATATATACCCTCTAACACAAAATTGTTTGTGGTCAAAATATATATACTTACATGCTAACATTTATATAGAACCACTCTGATTTCAGATATGCTGGTCCATGAACAATGGACAGACAGATCATCCTCAAAACCTTTCCAGATGTCCAATTTCAATCATGAAGGGGAGCAGGCAGGGAGGAAATTTATGATCCCCTACTTCAACAGCTTAAATATCCAATGACTCATCTCTTATGTACTGGTTAAGGTTAGGTGATGGGGCACTTCTGCTCATCCCAAGTGGGATATGGCAGTATCCATCATACTCATTGAAAACCCATCCAAGAAATGCAAAGTCCCTTGTGCAAATGAAACAATCACTTTGCCATCACTATTGGATTAAAGTGATTTTGGAGTTTTCCCAAATCATCACCACTGATGTAGAAGAAGCTTCTTTTTGATTGGCTTTTGCACACTGCTCCCATGAGACCAAGCCCACAAAAAATGTGTCATGTACATGGGAGAAGGCATGTACACATTGAACTGGATCTAAAGTTAAAAGAAAGACTTTTTTTACAGGCAAAAATCCAACCAACAAATTCAGAAAGAGGTGATTTATGCAACGATATGGTTAAAGTCAATGATAAAACTGATCTGAATTCTGGACTTTTTTATTCCCTTAGGAAACATTTGTCAATGTGAGACTGCTTGCCCACTACATTATCTTAGTACATACTTCATCAGTTTTCAAATTGGAAGGGACCTTAAAGGTCAGAGTTCAGCATCCTTCATTTCCCAGGGAAGGAAGTTGAGTCCCAGAGGAGGGTAGCATCCAAGACCATATAGAGGAAAAGAAAAAGTCAAGGAAAATAGTCAAGGAAAACAAATTTCCTCATTAGTTGCATCCCCCAAATATGTCTCATTCTGCACCCTGTCAAGAAGTGGGGAGCATGTCTCATCCCCAACTCTCTGACACCACACTAATTCTAGTTCTTACCATTTCCAAAGTTTGGTTTTGACAGAGTTGTTATTATTGTAGAAATCCTTCTCCCAGTTCTCATTTCCTTCTTTCTACAAGCCTTTAAAATTGTTCATTTTTATAATATTCATCTCATGGCCTAAACTGTGCTCATCTGATCATTTCCCTCTGCATCAGTTCAAACAGTTTTTCATGTCTGATAATGTTTCCTTATTTCTTACAGCATATTGTATACCATTCTTTTCACATACTCTGTGTTCAATCATTCCCCAATTCATGGGCATCTCCTCAGCTTTCAGTTTTACCACTATAAGAGGCACTGTTCTCATTGTTTGGTCTCTTTAGAGCACAAGCCTAATAGTGGGCTAGCTCAGGCAAGTGGCATGTACTGTTCAGTCACCTTGTATATCACTTAAATAGCTTTCCTGAATGGCGAAGCCCATTCATCAATGTGCCCATTTTTCCTAACTCTTCCAACATTTGTCATTCTCTCTCTCTCTATCTGTTTCTTTCTTTCCTCCCTTCCTTCCTTCCTCCCTCCCTTCTACTGCTTTTGCCATTCTGATTGATGGGTGTAAGGAAGAATCTCAGAGTTTCTTTAATTTATATTTCTCTAGCTGTCAATGATTTGGAACATTTTTCCCATGTGGCTATAGATAACCTTCTCTTGAGAAGTGTCTGTTCAAACCCTTAGACCATTTAAACCTTCTCTAGGGTTGAGAGACATGACTATCAGTAGAATTGAATAGTAAAACATGCATAGCAATACCCCTGTCATCTATGGGGGGAGGGGGCTTACCTTCACCTTCCTACTATCTCCAAATATCCTAGAAATGGACCAAAGAGGGGCTCTAAAGTGCTGAAATTTTTCTCCCAAAGCTGGTCCACAAATGTTCCTGTCCTTTACTGCTTATGCCCTTGAGACATCTTTCCAATAGACCTTACTGACTCATAATTCGTGTATTTGTTCATTCAACAAGCATTTATTAAATCCATCTCCAACCATTCTAGCATGCCTGGTGATCCAATTGATTTCTCAGCCCACAGAAGATTAAAAGCAGCAAATTACAAAGGAGCTAGTGACAAGAAGGAAAAGCCAACAATGAGAGCAGAGACTGAACTCCTGAGAGCAGACACAAGATGTCAAACACCTAAGCCATCTAATTCACTGCAGTGGTTGATTTTTTTCCTCCCTACAAGTTGGCATTAACTTCATTCTATTTTCTGCATAATTTCAAGTGCATCAGGAATGGGCAAAAGTCACACGTCATGTTTTGATAAATCCTCTGAAGGGAAAATAATAACCATTTCTACATAGCAAATGCTATTCACAGCCTGGAAGCATGAAGTTCAAGGCTGTGCAGCAGGCTTTATGTTTCTGTCCAGGGTGCTGAAAAAAACTACAAACTTCCCAGCAAAATAAAAGTCCAACTGTTTAGAGTCAAGGGAGAGGCAGGTGCCAAGACATGTTAGGGCATAAGCCAAGACAATTCAGAGTAAGACTACAAAACAGGCACCTGTTAAGATTCATGAAAGTGAATGGAAGGGGTGAAGGAATGCCAGATTCCTCAGAATGAGTTTAAAAGACTGTTCAGAAAGGAGCGGTAGGCAGAGATGTTTCCAAAGTATACCTGGAAAAGGGAATGATTTTCCCATAATGACAAACAGTGGACTCTACTTTAGCTTCAGTTTCCTATGACAAGTGGTACAAGGGGACCTCCTGTCATGACCCAGGAAGAAATAGTGTAGAACATGGAATGAAAAGGATGCCAATGTCGAAACAACTGCCTGACCTGTGGTGACTCACTTATCCCCAAGGACCTCCCTCTCAATACAGCCAAGTAAAAATATGAAATCAACCAACCATTCTTGATTAAGTACCATGGATTATTTGGGGAAAGAGGGAGAGGAGGAGTCCCTCCCTCTGAGAGTTTCCATTCTAAGGGGTAAAATAAACCAAACTAAAGGCAGGGAGGAGTAGGGGAACAAGAGGGAAAGTGAAAACACTGAGAATAGATGCCTTTTTCCAGGAGTTTAGCTAAAAAGAAGATGCAACACAATAGCTAGTGGGGGTGGAAGTATTGCATGAGGAATGAGGGCTTGTAAGTTTCTAATTAATGACCGAAGGGCATCGAGCAGGTTAAATTATGTCCTTTAGCTGTTTAAGAAGGCAGGAAACCACTGGTTACAAGACAGATTTTCATGTGCCATTAAAATAAGAAAACATTATTAAAATTAAAAGGGGAAATAAAGAAATCTCATTTGTACCCTAATTCTTACTCCTAAATGATGCATTGTGTGTTCTAATCCTTTTTCTTCATTCTTAAATGGAATGGCTCTCTCAATAGAAGATGGGGGAGGGGAATATATTTTGATACGGAGTTCGTGTCAAAACCAAAATCAAAATGTCTACTGTCAGATTATGAAAATCATATATCCCCAATGCTTTGGCAGGAAGCTATTATCACATCAGGCAGGTAGGCAGACTGGTGGAGAGGTTACTGCACCCTGCGTCAGGAAGACCTGAATTTGAATCCTGTCTCAGAATCTTTTTTTAATGTTTATTTGTTTATTTTTAGTTTTCAACATTCATTTCCACAACATTTTGAGTTCCAAATTTTCTCCCCATCTTTCCCCTCCCCTACCCCATAATATCTTGCATTCTGATTACCTCTTCCCTCAATATGCCCTCCCATCTTTCACATCCCTCCGTGCCCTTATCCCCATCTTCTCTCTTTTCTTGTAGGGCAAGATAGATTTCCGTACCCCATTACCTGTATTTCTTATTTCCCAGTTGTGTGCAAAAACAAATCTCAATATTCATTCCTAATACTTTGAATTCCAACTTCTCTCCCTTCCTCCCTCCCCACCCATGTCCTCTGAAAAGGCAAGCAATTCAATGTAGGCTATATATGTGTAGTTTTGCAAAAGACTTCCATAATATTCATGTTGTTTAAGACTAACTATATTTCCCTCCATCCTATCCTGTTCCCCATTTATTCTATTCTCTCTTTTGACCTTGTCCCTCCCCAAAAGTGTTTACTTCTAATTACTCCCTTCTCTCATTTTCCCTCCCTTCTATCATCCACCTCACCCCACTTGTACCCTTTCTCCCTACTTTCCTCTTGTGTAAAATAGATTTCATACCAAATTGAATGTGCATGTTATTCTCTCCTTAAGCCAAATGTGATGAGAGTAAGCTTCCCTCTAATCTCTCCCTTTTTCCCCTTCATTGAAAAGACTTTTTCTTGCCTCTTTTATGAGAAGTAATTTGCCCCATTCCATTTCTCCCTTTCTCCTACCAATATATTCTTCTCTCACCCCTTTATTTTATTTTTTTAGATATCATCCTTTCTTATTCAACTCACCCTGTGCTCTGTGTGTGTGTATGTGGGTGTAAAATCCCACCTACTACCCAAATACTGAGAAGAGTCTCAAGAGCTACAAACACTATCTTTCCATGTAGGAATGTAAATAGTTCACCTTTAGAAAGTCCTTTATGATTTCTCTTTCCTGTTTACCTTTTTATGATTCTCTGGATTCTTATGTCTGAAAGTCAAATTTTTCTATTCAGTTCTGGTCTTTTCATCTAGAATGCTTGAAAGTCATCTATATCATTGAATGACCATTATTTCCCCTGAAGTATTATACTCAGTTTTGCTGGGTAGGTGACTCTTGATTTTAATCCTATTTCCTTTGACTTCTGGAATATCATATTCCAAGTCCTTAGATCCCTTAATGTAGAAGCTGCCAGATCCTGTATTATCCTGATTGTATTTCCACAATACTTGAATTGTTTCTTTCTAGCTGCTTGCAATATTTTCTCCTTGACCTGGGAACTCTGAAATTTGGTTACAATATTCCTAGGGGATTCTCCTTTTGGATTTCTTTCAGGAGGTGATCAGTGGCTTATTTCAATATTTATTTTACTCTCTGGTTCTAGAACTTCAGGGAAGTTTTCCTTGATCATTTCATGAAAGATGATATCTAGGTTCTTTTTTGATCATGATTTTCAGGTAGTCCCATAATTTTTAAATTGTCTCTCCTGAATCAATTTTCCAGGTCTAGGTGGAGGGCTCCAAAAATGGAAGCTGCCACTGCAATGCCTGCTGCCATTGGTCCAGACCACGCTCCCCTCTCCTGGGTGAAGGAGTCTTCCAATTGACCTTTGAAGCTGTCTGCAGCTTTTATAGATTGAGCAATCTAGGACTGGGCTGAGCTCTGTGCTGGGCTGCACTGCACACTGGGCTGCCCTGTCTCAGAATCTTAACAGAGGTGTGTGTGTGTGTGTGTGT
Organism: Bettongia penicillata ogilbyi; assembly: GCA_023548195.1. Classification (NCBI taxonomy): domain Eukaryota; kingdom Metazoa; phylum Chordata; class Mammalia; order Diprotodontia; family Potoroidae; genus Bettongia; species Bettongia penicillata. The sequence goes on along the minus strand of JAJHZJ010000104.1, from coordinate 14,367,883 downwards.
GTGTGTGTGTGTGTGTGTGAGAGAGAGAGAGAGAGAGAGAGAGAGAGAGAGAGAGAGATCTTGGTTAAGCCATTATCTCTCCAAGCCTCATTTTCCTCATGTGAAAAAGGAAATAATGTTAGAGGGCTGGAGGAAGGTGTCAAATGAAATGATATATGCAAAGCATTCTGAAAAGACAGTTGTTGTTCAATTGTGTTCAACTCTTCATGACTGCATTTGGGGTTTTCTTGGCAAAGATACTAAATTGATTTGCCATTTCCTTGTCCAGCTCATTTTACAAATGAGGAAACTGAGGCAAACAGGATTAAGTGACTTGCCAATCACTTATCAAGTGTTTGAGGCCAGATTTGAACTCAGGGAGATGAGTTTTCATGACTCCAGGCCCAGGGTTCTGTGCACTACAGCGCCTCCTAGAAGAACCCTGACAACCATACAGCACTATATAAATGTAAGCTACAACCATCACAGCAGGAGAAAAGGTGGAAAGACATTGGGCCTTCTTCAGGAACTCCAAGCAACTAAAACCCGTGATTTGGGGGGGGTGGGGAGGCAAGGGTATAGCCAGTGAGAGTCAGCTTCAAGAGCTACCAATTGCTTCCAACATATTTAACAACTGTAAAGGCATCTAGCAGCATGGACTGAGTTTGTGTTGCCTTTGAGCTTCTAGTACAGGGATTCCTGACCTTTTCTGTATCCTGGATCCCTTTGGCAAGCTCTCTGATGAAACCTATGGAGCCTAGATTAAGAATTCCATTATCTAATGTCAGTAGACTGGTCAGAAGGGTGACAGGAGTAACAAATACTATAACCAGGATATTAATAGGAGGGAACTGGACTCTGTAGGCTGTCTTAAGTTGCCATCATTGGGACTAAGAAGTTGCCAGAATTCTTGAGCTGTGAAAATCTGTAAGGTCAACCAGGTAATCTGGTCTAGAGGTAGGTTTGAGCCTCTACTTTCTTTAAGATCATGGGCACTAGAAGAGGTGTCATGGGCCTGGAAAAAGGAAAATATTAGAGCTACCAAAGTAAAAAAGCAAGTTACCTATGGAAACTTTAGATTCTTTATTTCTACGTCATTCCCTGGGAACATTCCCAGTTTTGTTCTTATAGAGATGAATGGTCATCTCCAGCATGTGAACTCAGAACCAGAAATGGCTTCATCAATAACAGGGGAGATCCTGGCTCTCTCATTTATTACCTCTGTGGCAAGTCACCTCATTTCTCTGGGTCCTGGTTACTTCATCCACAAAGTGAGGGCATTGGCCTGGATTCCTTCTGATTCTAATAGCAGCCCACCACAACTTTCCTGTTCCAGAGCAAAAACCAAGAAGTATGTTAAAACCTATGACAAGTATCAGGGTGCTCCAAAACAGTGATGTCAAATGCAAATAGAAATGGGGTCCATAAACTGTACATAAGGATCTCTGCAGCCACACATTGACTTAGAAAACCACATATTGACATTATCTTTGTTCTTTTGCATTTTTATGTATTTCTGTAAAATATTTCTCCATTACATTTTAATCTGGTTTGGGCTACATTTGGAGTACCAAGAATTTGGCACCTTTGACCTAAAGCCTCCTGTGATTCTAGCCAGAAGAGGTACCCTAAATTTCTATAGTGGCAAAACTACCTGTGACTTAACTGCAGTCATCCAGATTCAGGTGGCTGGGGAAGACATACCTAGTCCTAATTTCTACAGTATTGTGACCCAAACCTTGGCATGGACAGCAGCAACAGTCCCCAAATCCAGGAGGACATGGATTTCAGCCCAGAGTTTCTGCCTTTGGGAAGGGTTGGGTCCAGAGAATGAGTAATTGTTCATTCCAATGTTCTATGAAGGTAATGATTCTACTTTTATTACCTTTTATCTCATCCAATTAAACACTTTATAAATTAATGACCTTGGGAGAGTTGAAATCAATGAGGCACATGGCCAGGGATATAATGAATGGGAGTGGCTAAGTAGGTGGGAATAATGAGTCCTTGAAGTGATCTAATTGGTGGAAACACATTGACGCCCCTAGATAGAGAAGAAAGAACAAATCCCCTATGTGGAAAGACAGAAAGAGTAGGAGAGGAGGGGCTAAGGGCTCCTGACAACCCCAGACTGTGACAGAGAAATAGTCCAGCTGATATCTCCATGTTGATCCCTGGGGTTGAGTAAGCCACATTTATGTTCCATTTAGGCAGAACACAAAACCCATTCCATTTGTCAAATGTCTTATGAGTAGGAGTGAAACGAATGAGTACTGAGTGGTCTTTAGGTGTAGCATGGATGATCATTAGTATATGTGATGGAGAAAGCATTCTCATTTAGGCTGGAGTTGGACTGGAGTGCCTCACAAATCCCTTCTAATAGATTCTGCTATTGTGTAATGGGGTAAAACCCTCACTGGTAGAGTATATCCTTATCCAGACTGGTAGGTTTGTCATTCGTTTTGCTGAAAAATGATGTTATTTGTGTTTGCATCAAATTTCTGCTCACAATCAGAGATCTAAGATATAAAGAGAACATAAGTTTAAGATCAAGTACCATTTCCCAGTGGTGGGGGTAAGGAAAAGATATAAAGAAGTAGTTTAATACTATGCAATTCTTCTTTTGAATAACCACATGCAATTTTCCTTCAAGCCACTAATAAGAGAAATTCAAATCAAAACCAGTAATGAGGTCTCACCTCATCCCCACCACAGACATGATAAACAAGCAAGTTTTTCTAAGGATCAAAGAGAGAAGGGGAGATGAGGTAGAAACCAGCTTAAAGAATGACCAAAGAAAATTATCAGTGGATACAATAAAAACAAATCTCTCCTCAACCATGAACAATCATATGCTGACAAAACTAAGATTTCAAAGGAAGAAGATTACCTTCAGAGAGAGAGGATACCTAAGTGAACAAAAAGAAAGGTCTTAACCCCATCACAATCAAAAAGAAAAAAATATTAAGCTATAAGTCATTTACTGAAGAACACCTCTGGTCCAGATGGATTTACAAGTGAATGCTACCAAATATTCAAGTAGCAATTAATACTTATTATGGAAGCTTATTCAATGAAAAAAGAAAGCTTTGTAGAAAGCACCTTGTGAGAGAGACAAAAGGTTGGCTTGATACCTAGCTCAAGAAAGGATAAAGCAGAGGAAAACCTTTAGACCAATCTCACTAATTATTTTTGATGCAAAAATGTTTCAATAGTATTAAGCCAAGAGACTGTATGGCAATATAGCTAAAGAATTGTTCACTCTGAGTAGGCTGCTTTTATACCAAGAATGGTTCAACATTAGGGGGGGAACCCCCACATGATTACATCAATAAACAGAAAAGGCTTTTGATAAAAATATTTGTGTTAAAATTCACATGGAAGGAATCTTAAATTAAGGCCACTAAGAGCAGCAATTGGCATATCCTTTTCTCTACCCATTTTAATTTCTTCAGTTGGCATCAAAATGCCTCTCCAAATGGATAATTATGTGGTAACTGAAGTGTTTGCACCAGGGACCGCAAAATTCGACCCAAACACAAGACTGACTTGTCTAAAGGAGATTAAAGGATATTCTTTATGGCTGGAGACAGGAGCTTGCGCAGAACATCTATTTGCTACCTGTGCTTAGAGATTTCAGCCTTGGGATCTGAGCATACTGACTGGTTAAAGGGATTGGCCTCTTCCTTTGTCGATTCAAAGTTGGCTAAAAGGTGGGAGAGGAGGGGAGATGGGGAAGGGCTCATCCAAGATGGCAGGCACTGAGGAGCTGTCTAGAAACTTTTCTATACCATTATTATTGGGACAAGATGGGGTGGGAAAGGAGCTTCTCCACTGGTTTTGCAGATGAAGGCAAAATGCTTTTGGAGGAGAAACTCTTGTGAGTCACATGCCAATTATCTGGCTAGTGGGTTACTATCTGAAGAGAGATCAAAAAGCTTTTGCTCTAAGGTTTTGAGTCACAGACTCCTTGGACAGTCTGGAGAAGCCTACTGAACTCTTCTGAAGCTAATGTGCATTACCTCCATTCAAATGAAAGGAAATGCTAAGTTTCAGTTAGAAGTTAGTGAAAATGCAGATGTTAATTTTTCCCATACAAGTTCACAGAGCCCCTGAAATCTATCCACAGATCCCAAGACTGTCTATATAAGAGATACATAGGTATCTCATTCCGTCCTTTAGGATTCTACATGTGAAATGCTAACTCATTCCATAGGGGATGTGTGGGGCACATTTTGGTGATAACCTTCCAATAAACATTGATCCTAGCTAGGAGATACAGGTCTTACTTCTTCATTTGGCTCTCTATATGTGTGTGCATGCTACTAATTTGAGTAATGACAGCACTTGCAGCTATCAATTTTAAAAAGCAAAACTATCTCCTTCTATGGATAGAAGGCTAAAGACCAGACTTTATGGAAGTCACTGCAGCAGTGACAGTTTGTTTGGCCCTCTAACTGTCTTTCTTCAGTAAGAGCAAAAGTGCATCTATAACCAAAAGGGCCTTAGACAGAGATGAAAGACAACATCTACTGAAAAGGGACAAACCTCTATTTGCTAAAAACTATTTCTTTAGAAAATCCAAGAGACTTAGCAAATAAACTCATTGAAGCCACACCTTCAGTCAAGTAGTAGGATAAAAAATAAATTTACCAAAAACTTCACATTTCCAAATGTCATTATCAAAATCCAACAATTACAGAAACAAGTTCAAGTTACCTACCAAATATATGTGTGCATCACCTGCAAGTTAACCTACCCAGTAATTTAGAGGCTCTATAAATGTGCAATTTGACAAAAACTCAAGTTACTAATTAATTGTAGAGAAATTCATCGTTCATGATTTGGTTGTGCTATATTGTCCTATACTGAGCCCCCATGGGGCTATTTTATAGAACCATAAAGTTCATCTGGAAGAAGAAAAGGTCTAGAACAAGGGTGGGAAACCTGCAACCTCCAGGCCACATTTGGCTCTCTAGGTCCTCAAGTTTGGTCCTTTGTCTGAATCCAAACCTCACAGAGTAAATCCCCTTAATAAAATAATTCATTCAGTAAAACTTGGATTCAGTCAAAGGGCCCCTCTTGAGGACCTAGAGGGCCACACAGGTTCCTAGTCTGGAATCATAAGACAAGTGATTAACCTTTAGGAATTATACTGGTATGGCATCATTCGATCTCAAACTATGTTGTAAAGCAATCTTCCCAACCATTTGGCACTAACCAAATTAGAAAGAAGACCAGTATTTCATAAATCCATCTGCAGCTACTGGGGAAAGGACTCTCTCTAGTTTGGCAGAAATGATCTTAATTTTGGTGTAGGGTAGGAGTTAGAACATTAGACATGAATACCTTTCAGAACAATAGCTAGGGAGTTCATTCTTATTCCACCAAGGGATGTGATCATTCATTCCTTAAGCAAGGGAAGAAAATAGTTTACAGAAGTTCTACTTATCTACCAGTGTATGTGAGATGACTCCAAATCACTAATAAGAATACTGGGGATTAATTAGAGCTCACATTGTACTCATATCCAAATTGGCAGATAATAAGAAATGGAAACACTAAGTGTTAGAGGGGCTGTGGGAAGATAAGGCAGTAATACACGGTTGCCGGAGTTGTAAGCTGGCCCAGTCATTCTAGGAGACAATTTGGAATTATGTGATTAAGTCTCTTAACCATTCATACCCAGTGATGCTATTTGCTGGCCCATACCCCAAGGAGACTAATGATGAACACAAAGTTCTTACATATAGGAAAGTCTTCATAATGCTGCTCTGTGGTGACAAAAAACAAAAACAAACAGAAAACAAGTGCCCAGCAATTGGGGAAGGGCTGGTGAACCAAGTGTAGTATTCGTGTATGATGACAAATGAGGCAGAGAGACAGAGGAAGATCTGTGTGAAATGAGGATGAATAAAGAGAACAAATGAACAGTATACAATGACTTATTGAGTCATTTCGGTCATGTCTGACTCTTTGAGCCCATTTTGGGGTTTTCTGGGCAGAGTTATTGACATGATTTGCCATTTGCTTCTTCAGCCCATTTTACAGATGAGGAAACTGAGGCAAACAGGGGTAAGTGACCTGCTCAGAGTCACACAGCTAGTAAGTATAATGACCACAGGAACGTACATGACATTAAAAGCAGCACAACGTTGATGGCACATAACAATCTAAATGCTAGGGACCTAGTAATGAAATATAACCACCTCCCTCCAGTAGTGTTCTGGCAAAGGTTTAACAACACACTTTCTGAAAAATAAATGCATGCAGGGTATTTTTTATGTTTCACCTGCATTACTAACGTCTCCATCAAATTCTTAATTCTAGATAGTCAACAAATCAAGCTCTAGTTTGTAATATTTGATGATTTCGGAGGTGCCAGTGCTCACACTGAAAATTTAAAAATCAATTTTTGTGAAACAGTAGGAGCTAAGTCCAGCACCCCTGCAGTTTCCTTCCTCTCAGTAGGAAGGTATGGAGTAAGCTGGTAAAATTCAGCAGATACTGCCAGATATGGTCCCTGCTCTAGCCAGCTCTACTTAGTGTGATGGTCAGGGTTATGGAAACATGAAAAGGTGGGAAGAAGTGATATAGGGGTGGGGGGAGGGGTGCATGATATAGGGGTGGGGGAGGGGTACTACTATTGCATCTGTTCCTTGCCTCGGTCACAAGGTGTGTGTGTGAATTCCTCAGCTGTCCAGCTAAACTGGAAACACAGAAGGCAACCAGCTTCCAGTCTTTATTTAGACAGATGGCCTGGGTATACTTAGATCTCTGACTTACTATAGTCAACAAGTATTTATTGTCAAATGAGATTAATAGGACTCTTAACACAGTGACAGGCACCTAGTAGGTGCTTAATAAATGTTTGTTTCCCTTCCCTTTTAAGTGCATGGGTGCCAGGCACTGCGCTAAGTGCTTGAACCCTTGTTCTGATCTTTTATTTATGTCATAGCAACTCTGGAGTTTTATCTAGGATGGGAAGGGGGTAGATAATCTAGGGCCCTCATTTTACAGAGGGGAAAATGAGGCCTAGAGGGGAAAAGGGACCTGAGCAAAGTGACACAACTAAGTCAGAGCTGGGTTTAGCAATGAGTCCATAGGATCTTAAATCTAGAACTGTTAGGGACCTCAGGTTCATCCTGTGCAACCCCATCACTTTACATATAAGGAAACTGTGGCCCAGGAAGGGGGAGCACTAGTCCAAGCTCACAGGTGGCAAACATCAAAGGTGGAATTTGAAGTCAGGTCCTTTGACTCCACAGCCCACACACTACATCATGTTGCTTCCTCTAACTCCCAATTCAAGGCTCTTTCTACTACTAGAACATTGCTTCCATTTCACACATATTATCTCCCTTCCTAGACCATAAACTCCTTGAGAAATGGACAATCTCTCTCACTACTATCTGACAATGTACCAAACATTTGTCACCCCTACAGGCTTCTAAGTATCTCTTGGAAAGATCTCTAAGACCTGAAATCTTAGTCCCTGAGGTCACCAGGTCCATCTCCTGTGTGTTAGGTGGGGTCCTCCCAAAAGCAGTCCATCCTGAGAAACATCTCTCCAGTTCCATCAGACCCTTGAAAGGAGTAGCTTCCTAACTCCCATCGACCATTCAAGTTTCCTTGGCAGGGAATGCTTCCAAATGGGGCAGTGCCTGGCGTGCCAAGAAGGCTCAGCCAAACAGCCCAGGAAGAAGCTATTGGCAGTGCCTGAACTCATGCCTGCAAAGAACACCCATTTGGCTTTAGAAGCTGGAGAATTCTATAACAAAATGCCCCATTTGGCCCATATAGTTCCTCTAGCAGAGAGAGGTGGCTATTTGTGGAGGAGTCAGGGAGAGAATTGCAGAGCAGAAGGTTCTTCTTTTCTCTTGTGAAATAGAGATTTTTATTTTCAAACATCAGACTTTTTTATTGCACAGGGGGAACAGATCTGGTGAGGTGCCCAAAATCCTCTGGCTATAGAAATGTTGATACATCTCTAAGATTTGACTACATCAAAGAGTCATCTTAGATACCTGTCAACACATAGTGGTTGTGTGTCTTGGTGACTTTTCAGAACTTACAAGGAAACTATCAATATTTGCTGCACTGGGGGAAAAGTGAGAGGCAAGATCCAGAGGCTCCAACATCAACTACTCATTTTCTCCCAGCCAAATCTAAATGTCTCCTTGGTCTCCCAGTCACCATTGATCCAACTGGTCAGCCCTTCATTAATGTTCTGGCCTCCCTCAGCTTCTGGATTGTCCCAACTTTGGTTCTCTTTGTCTTACTTTCTGATCCATCTCTTTTACTTGGTTTCCCAGCCTCCCTCCCTTTTCTTCTATACTCACTACCTTGGACAGCTCATTCAATCACATGCTTCTATCTATCATCTATTGCCACACTGATGACGCAGGCTTATGGGCCACTCAACACAGTCCTCTACACATGAGCAAACCAAGACTCAGAAAGCAAAATAACTTGTTTAGTCACCTTGGTAAGTGGCAGAGATATGATATAAAACGTGGGTGCTCTGACTCAAGATGGGGCATTTTTTCAACGAGCTATGTGACTACATGAGTGATTTCATCTCTGTCTGCTCATCTGTAAGATATGGATTTTACCAGCACCATCCTCACAGGGTTAGTGGGGGGGGAGTCAATGAGATCATGCAACTTATACTGCTCTAGAAAGTTATCATCAACATGGCACCATGTTTCCTCTCTAACACTGACCTCTCCTCTCTCTTGCTCTAGTCCAATAGCTCCAGAGAGTCCTTTCTTCTCCAAAATTTTTCCCACAAATACTATGTTTCAGAGAGATCATAACTTCCTCTGCACTCCCTAAGACCCTCATTATACACTGTCTCCTGCTGTTTATGTCTTGACCTACTGGAGCCTAAGTTCTATGAGAAGGAACCATTTGTATCCCTTCATAAGGGAACTGGTATTCCAATAATGGAAAATCTCCCAGAATATGACTAAGCATGTAGGTCAAGGATTTGTGGTTGCAAAAATAACTGTCTCAACTAATATACCCCATGAAGGTGCAACATGGTGGTAGGACTAAGCAAAGACTAAACTCATCTAGACATTTTATCGTTAAGACCACATCTTGGTAAAGACTAAGGTTTACTTAGCTTAGTAAACACTGAGTTCATCTTCCTCTACATAGGGAGCTTCTGCTGACATAAGATGCCATTTTTCCCCTCCTGCTGCTGATCTTCCAACTTCAGGCTCTAATCAAACCAATTCTTCAATGAGTTATTTAATAATAGCTAACATTTATGTAATGATTACTCTGTGACAACCACCATGCTAAGTGCTTTACAAATCTTGTTACATTTGATCTCCACTACAACCCTGTGAGGTAGATACTCCTATCATCTCCATTTTACAGATGATGAAATTGAGGCAGACAACTGACTTGTCCTGAGTCACACAGCTAGGAATTTGAATTTGGTGAATTTGGAGGTTGAATTTGAACTCACATCTTCCTGACTCCAGGCCCAACATTGTTAGGAAATGACTACTTATTAAGTTTCCTGCTTGACTCAAATTCTTTAAATTTTCACATCGAGTTGATCAAACTCAGTGTCTTTGTCACAAGAGCCTGTGTGCTTCTGCATTAACTCTGGTGCTTCATTTACTACCAAAGTAAGGGGCAGAGTTCTCATCAGTATCTCAGACCTGTCCACTCCTGTCCATTTTAAGGTCACTATCTCAAGTGAGTCTCTGATGACTCAAGTCTGAGCCCCCCAAAAAAGACCTTCAGGTTGACTTGACCTCACTGTCTCCCACCCCAATCTATTGGACCAAGAACTTCTAGAAAAGTTCATGGAACTTGTTAGATCATTATGGGTGAAAAGCTAGCAGTGACTCACCACTGATGAAATCCCAACTCCCCATCCTTCAACTGCTTTAGACTTTGACCCCACAAGTTTTATCTATGTCACCATTCTTCCTAGGTCCTAGATGTCAGGAGATCATAACTTCCTATCATTGTGTTTCTTTGCCTAACCAGTAATTGTCTACCATTCTCAGTCAATAACCACTTACCAAGTGTGTGCCAGGCACCATGTTAAACACTGGGGATACAAAGAGGCAAAAGACAATCTCTACTTTCAAGGGGCTCACAATCAATTTCCGATAGCCAAGGATCTCTTCTTCCCCAGAAGCCAAATATAAAAGCAAATATGCCTCATTTCCTCCAGGAAGTATTTTATAATTTAGATAATTTGTATAAAAAAACCTGTTGGAATTTTAGTGAACTACAAGCTCAATATAAAATATGACTAGTCAACCATGAAAGCAGCATCAAAGTAGACTGCATGGATGGCGTTGTCATGTCTACAACTAGGCAGACGAGTGACTATAAGACCACATCTAGGTACTCCATCTGGGGAAGGCAGGATGGTAAAGGTCACAGAGGATCACATTCTACAGCCATCATTTAGCCTTTCAAAGGTAAGCCTGGGGTAGGGTAAGGAAAAATCCACGAGAACCATTTTCAAGTTTTTGAAGGGCTGTCATGGGGAAGTAGTGTGAGCTTCCTGCTACTTGGACACAACTCAGTCTTGGGCATAAGGGAAAAGTGTGATGACTTATCTCAGGAGAGAGTGAGCCCCCATTACTGAGATCTTCAAGGAGAAATTGGACTGCCTCAGTTTCCTCATCTATAAAATGAGGAGGTAGGACCAAATGACTGAGGGCCCCTCTAGGTCTTGATCTATGAACCATATAGGAGATGGTTGACTAGGAATAAGAAACTGTAGGAATTCAGAGATCATTTCTACTCAGTAGCATTGGTGGAGGCCTTGTGAAATCTGTGCTGGGCCTTGAAGCCTGAGGCCTAGGGTTAGCACACAGGGCATCCCAGGCAAAGGAAGAGCTAGAGACAGAGATATGGAAGTGAGACAACATAGAGCAGGTCTTCCTCATGCCCTTTTCTCTCTGCTTTGCTAAGAGTCAATATTTGATAGTATTTAAATATACGAATTTAAACTGAAATAAGAGTATTTAAACATAAGCAATAGATGTGTTTGTCCTTCATTGCTAAAGAAGACTATGCCATCAGAGAAATGATGACATGACTTGCACTTGACTTTGTTTTGAGTGAGGGAGGGCTGTGCAGGTCACCAGCCTCACTTCTCTGATCTTGCCTGGGTTAATAGACAGAGCTCCCAAAGGCACGTTTTAAACAGGTCTGTGTCTATGGGCCACAGAATCCAGGAAAAATAGAAGAGGTAGGTAGGAGAGGCAGGCCGATGAGGCCAGTACGAGGGCACAGAATCTTGCCATCTGCCACAGGCTTATCTGCAACCAATAATGACTGGGAACTTGGCATGCCAAAGGCACTTGTGTTCCCTGATACCTGCTTGGAGTCGCACCTCTATAACAGCTCAGGGAAGAAGGCCAGAGGCCAAGGAACTCAAACAGACTCCCAGGTTCCAACCTGGCATTTACCCCCAAAAATGGGAACCAGCTCCACTACAAGCATTCCTGCTTTGCTCCCTCCCCACTCCCTGTTAAGAAAACTACTTCAGAACCTTACTGTTTTGATCTCAAAGTTTACAGTCAGGCCAAAGACATTTGTCATTCTCCAGCCAGGTTTCCCTTAGAAGGTTTCGGAAGGTTGGTAACTACATGTGCCTTCTTGCTGGAGAAATCAATGAGAAGAGTCAGTGGGGTACAGTAGAGAGGAAGGAAGATGGGGTCCAAATCCCCCGATCGCTACTTCGCTGTGTAACCATGGATAAGTCACTTGACCTCTCGGCTGTGCGGTTTCTTCACCTCTAAGAAAAGGGCTTTGCCAACTCTACAATGCTGTAAAAATTTTACTAGGGGTTGTTCATGGAAAGGCAGCTGGGCTGCACAAAGACAGATTTGAAGTTAGCAGCAGTAATAGCATGTATTAAGTGCCTACTACATGTTAAACACTATGCTAAGTGACTTGTGTTACCTGATCTTCACAATGACCTTGGCAGTTGAGTGCCATTGTTTTTATCCCCATTTTATAGATAAGAAAACTGAGGCAGACAAAGCCTGAGTGCCTTGTGTAAGGTCACACAGCTAGTAAGTGTCTGAAGTAGGATTCAAACTCAGACCTCATGGCTCCCAACTCTCAACTATATAACCTAGCTGAAGGCCTGTTTCTAGAAGCATCATAAACTTCGAGCCAGAAGAAGCTGTTAGAAGTCAGCCACTCCTTTCATAGATGAGCCAACAGGCTCAGGGAGGGTGAAGCATTTGCCTAAGGGCATAAAGATAATAAAAATTCATATCTAGGTCAATATTTAGAATCTATGTACTTACATCACTTCTCAGCCTCAATTATCTATGAAATGGGCATGATATGGGCAGTACTCATTTTAAGAGTACAATTGGGAATGATATTCTTTGTAAGTATGGCCTCTTACTGTTGCCACCCACAGTCCTGGCAGTCTTACTCCAGCACCTAAAAGAACGCTGCCTTGTCTTTGACTGCACATAAATCTCCAAACCCATTTCTCAACTGTCAGCGAGATTCTGTCCTCAGGTAAACTCTGATTTGTCAGGAGGAAGTTATGGTCAAGTGATACTGTCAGAGGTGGACCCCTCGGTCATTTTATACTCATTAAGATAGAAAAGCCAGTTCCCAACAACGAACCAAGTTCTCCCACAGGACCCTACATTTATGTGCCACCATACCCTTCTGGATCTTTCACTAATACTGGGAAAAGGAAAGAGCCAATAGGCAAATGAAAAAAGTGGCCTCTTCCCTGCAGCCCCCTCCCTACTCTGCTCCCCAGCAAACCCCCCCCCCCAAACAGCTATGTCCTGCACAAGATACCAGGCACTCCTGGAATGCTCTTCCTCCTTCTGGCTTCCCTGGCTTCCATCTATGAGAAAACCTTCCCTGCCTTCTAACCTTATTGCATCCCTTCTGAAACAACCCTCAGTGACCCAGTCTGGCTCATTTGTACAAAGGTGTTTACGGTACAAAGATATTTACGTTTCGTCTCCCCCTTTAAATGGTGAGCTCCTTGAGGGCAGGGACCATCCTTTGTCTTTCTTTGTACCCCTGGTGCTTAGCACAGTGCCTGGCACATAGTAGGCATTCAATAAATGCTTGTTGACTTGACAGAGGAAACTGAGGCCCAGGCAGGGGAAGGGATTTGCCCATGGTCATGCAGAAAGACACAAAAGAAATGAGATTTGAACCTATATCCACATTCTACTGTACCATCCAACAGGACGGTACATCTTCCTTCCTAGGACCAATCTTAGGCCTAGTGAGACCTTGGTAACTGACTCAACCTGCAGATCTGGAGCAGAAGACCTTCACTTTTGTTGTGCCCCAGAGCCTCTTGGCAGTGATTGCTATGAAAACATACAAAAGATTTCAAAGGAAACAGACTATAGCAAGAGAGCCTTCAAAAAGAAGTAGCCTACTAACTCCTGGCTACAAACCTCGTTTTATAGAGAAATAACTGACTTGGGGGTAGGGGGGGTATTAGAGGTTTGTTCATCTAGGAGGGACCTAACCTGTCAGCTACCAATGAGTGTAGCATGTAACTAAGTCACTTAACTGGAAGCAGCAAACTGGCTCCATCCCTGGGACTCCCAAAGGCCAAGGTCTAAACCTGACTTTTAGAGCAAGAGTTTCCTAGACTGGCTTGAGGGAAAGGTAAAGCATATAAGCCCAGTAAGTTCATTCAAATCAACTCTGATCCTTGAGTGACTCTCCTGGCCAAGTCACTTTGAAAACGTGGATGTTTCAGTGAATGCTCTGCATTCCACAGGTTTCTCCTATGACTTTTTTGGTGGGGGAGTGGGAGGAGGGTACCCAATTCCTTCTCCAAGCAATTTCCTTAGTACAAATTCATTTGGAAAAAATTTCCAACCTTGTCATTATCTGAGAAGCCCATTGGGCCATAGAAGGATTGGGAAAATCACTGTACCCCTAGGGAACTAGGCATGCTGGTGTCAATAAATAAATCCAAATGACCAAATGACAGAACCTCAGCATCACAAAGTGGCATCCACTTTAACACATACTATGTGAAAAGCCTGTGTAGAAGCAATGGACAAAGACGCCAGACTTGACCGTTAGTTCTGACTCTCCTACTGATTTGCTGTGTGACTTCTGGCAAATCACTTGTCCTTTCTGGGTCTTAGTAACCACCACCATGAGATACGGAAGAAAGATCATGAGATGAGATGAGACTACAACTGGTTTGGGCCTGGTCTGTGATGATAAACAGTTAGACGGTAGGGTTTCTTATAGGTAGGAGGAACTTTAATTTTGCATCTCCATGCTTTGACAAGGGAAAGGGGTAGGGTAAGGGGAGGCTCCAAATATGGCCGAGTCAGAGGAGAAGGGACTGTCCATACAATGTTACTCCTCCATATCCTCCATATCATTCCCAGAACTTTCCTTTTTCTCCTGATAATTGAAGTATGGTAGCAAGCTGGCACGGATGTACCCCCGGCTTCTAGATGCATTTTGTCACCCTTCGGAGGGTAGCACAGCCTTCATTATCTGGAGTGCTGACATCCAGCTTGGAGTCTAGCCAGTCCCAAGGGGAACAGATTTCACTGGGCCATCAACTCCCGAACAAATAATGTTAGTTGGGATGGCTCAGGATCTCAGCAGAATGAAATATTGTATTTCTAATTGGTGGCTGGAAGTCATTTTTCTTCTTAACCAATATTCTTGGCAAACCAAAGTATAAGATGAGAAGAACATATATTTAAAGCTAGAAGACACCTGAGAGGTCATTTAGTTATCTCCTTCCTTCTCCTCCCTTCCTCCCACCCCAGTCTCTGGGTCAGAACTGTAATTATTAGTATAGAAACTTCTAGTGAAAAAAACTCCCTCTTCCAGCTCATTTTACATAAGAGGAAACTAATGCCACAGAGAGTGCAAGGGACTTGGCCGAAGTCACATAGGTAAATCCTTGAACTCTAAAGCCAGTTCTTTCCCTGCCCCACAATCTCCTGTAGCATTAAAAAAATTTACATTGCTGAACAATGTAAAAAAGGGGGACATCTAGGTGGTACAGGGAGTAGGGTTCTGGCACTCAAGTCAGGAGGACTTGAGTTCAAATCAGACCTCAGACACTTGACACACTTACTAGCTGTGTGACCTTGGGCAAGTCACTTAAGCCCAATTGCCTTGCCTTCTCCTCTCCAAAAGAAATTACATTACTTATTTTGATACAAGGATATCCCTATCATATGACAAATATTCATAGTAATAAACATCTCTGAAATTTCTTTACTCAATTACTCAATGGCTACCTTTCCAATACTATCAGAGGGGATTTTTTTATGGAAAAGGACTCCATTTATCCATCATACAATTTCAGCGTGTGACCTGAGCAATCTGGTATCATCTACCAGTCTTTCCAGCAAAGGATAATAAAACCTATTCATGTTCATGCGCCGCCACCTTCTCTCGTGAACTGCCATCATTTTTAGAACTCCCAGATGGTTCTGCATTGTGGCTGCAGAATTGGCTCTCTGGAAAGGTCTAAAGAGAAGCCAGTCTGCAGACCAACTGCTGGTCTGAGCAGAAGTGTAGGTCCTTACCTAGTTCTGAACCAAAACCAAGACAGAATATAATCCCTCCTTGGAATTTTCTCTTCCCTTTTTCCCAAATGATCTGATTTTCAGACTTTGTCTTCTATTTGGGGAGAACCCATACACAGACCAACATGGCATTGTGGTGAGTTGGACAGAAGGTGTGCCTTAAATTTGTGAAGCTCTGGGTTCAAATCTTGCCTCTGACATTTAGTCTTGGCTTATGGACCAGCTCAGAGTCAAGTGAATGCACCAAGACCACACTGATAGACAGTGGCTGAGATGGATTGGTGGAGAGAGTCTCCTTCCATCCACCAATGGAAATCTCAAACGTCTAAGTTGCCACACCCTTCAAAAAATTAAAAAGAGTACTTCCCAAATACTACTGTAAGCAGTGATTTGGATGTTTCACTTTGTCTAAAGGAAAAGGAAAAAATGGAGTAGTAAAATGGAATGGCTGGGAGATCTTCATTTCGATGGGGGTTATACATAGTCTGTCGATGTCTTTTAACCTGAGATTGTCTTGGTCAAGTCATCTATAACTAGTTTAAAGCCACATTTTTTTATGATTTTTTTCCTTTCAAACATTCAAATACTTATGTACTTTGAAAGCATTGGGAGTGGCCAGTACCTTGTACAGTAAACATTTAATGATAAGGCTAGCTGTACCCTGTGTATCTGTCCGCTTAAGCTGAGGGGACACAGGGTAGTGTGATAGAGAGAGGCCTGGTGTTATAGGGAAGGATAAAATTATGCCCCCACATCACAAAGGCTTCCTGGACAGCCATATTATCGCAAATCAGCCAGCATTGGAAGATCGCTATCTTATCATGAGAGGCAGGGCCAAGCACAGTCCCCTCCACCTCCAAAACTCACATAAGATACCAGGAAAAAGGAAGGCTGGAGACACACATGACTGCCCCAGCTGCCTCCAGGTTGGGAGTGGCTCCTGATAATGCGGCCCCAACATCTAGCTGAGGGCCACCACACAAGGAAATCCACTTCAAGCTGGGGCCATGAGAAACATTCATCAACGACAAACAGCACCTCTCCCTTAGAAAAGTCTCATTGTTCAAAACCTGGCCACCATAGTTCACAGTGCAAATAGGACTAGCCATCAGGAGACCTGGGTTCTTGGCTCTCTTCTAACTTACTAACTGTGTAATCTTGGGCAGTTCAGTTCAGCTTTGGGTCTTAAGTTTCATCTCCCTAGAATGAGAGAGTTGTTCTAATTTAGCTCCAAAGCTCTTTCCCAGTTGCAACATTCTTTGATGCAAAGTAAGAAGTGTACAGTAGTCATGATCATATCCTTCTCATCTTGCCAATGTAGTTCCTCCCAGCATGCAATGGAAAATGGTCCACTCTGAGAGGTATCTGAAGCATCATGGGGGCACAGGACTTGCTCAAGGTCACAGCATGTGCATCATAAGTAGAACTTGCCTTCACATCTTTCTCCATATTAAGGCTCACCCTTTATCCACAATCTCCCGATACTGAATAGACTCTACATAACACCCATTTTTGAAAAGTCAGGTCATATGGTTTATCCATTTCCCCTAATCTGCTTCTGATAAAAGGAGACATTTCAGAGTTCCATAGACAGAGTAATTCAGTTAAACAGGGAAATGAAACAACCCATGAGAGGAAGCCTGCCCTCAAGGACCATCTGGTTAAAGGCAAGCAAATCATCACATGAAGAGATGATAAGGGCACAGAAGACAAGGGAGGGAGTCTAGGTACACAGGGAACATCTAGGAGCCAGTGTGATTCTGTGACTTGACAGGGCAATGGCCCATGAGGAGAGGCGGGCTAAGAAGCAGAGACAGTGTGTCTAAAGAGAACCGCAGAGCCTATACTGGCCAGGCCTCATGCTGGCTGGGTCCTTTGGTGAGTTGTAAAGGGCTAGTCTGTCCCTGGGGGAACAGAGAAGGCAAAGGCAGCAGCCAATTAGTCTAGCCTCTGGCCCCATCCAACTGAGTCCCCAGTGCAGACAGTGTCTGAGAGGAGCCGGCTCCTAGACCACCTCAGCCCTTCGCTTCCACTAAGAACAGCTGGCTTGGGGCCAGGAGGTGAGCAGGCTTGTCTGGCCTACTGCTCCTCTGGCTGCCCTACTGCTGCTCTCCTGTCTAGAGACCTTCTCATGTAGGCTCCTCCTCTCCTTCCTTGTGTACTGAAGAGCAGGAGATGTCAAATATGATAGCAGCTGGCCTTTGAAACTAGACGCCCTGCCATTATACTCTGGGGCAGATAAAGGAAAGTAGCAGGAAATCATTGAGAAGCTAAGTTGGCTCTGACTTTTCAGGGAACAAAGGTGAGACAGAAAGCCCAATTGGGAAGGACTAGAGCTACTTTAATTAAGAAATACACTAATACATTTGCTTGCTGGGGTGGGGGTGGGCAGGGGAGGGCGGGGGAGGGTACACCACCAAATATTCCAGGAAATCAATTCAGGCTCACTAATGGAACAAAAGCAGCTGTTGTCCATATCATGGCCCCAGAGTCATGGTGGGCATCCCAGTTTTCTTGGGAGAGGTACAGTGATGTGGTAGACTATGCACTGGGCCAAGAGTCAAGAGCTCTGGGTTCTAGTTTCAGTCTCTATGTTTGTTTTAGAGTCAAAGGAGCTGGATTCATATTCTAGTGAAGTCCTTTCTGATCTGCCTTGGGCAAGTCATGATCTCACCAGACCTCAGTTCCCACAGCTGTAAAATGAGAGTGAGGAAGTTATACTAGATATCCTCTAAGGTCCCTTCCATCTCTATATCTATGATGACCTTACAAAGATCATCCAGTCCAATCTACTCATTTTACAAATGAGGAAACTGAGGTATAAGGAAGGAAAGTGATTTCTGTATGCAAGTAGTAACAGAATGATTTTCCTAACACACACACACACACACACACACACACACACACACACACACACACTCTCTCTCTCGTCCAGCCATGACAGCTATTTGCTGTTCCCTAAACATGACACTCCATCCACCATCTTTGTGCTTAGAATCCCCTCCCTCCAACTTTCCAAATCCATTTGTGCCTCCCACACTCAGCCCACATAGCCCATTTTGCTAGAGGCCCTTCCTGGCTCCCTCAACTGTTGGGGTCTTCTCTAATGTGACCTCCCTTTGGTCAGAATTTTATACACTGTATACCCATTATGTACACATCATGCCCACCATTAGAATGCAAGGGCAGGGCTTGGCTTTGCCTCCTTTTGAATTGGCAGCACTACTTGGCACAGGGTCAACCATTAAGGAATTCTTGTTCATTGCTGACTGATTTGAGGCCCAGTTCTCTGATTCCCAAGTCAGAATTCTTTCTACTGTATCTCTCATCAAATGAGCTCATTGTGCAAACTTTAGGGTGCTCTAAAAATGCCAGCAATCATTATGATTCTTATTTCCAGGGCTGCCACTCTATGAAGTGCACTGAGCAGTGGTCTGAAAAGAGATTCCAAATGGTCTAATTAATCACCAAAGAGTGTTGATGGATGGATTGATGTCAGGATGTGCAGTACGGTGCCCCTGGGATCCGTCTTTGGCCCTGGGCTAGGCAATCATTTTTGCCAGTAGCTTGGAAGAAAGTGCAGTTGATGCTTTTATCAAATCCAAGCAGAACACAAAAGGGGGAGCGAGAGCTAACATGGTGGGTAACAGAATGGGGATGGGCCAAATAGGATGAGATGAAATTGAATAGGGATAAATCTAAAGGCCTGTACGTGAATTGAAAACAAAAATCAATCTCACGAGTGCAGGATGGGAAGGTATGGCCAGACAAGAGTTGATGTGAAAAAAAAAATCTCCTGGCCTGCAGACTCAGTATTAGTCATCAGAATGATGTGCTAGCTGAGGCAGCTAATGGCATCCTGGACTTCATTAAGAGAAGGATATTGTCTACAATGAAGGATATTGTCTACAATGAAGCCCACTGGGCTCTGTCCTGATCACACATCTGGAGGAGTGGGATCATTTTAAGAAGGACCTTGGTGAGCTGCACTGGGTCCAGTGGAGGGCACACAGGATAGTGAAGGAACTGGAAACTATGCCAGAAGGAGATTGACTAAAGGAAATGGGGATGATTTATTCAGATAGGGGAAGACTGAGGGAAAGGGGGACAGGCCAGTCTTTAGCCCTCCCATATTTAAAGGGCTATCGTATGGAATCAGGAGAAGCAAAACTGGGAATAATGAGAAGATGGACAAGAGGGAGAGATATGAGCTCAATATAAAGAAAAAATGCTTCCAAACAATTCTGAGCTGTTCCAAAGTGCAATCCATAACCTCAGTAGGTAGTGAGCTTCCCATCTCATCAAGTGGAGGACGGATGCTTTTTTTTTTCCAATATGCTTTTAGTACTGCCTTTTGTTTTGATATCTCTGTCATTTCTGGATAGACACTCCCCTTTCTGGAATCCAACCTTCTATTGTGATCTAAATAACCAGGTAATGACCATGTCATTCATGACTGGCATGAATACAGAAATATAAACACACACTCTGTGAGGGTGCAGGTGTGGGGGGAGGAAGAGAAGGGAAGAGAGAGAGAAGAGAAGGAGAAAGAGAGAGAGAAAGAAAATAGGAAGAGAGAGAAGAGGAAGAAAGAGGGAGAGAGAGAGAGAAGAAGGAGGAGGAGGAGGAAAGAGGGAAAGAGAGAGGAAAAGAGGGAAAGACAGAGAGGAAAAGAGGGAGAGAGATTTAAGATTTGCAAAGCACTTCACAAAAACACACACATTATCTAATTTGATCTTTGCAACAATCCTGTAAGGTGATCTTTTCCAGATGAGGAAACAGGCTCATAGAGATGAGTGACTTGCCCAGAGTCCTTCACCCATCTATGAAGTATCTGAGGCAGGATTTGAATCTGGACCTTCCTGCCTATAGGTACAGAATTCTAGCTACCCTAGATTCTACTGAAAAGAGGGTGTGTTTCATCATCTTTTCCTAGATGCTCTTTTTTCCAAAATGTTGTCAAAAGGATCCCTGTTCAGATGAAGGCTAGGCCAGCCTGTCTCTAAGGTACATAACACAGAATGCCTTATCACTGTTAATAAGATGTGTCAACAGCCCTCAGGTAGCAAGCTCCCTTGTTTACTGAGGCTAAAGGAACTGAAGCTGTGTTTAAAGAGCCAGCACATCCCTTGCTCCTGAGAAGCAAATAGCAGAGAGAGCATTAATCACCTCTTGGCCTGACCCTCTGTGGCAGGAGTGCGTCTGTGCACACGTGTGTGCATGCTGTGTCCTAGACCCTTTTGCCAGTCAGTTTGGTGAAATTATGAACCTCTTTTCACAATATTTTTAAATTCATAAAATGAATGGAAACCAATCATAAGGAAATTACATGTTTTTTTTTTCTATTCAAGTTCCTGGCTCCCAGAAACTTATCCATGGGTGGCTGAAAACCGCAAGTGAAGACCCCCTGCTCTAAGGGAAAATAGAAGGGAGGAAGGGGGGCATGGCTGATCAGGATGCTGTGGATGGTCAAAAAAAGGGTTTCTTCATATAGAAGGAAGAGACTTATGAAGTCACAGGTTTAGTCAGGCAAATCATTTAGTCTCCCCACACCCCCACATATTATAGATGAAGAAAGCAAGGGGTCTAATGTCTCCCTTTTACAGATAGACAAACTGAGGTCTAAAGGAGAGAAGCAACTTGGTCACACAGTTAGGCTTAGAACCAGGCCCCTTGATTCCAGAGCTTTTCCACTGCACTATGTCAGGCCAGGCAGGGCAGCCAGAGCCCAGCAACAGAACACAGAAGCTACAGGCTAAAAATAGCCGGGGAGGGGATGAGAGGAGAAGGGAGGACAAGAGAGTGAAAAGAACAGCAAAAAGCCGGCAATGCAGGGAGCACAAATCATTTCTCCCCAGCAGCTGAGCTGGTGCAGTCATGCCCCAGCCAATCGGCCCCTAGCATTCCAAAGTGGCCCAATCAAAGGCAAGAGTTGCAACAGGTTCCAATGGGGTCCCTTGGGGGAGGGTGTGCTACTCCAGTTAGGATTCAAGCCTAACTTGAGAAGAAGGGTGTGTGCATATGTGTATGTGTGTATATGTGTGTGCACACACAGGCACGTGCATATACGTGTGTATGCCCACGTTGGTATCTGTGTCAGTGTGTGTAGGCATGTGGATGTGTCAGTGAGTGGGCATGTGAATGTGTCAGTGTGTGTGGGTGTGTATAATTGTCCATATTGAGTCACTATTTGTGTATGACAGGGATGTCAATAGATGAGTCATCTCATGTGTATAACAATGATGGGGCTGGAGCTGGGGGAGGGGGCACGCATATGGGGTCTCCAGGTAGATCATCATATATACAAGGGGCTTATGAAATATCCAGCCTGGGGGTAAATGAGATTTACCAGGCAGGATCTGAAGAGAGTCAGAGACTGGAAGTTAGAAGGGACTCGGGTGTGGTAGAGTTGTCCAATATGGAGCCAAGAATGAGAACTGGAAGGGGCTTTGGAGGACATCAAGTCCAACACATGAGGGAGCTGAAATGGGAAGGGCCTTGCTCAAGGAGCCGGATCTGAGAAGTATTTGAAGCAGAATTTGAGAACTTAGGTTTTCCTGCCTCAAAGCCCAGCATTCAAGCCAAGGTTCCATCCATCTCTTGAAATATAATCAATGACCAGTAGACTATCCATTCCCTGAGGACAGGGCTTAGTGTCTATTTTTATCCTGGTATCATCAGCCCCAGTGATTAGCACAGTGCCTGCCATCTAGGAGGGGTTTAATAAATACTTGTTTACGTGAGTCAGCTACCCCAGAATAGCAACTGGCCTTAGGCTTTGTGAGATGTTGGATCAATGGACCAGAGCTAACACACTCCTCCCCCTCCCCCCATATTTTCCTCTCCTCTTCCCCAGAAATCTTCCATAAAAGTTCCCCAAGGGCTTCCTCTGTATACCAGTGTGTGTACTCTGGAGGCTTAGCCATCTGCACCTTTAAGCCCATGTCCTGAACCCAAAGCAGAGCCAGAGGGTCCGTTAGGCTCACCAATTTATTCAATACCTGAAGAACAGAACAGGATTCAAGTTCTGACTCTTCTACTGACTAGCAAAGTGACCCTGGTCAAGTCACATATTCTTGGGGAGTCTCTGTTCTCTGTACCTCTGGCTAATGAAGTCAAGCTAAGTGACTTCTAATGTCTCTTCCAGTTTGGAAGCTCTGTGATCTGTGAACGGTGGTTCACTAGCAATAGTTGAAGCCCCTTCAAGAGTCTACTCATTGAAATGTGCAATGCGTATTGTTGGAGGAATGAAGAAATGAAAATCTTCTCTTGGTCTTGTGAATATATTTGTTGTTGTCACACAGAGGTGGAAGAGGCCTTAGAGGCCATCTGGTCTAACCTCTCATTTTACAGAGGAGAAGGGAAAGGACTTGTCCAAGGTCACAAAGCCAGCTATTCCATTACCCCCTTGGCTCCAGGTCATCAAATCTCTAGATTCCTTCAAAGCACAGCTCAAGAACCATCTCCTCCCTGAGTTGTTTCCTGAACCCATCACCATGACCACTTATTAGACCATGGCAGTGTGGTGTTTTGTCTTCCCCTCTATCCTAAGATAATGCAAGTTCCTGCTTTTGTAATTCCCAGTGTAGGAACTCAATCAACATCTACTGAATGGTCTTAGAGATGGGACTACAAGCCAGGTCTTTGGACTCTGGATCCATTGCTAAAATGGTACTCCCCCCCCCCAAGTTTTCTGGATTCCCACAGCCCAGTGCTTGGGCTCAATCTGGCTTCTGTTTGGATGAGTTCTCCTGAAAAGCTCTATCTTTACTGAGAAATAAAGCCAGGCATTTAAAGCCGGATGATGAGTCATTGGGGGAGATAACAGACTTGCAGCTCAGGTGGAAAGCAGTTTGGTGGCCTTCTGATAGCAAATCTTCTCAGATGGTTTTCAGCAAAGCATTTTCTACCATCAGCAAGAAAGCTGTGAAAAACAGTCTCTCTGCCCTATGCCCAGTGCCCTGAAAAACACGGCAATGCTATTGCATAGAATAAGGTAGCTTGGAGCAGTGGGAAGGATGCTGACTTGGAATTCTTGGGGCCTGGGTTCCAACTTAGCTCTAGCACTATAGGGGAAGCCTCTTCCCCCTCTGGCTTCAATTTCCACAGGTATAACATTAAGAAATTGGACAAAATGGCCTCTAAGGCCTCTCCCCCCACATCCTCCCCTAACTCTAAATCAATGAGCCTAGGAGAATCAAATTACAACGCCAGAAGGGCCCTCTGAGGAAGGGAGGGGGGAGCACTTATTAAGTACCTACTATGTGCCAAGCACTATGCTAAGCATTTTTCAAATATTAGCTCCTTTGATCCTTACAATAACAACCGTGGGAGGCAGATGCTACTATTATACTCATTTTACAGACAAGGAAACAGATGCAATGATACTCCCAGGGTCACAAAACCAGTAAGTATCTGAGGCTGAAGTTGAACTCAGATCATCCCAACTCCAAGGCCCAGTGCTTTCTCCACTAAGTCATTTAGGCCAACCCTCCTCAAGTCTTAGAAGGATGGAGTGACTAGCCCAGCGTCTCAGAGGCTAGATCTCATTTTGGGTCTCCTAACTCCCAGGCTGAGATTGGGTTTGGCTTAGCTTTTTGAGCTCAGCCTGCCTCCAGCTTCTGGGGGTGAGGCAGAGATGCACACTAGGCTCTCCAGGCCCAAGCCCAAGATTCTTTCAACTATGATCCTGAATTCTTTAAAACAACAGGATCCTAGATTTAGAGCTGGGAATGACCTTAGTGCCCATCTTGTCCAGCACCTTCCTTTTATGCAGGATGAAACTGAAGCTCAGAGAGGAGAAAAGCAAGTAACTGACAGAGTCAAGATTCGAATTCAGCTCCTGGGACTCCAATAGCCAGGCTCCCTCCATTAATACCACAATTGATGATAGAAATTCTTTAAAAAAATAAAGTATTTAGTAGATGCTTGCCATCTCCCTGAAAATACCCACAACAACCCAGATTTGTCTTCTTGACATTATTATTTCACCTGTTTCCATTTCATTTCTGTCTAGATCACTCCTGGGAGGGTTGTTTTCCCTATTTCTTCATCCCCTCCTAAGGCCTCAGTCTTTGCAAATTGTCCTAGAGCTCCCTCTACTGGCAGGACACTGTCACACCTTGAACAGCCAGTTTAAGACTGCCTTCTTGGGGTTGAGGTGGACAAGAGGAAAGCAGCCCCTCTTCATTCCCCCCATGGAACTAGATAAAAAGAAATCGATTGATTCTACTAATTCAACTAGGTGGGAAAACAAAGTTGGTAAGCATCACGTAGACAAAACCGGTTGAATAAGTGATTCTCTGAAGCACTCATCCCAATCAGGCACTCAGACCTGCTTCCACAGTTCCTTGCTAGAACAATGGGGTCAGTGGGCACGGACTGCACTGAATCCTGCAAACTTTGTTTCCTCCTCCTGGACCAGTCTGATCAGGAGGCCAGGGTCTGGAATGACTACCAGATGAAACAGCCACAATGAGTGAGTGTAAACCAGGGCTGAAGCCAGTAGAGCTCCGGAGCCAGGCACCTAGCCTTTGGGCTCTAGTACAATAGGCCTAATTTGTCTTCCATATTACAGCCCTTCAATTAATCAGTCAATGAACATTTATTAAGTGCCTACTATGTGCCAGGCACTGTACACACAGTTGAAGACAGCTATCTACTCTGGCCTTCCCCCTCCTTCTTGGCTTGAAGTTGAACATCCTCAATTCCTTCAATCTATTGCAGGGTATGGTCTCCAATCTTTTCCCCCTGGTTGCCATTCTCTGGATGCCAGATTGTCATATTCCCAAAAACTCATACTCACAACTAAACCCAGCATTCCAGAGGTTGTAGGAATAGGACCAAGTATGAGAAACAGTGAAACTCACCTCCCTTATTATGAACGCTTAGTTCAATCATTTCAGTCATGTCTGACTTTGTGACCCCATTTGGTGTTTTCTTGGCAAAGATCCTGGAGTGGTTGGCCATTTCCTTCTCCAGCTCATTTTACATTCTAAGAAATTGAGGCAAACAGGGTAAAGTGATTTGTCCAGGGTCACACAGCTAGGAAGCATCTGGGGTTGGATTTGAACTCAGGTGCTCCTGACTCCAGGGCCAGCACTCTATCCCCTCTCAATCCTGACTGTTAATCAACCCAAGTTCATAGTATCTGCAAATTTGACAAACCCACCATGGATCGCTTCGTCTAAAACATTAATGAAGTTGTTGAACAGCACAGATCCCTAGGATTGTGCACTAGGAACCTCCCTCCATATTGATGTCTACTCACTAAGAACTCCTCTTGGAATCTAGTCCTTTCATCCATTCTGATTCTAGCTCCCTGCTATGATTTAATGGCCATCTCTCCATCCTGTCTACAAGGATGTCACAAGAGACTTTCTCAACTGCTTTGCTGAAAGCTAGGTAAGTCTATATGACATATGGGGTAGTCTGAGGTCCAGAGGGGATTAAGGATTACAAAGGGTCACACAACAAGTAGATATCAAAGGGAAGATTGGAGTATCCATCTTCCTGATTCCAAGGCTGTCACTCCAACGACAAAAACTAGCTATCAATGTAGACATTCTAATATAAAATTAACCCCAGGAAAGGGGATTTTGTAATGGCAGATACAAAGAGAAGGGCAGAAGTCCCAGACCTACTACAAGCAGAGGGATCACTTGGTGAAGTGCAGGGTGGGGTAGTGGAATAATCCCTGGATTTGGAGTCAAAAGAGCTAGGTTCAAGTCCCTGCTCACAGCAGCCATGTAAACTTAGACAAGGCAGTCTAAGAGTCAAGTCTCAGCTTCCTAGAGATGATCATTTCAGCGCTGCATGAGAAGCAACACAACACCATGGAGGTTCTGGGTTCAAATTCTGGTTGCTATGATGCTCAGATAAGAGAAATGGATGCAGAAGAGCAAATTCTATGGCATAGAAATAGATGCAAGTTATTCCTATTATTAGTATGCTCCCAGTTCTGTCCAGGGAAAGGGCATTATGGCCAGATGCCATGTGGATCTGACTCTTTTGGTAGGTCTCTAGAGTGAAAAATGGCAGACTATATAGGGTAAGTAGGAAGTAATAGGATGAGGTAGCTCAACCGGGATGTGGCTACTAGGCAGAAGCAAACACACATCAGGACAGGCTTACTACTGCTGAGGGTAGGCCAGGTAGAAAGAAATTCACCTAAGGTGTGGCTGCCAGGGAGAGATGAATTGTGTGCCACAATGGTGCCGGAAGCATCGTCTAAATTTTGACTACCTTGAGCAAAACTCCAACTGCCTTACCCTAGTTACACCTCTGATTAACCCCTTACTGGAGAGAAGAACTGACTGACTTACAAAAGCTTTCTGGTTGACTCAACGACTGTTTTTCTGTGTCAAATAATAACTGATGATGCTCTGGTCCACAACAGTCTTGTGTGAGTATGGGTAACACAAGTCAGACCCTATGAACCTAATTACCTCTGGGTGAGCTGATAGTTGACATCCAAGCCATATAGGGTTGAGTTACCAGATGATAAGGAGCCTAAGAAGGGATAGTAAGCCATATAGCCAATCCAAATAGACTTTCAGGCAGCTAGGTAGTTCAGGGGATGAGGCACTAGACCTGGAGTCAGGAAGACCTGAGTTCAAACTCAGCTTAAGACACTAGCTGTGTGATCTGGGCTAACCACTTAGCCATTATTTCCCTTGATCCACCAGAGAAGGAAATGGCAAACTACTCCAGTATCTTCCCAGAGAAAATCCCACAGGCATGAAGAGTTGGACATGGCTTAACAACAGCAACCAATAGACTTTCAGTTGCCAGGTCACATTACAACAAGGTCAAGGAAGAACAAGCATGAGAATTATGGCACCTTGGAAACATGTACTCTCCCATAGAGAAAATGGAACCTTCTAAAGTATAGCATAGATTCCTTCAGATCTGAGAGAGATACCATGAGGCCTATCTACATCTGAATATGTCAAGTACAACCCCCCATATATGAATTCCTGACATGTTCCCTCATTCCATAGGTCACTGGGTTGTGTAAGCACAGATGGTAGACAGTGAGGGAAGAGTGCAAAGAGACTTGACATCAAAAGTCCTACCTTCAAATTCCAGTCACTCACTATATAAAGCACTTCTCTCTTGGCCTTGGTTTCCCCAGCGATAAATTGAGGAGGCTGAACTAGACAGTTTCTAAGTTTCTCTGACAGTCTATGAGGACGACAGCCAGCATTTACAGTGTGCTAACCGTGCCCCAGGTACTACAACAAGGGCTTTGAAATCATTATTTGATCCTTACAACAAAGATAATGAAGGTAAAGTATTCTGTAAACCTTAAAAAAAACCTTTAAGGTGATCATTATTATTACTCAAGATTTGAGAGTTGCTTATTCTTTAGGATTTCATCATTTTACAGCAATTTGGGGAGTGGAATCTTTTCTCTCTCCTTTGGTTAGAGAAGACCAAATAATCTTAACAACAGGTCACATTCTGAGGTCAAGCATCCTGACATATGAGCCTAGGAATAGGTTATCGCACCCATTTTAGGGAAGGGACAGTGAAGCCAAGAGAGACAAAGCGAGGACTTGAATACACATATTCTGATTTCCACACTCAGGGCTCTTTCCAATGGACCATATTTTCACATAGAGTATTTATAAAGATACTTTGCAAAGTGAAAAGGCAAGGCATCATCATCCCAACTGTTATGGTTCTCATAAAGGCAGTGTGGTCTAGTGCACAGTGTGGGGCTTGGAATCAGGAAGCCCTGAGTTCAAGATCCAGCTCTACCCTTGATGACCTCTTAGGACTTCAGCTTCCCCATCTCTGAAAGCAGGAATTGGACTAGCTGGACTCTGTGGTTTCTTGTTGTTCTAGATCTATGAGACTTAAGTGAAGAAGTCACAGAACAGTTAGGATCTGTGGTGGGAGGAGGAGTTCCCACCGACAAAGGTCACAGCTCTTCCGAGTATTTATTTAACGGTTATTATCAAAGCTGTAACTAAAGTGGGATGACTGGGGTTTTGTCTCAGGTTTGCGGCAGTAGCCTTGTGTTTACTTGGAATGCACTACCTACCTTGCTTCTAAGTGACCTCTGCCTTCCCATCTCTTGGTGCTGCTTGCCTCCATTATCAACACTGCCAGGTCCTATCCTGATTATAAAGGAGGTAGTGAGGGGAGAGAGACAGGCAGTCTGAGTATCCATGAAATATTAAAAGGCCCCAAGGAAGGCATCGGGCTCACCAAACAGACCCAACATGGAGAAAAGTTGGACAAAAAAATGGAAAAAAAAAATAAAAATGAGGTCTGGAGGGCTTGTGTTCACCTTAATGGAAGGTGAACTCATGCTACTGACCTCACCGACCCACAAAAGTCTTATAATGGCAACTTCCTGAAGAATAAAAAGAAAAGAGAGAGAGAAAGAAAAAGTCTCTCAAGACCAGAGGGTGAAAATGGAAGATTGATTTTCTTCTTTATCCTTAGGATCTATGTAAGCCAGTGAAGTTAATAAACAAAACAGGTTTTCTGATTCATTTCCTTACTTCATTATGGTTCTCAGCTTGAGAACTAAATGTGTTCAATTTGGCTTTTCCTCTCCCCAGTTCCAACCAGCCTCAAGTTGTCAAGTGACTGACTAGCTGCCTTCCAGGAAGCCAATTACTTGATGCTCACAGGAACCATTGCTTAGAGCTCCTCTTTATCACTGGACAATTTAGTTGGAAACATTAAAGACTTATGGTCATCCAGGGATTCAAGAAATAGCATTCCAATTTCTGGTAGTTTTGGGGGGATAGAGAAGGATGCTGGGAAGCATTTTAAAAACTATCTTGAGCTGTTAGCAAAACACTGGATAAAGTATCTCATGCATTTTTGTATAAAAGATCAGAGAGGTGGGCTAGGAAATGCTACAATGAAATGGATTTGGGATTAGTTAAATGCCTAGATTCAAAGAGTGGTCATTAATGGATCCATGACAACTTGGCAAGAGGTCTATAGTGGAGTGTCCCTAGAATCTGGGCCCAAGTCTAAGCACTTTAAAACAGAATCAAATCAGAAATCTAGACGTCATATCACCCATTGACCTCATTGCACAGATAAGGAAACTGAATGCCAGGGAAGTGAAGGGACTTGCCCAAGATCACACAGGTAATAAGGGGCAAAGGTGGGATTAGAACCCAAGTTTAACCTAGGTTGAATCCAGAGCCAGGGCTCCTTCTACTATATCAGGCTTGAAAAAGGTACAGATGACATGCTTGGTAGATCTACAGACAACAGTAAATTCTCAGGATGACAGTGTTGGGAGTAAAAAAGAGCACAATAGCCAGGATGAATGAAGAAATTGAATGTGGTGAGGACATTTGTAACATCTTATACATGTTTTGGGTTTTTTTTAACAACTTCACAATTACAAAAGAGAAGGAGACAAGAAAGAAGAGGCAACAGACTTTCTGAAAAAGGTTTTAGTGGGAGGTTTAGTGGACCACAAGTTTGGACATGGTCAGAATGTGCAATCTGATAGCTATCACAACAGTTAATGTGATCTTGAGCTGCATTGGAGGGACAGAGTTCCTGGGATTGGAGAGGTAAGAAGCCTGCTGATCTCCTAAAACTAGAATATTGTGTTTTAGGATGGATACTAATCATTTGGACAGCATCCAGAGGAGAGCAAAGAGAATGGGGGAGGTCCTGGCATCCAAGCTACCCTGTGTTCCTTCAAGGCCCCCTTGCTCAGCACCATGACCTTTCCCCATTCACTTTGCCCTAGTCACCCTCCTTTGCAACGACTTCCCAGCATAGGACAAGAAGCTCAGTCAGCAACTTGATCATTGCAACAAGGCACCAAACCAGCAATGTGTGTGATTATGTGGTTAATAAATGCTTCTTTACAATAAGGGGGCTCCACTGACAGGTGAATACCAGCTATTTGGGAGACAGCATGGTGCAGACGAAAGGGCACTAAATGGACAGGAATTGGGCTCAAGTGCTGGTTCTGCTCCCATTATCCTCATGACCTTTAAGTCACTTCGCATTCCTGGGCCTCCATGTCCTCATCTATAAAATGAGAGCACTGCACTAGAAGGCCTCTGAGGTCCCCACCAGCCTGCATTTCTTTCATATATCCACCTATACAAGCAAAATATCCCACTGAAAAGTGAAAAATTCCACTAATATTGACATTGCGCATGACATTTAACAGCCTGAATTTTTTAGCAAACTGGTCATTTGTAGGTACCAAAGTAGGTGCTTTGACTCAAGATTAATGTGAGATTCATTTAGGATTTTCCTGAATTTGCAATTAGCTGACATACGTACATGTAGGACAAAGCCATAATTTACCCACTGTGTTTAATTAAAAAAACAAAAATCCTTTCAATGGTGTCGCATCCAAAATGGTGCCATTCTCGTATCACATCATGAATCCTGGTGAAGCATTGCTTGAAACTGGTAGCAGAGTTGAGGGCTGGGAATGGGAGGTGAGAAAGAAGTGTAGGGGGGAGGTAGCCTGTGGGGTCCTTTGCCTGAAAGAAGGTGTCCACAATGTTAATGATGACGAATGTGAAAGCTACAGAAGACATATGGTGAGAGTTCTAAAGAGTGGCACAGAGTAGGAAAACTCAGACACCAAACAACAACATACATGCTTACTTCAATATCAGATCTCAGAAAAACTCCTTGGAAATAAAATGGTGCTACCTGACTAAAGGCAATGTACATGCTCTTTATTTCTTTCACCCATCAGTAAGGGGGAAGGCTGCATACACAATTATTGCAATCACTGTTTTATGTTGGTTTCAAGGTTTGGTTTGTGGTTATCTGTATAGTCTCTGATGGTTTGCTTTTGGAGTTTGTGTTCTTGCTTATAATTTTGCCCATACTCTCTGCCCTTGACTTTTAGTCATATATTTAAACATAGCTACCCATCAACAGAAGATGAAACAAAATTTATCACTGACAAAACACCCAATTAACAGGCATTCATTAAGTACTTGCTACATATGCTAAGGCCTGTCTTTAGTGTAATGTTAATGTAAAGTTAATGGTGGCTGAGGGAAAGAGTTAAAGATCTTCCCATTCCATTAATACAATGCCTTTTGTTAATTTCTACTGAGGCACTGGATCAGAGGGTCGTGCCTTCCAGGTCTGAAAAAATGTACAAATACTCTAAGGTGAGGTTATACTTTGGGGCTCACTCATTGGAAGTGTTTGTTTTGCAAGACAAGACTCTGGGTAGCTGCTAAGGAGACCCCTGAGCTTTGAAAACCCAGATGTTGGTGCTTCTCTCTCTGGTGACTATATATGTATATAATGGTCAGACAGTTGGATCTGTCTGTTGATCTGTGATGTATGTATTGCATATGGTGAGACAGTTGGAAGCCTATCTGTTGGTCTTTATTTCTCTGTATTTTCTCTGAAGTTCAAGGTGCTGACTTTTCCTCATGAACTAAGTGAATGATATGCATGCTTGATTAGTGATTGTTAACCCCTCAAAAGTTACTTTCCTTTTAGAAAAGTAGATCTAAGAACCTGTACAGCAGGCCCTCCTGTGTATGCCAGGGTCCTTGCTGTTACACTTAGAATTGGGGATACAAAGAAAAGAGTGAAAATTATTCCTGTCCTCAAAGACTGTGCACTGTAATGGGACACATGTGTGATATGCATGTATATATA
The DNA here is from genome assembly GCA_023548195.1 of Bettongia penicillata ogilbyi. NCBI lineage: Eukaryota > Metazoa > Chordata > Mammalia > Diprotodontia > Potoroidae > Bettongia > Bettongia penicillata. The sequence goes on along the minus strand of JAJHZJ010000104.1, from coordinate 14,335,694 downwards.
TATACATATATACACATACAATATACATGTGTGTACTTACATGTATGTGTATAAAGTATATGTATATATGCACATATATGTATATACACACATATAATATATACATATAAATATGTATCTGTATAAATGCATTGGTATATATGTGTATATATCAGATATATACAGAGTAGATGTAAATTCACCTTAGAGGGAAAGATTAAGAAAATGAAAAGTTTGGCCTAGAATTAGCTAATCTCTCAGATTTCTTATTGCTCTAACATTCTGAAGATCTGGACTGGACTTGTAATTTCATGAGTAGAGGGAACTTCTGGATGAGAAAATCACCAATGCAAACACAAGTCCCAGAGGATTGCCTGGGACATTGACACAATATGCCCAGAGACACAAGGTTAGCATATGTCAGAGACAGGACTGGAATCCAGGGTCTTCCTCACTCCATTCGTTCACTATGCCATTGACTCTCCTGATGGTCTGTGACTTAAATAAAATTCTCTTCTCCAAAGATCACCCCATGCAGGTATGCCTGAGTGAGTTTTTCCATATGTAGCTGTCCACTGGGTACAATTAAAGCCATTTGAAAAATCTGAGAGTAGCCTCTTAACTCTTCTTCCCTTTTAGCAAGGAGCTGGGAGTGGTTAAGGGAACAACTGTTTCCAAGGCCTCCTAATTATACTGCCTTTCACTATTGATTAGAATTGTGATTTCTCTCTATCCATTATCTGAAATGCGTAGTCATAAATATAAGTGGAGATATGCCACTTAACTTTTAATTGTATAGCATCAGGAAAGAGACAAGCTGAGGCTATTGCATCACACCTTCCATAGTGCCAAGCAAGTGGCATTGAATAAATGTGTATTGAATGAATGAATGAATTTTTAAATGTTTGGGAAATGATTCTTATTTCCATACAGAAGTTTCTCAGTTTCAATGGGAAAATTACCCTCTCAGTATAAGCAAAATCAAATGTAATGAAGCATTTCATTTACAAACAAACATCTCGTTAAGATCAAATCTTTCTATTTTGCATGAGCCTTCTGCAAATCAACAGAAAACTTTAAGATAGCAGCTTCATGCTATTTACTTGGCTTCTGTTCTCTGACCCAGATGGACCATCCATAAAAAACCGAAGTGCATATGGATTGAAGACTTGGCTTTGAATCCCACCTCACTCACTGTGTTGTCTTAGGCAAGTCATGTCCCTTCTCTCAACCTCAGTTTCCTTATTCATAAAATGAAGATGATGGTACATACCATACCAGTCTCATGGGGGTCTTGCATGGATTAAATAATGGATGCCAGGTGCTTTATCAATTTTAAATATTACTATTTTAAATATCAGATGTTAGCCCTAACCCCAAACTCCCAGTTGGCAGGCACATGTAGCAACATCCTGAGAACCTCGAGGGTCCATCAGATGGCCATAAAGGCCCTCCAGTTATTCAGTCAATGAGCATTTATTAAACTTCTACTATGCGTCAGGCACCATGCTAAGCACTAGTGAAACAAAATTCAGTAAGTCTTCTATTACTGCTTCTCTTCTCTGGGGACAGAGAAGATGTACCAATCCTCACTCTGTCACTATCTGTGACTTCAACAGGCATGTATAGACCAGACACCGTGCTAAGCACTGGGGCTATACAGACAAAATATATGCAAGTAAGTAAAGTCAAAGGAAATGGAAGGGGGGAGGAACAACACTATTGACTGGAGGGATGGAGATAGGCCTTCCATAAGAAATGAAACTTGTGCTAATCTTTGAAGGAAACTAGGACTTCTAAGAGGCAGAAATGGAGGGGGAGGGGATCCCAAGCAGAAGGAACAGCTCTGATCCAAACTTATGCAACATTGTTATCAAGCCAGGAGAAACGAAATGAATTTCATCTTTCAAGCTTGGGTTCAAATTATAAACGAGTTGGGGGGGGGGGGGAAGAAATCAATGAATCACAGAATTAAAAGATGCCATGTGGCATAATTGATTCTTACAGGAGGATGTCCCCTACTGCTTCAACTGTTAGCAGCAGCCTGACGGTATAATGAAGACTGAGTATTTTTAGGAAATGTAGTCATTAACAATGGATTAGATAGTAGAGTTCAACATCCTCCTCCATCAGTGAGGCAAATGGAGAGGGAGTCTTGCTGATGTATTAGGAGGCTCTACCTTCTTCTCAGGAAAGAGAAAACTTCTGATACTTGTTTTCTTTTCATCATGGCAGAAGGAAGACCAGAAGTATATTTGAAAAAAAACCCATCAAATCAGAATCCTAGACTGCACCCAAATGTCTGTCATTCAGCCAATGAGCATTTATTAAGTGCCTACTATGTCTTGAGCTCTGGGGATACAAAGAAGACAAAAATAGTCCCTCAGGGGGAAAAAAGGCACTAACATTAATGGGAGGGCAGGAGAGCCTTCTTGCAGAAGAGGAGACCTTAGTTGAGACTTGAAAGTAGCCAGGGAAAACAGGAGGTGGAAGGAGAAAACCCAAGAGGAAGACCATGGTTAGTAGAAAGTTCACTACACTTAAAGATTGCAATTCAAAACCTGGTTCTGGAACTTGTTAACTAGATGCCATTGGTCAAGTTGGTTTACCACTTAGAGCCAGAGAAAAGGGGAAAAGACAGTGGAGGAAAGTGATATAGGGTAGAGACTCAGAGAATTCCAGAATCTCAGATTTATATGGATCTTCAGAAGTCTACTAAGCCCACCTGTATCTGAACAAGAATATCTTTCCTTCATAACATCCTTGACCAATGGTCCTCTAACATTTACTTGAAGACTAATAAGGGGGAACTTTGACCTCCCAAGGCAGTCCAGTTCAGTTCTAGAGGGATCTGTCAATGTTTTTCCTGACTTTGCTCCCTTTGTAACATTTACTAATTACTCCTAGCTCTCCCTCCAGGGCCAAGCAGAACCAATATGTTCCTTCTTCAAGCATAGGAAATAGCAGAATGACAAAATCAACCAACTATGCTAAAGGATACTCTTTATCTCCTCTATAGTCATACTCCATCTAGCCTCTGCCTCCCAGGAGGTAAGCCCAAGATCCTTGGTATTAGGAATTCCCCCCACCCAGACCACCAGCCTTGGTTCCACCCTGGTCTCTGTCACCATCATCCAGGGGAGAAATGCCTACAGAGAAGAGGCCTTCCATCCCCTTAATGATGAATGCCAACTGCTGATCAACCGCCATGAATAGTTAGGTAAAACCATTAACTCCAGGAACACATGCCATCCCCATATGACAAGCACCATTTCTTGCCTGCTCCAAGGATCAACCCTTGTGGGGATGTGACCTGGCAACTTCCTGGAGATGTGGTTCAGTCCCAGCATCCTCAGACACTATATCTACTGAAGACCTGGAAAAAGAAGCACTTGTCAAAATAGCCTTTGGCACTGTCAAATGGTTCACCAGATATGTATTTATCAACAAAAATGACATTAAAGAAGATATACTACCACCTTCTTTGTGATTATATTCTAAGGACCTTTGAGTTTTGCCATCTATCTTGCCTGTAAGTGTTATTTCTCCCTCCTAAGATGTGAGCTCCTTGAGAGCAAATACCATCTTGCTTTTCTGTTGGTATCTCTACTGCTTAGTACAATCCATTGCCAAGAATAATCACTTAAATTTTCATTCATTCATTCAGTCACTCATTCACCAAATACCCTAGTTTCTCTACAAGTTTGGAACTCAACTAACAAATGGAATTTCCATCATGTTCCAGAATTTGCCTACAAGTCTCTTGGAGGAGGAGGGAAATGACTCATAGGGCTCCAAAGCTAGGATTTTGTGTAACCTCTCATCTCAGCAACTCTCTCTCATCATCACTGGCAGTGACAGACAATGTTCCATAATATGGAACTAAAGCTAAAGCTAAAGATCAGCTACTATGAGTAGCAATCTTGTGGAACATGTGCCATATTTGAGGTTGGCAGGAATATATCTAACCCTGACTCCACCACTTACACTTTGTACTACCTTGGGCACATCACCTCTCTGGGCCTCAGTGTCCTTTTCTGCTAAATACAAGGATTGAACTAATTGAGATAACTCTTGGGGTCACCAGAAGCTCTAGATTTCTGAGTCATCCATAATTTTTAATATTCAGATCTAAATGGGATTCGGATCTAAATGCAATTGTGAAAGGATTCCAAACTAAGCCCAGCCCTTTGGAAATACTCCATCACTTCTGAAAGCTATTATTTAGATCAATTCAGTTTTTTAAATTTATTTCCTTTACAACCCTGCCATCTGAACTAATATCAGTTTTGTCTAGAAAAACAATGCAGTTAGGAGTTTGTCTTTCACTATTTCTAAACACTAAGCACTAAGTGACATTAGAATATGAAAGGCACATGCAGAGGCTAGATAAGGTGTTTGCCAAGCCTTCATCATTCTTGGCTCTTATTCCTATTCTGCAAAATAGCAGGACCAGGAAAGGACCAACATTTCCCTTTCAATGTCTTTCTACCATTGGCTGGATCCTAATGAAGCCGAGGTCCTACAAAAAAGTATTTGAGGAGTACTCCAATAGCAGATGGTCTCCTTGGGACGCTTCCTCATCATTCTGGATTATTAGTGCTATACTTTGGATTTCCCAGACCTGTCAGCTTTTCTAGCCTTGCCTCTCATGACTGCCCTGCTGGTGCTCTACATGCTAGCCAAGTTGGGCCATGCACTGTTTTCCAGACTTTTCCTACATGATCCCACCTCCCTATCTGTGTTTAGGGCATTCCCTTATGCCCTTTAACTGTTCTCCATCCCAATTCTGCCTGGTAAAACCCTGTCCCTGCTTTGAGGCCAAGTCTGTACATGACCTATTTCTCTATAGGTTTATCTACTCCATATATAACTTGTATATACCAAACCCATTAGAAAGGGCACACCATTAGTAGGTGGCACAGCAGATAGGGCACTGGGTCTGAAGACCTGAGTTCAAATCCAGTCTCAGCCACTTACTAGCTTTATGACCTGGACAAATGACTTAACCTTTCTATGCCCCAGTTTCCTCAACTGTAAAATGAGATGAAGAAAGAAAGGGTGAACCACTCCAGTATTTCTACTGAGAAGAGCCCAAATGGAGTTCCTAAGAGTCACACATGACTGAAATGAATAAAGAACAAAGCCATTAGAGTGTAGGTCCTGTTCTTGTCTTTTTTTGTATACCCAGTGATTGACACAGTTAGTGGGACATAATAAGAGCATGTTAAATGCTTGTTGACTAACTGAAAGGGATAGATGAATCAGGAGGAGGCTTGGTGCCTCTCTCATCACCCTCTATCCCTACATAGGTCACATTGTTCCTTAAGTACCTTGGTAGAAATCTGACTTGAGGGTTTAGGGATAGGACTTTTCTTTCCTGACCCAGGTAATGTTCATTTTCCTCCCAACATAGACCTTATATAACACAAGCTAACATTTATATAGTACACTTCAAGTTTTGCAAAGTACTTCACAAATATTATCTCATTTGGTCCTCACAATAGCCTTTGAAGTAGGTGCTATTGTTATCTCCATTTTCCAGAAGAGGAAACTGAAGCAGAGGTAAAGTGACTTGCCCAGGATCATCCAGCTAATAAACATCTGAGGCTGGATTTGAACTCAAGACCTGCAGCACTCTGTCCACTGGGCCACCTAGATGCTTGTTTGACCCCAATAGCTCAGTCCCTGTTTCCTCTAGTTGGAAGTGACCTCTCCCTCATCTGAGTTCTTCTAGCACTCTGTACCGCTCCAGTCACCCTTATAAAATAGCTATTTTGCATTTGCTTTTTTTTCACCAGCCTGTAAACTCCTAATAGGAAGTTTGTGTGTATAGGAAGGAGGTGTGTCTCATTCTGCTCTTGGGGTAGAAGCAATAGCCTATGCAGGCTGAGCTGGTTTTGGTCCAAGTTCAAGAACAGGTAAAACGAGATGACTAAATGGGATGAGAATTGGGGCTAAAGACAGAAACAAGGTAATTTCTCCCCCCTGAATGAATGTCTTAATCCTTCATCCTTCATTGTCGAAGAACATGACATCAGAGAAATGATGACATGACTTGCATTTGACTGTTTTGAGTGAGGGAGGGCTGTTCAAGGTCACCAGCCTCACTTTCTCCTCCTGAGAAATCTGGATCCAGTGACCAGGTATTCATCAGGATGACTGGAGATGGCCCAGGATGCAATGCATTGAGTGAGCCAAAGAAAAAAGTAAGTAATCAAGTTGAGAGGGAAAGAGCAACAGTTACCTATTGATAATCACTCTGAAGCCAGAAAGATCCCCAAAAGAGCCATTAAGTGGAGTTGGGATAGTGTATGGGAGTGAATAAAAATACCTATTGCTACTGTTTCCTCAAAACAGGCTACAATGTAATTAAGTTGTGCACAGCAAAATATCCATCCTAAATCCACTTTTAATTTTCAAAGCAATTTTACATTTGCTGAAGATACTTTTAACAATACATTCCTTTCTAGTTACATATCATAAAACTGCAAGTCAAATTCCCAGTTTATGTAAAGGCCAAACAAAGTTTGTAAACGAGTTGACATTTAGTTTCCTGATAATGAACTCAAATAAGGAAAGCAGAATATGACATTTTAAACAAAATAAAGCTATAATTATTCAAATTTGCCTGATTATATTAGTGGCTTTCATTAGTTAAAAGAAAGAAACTTTCAAGCATTTCCTGTCTCCTATGTCTCAAACAAAATCCTGTTTGATTCAACTTTTTCAGTTAAAACTAAATGAATGGATAACAAGAATGGCTGTTACATTTTTTTTCTAAATTCCACTAATACAGTGACTTGTACACACTAGGCACAGGAGCTAAATAAACACTTACCAGAAATTTTAGAGTAGAATCCTGTTTGGAAATGAATTAAACTAGATGACCTCTGAGACTGTAAAATGTCTGTCAAATTGATTTTTTTTTTTTGTGGTGGAATGTATTTGAATTCAAACCACTACAATACTGATATACTATAGAGTATACTAGGTCAAGAATATAAAGTTTGCATACTAATTGATTTCTTTTACCAGGTCCTAGATGATCCAGATTTTTAAATTATCCTGCAAATAAACACCTGATTAGAAATGCTGTGAAGTCTTTATGAGATATATCTTTATTTCCCGCATGAAATAGCATTCTTTTATTATTTCTAAAACATGAAATAAAATAATTTTGTAAAAAGCATACTTTCTAAAAGTATCATTAAAAAGTATCTTTTGCCTTCAAAATTATATAAGCAAGACTGAGAATTTTCTCTAGAAAATTCTAGATTTTAGAAATCTAGATTAGAAAAATCTAATCTCTAGATCTGTATAAGTTAGAATATATGAAATCATATGTGAAAAAGTGAAATCAAAATCACCTGATTTCCACACACAAACTGGAAAAGACTATAAACCCATAAATAATAAATTCTACCAAAGTCAGACTAGTGCTAAAATTTTAATAAATGTTTTCCAACTGATGCAAAGTTTCAAAGAATTTTGCAGGGAGAGGGGTGGGAAGTGGGGTAAGAAAAAAAAATATTAGATAGTCTCACTCAGGTGTTCTACATTTGGAAAGCAAGTTTGGGCAAAGGGAAAGTTTGGGAAATGTCAGGGAATCAATATAGCACCCAAGGCACTGAAAACAATTTAGTAGAGTTTATCTTGGATTTTTTTTTCTAGTCAGGAGATGTACAATCTAGAAAACTGACAATGGAGACCACTCACATAAATGAGAATTTGCAGCTCATGAATGACAGTGTTAAAAGGGCAAAGGACTTTAGTTGCAGCAGTAGGAAACTACAAAAATGACAAGTTATCATTTGCAGGACTGGGTTGGGAAGCAAAGAGCCCAGAGTAGATGAAACGAACTGAGGATAAAGATAAATCATTGATATCAAAAAGCATTTAAAATACCTACTATGCTATAAGCACTGGGAATACAGAAGACAAAATAATTAGGGGATTGTAGTTGTCAGCCAGGGCAGAGAATAGACTTAGTGTGAGTGAGAAAATGTTAGATGGAGAAGGTTAGGAGGGGTACAGTCAGAACACAATCTCCAAGTTTTAAATTTTGAAAATCGTATAAATCCAAGAGATGGTGAGCTCTTATGTGACCATGCAAGTAGCAAGTAGGTACCTGGAACAGACACTGACTTCTATCCCCAAAGACATTTTGAATAAAACTTTAAAACATGAACTGATGGGGATTCAAATGCAAATATCCCAGGTGGATTTTTTTTTATTTTTTATATTTTTTGGGAATATTGTATTTTATTTTTCCCAATTATAAGTAAAAACAATTTGACATTCATTTTTTAAATTTTAAGTTCCTACATCCTCCCCTTCCCTTCCCCTTCCCTGAGAGGGTAAGCAATTTGACATGGGTGAAGTGAAAGATTCTAAGCCATCAAAGCTTGCCTGTAGCTTAAAGTTGTGTGTTGCCCTGGGCATGCATTTCTACTCATATGCACTTCTGCTAGGATTCTATAATGATGTGCTTACAAACACTACTTAAAGTGTGACTTTATGAATATACTGTAATATATTGGATACTCCTACCTTTGCTTTCTAGTAAGTAAATGAACTGGTCTGGTCCAAGTTCAAGAATAGGTAAAATGAGATGTCTAAATGGGAGGAGAATTGGGGCTAAAGATGGGAAACAAAGTAATCTCTCCCCCTTATTACAAAGCAGGCTACCATGGTCAAGACTGCCAATCTGGACAGGTGTCTGACAATGTAACCTGAGGCTGTGAAGGATGGCAGCCAGACCAATGACCCACTCCAGGATCTGACCCATACCTGTGCTCCTGCCTCTGTCTATACACAACTCACTGTAGTTGAGAGACCTGAATCCAAAGTGCCAGGATGGAAACAGGCTAAATTGACATTGGACAGAAACTATTCTCAATTATTTCTAATGAAGAGACCATTGGCAGGATATGGGGGCAGAGATGGGCAGTAATGAAAACTTCCATCCAATCTTCTCTACTACTGAATCTATCAACACAAAATGAAGTCTGTTCACACTCTGCCTTCTCTTATGGCCATGGAGAATCTGTATAGGGCAAGGACCCCTCCTCTCTGTCTCTGAATTTGGATTGAGGGACTAAGGATGAATGCTTGTTAAATTGAACTGAATAGACACTCCCAGAGTAGTCAATCAAAGGGCAAGTACATAAATGGTCTTGCAAAATTTTACAGAATCATTCAAAAAGAGAACTGCAAATAATGAACTATATGAAACTACTTCAAATCATGAATAAAAAGAAAAATGCACAAATCAACTCTGAGCTTTCATCCAGCAGATTGGCAAGAATGACAAAAGCTAGAAATAGTCAATGTTGGAAGTGCTGGGGAAAGACAGGCACATGAATAAACTACTGATGGAGTTGTAAAATGTCCCAAGCATTCTGGCAAACTGTTTGGAATTTTTGTGAAATAAGTCACTAAATTGTTCATACCCCTTGATCTAGCAATCCCATTACTAAGCACGTACCCTAAAGTAAGTCAGAGATAGAAAGAAAGGCCCCACATATGGTAGTACTTTTTGGTAGCAAAAATAAAATAAAATAAAAATGGACATCAGTTGGGGAAATTGCTGAAATGTTATGACATCTTAATATAATGAAATATTATTGTACCTTAATAAAAGATGACTTTGAGGAAACCGAAAGAAAATCTTCCCATGGGAAAACTTTTGGGAACCAATTCCAAGTCAGCAAAACAAGAGCATGCTACAAAATCTTTGCAATAATGGAAAACAAAAGCACATTGAAACAAAACTGAACATCTTATAATGATAAATCTTGACCCAAAGCATCTCATTCCTTTCAGGAAAGGATGGATATGGGACTAAATTTTGTACCCCTGGGTTGGTGGTTTTTGTTTAACTGTTTTTCTTTGCTACAGTATGGTCAGGGGAAGTATATCTGGATATGACCATGATGTAAAAAACAAATCAATAAAATTTATTTTCTTTTTTTGCTTTCTTTTTTATTATTGTATTTGTTTTCAGTATTCTACGATCACTTCCATATAACCTAGATTTTTTCCCTTCCCTCCTTGCTCTCTCCCTGGGATGGCATATAATTTTATATAGGTTCTACACATAAGTTCCTATTAAATACATTTTCAACTTAATTATGTTGCATAGAAGAATTAAAATAAATGGGAGAAATCATAAGACAAATCAAAATGTAACATAAAAGAAAATGATCTGCTATATTCTGTGACCAAAATCCATACTTTTTTTTCTGGATGCGGAAGGCATTTTGCTTTAAGAGATCATTGAGAATTTTTTAAGTCCTTGTATTACAATGCAGGTCTAAGTCTATCAGAAAAAACCCTTGCACACTGTGGTTGTTGCTGTGTGAAAAGTTCTCCCTGTTCTGCTCCTTTCCCTCAGTATCAGTACATATAAATCTTTCTAGGCCTCTCTGAAGTCTTCTTCTTCTTCATTTATTATAGCACAACAGTATTCTATTGCATTCATATACCACAATTTATTCAGTCATTCTTCAATTGATGGGCATCCCCTTGATTTCCAAGTATTGGCCACCACAAAGAGTGCTGCTATAAATATTTCTGTACATGTGGGAAACTTTCCCATTTTTATGATCTCTTAGGGATGCAGTCCTAGCAGTATTGCTGGGTCAAAGGGTATGTACATTTTTGTATCCCTTTGATATTATTTTTTTCTAGCTCTACAAGATAATTTTCTGATAGTATGATTGGTATGGCACTGAATAAGTAAATCATCAACTAGGTGGTGCAGTGGATAGAGCACCAGTGCAGGAGTCAGGAGGACCTGAGATCAAATCTCACCTCAGACACTTGCCACTCACTAGCTGTGTTACCTTGGACAAGTCACTTAACTCCAATTGCCTCATCCTGGCTCATCTCCAGTCATCCTGAATATCTGGTCATTGGATTCAGACAGTTCTGGAGGAGAACTAAGGCTGGTGACCTGCACAGCCCTCACTCACTCAAAGTGTAAGTCATGTCATCATCTCTCTGATAGCATGGTCTTTTTTGGCAATAAAGAACGAACACAGAATAAGTAAATTAATTTCGGTAAAATTGTCATTTTTATTATGTTGGCTCAGCCCATCCATGAGAAACTGATGTTTCCACTTAATTAGATCTTTGTGTCAAAAGTGTTTTGTAATTGTGTTCATATAGTCCCTGAGATTGTTTTGGCAGGTAGACTCCAAAATATTTTATAGTGTCTACTGTAGCTTTAAATGAGATTTCTCTTTTTATCTCTTACTTTTAAGCTTTGTTAGTAATATATAGAAATACAGAAGATTTCTGTGAGTTTATTTTGTAACCTGCAATTTTGCCAAAGTTCTTTATTGTTTCAAGTAGCTTTTTACTTGATTATCTGGGATTCTCTAAGTATATTGTGACATCATCTGCAAAGAGTGATAACTTAGTTTCTCCTTTGCCTATTCTAATTCCTTGAATTTTTTTTCTTATTGCTACAGCTATTATTTCTAGTACCATATTGAATAATAGTGGTGATAATGGACATCCTTGTTTCACCCCTGATCTTACTGGAATTGCATCTAGTTTATCCCCATTTCACATAATGCTTGCTGAAGGTTTTAGGTAGATACTGCTTATTATTTTATGGAAAGTTCCATTTATTCCTATGTTTTCCAGTGTTTTCGATAGGAATGGGTGTTGTATTTTGTCAAAAGCTTTTTCTGCATCTGTTGAGATAATAATTTGGTTTCTGTTTTGTTGTTGATATGATCAATAATGTTAATACTTTTCCTAATATTGAGCCAGCCCTACATTCCTGGTATAAATCCTACCTGATCATAATGTATTATTCTTATGATAAGGCACTATATTCCTTTTGCTAAAATCTTATTTAAAATTTTTGCATCTATATTCATTAGAGAAATTGGTCTATAATTTTCTTTGTTTTGGCTCTTCCTGGTTTAGGAATCAAAACTATATTTCTATCATAAAAAGAATTTGGGAGAATGCCTTCCTCCTCAATTTTCCCAAATAGTCCATAAATACTGGAATTAACTCTTCTTTAAATGTTTGATAGAATTTACTTGGGAATCCATTTGGCCCTGGAGATTTTTTCCTAGGTAATCCATTGATGGTTTGTTCAATTTCTTTTTCAGAGATGACATTAAGTACTCAACTTCCTTTTCTGTTAATCTGGGCAATTTATATTTTTAAAAATAATCATTCATCTCATTTAGATTGTCAAATTTATAGGCATACACATGGGCAAATTAATTTCTTATTATTGTTTTAATTTCCTCCTCATTGGAGGTGAGTTCACCTTTTTCATTTTTGATATTGGTAATTTGGTTTTCTTTTTTTTTAATCAAATTGACCAAAGGTTTATCAATTTTATTGTTTTTTTCATAAAACCAACTCCGAGTTTTATTTATTAGTTCAATAGATTTCTTAATTTCAATTTTATTAGTCTCTTTTGATTTTCAGTGTTTCTAACTTGGTATACACTTGGAGATTTTTTTGAGCTTTTTCAGCTACATGCCCAATTCATTGATCTCCTCTTTCTCTATTTTATTTATATAGGCATTCAAAGATATAAAACTTCCCCCAAGAACTGCTTTTGCAGTATCCCATAAAATATGATCTGTTGTCTCATTATTGTCATTCTCTTGAAGTTGTTTCTATGATTTGTTGTTTAATCCACTCATTCTTTAGGATGAGATTGTTTAGTTTCCGATTAGTTTTTGGTCTATATTTCCATGATCTTTGATTTACACGTAAGTTTCATTGCATTATGATCTGAGAAGGATGCATTATCTCTGCCTTTCTGCACTGGATTGTGAGGTTTTTATGCCCTAGTACATGTTCAGTTTTTGTATATGTGCCATGTACTGCTGAGAAAAAGGTCTATTCCTTTCTATTCCCATTCAATTTTCTCCAGAGATCTATCATATCTACCTTATCCAGAGTTCTATTCACCTCCTTAACTTCTTTCTTGTTTATTTTGAGGTTAGATTTATCAAGTGCAGAGAGAGAGAGGTTAAGGTTCCCCGCTAATATAGTTTTGACGTCTATTTCTTCCTGTGACTTCCTTACTTTCTACTCTAAGGATTTGGATGCTATATCACTTGGAGTGTATATGTTCAGTAATGAAATTGCTTCATTGTCTATGGTGCCTTTTAGCAGGCTATAATTTCCTTCCTTATCTCTTTTGATTAGATCTATTTCTACTTTTGCTTTGTCTAAGATTAGGATTGCTACTGCTGATTTTTTAACATCAGCTAAAGTACAAAATATTCTCCTCCAAACTTTTATCTTTACCCTGTGTATACAACCCCATTTCAAATGTGTTTCTTGTAAACAACATGTTGTTGGATTATGGTTTTTAATCTATTCTGCTGTCTCCCTTTCATGGGAGAATTCATCCCATTCACAGTTATGATTACTATCTGTGTGTTTCCCTCCATCCCCTTTGCCCTTGTTTATGCTTTTATTTCTCCCTTCTCCCTTCCCCTCCACAATAGAGTTTTAATTTTTTACCACCTCCCTCAGTCTTCCCTCCCTTCTTTCAGCCCCTCTCCCTTTTAATCCCTTTTTCCCCTACTACTTCTTCCCTCCCTTTTCTTTCTCCTTTCCCATTTCTACTGCCTATAGAGCTAATTGTATTTCTGTACTTAACTGAGCTTGTTGTACCTTCCTTGAATCCAGTTGAATGAGAGTACCTCTCAAACAGTCCCTCTCCTCTTTCCCTTTACTGTAATATATTTTTGTGCCTCTTCCTGTGATGGAATTTATTTTTTTCTACCTCCTCCTTTTCACATCTCCCCTTCCAATCCCTGCCCACACTTAAATCACATTTGTTATCATTACATCATTTAATTTATATTCACTCCCTCTATCTATGTATATCCCTTTTACATTCCATAATAAATATACAATTCTCAAGATTAACAAGTATCATCTTCCCTTATAGGGATGCAAACAGTTTTCCTATATTGTGTAACAAGTTTTTTTTTTCCCTGTCTACTTTTTTATGCCTCTCTTGAGACCTGCATTTGAAGATCAGATTTTCTATTCAGTTCTGGTCTTTTCATCAGGAAGGTCTGAAAATCCCTTATTTCACTGAATGTCCATCTCCTTGCCTGAAATATTATGCTCAACTTTGCTGGGTAATTGATCCTTGGTTGTAGTCCCAGTTCCTTTGCCCTATGAAATATCGTATTCCAATTCCTTCAGTCTTTTAATGTAGAAGCTGCAAAGTTCTGCGTGATCCTGACTGTAGTAGCTCCTCGATATTTGAATTATTTCTTTCTGGCTGCCTGCAGTATTTTCTCCTTCACTTGATAGTTCTGGAATTTGGCAATGATATTCTTGGTGTTTTCTGTTTGGTGTCCCTTCCAGGAGGTGAATGGTGGATTCTTTCGATGACTATTTTGCCCTCTGGGTCTAGGATTTCTGAGCAATTTTCCTTGACAATTTCTTGGATGATATTGTCCAGGTTCTTTTTCTCATCATGGCTTTCTGGTAGACCAATCATCCTCAGATTTTCGTCCTGGATCTATTTTCCAGGTCAGTTTTTTTTCAATTACATAATTTACATTTTCTTCCATCTTTTCATTCTTTAGATTTTGTCTGACTGATTCTTGATGTCTTAAGACATCAAGAAATTAGCTTCTACTTTTCCCATTCTATTTTTTATCAAATTGTTTTCTTCACTTAACTTTTGTATCTTCTTTTCCATCTGTCCAATTGTTCCTGTTAAGGAGTTATTTTTACCTGTTAGGCTTTTTTTACTTCCTTTTCCATTTGTCCAATTTTTCTTTTTAAGGAGCTATTCTCTTCAGTGAATTCATTTTTCATATTTTTAAAATAATTGGCCAGTTTTTCTTCTATTTCTCTTATCTGGGTTTTAAAATACTTCCTGAGCTCTTCCAAGAAGGCTCTTTGTGCTTCAGGTGAGTTCATATTCCCTTCTGAAGTTTCAGATGGGAGTACAGTTTCATTGCTGACTTCTTTGGTATTTGTGTTTTGGTCCTTGTCCCCGTAGAAAGATTTTATGATCTTTTCTGCTTTGCTTCTTACTCATGGTAATAAACTTTTTCCTGACTTCCCAGATCTCTGCGTCTGTGGCACAGGGAGCTCTGCCCCACAGTTCCTGTGCCTAAAACTCTAGGCTTTGGGTGTTGTGGCCTCTGGTTCTTTCAACTAGAAACTAAAATGCTGTAGCTTACCTGGTTCTGAGCTGGCTGGTGTTTGCTTTTTTATTTTATTTTTTATATTAATCTTATTTGTTTTCAGTGTTCTACAATCACTACTATATAACGTAGATAATTTTTTCTGCTCCCTCCCTCCTACTTTCCCCCTCCCTTCCCAAGACAGCATAGAATTTTTATAGGTACTATACATACATCCTTATTAAATACATTTTCACTATAGTCATGTTGTGTAAAAGAATTAAAATGAATGAGAGAAATCATATAACAAACCCAAATGTGATACAAAAGAAAATGATCTGCTGTATTCTGCGATTGAATTCCAAAGTTCTTTCTCTGGGTATGGAAGGCATTTTGCCTTAAAAGACCACTTGGAATTTTTTTAAGTCCTTGCATTGCAATGAAGTTCCAAGTATACCAGAAAAAATTCTCACACACTGTGCTCATTGCTGTGCACAAAGTTCTCCTGGTTCTGCTCCTTTCACTCAGCATCAGATCATATAAGTCTCTCCAGGCCTCTCTGAAATCTTCTTGTTCATCATTTCTTATAGCACAATAGTATTCCATTATGTTACTTTCATATACTATAATTTATTCAGCCATTCCCCAATTGATGGGCATCCCCTTGATTTCCAGTTAATTGGCCACCACAAAAAGTGCTGCTATAAATATTTTTGTACATTTAGGACCCTTTCCCATTTTTATGATTTCTTGGGGATACAGTCCTAGAAGCGATATTGCTTGGTCAAAGGGTATGCACATTTTTGTAGCCCTTTGGGCATAGCTCCAAATTGCTCTCCAGAATGGCTGGACCAGCTCACAGCTCTACCAACAATGAATTAGTGTTCCAACTCTCCCACATCTTCTCCAACTTTTATCATCTAACTTTTCTGTCATGTTAGCCAGTCTGATAGATGTGATACGCTATCTCAGAGTTGTTTTGATTTGCATCTCTCTAATCAATAGTGATTTAGAGCATCTTTTTCATATGACTATAGATGTCTTTAATTTCTTCCTCTAACTGGCTGGTGTTTGAAAGCAGAGGCTGGTGGGGTCTTTTTGGGTTTCCCTTCAGTTACCCTTGAGCTAGCTCATTAAGTGTAGGGGAGGGGTGGTCTGGATGCCAGAGGTTCCTCTGCTGAGCTGGAGCATAGGCAAGCTCAGCATCTGCACTAGTGTCTTCTGGATTCCACTGGGGTGCTGATGCATGCCTGGAGTCCTGATGTTGGCAGCTGCTGGCTTCATCCCCCTGGGCGGTTCAGGATCTTCTCCCAGTTTGTTGAGGTGGGGCTGTCTAGGATAGCTCTGATTCTGCACTGGTCACCTTCGGCCACAGCAAGAGGAACCCTCCTTAGTGATCTTTCTAGCCTCATGGGCTGAGAATCTCTTTACCCCTTCTGCTGCTGCCACTGTTCCCGGGATTTTCCTAGACAGATACTCTCTGGGCTCAAGGTCAGCAAGGGGAGGGAGATAGCAATTACTGATCACTCTGCCATCTAATAAAATTAATTTTCAAAAAAGATTTCACAGAACCACGGAGCCAGAAGGGATCTCAGTAGCCATCTAGAATGACCTAAACGAGATATTAAGTCTTCTCTACTTCCCCTGCTGCCAACTATAACCATTTTTCAGCTTGAAATTTGTGCATACCTTTCTGTTTTGTTTAGGTTTTCAGTTGATCTTTAGCACTCCTCATTTGCCTCCATAAGCTATGAGCCTGGAGGCATAAGGCTTTCCCAGCTTTATTGTTCAGCTGAAACAAAAGCTGACAGCTCTATCTATATTAATCACATTAGTGAAGCATTTTGGAACAAGCAATCACAGGATAGCTCCCTCACCAAATCACTTGTTCACTTGGCACCCTCACCTGTATGACAGTGTTAAAGAGACAGGCATGGGTAAAAGAACAGAATGCTGCATATCAGCTGTTCTCCAGGGTAAATGTTCCTTACTCCTTCAGCTGATCCTCCTATGGCATGGACTCCCATTCTCGTTGTCCTTCTATGGGTGCTCTCCAATTTATCAATGTCTTTCCCAAACAACATTCCAGCTATGCCTGGACTCGGGACCATCACCTCCCTCTTTCCCCCCAGTTCTGGACACTATGACTCTCGATAAAGGCACAAATTGCAATCATCTCTTTTGACTGCCGCATTCCACCATTAAGCTCATAATTCATTGAAACTTTTTCTTTCAGATGAACCATGTTGAAATATACTTTCCCCATCTTGTACCTGTGAAGAGAAAAGAATAATTTGATATTTAAGCACCCCTACACAAAACCCCAAATAGCCACTATTATGAAAAAGAATAAATTCCTATAAAATAATTGGTCATGGTGAGAGTTCCATCATAAGAAGGGCTTCTTAAACTTTTTTCCCCACTCACAACTCCTTCAGGACTTCTTAAACTGTGGCTTATGACCTCATATGGGGTCAAGACCCCCAATTTACTAGCTCTGGGAGAAAATAGAAAACTGTGGATGTATTTAATTTGGCCATTCTCAGGAATTGCTTGTGAGTGCAAACCCAAATGTAAAAATTCTCAGATACATACTTTAACATTTAAAATAAATCTGATTTCAGGTTATTCCCAAACTCATACTGGTTTTCTTCCAAGTTCAGTTCAAACACCAGCCCCTATGGGAAGCCCCTTCCAGATTTCCATAATTTCCTTATATTTATTTTTTCTACATTTCTATATGTATAAAGTGCCTTCCTCACAAGAATGTAAGTTCCTTGAGGGTAGAGATTGATTCATTTTGTGCTTCTATCCCTTAGTGTGTACCTAGTTTAGTGAAAGATGCAGAGCAGGTGCTTCATCAATTTGCACAGATTAATTGGCCCAGTGATCTTCATGAATACTCATGTAACTGAGCAATTTGTTGCTGGGTACAAACCTTCTTGCTCTGAAGCTCTGCATTTAGCTAGCCTGTTTTTTGGAAGACACATTTACTTGAGCCTTTAAGGGCTCCAACTTGGTGGCACTGCAAAGAACACTTCCATATTATGATAAGGTATTGCAGGAGGGCTATATTGGCAGAAGAAAAATCCGTGATCTTAAAGGCTTATGGAAATGTTAGCCATTATACACATATCCACAGAATCACTGAATGTAGAGTGGGAAAGGGCTCCTCTTCCCCTCCACTAGTAGCCCAATCTCTACCTAAACAGAAGTCTACTCAACAATAGGTCCATTTAGACTTTACTTGAAGACCTCCAGTGAAGGGGAACTCCCCCTCCCTCCACAAGCCACCCTGCTTTTGGACAGATCTCATCATTAGGAAGTTGCTACTGTTTGCCTTCATTTTGTTTTGTTTGTTTTTTTTTTTAAACATCAAGCCTGATTCTGCTCCTAGCTTTGCCCTGTGAGATCAAGGAGAAGTCTCATCTCTCTTCCAAATTTCTACAAGACAGGCTGTTAAATACTCATAGGCAACTATTATATATATATATATATGTGTATTGATATAAGCTGTTTTGTACATATAGATATATCATTATTCAGGGCAAGAAGTCTACCTATAGTAATGACTGAAAGCTTAATTTTCAAACATTTATGTCTTTGAAATGAAATGTATTATCCCTGGGAATGGCCCAAGAGGTAAATTTTCATATTTTCCAGTGAAAATTTGAGTTCAAAAATATAGTTATAGAAAATGTCATATTATTGGTGAAAATGAATCCTTTTTAAAAAATCAGCTCCCTCAGAAAGAAAAAAAAGATGTGTGAATATGCTCATTTGTGCCTTTGATTAGCCTTAGGCCTTTAAATCATAGCTTTGGTGACCCAGGTGAACATTTTTGGTAAGTACAGGCTGAAACGTTAGGATTTGGGACACGTCCGAGGCCTGCGACAGTTTTGAGAAAAGTCATTTTCTGTGGTTCTGAGGGAGCCTGCCGAAATCAATGAAGCCTGATTGGCAATAGCAGCCCCTTAATGGCTTCATTGTGAAAAAGGCACTTCCTTCGAACCCAAGCCCCCTTCACACACTCTTTCTGTGTGATTTTCCTCTGCCTGCACATCAGCTTCCCACCAAGCTCAAATGACTGGTGACTTACGTATTCATCGAACTCTTCAGTCACCCTATTCAGTATGGGACAAGATGATCTCTTAAGGTCTCTCTGAGCTCTAACATTTTATGATTCTATGATGCCAGGAAAGAGCTCAAACAGAAGTCATGGGGCAATCTATTGTTAGGAAACAATTATGGATCATTAAGGAAAAGTCAGGGAAAAAGCAGTGGGGAAATGCCTAGTGCCTGATGAAGGGGAACCAATACACTGAAAGGAGACCTTCAAACTGGGTTTAAGAGACAGTCGTGTCTGAAATTCACAGAAATGTAGCTGGAAGGGCCCTGGAAGGGCCCTTAGACACCACAGATTACAACCCCCTTATTTTACTGAAGAGGAAACTGAGACCCAGAACAGAACAAGGTTGAAACCTGGATCTTGTGGACTCCAAATTTGGTGATGCATCCATCCTCTCTCCCAGCCTGTACTTGGTCCTTACATTCCAGTCAGGTACTCGGAGAGTATAACAGAGAACACATTACAGGGATGCCCATAATTTCATACTGTGTATTGCAGAGAGGAAGAAGGATGGACAGAAACCATTGCTTAGTGTCAGGAATGCGAGGAAAATGTCAGGCCTGCCCTCTCCACTGTTGTCAAGGGACTCTACAATTTTCAAAGCTTCAAGGTAACTTGTACTACCTAGAGCAGGGATGGGGAACCTGGGGCCTGTAGATCTGCAAGTGTGGCCCTTTGACTGAGTCCAAACTTCATAGAACAAATCCCCTTAATGAAAGGATTTGTTCTCTTAAAATTTGGACTCAATCAAAAGGCCATACCCAAGGACCTAGAAGACCATATGTGGCCTCAAGATCACAGGTTTCCCACTCCTGACCAAGGTGTTAGCTACAAGAAGCAGGACAAATGTTAAAGGGATTTATTTAACCTATCCCAAGAAAGAGGGGAAACTGGAGCAGCTTTCTGTTGAGAGAGACAGGGTGAGTGAATTTGGAAAAACATATTTGAGGAAACCAGGCAAAGGCGGTTGGTTTGCCAACAAGAGAACTGCAAATGCAGTTCCCCATGTCCCCAAGTATATTGGCTTCAGTAGCCTCATAAGAGGCTAATACTCCAGTCTGAGGAAGAAAAAGTCCAGAAAGAAGATAAAACTTCCACAGAGAAGTAGTGAATGGCAGTTCCAGAAGCAGAGATAAGTTGCAGCTATAAATGCAGGCTAGAGCAGAAATGAGATTCAGCTGTCTGCTGGAAGACAAAGCCACCAGAAGTGTTCCAGTCACAACATCATACTAAGAGAGTGAATTATTTAGAGAATATTCTCTCTTTCCTTCATGTGGGAGTCTGTTGTGTACTTTTATGTACTATAACCCTTATTACTTACTTTGCTATTTCTGTTCTAATTAAATGCTTTGCTATTTAACAAATGGTTCCTGCCTAGTCTGTTGATGGAGAAGACTCTGGATGGAGATCTAACACTTATTTGCTTAATTATGATTGCAAAATATCCCATGATGAACCTGGGGTTAAGAAAGGGTTTTGGAGCTGAATGGAACCTTTGTTACAACACTCTAATTCATATAAAGGTTCAAAACACACAAATAACTCAAACCACTTTATAATTAACATAAGCTCCATGAAAGTCACAAATACAGTCTATTTTGCACAAGTTGACAGCAAGACAAAAGCTCTCAGCATCTGCCCTGAATAAGCTCCTTCCTACTGGGTACTACCTCATGACCTTCTCCATTGTCACACTGCCCTTCAGACAAGACCTCTCATCTCCACTCTCCCAGGACCTTCTTCAAGACAAGCTATGCACCATGACCTCTTGGCCAGGTCCCCATACCTGCCCCTGTCTTCTGGAAGGCAAGCCCCCTTGAGTCTCACAGGACACATTTCCTCCTTCTTGGATACTGAACCTCATGGGGGGGGTGACCTTAAACAATCTAATCTTTTGCTTCCCTCAACAGACTTTTCTACTACCACTGATATTTTTCCTAGACTCATCATTCAATGGTTAGCATACTGAAATCCCCTTAGATTCAATCCATCCAAGTAATCCTGAAACTCTGGCAGCTACTAACCCATTCTCTATTCCCACCTTGTTGTTCCTTCTGGGCTGTCTGCCTCAAGTCTAACCATCTTCCTGGAATACCACCACCAAATGTCCTGTCCTGTATGGCCACTCTTCCCACTGTGTTCTCTGGAAGGCCTGTTCCATACTTAACAGATTTCCTTTCATTATATATTTTCTTTCTTTCTTACTCCTTCCATCCTCTAGCCCTAAGACATGGTTCCCTCTTGACAAGACTACTTTCAACAGTACCCTTTCCAGTACTATGTACACTTTTTCTCTGGAGTGTATGAGATGTTCAGGAAGGACTAACATCTATGGTGTGAGGGGTTCTCATCCACCTTTAGTATCTACCTTCACCCAACTCTCATCTGTAGCTATAAGAAGTTATAGCCACATCTTGGTAAAACTGTCTTGGCAAATGGATTTAGCCAGTGTTAGGACAACCAATAGGCCTCAAACCCGTCAGTGAGTTAAGGGAGTGTCTACCCCAAGCATGTGAAGATTTCCCCCAGCGGAATGTGTAGATGACAAAAATTTGTTCTAACAGCCAAGAAGGTGACTGAGGCAGGCCCTGTGGAGTACTTAGAGATGGGTCCCACATCAAAGACTTCAATGACTCTGCCTCATTTAATCCTATTCACTCACAAGTCAAGACATCACCCCATGAAATCATTGGTCCTCTTTGAAAATGAAGGAAGAGTGCACACAACACAGCCCAGGAAGTGCAGAACGCAGCCCGAAGTGGCAGGGACAGGACCCTGAAGAGACTTCAGGGAGCCACTGGTAGAAGCAGTTCCCAGATTCCTCAATCCAAAAACAGCTTCAAAGGTCAATGAGAGGGCTCCTTCACCCAGGAAAGGGGAGCACGGTCTGAAATGGCAGCCTTGGGAGACCTCCACCTAAAATCCCTGGGGGAATTGAGCCATTGATCTGAATCTCAGGCCTGAGCTCCACCCTGACAAAGAACTCAAAGGTCAAGTAACCTACTGGGAAAATACCCAAAAAAGGGAAAAAGAATAAGACAATAGAAGGTTATTTTTTATTTTGGTGAGAAGGTATTTTCTTCCATCCTTTCAGATGAGGAGGAACAATTCCAGTCTTTAGAGGAAGACTTAAAAGTCAAGGCTTCTGAATGCAAAACCGCCAAAACAAATATACAATGGCCTCAGGCCATGGAAGAGTTCAAAAAGGTTTTTGAAAATCAAGTAAGAGAGGTAGAGGAAAAATTGGGAAGAGAAATGAGAGTGATACAATCATGAAAACCATAAAAAGCAAATCAACAGTTTGCTAAAGGAGATCCAAAAATGGTGAAGAAATCAACATCTTAAAAATAGACTAACTCAAATGGCAAAAGAGGCCCAAAATGTCAATGAGGAGAAGAATACTTTAAAGAGTAGAATTAGCCAAATGGAAAAGGAGGTTCAAAAGCTCACTGAAGAAATAGTTGTTTAAAAATTAGAACAGAGCATATGGAAGTTAATGACTTTATGAGAAACCAAGAAATTACAAAACAAAACCAAAAGAATGAAAAAATAGAAGATAATGTGAAATATCTCATGGGAAAAACAACTGACCTGGAAAACAGATGCAGGAGAGACAATTTAAAAATTATGGGACTACCTGAAAGCCATGAACAAAAAAAAAAGCCCAGACATCATCTTTCATGAAATTATCAAGGAAAACTGCCCTGATATTCTAGAACCAGAGAACAAAATAAATATTGAAAGAATCCACCAATCACCTCCTGAAAGAGATCCAAAAAGAGAAATTCCTAGGAATATTGTAGCCAAATTCCAGAGTTCCCAGGTAAAGGAGAAAATATTGCAAGAAGCTAGAGAGAAACAATTTGAGTATTGTGGAAATACAATTAGGATAACACAGGATCTGGCAGCTTCTACATTAAGGGATTGAAGGGCTTGGAATATGGTATTTCAAAAGTCAAAGGAACTAGGATTAAAACCAAGAATCACCTACCCAGCAAAACTTACTATAGTACTTCAGGGGGAAAATGATCATTCAAAGAAATAGAGGACTTTCAAGCATTCTTGATGAAAAGACCGGAGCTGAAAAGAAAATTTGACTTTCAACCACAAGAATCAAGAGAAACATGAAAAGGTAAACAGCAAAGAGAAATCATAAAGGACTTTCTAAAGTTGAACTATTTACATTCCTATGTGGAAAGACAATATTTGTAGCATTTTGTCTTTCCCCATTCCTTATAACTCCTAACACAATTGTTCATCTTCTTCATGACTTCTACTTCTTCTCCACCTTAATTCTTTTCCAGGCCATTATCCCTGTAATGGATACTTTCTCCTCCCCTCCCCCTAGCATCCACTTGTCCAACACAGAAGTCATAATCTTTCCCCTAAAACCATCCTCTCTTCCCAACTCCCCAACTTCTCTTCCCAGTCACCCAGGCCTACAACTTCAGTGGTCTCCTTGAATTCTCATATCCACTCCATTGTCAAATAGAATCACTTCCACCATCATATTTCCTGTATACATCTCCTTCTTTACGCTCATTCAGCTACAAACCAAGAATAGGCCCTCATTATTGTGCTCTGAGACTACTTCAATCATCTTCTAACGAGTCTTCTTGCCTCAAGTGTCTTCCCACTCCAATCCATCCTTTACTAAACTGTCAAGATGATTCCCTTGGTTCCCTATTACCTCCAAAACACAAAAGCTAGCATTTCTATAACTCCTTAAGGTTTCCAAAGCACTTTATGTGTCACTTACATTTGGTCCTCCCTGTGAGGTAGGTGTCATTATGGTCTCCATTTTACAGATGAGGAAATTGAAGCAGATAGAAATTAAATGACCTGTTCAGAGTCACAGAGCTAGTAAGTGCCTGAGACAGGATATGAATCAGGCCTTGGAAGCTCCAAGTACACCCAGTCATAAGGTTAAATACCTGTTTAAAGCTCTTTGTAGCCTGGCTCCTTCCTACCTGTCCAGTCTTACACTTCATTTCCCTCTATGCATTCCTCAGTGTAGCAGGTCACCTGTCTCTAGTTGTCTCTCATTCCAGGAATACTTTGCCCCCTTACTTTTACTTTGCTGTTTCCTTGGCTTCCTTCCAGACTCTGCCTTTACAAGGCCCCTAGCTGCTGGTTACCCTTTGAGATTACCCTCTGGACCATATCTCACATGGAGCTAGTTATTTAGATTTGGTTATTTAGAATGGGAGGCCTGGAAGGGCAGGGGCTGACTTTGGCCTTTTCTACATATCCCCAGCACTTAGAACAATGGGAGGGACTGAGTAGGTACTTATAAAATGCCTGTTGAGTGACTGAATGTGGGAAAATAATGTCCAAACATCTGTAAGTTGAGATAATCTGTGACGGAGTAGAAAAGAGGACCTCAGCACACAATTTCTATTCCATTATGTTTGGGTTTGGGGGAAATAGTCATCATTCTTGTGCCAGATGTTAGTGTTGGAAGGATGCTTACATTTTCACTATCTACTGCACCTTCAGCCTCCTGTGATCACTCTCCTGATACTACTACTCTCCTCACACTGCTCTAAGGGCACTAATGACAAAGTGACAGATATGGGGTCCAGACCTCAGATTTTTATACTGCTTTTGCCCTTTACTAGCTATGTAACCTTAGGGTAGTCCCTTTCCATCACTTAGTTTTCTCCTGTGGCAAAGGAAAGCATTGGATTGAGTGGTGTCCTCTCCAGTTCTGATATGCTAGGATCCAAACCTCCAGAAGGCCTTTGTGTCTACAACAGGATTGAGAGAGAGAGAGAGAGAGAGAGAGAGAGAGAGAGAGAGAGAGAGAGAGAGAGAGAGAGAGAGAGAAAGAAGAAGAAGAAGAAGAAGAAGAAGAAGAAGAAGAAGAAGAAGAAATTGAGAAAGGGAGAGAGAGGGAGAGAGAAAGAGAGAGACATACACAGAGACACACAGAGAGAGAAAGACAAAGAGAAAAAGAAAGTGTGCATCAGAGTCCCAAGGCTGGGCATTGTCTGTTAGGCAAGTGAAGCTGTAACTTCTCTAGATCATTTAAGATAGAATCTGAAAGTCCAAGTCATGCTAAAGATAATGGCAGGCAGATCCAGATAATGTTTTTAAAAATAAGTTCTTATTGATGTCCTTTGTCCTTTCACATCGTTACCATAGTTTCCTTCTCTCTCACCTTCCCAGAGAGTCACCCCATATAACCAATAATACTTTTAAAGTCAAAAAGGAGAAAAAAATCAGCATAACTGAACTATACACCAAAAATGTCTGAAAATGTGTGCATTGTACAATGCTTGTGGACTTCCCACCTGTGCAAAAGCAAGTATTAAAAATGTTTTCTCATATCCCCTTGAAAGCTATCCTTGTTCTTTATCATTTTGCAACATTCATGGGGTTTTTTGGTGACTTTCCTTTCTGTTTACATTTTTGTAGTCATTGAGTATATTGAACTTTTTGGCTCTAGCCTCACTCTGTATCAGTTCATGTAGATTTTTCCACGTTTTTGTCTATTCATCACCTCCCTCATTCCTTACTTCACAGTAATACTGCATTGCATTCATGTGCCACAATTTGTCAATATTTGGTGTATATGGGGACTCTGTTCTTAGTAATGGCCTCTTTGGGATATAAACCTAGTAATGGGATCTCTGGGACAAAGAATATGAGCATTTCAGCCATTTTGCTTGCATAACTACAAAATTGTTTTCCAGAATAGTTCGACTAATCCACAGCTCCACCAACAAAGTAGGAGTTTGCCTCTCTTCTGACAACCCCTCCAACATAGATTGTTTCCATCTTTTGTCATCGTTGCCAATTTGCAGGGTGTGAGGTGAAACTTGAGAATTGTTTTGATTTCTATTTCTCTTATTAATGTTTTGTACATTCTTTCATGTGGCTATTAATTGCCTGAAATTCTTCTTTTGAGAAATGTTTGCTCATATGATTTGACCATTTGTCAACTGGGCAATGGTTTTTGGTCATGCATACATGTATGTGTGTATATATGGCCAAGGCCATATATCTGCATATATAAACATGTGTCCCTATACATATATATGTACATCTGTATATACATGTATCTACATATATACACATGCACATGTGCATACATACATATCTGTTCATTGACCTAAGTGATCATAGCTGAATACTAAGCTCTTTCTCGAAGACTTAGCCACACAGCTACCATGTCCTGCCCCACTTCCCTCCATTCTTCAGTTCTCTGACTGAGCTCTGTGGTAGCACAGGGCACTACTATGGGCCTGTCCCAACTCCATCCATCTTCTCACCGGGGTCTGAGGGGGAGGGGGAGTCTCTCAGGTAGAGGTGAGTTCTGTTATAATCTCCTTAGTAGGGCCAGTTTGTGCAGTCCTGTTTCTGAAGATTTGTGGGCGGTAGGGAAAGGGGTGCTGAGTCAGCTCATTAGAGGTTAGGGATTAGCCTTCTCTGGTATTAGTTCATTGAATAGGTACCTCATTAGGGTTCTTAGCATCCTAGACTGAGGAGACAGCTGAAATAGCTTTGTCTCGTGCCCATAATCCCTATTTTAGAGAGGTTTGAGAGGCTGTGAGAATTGGAGAAAATGTCTAGTCCTCCATCTTGTTTACATTGCTCAGAAGGCCAAGCCATTCAATCTTGATTGAATTATAGATGATTGACTTCAGCTCATTCACAATTGATTTTGTGGGGTAGAGAGCAATATATAGACTAGTATACAAAGGAAAAGTATATAGGAAAGTATAAGTACTTGGCTTCATTTCCAAACAAGCATGTTGGTCTACAAGCGAAGCTTACTTGCAGAATTTACTAGCATCCCGTTCTCTAAACTTTCCCCCTACAGACTTCATGCTATGGAATCATTTCACTCTTGGAAACTAACCATCTAACTTGGGTTTATGTCCAAAGGATGCTGAGTACTCCAGAAATAAACAATTGGTCATGTATCTTGATGGACTGTGTGCACCTGTCTGAGCAGAAGGGTAAGGAGTCAAGGGAGCTGGGAATTCTGTGACTCTCCCCTGCCTTCTGAAGGCAGTGTGCTTCCCATCCCTGGTTCAGCTAACTCTAGGCTTTGGTTCCATTGTTTTAGTTCCCTTGTGGCTTTGTGAGATTAGAAAAGTCAGCGATTAAATCTCTGTAGTGTTCCCGGAGACCAGAGTCAGCACCAGGAAGTGGAATTGCAGAGTTGCAGCCAATTTGAATATTAGCATAGCCAGACATCTCCTTTATCAGGTGGCCCTTGCTGACTGAAACCCAAACTATATAAAGTTGTTACTTAGATTGCCTTCTCCTTCCTTCTTTGCACTAAGTTGGGAGAATGGCATCCACCTGTGGGTATTCATACAGCTGACATTTATTCTTCCTATGGATTTGTGATCTCAATGCCGGTCCAAAAACAGGGAAACTCTTATCCAACTCTTTCCATAAATATGAAATATAGGAGTCAACCTAATATGCTGAATTCTACTCTTCAGCTCTTCTTGGCATCATGTGGCTACTGAGTGTATAAAGTGTACATTAGTTAATTCTTATTCTCACTCTGAGTGGTTCATCTTTTCTTCCAGGTGTACGTGTCTCCAGTGGCATCCTTTCCATTCTTTTTGGGCTACTTTCTTGTTTACAATTTGTTGCAACCCGCCCATGCCCACCACAATCCCCATGCTAAAAGGATCTGCATGGGAATCTCTGACTAGAACCCCTCCCCAGTGCCCACAGGCCTCTGTCTCTCCCCCTACACTGACTTGGACTAGAAAAATAACTTGCTGGGGTTTCTCCTTGGATTGCCCAAATAGTCCTCAGTCCAATGCCTTTGACAGACTAGCTGTGAGAGGAAGCTGGTCTGCATTGACACCTCCTGTGCTGGCATCTTTGCCAATCTCTGAATGGGGTCAAAACCTAATAGTCTCTGAGTCAGAAGGAACTCATCTAGTGTTAGTTGTCTAACCCACAGCGTACCACCCCCCTGGGAAAAAAATAATCTGATATCCCTGACAAGTTTTTCTCTTCCTTTAAGGTTTACTGCAACCTTAAAGTGCTTTTCCTTGGCTCAGATTGTCCCAGAACACTTAAACTAGATTTTTCATTTGCCTTAGCCACACACTAGCCGGCATTTTCTTCATCTCTGTAACTACCATAGCCCACCAGTGAACATACAGGAAGGCCATCAAGTCCAGCTCCACCCCCTCATTTTTAAGATGAGGAAACTGACTCCTGTGGAGACCATATGACTTTTCCTGGTAAACTAATAATTATCTGAGGTAAGATTCCTGACATAAGACCAGTACACTCACTAAATATCTTAGGTGGTGGTAAATATCTTAAAAAAACTTAATTGGCCTACCATCTCCTTTTTAAAAAAAATTACTCAGTGTCCCCCTGGAATCTACTTTCTTTAGCCCTTTAACGTTTTTTTAATTTGTGTCATTTCAACAAAATATTATATATTTTTTAAATGATGCATCTTTAATAATTTATTGTAATGTTATAATTTATTGTAAATTTTTTGGGGGGAGGTTTCTTGCATTGAAATTGTGACACTATACTGAGTCAGGGAACTGTATAGAATTATATTGTAAACAAGTAATTACACACAAATATTCTGATGATGCATATTGAACTTCCTGACAATGCATGACAGGCTCACCTGCCAACACTTGGTTGCTAAGACCTGCCAGCTGACTTCACCACTGATCTGCTATAATTTACATTTTGTGTTTATTTGGAAAACAATGAAATCACAACTCTAACTCTGTTCCACAACAGATGAAACATATACAAATGCTTTCTCAAAGCTTTATCTTTTTTTCTTTCCTTATGCTTCCACCACTACTTCTTTTCATCCAATGCCCCTCAACTGCACCTACGGCTACTACTGCTCCCCCAGATCATTCCAGCAACCCCCTAAGGGTGTGGTATTGCCCACTTTGGGAACCTCTGCTAAATATAAATCAAAAGTCATAGGACTCAGAATTCATCCTGTGCTTTTCATCAATAAAAGGAATGCCGAAGTGAGGAAACTCCCTCTACTGATGCAGCTCTGACACTTTCTCTGACACGTCTTATAGAATCAATCAATAGTCAACAAATATTTCTTAAGACCCTACTATGGGCCAGGAACTGTGCTAAGCCTGAGGATACAAATACAACAAAGAAAGACAGTATGTGTATATATACATACACATATGCATGTATGTAGATACCAAGTCCTTAGTAAAGAATGTTGAATTAAATTGAATTGAAAACTAAATCTCCATCATTTTTCCTTAAAACAATTTGTTGTGGTAGTGTGGCTCCCAAACCAAAATTCAGTGAGGGCTGCCTTTACTTTCATTTATTAATGAAAAATGACAGCCGTCCTTTCTAATGCACTTTAGAAAGTCTATTGCTGCTAACAATCTTGTGAGGAAAATGAGAACTGAGTGAGATAAAGTAGCTTGTCCACCCATCACTTGGCCCATAAGTACAGAAGTGTTCTTGACTCCAAGGCCATCAGTCTGCCCTGATACCAAGCGGACCTTGCATAATGATCCTCTCTCCAGATAAACTCCTTTTTTCCAAACATGGACCATAATTCCATAAGGAATTAATCTAGGACAGGCTACATGAGGAAATATCTCAGCTTCTTGAGTGAAAGGGTCTGACTCCTGTACTCAGCATCCAAAGGCTTGAGGTTCAGGATCTCCCTCAAGGCTGGGCCCTGTACAGATCTCAAGTCACATTGCTACCTTTCTCCTCATGAGAGGAAGAAATTCAATCTAGTCACCCCTTTATCAGTTGTTCTATCATTACCCTCTGAAAGAGGTCTCCAAATGCAACCTTACAGCGTGTCACTTACAGTTTTTGCTTAGCAAAATAAATCTAGTAGGGGAAAAAATAATGTCTTTCTCCAAACTTCCCTTTCAGTAGAAAGCAGAAGAACCCAGAACTGTTACTTTGCTGAAGGGTCTGACATCTGGAGAATGTATTTCCTCCTTGTGATACTTGGTGACTCGTAGAGAGTGAGGGCACTGACTGCTGAAGGAGAGGGAAAGGATAACCTACCCCCCCTCCCAAGAATTAGTTTCAAATCTGGCCTCTGGTGCTTACTACCTGAAGCCTTGCCTTCAGTTGGACAAGACAAGACCCTGCCTTCAGTTTCTTTATTTGTAAAATGTAGGGGTTTGAAGTAACAACTTCTAAGCTCTGTTTTGGCTCTAGATACTATGACCAAGCCATACCCCAACAGCACTTGGGAGTGTGGAGGGGGAGAAGTTTGGAGATGTGGAACCTGAGGGTGAGGAAGTGAGATCACAGTTGGATATGAATGAGACAGGCCATCCTGCCTTTCATCATGACTATACCTGACTGTTGTGTGTCTGTCTCTCCCTACCCCTCTTCCTTCGAGGGAAAGAGTCTAGGCACAGGCTGGATTCTGGGAGAATAGTCCCTCTCCTCAGCCCCACTCAACTGAATTTACCTTGGGTTCAGGCTCTGAAGTATTTCAAAAGGATGGTTTAATTAGAATTTCAGGAAGCTGAGGACATACTTCTAAGGGCAACAGTATTCCCTCAAAGCTTTAGTCAAAGGAATTTGCTTTAGAGGAGTGCCAACAAAAATGAAAGTCAGAAACTTTGCTCTGGCTCTCTTCAGTGCAGAATAAACCATGTTCTCCCCTACAGGCCCAGTCTGATAAGGGGGTGCCTGCCCTTGGGGGTCAGGGTTAAATGTGTTACTCCAAGTTGGCAACAGATCCCTTTGGAATAAAGGAAAAATCCCAATGGGGCACCATCACATAATGTGGGAGGAAGACAAAGATATCATAGGATAGCAGACAACGGGAATGTTCCAAATGCTTATTTCCACCCAGCCCTCAACAAAATCGTGTTTACAAAGGGTTCTCCCTCATGGAATGTTACACTTCCCTTTGGGGAAAACATGTTATAAAGGCTTGAAAACTGTCCAGCTGAGGGCGAAAAAAGTATATTATCTCCCAAATTGCTGTGTCAAAATATTTCCAAAAGGAGTAAGGAGTCATACAATAGACATGTGAAAAGATCTAAACAACAGTGCTATTGACTTAGCTCTGGGAACAATTTCACAGGAGCCTGGGGGTGGGGGAAATGGGGGGCTGCCGGGTCTCACTAAATAAACCCCTCTATTTAGAGATGCAGGTGGATCTTGCTGCATACAATCGATGTGTTCCGGAAAACAATGCAGCCAAATACGATTCTGAGAAATTGAATCATATTTTCAATGCACTGGGGGAGCATCTTACATAAAAGGAGCCTTCTGGGGTGGGAAGCTGTAACTCATTCCTTTCCATTCCATTTTTCAAAATCACTCACTCCCCTAGACCCCCCCACACACACACATACACAAAATGTAGAGGGCCTCAACTGAGGATTTCATCAATATAGGGAATTCTGAGATGGAGAAGCACTTTCTGTAAGAGCAGACTGTCATCTCCTCTATAGTTTACAGTCTTGGAGACATGCCTAGGATGCTGGGAGGTCAAATTCCTTGACCAGGGTCATACAGCCAGTACATGTCAGAGGGGATATTTAAAACCAGATCTTTCTGGATCTATCTACTATGGCCAACCACCTCACACACAATTTATATTAAGTGAAAATTAAACACAAACTCGTATAATCTCAGAGTTGGAAGAGACCTTAAAGACCGCCTATGCCAAAAAGAGACATCCTCTCAGCCTCATCTCCATGAAGCAGCCATGGAGTCTGTCTGTGGCACAGTGGATAGACTGGTGGAACTAGAGGCAGGAAGATCTGAATTTGAAACCTGCTTCAGACACCCCAGTCAAGTCACTTAGCTTCTCTGGACCTCAGTTTTTTCATCTCTAAAAGGAGAGGATTAGACCCAATGACCTGTAAGGTCCATTCAAGCCTAAGGTTTTCCATGACCTTATGATCCCCAGCAATGGCAAGTTCACTCCTAGTTGAACTGGCCCTATCCACTTTGCTACTAGTTATTATTAGTTATTAGTATTGCTTGTTTCGAGACTCACTATCCCTTTTCTCCACTGATCCTAGATTTGTTCTCTAGGGTCAAGTAGAACAAGTCCTTTCCACAACTGTGTGAAGACACTACATTCCACTGGTGTCTCCTCTTTTCCAAGCTGAATATTCCTCACCCCATTCCTTCAACCAATCGCCACATGGCAAGGTCTCCCAGATATGACCCGCCTGAGCCATCTGCCTTTGAATGTGATCCAGTTCTTCAGTGTAATGCCCAGAACTGACTCCAATGTTTCAAATGTCATCTGACCAGGACAGGAAATAGCAGGACTATCCCCTCCCTTGTCCTAGACACAATCCCACTCTAAATGAAGCCCCAAATCGCATCAACTCTTGACTACCATGTCACAATATCTATTCACACTGAGCCTGCAGTCCACTGAAGTGTTGTCTAGTCACACTTCTCCTGTCCTGGGCTTATAATTTTGGGATTCCAACATTCAATAGCTCCCTATTGACCACAGGACGTCTGCCTGAGGAACCTCAAAGCTTTCCACAAGTAGGTTCCGACCACTCCTTCCAGCCTTAGCTCCTCTTAGAAACTTTACACTCCAACCAAATGGAACTTTTCACCATTTCCAAATACCTCCCAGCATTTATTTTTACTCTCCTGACACCTGGAAAGTCTCTCAGCCCTACCTACCCCTAACTCCCACTCCATATCCTCCTGCTGAAAGCTGAACCTTCTGTCCTGACCTAAATCAGTATCCCTCCTTTGGAAAGCTTCTCCTCTTGTCCTTGGCTTCCAAAAATTGCCTTCCTCTGAATTCCCTTGCTCCTTCAATCCTGCCTCTTTTATTACTTATGGGGTTAATCCCTAAATCACAAAATTTCAGAGTCTGAAAAGACCTCAGAAGCCATCTGGGCCAAGCTTGACCCTCTCCAATACCCCAGCAAGCAGTCATCCAGCTTTGACTTTCACTCTTGTGACGGGGAGTTCACTACCTCCTAAAGCGGAGCATGCTGCTTTTAGATAACTCTAACAAGAACTTTTTCCCCTGACATCAGGCTGAAATAGGCATCTTTTCACTTCTACCCATTGTTCCTGGTCCTTCCCTCCCGGGCCTGCCCCTCTAAACCTTGAGGCCAGCCAAAGCATTCCCCCTCAGGCTTCTTTTCCCCAGACTAACTCTCCCTGGCTCTTTCAGCCAATCCCCTTAAGCCATGAACTCAAAGCCTTCCCTGGTGTTCCACTAGACATTCTCTAGCAGACCAACGTCCTACCTACACTGGGGCACTGGAACTGTGCTGTCTGGATGTAAACTATATCCTCTCTTCTCCTACTAAACTATCAACTCCTCAAGGGTCAGTACTGGGGGCCTGACTCACCTTGAATTCGTGCCTGAAGACCCTGCCGGGAGGAGAGCACATGTGGCCTGCGAGGTGCAATGGAGGAAGAGCTGAATGGGGACTTAGAAACCTGATGTGTAAGCTTTACTTCTGTCACCAACTAGTTGTGGCCCTGAACAAGTGACTTCCTTTCTTTTTGTGTTCAGTCATTTTTCAGTCATGTCCAATTCTCTGTGATCCCATTTGGGATTTTCTTGGCAAAGATGTTAGAGTGGTTTGCCATTTCCTTCTCCAGCTCATTTTCCAGATGAGGAAACTGAGGCAAACAGGGTGAAGTTACTTGCCCAGGGTCACATGGCTAGTGAGTGTCTGAGGTCAGATTTGAACTCAGGAAGACTCTAAGCCTGGCACTGTTGAAGCTATGAATTCTTTTTTTTTGGGGGGGGGGGGTTAGACAGTGTGCTGGAAAGTTCAGTCCCCCCTCATTTTATAGACAAGGAAACTGAGACCAAGTGAAGTAAAGTGACTTGCCCAGGGTCATACACAGGACCATAGATTTACAACTACCTAGAAGCCACCTAGTCTAATCCACTTATTTTATAGATGAGGAAACTTAAGTCAAGTGAAGTTGAATGATTTACCCAAGGTCTCATTGGTACGGTGACAGAATTCAAATTTAAACCTAGGCCCCCTGACTTCCAATCCAGTCCTCCACACTGTATATTACTGCCCTTAAGATCCTATAATCAGGTTACTGGAGAGCCAAGATCCAAACCCAGAACCTCTGACTCAGAACTGGAGAATGGCAGAATTAGAAAGGACCTGAGCAGCCATTAATCCAACTCATACCATGCTCTTTCTTCAACGGAGAGGAATTAGGATTATGCCAGGATCACTAGACCTTGACTCTTGTTCCAGACATACCACTAACCTACTATATGGCCCTGAGGCTAATTTCTTCACTGAGGTTCAGTTTCCTTCTTCTGTAAAACGGGGGCCCCACATCACCAAGATCACTGAGGTCTCAAGTATGGTATAGTGGAAAGGACACTGGACTTCGGTTCAGAGGAACTGAGTTCGAATCTTGGCTCGCCTGCCTAGCACTCTATGACCTTAGGTGTATTATGGAACTTCTCTGAGCTTTAGCTCTCCCCTTACTACTCCATGGGGCCTCCTTAACTTTAAGCACAATTTCAGGCACTTTCCTTGTGGGATTGACTTGCCATCATAGCATTGTTTTTCTGTTTAAATGGGAGTCAAGAAAATGTTGAGTGTTATGGATACCTAAGAACTCTGAGCGCTGCTGGATGGGAAGCAGAGAGCTCACTTGCATCACAGGCAGTAGAGGGGCTTGTGAAACTCCTAATAACAAGAGCACACATTTCTATGATGCTTTAAGACTTATTGAGAACTTGCCTGGCAACAAGTCAAGGATGTGCCTGGTGCTAGAATGCCCATCCTCATTTTCAGAAAAAGAAATGGAGACTCAGACAGGTGAAATGACTTTCTCAAGGTCACCCACCTGATGAGCCATAGCATTTAGAGCTGGAAGTGACCTGATAGATGATCAGGGTCAAGCCCTTATACTGAGGCTCAATATATTGAAGTGAATTGACCACGATCCTACAAGTAGCAAGTCACAGGACTTCAAGTCAGAAGAGCCCCCAACACATCATCTGACCCCTCATTTTTATAGATGAGAATACTGAGACTCAGAAATTTTATTCCAATGTCCTTTCACTTTACAGATGGGGAAACTGAGGCCCAGTTAGATGAAGAGACTTGGTTTCAATCTTAGTTTCCTGATTCCTATTCTACCATCCATTCCACTAATTCTGGCTGCAAGCAGCATGGGATTACAGACTTAGACACAAAGCTAGGGGGAACTTCAGAGGTCATCAAATCAGACCACCTCAATTTGACAGAGGAGAAAACTGAGGATGAGCAAGCGAAAGGGACGTGCCCAGGATTAAAGAGCTGGTGGGGTTTAGGTGGGATTTCAATTCAGGTCTTTCTGATCTCAAGACCAGTACTCTCACCACTGAATCACTTTGCCTCAAGCCCATCCTCAGCTCCACGATGGCAGGCCCTGAGCCTTATCTACACTGTGAATGTTCCCTCTCCCAACATCCAAGAGGTACTTCAGGTTTCCTGAATGTGGATTTCTGACTGTCCATGACTACATAATAGACCAAGCCCTCTTGGGAGGGTAGCAATGGGGTTCACTGTGTTCCCTTGGCTTTGGGCCTTATTCAAATTTTGTCTTGCATTCCAGGCTCGAGGGGGTCCAGCTCCAAAGTGCTGAACCTGCTTTCTCCCAGGGAGGTTTGGACCCTTTGTGGGGGAAGGGGAGGCCATTTCATTCTGTGGCTCTAAGCTAAGGACCAAATGAGTCAAACCTCCATCTATTTTCCCTATTTACAAAAGCCTTTGTATTCCAGAGCATGACTGCACGACTTTGGAATGTTTTCATGTCCTTAATTATGATTGGCAGGACGAATAATTTACCCGACACAATATCCATCTGGGAAGGGACAGAGTGGAGAGATGGAGGGGGATGGTCACTGTTGAGAGGCAGACCTCAACTAGAGAGAGGAACAGCTCCTAATAATTAGAGGTATCCAAAAGAGAAGGGGGCAGCTTCAGGAAGTAGTGAGGTCCCTGTCACTGAAGGTTTTTAACTGGGGAGTAGAAGGCCGTTTGTCAGTATGCTCTGGGAAGGTGTTCTTAATAAGATCTGAGTTCACAGAGATCACAGGAATCACAGTTCTAGAGACAGAAGGAACCTTAGAAGCCATTAAGAACAACCCCCTTATTTTACAAATGAGGAAACTGAGGCAAAAATAGGTTAAGCAACTTGGCCAGGATTGGACTAGGAACTTCACAGGTTCCTTTTACCTTGGGTGAGTTTCTGAAAGAGGTCTCTGCATAGTAGCCTTTTTCTGGCTAGGGAGACCCTGAAGACAGTCTTGAGGAGGCCAGTGGAAGAGACTGGAGGAGCGAGACCACAGAATTTAAAACTGGAAAGAACAGTTTATATAGATGGGGAAATCGAGGCACAGGGAGCTTTAATGGCTGGTATTCAAGCTCCTTCAACAATACTCTTCTGGGTCAAACCACAGAGATGTTAGATACATTTTCTAACCAAGGCAATCTTGCCCTAACACTGCATTTTCATTTTGAAATGAGAAAAGCAAGAAGGGGACACCCCTGAGGATGTGGGGGTGTCTCTAGGGCCGGAAGCCCTGCTCACGATTCAAGAGAGCTAAATACATCCTCTGGGGCCCAGGCCTGAGAAACCAAACAGATGTTGTACTGTGTTGTTGCTGCTGTTTTAATTAAATGTTTTATTAGAAACTTGACATTAATCATCAATATAAACAACTAAATTTGCTTAGTAACTGTTTATATTTAAATTAATTAGTTTTCATGAATTAAGTTTCATAACTTTTTTCCCAAATAATTACCAACTCAATGTATGTCAGGAGCCCAGGGGAGAAGAAACGGCAGAGAAGGGGGAGGCATGTTCAGGTTTAAAGAGACAATGACTCCAGGCAAGAGACAGGGGTCTGGACATCTTGAACCCTCGCGTTTTGTTCCTTGTTCCAGCCACATTTACGTAGCAGACACTCGATCTCTAACTCCCTGTCTCTTTTAGACAGAGAGTAATGCAGAGAACGAGGGCAGCTAGGTGGTGCAGTGGATAGAGCACCAGTGCAGGAGTCAGGAGGACCTGAGTTCCAATCTCACCTCAGACTTGACACTCACTAGTTGTGCGACCTTGGGCAAGCCACTTAACCCCAATTGCCTCATCCTGGGTCATCTCCAGTCATCCTGATGAACACCTGGTCACTGGATTCAGATGGCTCTGGAGGAGAAGTGAGGCTGATGACCTGCCCAGCCCTCCCTCACTCAAAACAAAGTCAAGTGCAAGTCGTGCCATCATTTCTCTGATGGAATGGTCTTCCTCAGCAACAAAGGAAGAACACACACAAATGCAGAGAACAAATGGCTTTGAAAGAAGAGGGCCTGAGTTAGAATCCCAGCTCAGAGGAAATCCTTCTACTTCTCCTTCAGAATCTCAGTTTCTTTCTCTGTAAACAAAAGGTGGGGTGACCATATTCTTTAGTGTTCCTTCCAGTTTTAAGTACTAGTCATCACTGGCATTCCCACCTTCAATGTTAGAAACAAGGAGCTAGAAGGGACCTTAGAGGTCAACTAGATCCTTTATTTCACAGAAAAGGAAACTGAGGCAGTGAGTAGTGAGGATGGGGGGGGGGAAGACTTCTGCAAGGCTACTGCTACTCTGTAGTTCAAGCCTGAACTAGAATTCAGGACTTGCAGGATCAGAGAGTTAGAATAAGGGGCTTCAGATGCCATTGAGGGCATTTCCTTTATTCTACAGACGTCCTGGAGGTTAGAAAATCATCCTCTTGAACTGGAGCAGGCCTCAGAGATGGCTGAGTGCAGCCCCTTCATTTAATCGTGAAGAGCAATGAGGACCTGAGAGAATGAATGAATGGCCAAGGCCATGCACACAGTAGATGGCACAGCTGGGATCCAACTCCAACTCTGCTGACTCCAATGGGATCCTTCAGCCACGACGCTCATATTCTTCCTCATTTTGTCCACTCTGCCTCCCTCCCCATTCTCTCTCCATCTCTCTCTCATATACACACATTCTCTCCCTTTCTCCCTCCTTCCCCCCCTCTTCTCTGCACCTCACACACACATACTAATTCTCTTTCTCACAAACACATTGTCTCTCTCTTTTTCCCTCCTCACCCTATCTCTCTCCCTCCCTTCCATTCCTCCTTCTCTCCCTAACATCTCTCATACACTTCCTGTCTTTCTCCCCCATTTGTCTCTGTGTCTGGCTGTCTGTGTCTTCCTCTCTCCCTCCCCGTTCCATCTCTCTGTGTCTCTTTCTCCCTCCCCACCTCATCTTTCTCTCTCTCTCTGTCTCTGTCTCCCTCTCCCTCCCTTCCTCTGTCACACACACTTTCTCTTTCTTGCCCCGTCTCTGTGTCTCTCTTTCTCCCTCCCCTATCTCCCTCTCTGTCACACACACACACACACACACACACACACACAAACACTCGCTCGCTCACTCTATTTCTCCTCCCCATCTCTCTGCTCTGTCAAAGTCAGCCTGATTTCTGGTCCTCAGCTCTTCTATCTGGACTTTCCATAAAGATTCCACAGCAGCAGTTACCATGCACCTCTTCTGTCTGCTATACGCTCGAGACTGTCCAGACCGGTTTGGCTGGACTGGAAGGTAAATAGGAGCTGTCAGTCATGGCAGGCTGTACTGAGGAGATAAGCCTGGAGAGAAGGGCTGAGGTGCATTTGGGGAGGGCCTTGAATACCAGCCTAAGCTTCTCTTCCTTCATCCTGAAGGCAATGGGGACAAATTTTTGTTTTTATTTTTATTTTTTTTGCAAGGAAATGAGCAATGAACTCGAAGTCAAAGATCTTAGGACTGATGCTTACTGGATGATCGTGTCCAAGGTCACTTCTCTCTGGGCCTCAGCTTCCTCCTCTGTCAAATGAGAGTCTAACTATTAGATGGTCACTGAGGTCCTGTCCAGCAAATGACCATACATAAGTCACCTCACTTCCATGAATTTCCTCCTCTCTAAAACCAAGGATTTGAACAAGATGACCTTTGAGGTATTTTCTACCTCAAACACCAGGTGGCTGAGTAGATAGAGCACTGAGCTAGGAGTCAAGAAGAATGCAGTTCAAATCCAGCCTCAAATACTAACTGTGTGACCTGGACATATCACTTAACCTCTCTATGACTCAGTTTCCTCAACTGTAAAAAGAGGACGATAATAGAACCTCCCTCACCATCTTCCCCCTCTCCCCTCAGTCATGGTGAGGGTTAAATGAAATAATGTTTGTAAAGTGCTTAGCACAGGCCTTACCACATAGTAGGTGCTTAATAAATGCTTTTTCTCTTTCCCTTGGCCCTAACATTATGACCCTAACAATATACTCCAGTAAAACTGGTTGAGTCTGGAACACTCCTCAAGTGCCTTTGCTCATATTTTTCCCAATTATTCCTGCAGTGCCCTTGAAAACCTCCTTTTGCCAGTTTGAAGCCCAACTCAAGTGTCACATCCTCCAGGTAACCTTTCCTAATAACCATCCCCCCACACACAGGCACCCTACTTCTTGGTTCCCACAAATAGTAGCTTTTAGCACAGTGCTCATGCTTGGGTCATTTGTCATGGGATAGAAGCTTCCTTTTCCAATAGCTAATGATGATGGTGACCAAGTCCTTGTTCCTCCAAAGTAAAGACATTTAATAAAAGAGCATAGTAAGGGAAGTAGCAAATAAACATCCTCTCCTCCATAAACCTGGAGCAAACTCTCCTAAAATATACATAAAATCAATCAACTAGGACTTTTAAGTGCCTACTACATGGACAGGCATGAAAGCAGACAAGTAGGGAACACATAGTCCTGGCACACACTCATGCCTCCACAGCTGCTGATGTCTTCAAATTGTTCTCTCTGAGCCTTCGCCTGAGTGATCATGGAATCTGTGCTCTTCCTTACCTTCCAGTGAGTTTCTGCCTCTATTTAATCATGGGCTCAAATTCTGGGCAACTCTCAAAGACATAAAGAAAGCTGCAGTCATGGTTAGCAGGAGTCCCCAACATCAGTGAAATGACATATCCCTGAACAACTCAAGTGTAATTATCAGTACTCGTGTCTTATTCCCTATAAATTATAAGCTCCATGAGGGCAGGGACCTTATGTACCCTGAGTTCTCACCCAGGGGGCTGGCAAATGCTTGGCCTTCAGCAGGCAGAACAGAGTTTGTTCAATCAGATGAACACTCTCCTCCACCAAGAAGTCCCCTTCTCTAACCATGGTGTACTTCAGCCTAGGAACTGCAAGAAAACACATTTATTTTAGCAATTGCAAAAGCTGAAAAACTTCTACGTTGTTACTGTGGTTATTCAGTCATGTCCAAATTTTCATGATCCCATGGACCATTGCCAGGCCCTTCTATCCTCCACTATCCTTTGAAGTCTGTCCAAGCTCATGTTCATTGTTTCCATGACACCATCTATCCATCTCACCCTCTGCCATGCCCTTTTCCTTTTGCCTTTAATCTTTCCCCAACTTAGGGTTTTTAGAATGAGTCCCATCTTCTCATTTTGTGGCCAATATATTTAAGTTTCAGTCTCAGGATTTGACCTTCCAGTGAAAAGCCTGAATTAATTTCTTTAAATATTGACTGATATGACTTCCTTGCTGTTCAAGGGACTCTAATTTGAAAGCATCAATTCTGTAGCACTCAGCTTTCCTCATAGTCCAACTCTCAGAGTCATGCATTGCTACTGGAAAAACCATAGCTTTGACAATATGGACCTTGGTCAGCAAGGTGATATCTCCACTTTTTTAGTATGCTGTCCAGATTTGCCATAATTTTTCCTCCAAGGAGCAAGCATTTTTAATTTCATGGCTGCGGCCACCATCTGCAGTGATCTTTGAGCCCAAGAAAAGAAAATCTGACACTGTTTCCATTTCTTCTCCTTCTATTTGCAAGGAAGTGATGGGACCATTTGCCATGATATTAGTTTTTTTTGATATTAAGCTACAAGCTAGCTTACTCTTTCATCCTCATTATAAGGCTTCTTAATTCCTCATCACTTTCTGCTATCACAGTGGTATCTTCTGCATATCTGAGATTGCTGATATTTCTTCCAGCAACTTTAATTCTGGCTTTTGATCCATTCAGCCTTGCATTCTGAATGTTGTACTCTGTGTATAAATTAAATTAAAAAGGTGACAATATAGAGTCTTGTACTCCTTTTCCAATCTTCAACCAACCAGCTGCTCCATATTTGGTTCTAACTATTGCTTCTTAGCCTGCATAAAGATTCCTCATGAGACAAGTAACATGACCTGGTACTCCCATCTCTTTGAAGATTTGCCACATTTTGATGTGATCCACACAGTCAAAAGCTTTAGTGTAGTCAACGAAGCAGAAGTGGATTTTTTTTTTCCTGGAATTCCCTTGCTTTCTCCATAATCCAGTAAATGTTGGCAATTTGGTCTCTTGTTCCTTTGTCTCTTCGAAAATCAGTCTGTTCTTCTGGGAATTCTCAGTTCACACAATGCTAAAGCCTAGCTTCCAGAATCTTAAGCATAACCTTGTTGGAGTGTGAAATGAGCAAAACTGGTCAGTGATTTGAACATTCCTTGGCATTATCCTTCTTTAGGATAAGGACATAAACTGATCTTTTCCAATCCAGTGGCCACTGTTGAGTTCTCCAAATAGCTCAGCTAGAACCCCATCACCTCCAATAACTTCATTGCTAGCCATACTTCCTAAGGCCCACTTCAATTCATCCTCCAGGATGTCTGGCTCTAGATAAGTAACCATACCATCATGGTTATCAGTGATATTAAGATCTTTCTTGAATAGTTCTTTTATATATTCTTGCCACCTCTTTTTAATCTCTTTTGCTTCTGTTAAATTCCTACAATTTTTGTCTTTTATCATGTCCATTTTTGCATGAAATTTTCCCTCAATATCTCTGATTTTCTTAAAGAGATCTCCAGTGCTTCCCATTCTATTGTTTTCTTCTATTTCTTTGCATTGCTCATTTGAGAAACCCCCCCCCAGTAGGATATTGGACACTTTCCAACCTGAGGGGCTCATCTTCCAATATCATCTCTTTTATCATTTTAGTACAGTCCATGGAATTTTCTTGGCAAAGATACTGGAAAGGTTTGCCATTTCCTTCTTCAGTGGATCATTCTTTGTCAGAACTCTGTGACCTATACATCTTCGGTAACCC
Organism: Bettongia penicillata ogilbyi; assembly: GCA_023548195.1. Lineage (NCBI taxonomy): Eukaryota > Metazoa > Chordata > Mammalia > Diprotodontia > Potoroidae > Bettongia > Bettongia penicillata. The sequence goes on along the minus strand of JAJHZJ010000104.1, from coordinate 14,293,318 downwards.
TACACAGCATAGCTCATACTTTCATTGAATTATGCAAGTCCTTCTACCATGACAAGACAGTAATCCAGGTATAAATACCTAGCATTTATATGACATGTACTATACAGTGTCCTAAGCACTTTACAAATATTATCTTATTTGGTCCTCACAACAACTCTGGGAGGTAGCTACTATTATTATCTCTAGTTGAGGAAAGTAAGGCAAATGATATTAAGTGACTTACCCAAGGTCACAATGCTAGTATGTGTCAGAGATAGGATTTGAATTCGAGTTTTTCTGATGCTTGGCCCAGTGATCCATCCACTGTGATACTGTGATAGCTATTTCATCACCTGGATTCACACTGTACCCTAGCCTAAACTCTAAATCTCTACCAGATGGGAAACTCTACAATGTCCCCTTCTTTTGGAGTCCTTTGCCCCCTTTTCTTATTGAAAGTCTTGCCCTGTTAAGTCTCAGCACTGGATTACTCCTACTATCCATTGCCTTTACTCCTATTCATACAATCTGAGAGGAGTTGGAGAAAATTACGAAAATGTGCTGATGGGGCATGGTACAAGTTTACATTACATAATCCCAACTAGGCCCTCATTGGAGCAAGGCAATCCTTTTACACTTCCCTAAGTGACTCACTATTCCAACCACCATAGGAGCTTTACAAACTTTTTTATCCCTCCTCAGGTTTTCCATGACTCCCATTCCTCTTACTCTCTTAGGTAAGAACATTATCTCATATTTTACTGGAAAAAACCAATACCATTCCCCAAGAGCTCCTTCTCCACTCTTCCTTATCTCACATCATTCAGAGGCTTTCTGCCACTATGTTCTCCTTCATCCCTTCCTCGTGCCAAGGCAAACCCCTCTATGTATACAAGCAATGCCATTCTATCCTGCCTTCTCCAATAGGTTACCTCCTCTAACATTTCAACTCTCTCATATATGCTCCTACAATATGTTCTGACAATGCCACCAACTCAATTCAGGCCTTCATCACCTCATGCCTGGATTACCACCATAGCCTTCTAGCTGGCATGCCTGCTTAACTATTGTGCCACACTACTTCAGGCCACCCTCCACCAAACTGTCTGCATAGAGTTGACTGTCCTAAAGTGCCAGTTTGACCACATTATCCTCCTATTCAATAAAATTTCAGAGGTTCCCTATTGCTTCCTGGATCAAATATAAAACTTCAGTTTGACTTTTAAAGTCCGTTATATTCTGGTCTCCTCATACGTTTTCCATTCTCTTATACCTTATATTGCCTTCTTCCCATGTACTCAAGGATCCAATGACACTGGCCTTCTTTCTGTTCCTTAAATCACAGCACTACACTTCCTGATTGGGCATATTCACTGGTTGATCCTTAGGCCTGCAACTTTCTCCCTCTCCATCTCTGCTTCTGGTTTTCCTGATTTCCCTTAAATCTCAGGTAAAGTACCACCTTCTGCAAAAAGAAATCCTCCTTAATCTCAATGACTTTCCTCTAAGATTATTTCCAACTTTTTGTGTCTCTATCTTGTTAGTATATAGTTTCTTGTTAGTATATAGTTTCTTCCTTCTTAAAGGAAGTTGTCTTATCCTTTAAACCATGAGCTCCTTGACACCAAGGACTATCTTTTGCCTTTCTTTGAATCCTTAGTTCTTAGCACAGTTCCTGGTACATAGTAGGGATTAAATAAATTCTTGTTGACTGACTGACACAGAGTCCAATCACACCAGATCTTGTTGATGGAATGACTGATATAGAGCCCAATTCTTCTGCATATTAATATACTGTTTCATGAACTGTTATGAACATGGTGATAAAAACCTCATCTATTAGTAACCTTATCTTCTGTAAGAAGCACCTCCAAGTCAGTCCTTAGAAGAAATTATAGTGAGTCATTTGCACACCACAATGAGGCATAATCGGTGGACACTGCTTGAGGTGTTTTTTACATAGGGACATAATCAGTTAAGACTAAGGGGGAGCAGAGACAAGATGGCGGAGTGAGAGCAACTACTTACCTAAGCTCTTAGACTCCTTCAGATACCTCTAAAAAGAGAATCTGAGCAAGTTTTGGAGGTGAAGAATCCAATTGGAGACAGATTGTGGCAGATTCACAGCCCAGGACACACCGGAAGGTCAACTGGAAGGATTTGTTCCGCAGGGGTGGAGGAGCACACAGCGTACAGTGTGGGGCCTCCAGCCATGGCAGAACCAGGCAGGAAAGCTCCGGGATGGTCTGAGGCAGCGGCATCATGGCAGGATAGCAGCCCAGGGTGGAAGTCCAGTGGAACCAAGCAAGTGAGAGCCATGGTGCCCCATATGTCTGCAGCAGCTGCTCCTGAGACTATCAGCCTGCAGATCAAATGTCCGTTAAGTCACCTACTTGAACTCCTGGGAGCAAAAATGGCAGAGTGATCAGTAAATGCTCTCTCCCCCTCCCCTTGTTGACCTTGAAAGAACCATAAAGTATTTCCCCAGAAAAATCCTGGAACAGTGGGATCAGCAGAAGGGGCAAACAGTCTCGTAGCATGTGAGGCTAGGAAAATTGCTAAGGAGGATTCCTCTTACTGTGGCAGAGGACTGGAACTGTCCCAGACAGCCCCACCACAGCAAACTGGGAGGAGATGCAGAACTCCAGGGGGTGGAGCCTCGCAACCACCAACACCAGGACCCCAGGCGTGCCTCAGCACCCCAGGGGAATAGGAAAGACACTAGTACAGACAGGTTCACCAATCACTGAGCTTGCCTATGTTCTAGCTCAGCAGAGGAGACCTCCTGTGGCCAGACCACCCCCTCCTCCACAATTAACAAGCTAGCTGCAGGGTAAATCCAGGGAAACACAAAAAGAAAGAATTCACCTGGCCCCTGCTTTCTCACACCAGCCAGTTCAGCAATAGGTTCTTTAGCTTCTAGCTGGAAAAACCAGAGTCCACAATACACAAAACCTCATCATCATGAGTAAGAAGCAAAGCAGGAAGGAAAAGACCATAGAATCTTTCTACAGGGACAAGGATCAAAGCACAAATACCAAAGAGGTCAATATTGATACTATACTGCCACCTGAAACTTCAGAAGGGACTATGAACTGCTCACATGCACAAAGAGCACTCTTGGAAGAGCTAAAGAAGGAAATACAAGAAAAACTGCCCAATGATTTTTAAAGTATTAAAAAAGAATTCACTGAAGAGAATAGCTCTTTAAAAAGGAAAACTGAACAAATGGAAAAGGAAGTACAAAAAATAATTGGAGAAAATGATTACTTAAAGGGAATAATTGAACAGATGGAAAAGGAGGAACAAAATTTAACTGAAGAAAACAATTTGATATAAATTAGAATTGGGCAAGTAGAAGCTAATGACTCTATGAGATATCAAGAATCAGTCAAACAGAATCTAAAGAATGAAAAGATAGAAGAAAATGTAAAATATCTAATTGGAAAAACAACTGATCTGTAAAATAGATACAGGAGAGAAAATTTAAGAATCATTGGCCTACCAGAAAGCCATGATGAATAAAAGACCCTGGACAATATCTTCCAAGAAATCACCAAGGAAAACTGCTCAGAAGAGCCATATTTAGAGGGCAAAATAGTCATCAAAAGAATCCACTGATCACTTCCCAAAAGGAATCCCAAACTAAAAACACAAAGAAATAATGTTTCCAAATTCCAGAACTATCAAGTGAAGGAGAAAATACTACAGGTAGTCAGAAAGAAATCATTCAAATATTGTGGAGTTACAGGCAGGATCACACAGGACCTTGCAGCTTCTACATTAAAAGACTGGAGGAACTGGAATATGATATTCTGTAAGGGGAAGGAGCTAGGACTACAACAAAGGATCAATTACTCAGTAAAGTTCAGCATAGCATTTCAGGCAAGGAGATGGACATTCAATGAAATAAAGGATTTCCAGACCTTCCTGATAAAAAGGCCAGAACTTAATAGAAAATTAGATCTTCAAACACAGGTCTCAAGAGAGGCATAAAAAGGTAAACAGGGGAAAAGAAAAACGTGTTATTCAATTTGGGCATATGGTTTATCTCTCTATAATGGAAGATGATACTTGTTAACCTTGAGAACTATACATCTATTATGAAATATAAAAGGGATATACATAGATAGAGGGAGCAGATATAAAGTACATGATATAATAATAAAAATGTGATTTAAGCATGCAAAGGGATGATAACAGGAGCTGTGAAAAGGAGGAAGTAGAAAATGGTAAAATTACATCACAGGAAGAAATACAAAATTATATTACAATAGAGGGAAAGAGGAGAGGAAGTTGAGCATTGTTTGAGAGGTACTCTTATTATGATTTAGTTCAAGGAAGGAACAACAAACTAAAGTATATGAATCTAACTAACTCTATAAGGCAGTAGGAGGGGAAATGGGTAAGAAAGAGGAGGGGAGGCTAAAAGGGAAGGAAGAAGTAGTAAGAATAAAGGGGAGTAAAAAGGAGTGGGCTGAAAGAAGGAAGGGAAGACTGCAGGAGGTGTTGGTCAAAAATAAAAACTCTATTGTTGAGGGGAAGGGGGAAGGGAGAACTAAAAGCACAAATGATGAGAAAGAGGGTGGTGGGAAAGACACAGATAGAAATCATATCTGTGAATGTGAATGGGATGAACTCTCTCATAAAATGGAAATGAACAGCAGAATGAATTAAAAATGATAATCCAACAATATGTTGTTTACAACAAACACATTTGAAATGGGGGATAGTCACAGGGTAAAGGTAAAAGGTTGGCGCAGAATATATTGTACTTAAACTGATGTAAGAAAAGCAGGGGTAGCAATTCTAACCTCACACAAAGCAAAAGCAGAAATAGATCTAATCACAAGAGATAAGGAAAGAAACTATATCCTGCTAAAAGGCACCAAAGACAACGAAGTAATATCTATTATAGCTATTAGATAATCAATATCTAGCAATATTCATTACTAAACATATATGCTCCAAGTGGTACAGAATCCAAATTCTTAGAGGAGAAGTTAAGGGAGTTACAGGAAATAGATAGCAAAACTATACTAGTGGGGGACCTCAATTTCCCCCTCTCTGAATATAATAAATCTAACCTTAAAATAAACAAGAAAGAAGTTCAGGAGTTGAATAAAACTGTGAATAAGGTAGATATGATAGATCTCTGGAGAACACTGAATAAGGATAGAAAGGAATAGATCTTTTTCTCAGCAGTACATGGCACATATACAAAAATTGACCATGTACTAGGGCATAAAAACCTCACAATCCAGTGCAGAAAGGGAGATAGTCAATGCATCCTTCTCAAATCCCATTGCAATAAAAATTATATGTAATAAAATGCCATGGAAAAATAGACCAAAAATTAATTGGAAACTAATAATCTAATCCTAAAGGATGAGTGGCTTAAAACAACAAATCATAGAAACAATCAACAACTTCATTCAAGAGAATGACAATAATGAGACAACCTACCAAATCTTATGGGATACTGCAAAAGTACTTCTTAAGGGAAGCTTTATATCTTTGAATGCCTACATGAATAAAATAGAAAAAGAGGAGATCAATGAATTGTGCATACAGCTGAATAAGTTTCAGAAAGAACAAATTGAAAATCTCCAAGTGAATACCAAATTAGGACTACCAAAAATCAAAGGAGAGATTAATAAAAGTGAAATTAAGAAAACTATTGAACTAATAAATAAAAGAGTTGGTTTTATGAAAAAACCATACAACTGATAAACCTTTGGTCAATATGATTTTAAAAAAAGAAAGAAGAAAACCAAATTGGTAATATCGAAAATGAAAGGCATGCACTCACCTTCAATGAGGAGGAAATTAAAACAATAATTAGAAATTACTTTGCTCGACTATATGCTCATAAATTTGACAACCTAAATGAGACGTATGATTATTTTAAACAATATAAATTCCCCAGATTAACAGAAGAGGAAGTTGAATACTTAAATAACCCCATGTCAGAAAAAGAAATTGAACAAGCCATTAATGAACTCCCTAGGAAAAAAATCTCCAGGGCCAGATGAATTTACAAGTGAATTCTATCAAACAATTAAAAAACAGTTAATTCCAATATCATATATACTATTTGGGGAAATTGGGGAAGAGGGAGTTCTCCCAAATTCTTCTTATGATGCAAATATGGTTTTAAAACCTAAACTAGGAAGAGCCAAAACAAAGAAAATTATAGACCAATTTTCCTGATGAATATAGATGAGAAAATTTAAAATAAGATTTAGCAAAAAAAATACAGCAACTTTTCATGAGAATTATACATTATGATCAGGTAGGATTTATACCAGGAAGGCAGGGCTGGTACAATATTAGGAAAACTGTTAGCATTATTGATTATATCAACAAGAAACCTAACAGAAACCACATGATTTTCTCAATAGATGCAGAAAAGGCTTTTGACAAATACAACACCCATTCCTATTAAGAACACTGGAGAGGATAGGAAGAATTGGAACTTTCCATAAAATAATAAGCAATATCTAGCTAAAACCTTCAGCAAACATTATATGAAATGGAGATAAGCTACATTCATTTCCAATAAGATCAGGGGTGAAACAAAGATGTCCATTATCACCACTATTATTCAATATAGTACTAGAAATGTTAGCTGTAGCAATAAAAGAAGAAAAAGAAATTGAAAGAATTAGAATAGGCAAAGAAAAAAAATAAGTTATCACTCTTTGCAGACACTATGATAATATACTTAGAGAATTCCAAAGATTCAAGTAAAAAACTATTTGAAATCATAAACAACTTGGCAAAGTTGCAGGTTACAAAACAAACCCACACAAATCTTCTGCATTTCTATATATCACTAACAAAGTCCAACAGCAAGAGATAGAAAGAGAAATCCCATTTAAAACTAGGGTAGACACTATAAAATATTTGGGAATCTATTGGCCAAAACAAAACCAGGGACTATATGAACACAATTACAATATAGTTTTCAAACAAATAAAGTCAGATCTCAGTAAGTGGAAAAACATCAGTTGCTCATGGGTAGGCCAAGCCCACATAATAAAAGTGACAATTTTACCTAAATTAATTTACTTATTTAGTGCCATACCAAACTATCAGATAATTATTTTCTAGAGCTGGAAAAATAATATCAAAATTCATCTGGAAGAACAAAAGTTCCAGAATATCAAGGGAACTAATGAAAAGAAATGCTAGGGAAGGTGGCCTAGCTCTACCCAGATCTCAAATTGTATAATTGTATTATAAAGCAGCAATTATCAAAATCACTTGGTACTGGCTAAGAAACAGGGGGTAGACCAGTGGAACAGGTTAGGTACTTAAGACACAGTAGTCAATGAATGTAGCAATCTACTATTTGATAAACCCAAGAACCCCAGCTTATGAGATAAGAACTCACTATTTGATAAAAATTGCTGGGAAAACTGGATAACAGTGTGGTGGAAACTAGGCATAGACCAATGTCTGACACCGTACACAAGAATAAAGTCTAAATGGGTACATGATCTAGGTATAAATATTGATACTATAAACAGATTAGTGGAGCACGGACTTGTGTATTTATCAGAATTATAGAGAAGGAAAGAATTTTTGACTAAACCGAAGACAGAAAGCATTATGAAGTACAAAATGGATAATTTTGATTATATTAAAACGAAAAGTTTTTGTATAACCAAACCCAATGCAACCAAGATTAGAAGGGAAGTACAAAACTGGGAAAGAATAATTTTTGCAATGAGTATCTGTGACAAAGGCCTCATTTCTAAAATATATAGAGAACTGAGTCAAATGTACAAGAATATAAGTCATTCCCCAATTGATAAATGGTCAAAGGATATGAACAGGCAGTTTTCAGAGAAAGACATAAAACTATCTATATTCATATGAAAAAATGTTCTAAATCACTATTGATTAGAGAGATGTAAATCAAAATAACTCAGATACCACATCACACCTATCAGATTGACTAACATGACAAAACAGGAAGATGATATATGTTGGAGAAGATGTGGGAGAGTTGGAACACTAATTCATTGTTGGTGGAGCTATGTGCTGATCCAACCATTATGGAGAACAATTTGGAACTATGCCCAAAGGACAAAAATGAGCATACCTTTTGACCCAGCATTACCTTTTCTAGGACTGTATCCCCAAGAGATCATAAAAATGGGAAAGGGTCCCAAAGGTACAGAAATATTTATAGCAGCACTCTTTGTGGTGGTCAAAAACTAAAAATCAAGGGGATGCCCATCAATTGGGGAATGACTGAATAAATTGTGGTATATGAATGTAATGGAATACTATTGTGCTATGAACTGATGCTGAGGGAAAGGAGCAGAACCAGGAGAACTTTGTACACAGCAACAACCAGGGTATGAGGATTTTTTCTGGTAGACCTAGAACTTCATTGCAATGCAAGAACTTAAAAAGTTCCCAATGGTCTTTTAAGGCAAAATGCCTTCCACATCCAGAGAAAGAACTATGAAATTTGGTCACAGAATGTAGCAGATCATTTTCTTTTGTATTATGTTTTAGTTTGTTATATGATTTCTGCCATTCATTTTAATTCTTCTATGCAACATGACTATGGTGAAAATGTATTTAATAGGAATGCATGTGTAGAACTTATATAAAATGATATGCTGTGTCACAGAGGGAGGAGGGGAAAAATCTAAGTTATATGATAGTGATTGGAGAACACACTGAAAATATATTTTAAAAATAAAATAAAAAATATTTTTAAAAAAGACTCTTTAAGCCCCTAAGTCAGAAAACAGCAGTAATCACCAAAGGAGAAGGAGGGAGGGAGGGGGGAAATTGTTGGATGTACAATTTGTTCCAACCTTCTCATTTTTACCATTGTGTTGAATCAAACAGCCTTTAGTTCATGGAAATTCCTCCTACTCAATTCCCGCAGTCCAACAGGATAGGCACAGATCATTCTGCAAATTAGGGCCAGGTACTTACAGCAACTCAGGGGCTGAGACCCATCTTTGTTTGCCATACTTCAAACAGTCTCAAGCCAGGCTACCATTACTTAGTCCGAGAGTTCAAATCTCTTGCCATTTGAAATTTCCAGATTTTTTTTACTGCCTCTGAGGCTGATAATCCTGTGCTTTCATGGACTCTATATTCATTCACCAACCAAGAAGAAGGAAAAAATACCCACCCTACTGAGGGAGGGAAAAACGCAGTGTTCTTTCTGTTTCACTGACCCCTTGGGCAACGCAGTTATGGAGTTCAAATTTAACTTGATTTAAAATTCCATGCCAAGAGGAGAAGGATTAACTCTGGGGTACAGAGTATCTCCAAAATCAGATAATCCCTCCTTAGACAGATTTGAAATACAAAATATATCTTCCCCCAATGATTGAGACCAGACTTTTTTCTTTACCTCCTGAGTCCTGAGTGGAAATGCTAAAGAAGCAGATAAAAAAAGATTCATAGGCCAGAGGAGATAGAAGAAACACTAAAGCACCCATCAAGATCAGGCAGTACAGTGGAAAGCATGCTGGATTGAAAGTGGGAGGACTTGGGTTCAAATTCTGGCTCTCCTACTTACTACCTGTGGGATCCTAGGCAAGCCACTTCAACATCTTGGGACCTCAGATGCCTCTTTTGTAAACTGAGGCAGTTGGTCCTTATGACCCCCAAGGACCATTTCAATTAGAAGTCTACATTATTAGTCTCACTCTCAAATTTTGCAGAGAAAGGAACCAAGAGCCAGAGAGGGAAGGGCCTTGCCTGAAGCTATACATTGAGTTTGTGACAGAGCTGAGATTACAATCCTGGGCTCCTGCCTTCCTATCTAAGATTTTTTCTTATCCATGATATACTCAGATTGAAATATCCCAATTCCAGGAGGCATGCTTTTGACCAAATATATTGCTAGGCATGTTCAGGGCTCTACTTCATAAGCCAATCCTCTGTATCTTTCCCCATCTCTGCTCTGATTTCCTAAGCAGTCCAGATGCTGTTACTATGATAGGTAACTGGGGCTAGGGCCCAGGATACCACCAACCAGGGTAGTGTATTTCTTCTCTCCAAGTGTGTAAGCAATTCCACCCCAAGGTAATCTAGAGATTGCTATCCCTGCCTGTTATGGGCTGATCAGTCTGCTTAATGGATCTCCTTACAACTCCCATGCCCAAGTATATGACTTTCTAGAGCTGGAATTCTCGTAGTAGGCCTTTGGGGAGCCAGGGAGTCACCTGCACACCATAATGAGACATCAGAGGAGGACTTCACTTGAGGTGCTGTTTTTATGTGAGGCACAAAGCAAATCCTGTAAGGATAGCACCTCCTCCTCCCCCAAGGGTATCGGCATCCATCACTTCCTTATTATCATATTCATGATTGGGCTGTCCTCTGTGCCCATGCTACACCTACCCTTAATAAGAGTTTCACCTCAGATGAAAGAATTCTTGGTTATGGCTAGTCTCAGTCCCCACTCTCTGCTGCTTACCACTCATTTCTCACCAACTGTGGGCATTGTATAGAATTAAAAACTAGAAAGAAGCTTCACAGGTTATCTGGTCCAACTCACAGTTCAGGTAATAAACACTAGAGTCAGATTCAAGTGTAAGACCTCAGGTTCCTCATCTGTAAAATTTGGGTTAAATAAAAAATGATGACCTTCCAGCTTTCAAATCTATGATGTCATGATCCTTTTTTCAAAGTCTGTGTTCTTTCCCTTATACCTCCTTTCCCTGGCCCCAACACAGTATTTCTCTTCAGACTGATATCTGTGTCTTCTCACTCTGGGTGCCCCTCTTTTGGCAGCAGGGGTCACCCAGAGGGAAGAGTGTGTGCTGTTGATTGAGTGGTGATTATAAGTGGAAAGATTTGTTAAGAACTAACCAATAGCTATCTGTGCGGAAATTTTAAGAGTAACCACCTTAAGGTGACAATACCACATTGTCATAAAACCCAACAAGTATGAGGAATGTAAAGAAATGTGGCATGATCTTTATGAAATTGTATCAAGGAAAAATGAGGGATGGGCAAACCCGAAGAATGGAGGACAACCACCATATGAGAGGAGAAGTGAATAAGGACAACTAGACAAAGAAGACTGATAAGGATCAGAGGGAGAGACTGAAAAATGCTACCTTGGGCCTTGAAATTAATTAATGGCAATATATGTATATATACATATTATATTTTATATACTATATAGAAATATCATATATAATTAATGAAAATATAAATTGGTAAAAGCAAGCTTAGTCAGTTGTAATGATGTTCAATGTTAAACTTTTAGTAAAATATCAAAAAATTTTCAAAGATCAAATGGCCAAAGATGGCAAAAACCAAAGTGATGTCATATAGCTAATCTAGGCATCATCTTGATCTCTTCCTGTTCACGTTATCTGGACAAAAGCTAACCTATTTCATAGGTCATGGAAAAGGGGAAGATGGGGATGGAAAGAAATCACTACTTTTTTCTTATTTACTGTCCTATTCTGGTGCTGGGGGTCAAATCCTCTCTGAGGCATAAGAAAAGGGGTAGGATTTGCATTCTTTCTTTGTCCCTCCTATCCCCAGCCTTTAGCCAAGTTCCTAGCACAGAGTGAGTACTTGATAAATGCTCGTAAATGGATTCATTTCTAAGAAAATATTTCTGAAGCTGTCCTGGGCTTGAGAAATTCTCAGACTCTACCAGTAGAGAGCAGACTTGTTGCTAGTGAAAGGATTTGTGGGGTGGGAAGGACAAGGCCAAAGGAGTGTCTCATGTCAGATTGCCCTAAGCAGGGTGAGGACCCAACCACATTGTATGTTTCTGACTGAATAAAATCTCTAGGACTACATTCAGTCTTGTGAAATCTGGCAACAAATAAGGCATCCATCTGTCCTTAAGACAACCCCATAATAACTATTCTGTGAAGGACATCTCCAAAGTGGTAACTATAGGTCAGGACAGAGCCTCTACACTCAACCCCAGTGAGATCTCTTTGAAAAGAAAAATATCTAGGTAGACACCAAATATTAGAGGTCCTACACAGCTTATATACATAGCAATCTGGACGGGAGGGGAAACAAAGATTCCCTACACTCACATTCACATACACACACACATTATATGCACTCAAAAATGTATGTTGATTCATGGTGTCAACTACACCCTGGACAAGTCTTCTACTTCCCCTTTCTAAACTGCACATGGATCCCAGACTATTTCCTAAGTCCTCACCTATGCACTTACAGCAGATGGTCCAGTCTCTTCACTGAAGACACAAAGGCCATCCACTGAACCTTCTGCAGTTCTGTACGAGGTTCCAAAATTGTACTGTTTCCTCATCTGCTCCCTCTTCCATCCCTTTGGTCACAGAGTAATAATGACTCTTACTTCTTCATAAGCCTAATTCTTGTCTTCCTCTCATTCCCAGGACCTTACTCCACCACTCATCCTTTCTTGTACACCTTCAATCTCTCCATCTCCACTGGTTCCTTCTCTTCTGCCCATAGACACATATGTCTCCTCAGTCCTTAAAAAAAATCAATAACCTTGACTACTCTACCCTTTTTGGCTACTTTCCCATCTTTCTGTTTCTCTTCCTTGACAAACATCTTGAAGAAGTCTTTTGTATCCTGATGCCCTTCTCTTTGGCCACCAATTGGCTGCAGCTATTCTTTTCAAAGACACGAATGACTTCCTAATGCCTAAATTCAATTGCCTTTTTTCAGGGCTCATTCTTCCTGCTCTCTCCATAGCATAGCCCATCTCCAAAGCATTCCTTACCTCCCTCCTCCTAGCCATTCTGTAAACCTTACAAAGCCCCTACTGTGTGCGCAACACTATTCTAGGGTGCTGGGAGAGAAAGTTCAGCTGAACCATCGTCCCGAATCTCCCTCTTCCCTTAATTTCAGAGATGCCATATTCTCGTGATTCTTTTCTTTTCTCTCTCTCCCCATTCTTTCTCTCCATCCCTTGCTGGCTCCTCATCAATGAGCCAACAACTATTTTTTGAATATCTCTCATGTACAGAGGCAGGTCACAAATATGAAGAATTAAAGAAGCCCTATTTTCAATGAAAATTCTACATTCCAACAGGGGGTACCAATGATGTATACAGGTATATAAAGAGGCTAAACTCAAAGAAATAGAGTAGTTAAGTACAAGGGAGGGGGGCACTAGCAGTTAGGGAGATCTGGGAAGATGCTGTGCAGAAGGTACAGCTAACTCTAGGCACTGAAGGAAGAGAGGACTAGTATGAGGTGGAGATGCCACAAGAGCCATTCCAGGCCTGGGCTAAAGACACAAAGAAGAAAGGCAGAGTATTTGGGGTGAAGAACAGAGAGGAAGTCAATTTGGTTGGAATGTAGGATATAGGAGGGGGAGTAATGGAAAATGGGGCTGGAGAGAGAAGAGGAGTCTAGGTTGTGAAGGGCTTTAAAAGCTAAACTGAGGCATTTCTATTTTGATCCTAGAGGCACTAGGGAGCCACTCTTATTGAATGAGGAGAGTGATATGAATGTAGTTATGCTATGATTTAACTATAATTAAAGGAAGACAATTCCAGTAGATGTGAGGAGGATGGATTGCAGTGGGACAGGGGTAACTGAACTAAGGGTATTAATTTGGACACAACTACAATAAGCTAAGGGAGATGTGATGAGGGTCTCACATGGGGTTAAATGTTGTGGAGGTAGAAACGGCCAGATCTGGTGAGTGACTGAACGTGTCGGGTGTGAGGAAAGAAGAACACAAATGAGGACACAAGTTGTGAGACCAGAAGGATAGCAAGGCCTTTGACAGAAATTCTGACGTTTGGCAGAGCAGTGGTTTGGAGGTTGAGGGAAGTAAGGTGACAAGTTCAGTTTTGGTGACATCAAGTTTGCAATATCACCAGGATATCCAGTTTGAAATGTCCTGTGGGCAGTTTATGATGCAGAACAGAAGCTCTGGGGAGAGATTGAAGTTGAATGTATAGATCTGGGAGCTGTTGGCATAGCGATGATAATTAAACCCACAGGAGGGAGAGGGAGAAAAAAAGGGGAGAGAGAGGGGGAGAGAGGGGGGGAGAGGGAGAGAGAGAGAGAGAGAGAGAGAGAGAGAGAGAGAGAGAGAGAGAGAGAGAGAGAGAGAGAGAGAAGAGAGAGAGAGGAGAGGGAAGAGAAAGAAAGACTACAGATAACAAGAAGAGGGCCTCAGTCAGAGTCCTGGATCATGAGATAGATGATGAACTGGCAAAGTATATCAAGAGGAGCAGAAGTCAGAGGAGTAGGAGGAGAACCTGGAGAGAGTAATGTCAGTAAATACCTCAGAAGAGGAAGTACCTAGAAGGAGATTGTAGCCAACGGTGTCAAATGCAGCAGAGAAGTCAAGAAAGATGAGGACTGGGCAGATATGGCACTGAAGAAACCAAAGAACAGTTTTGAATGAGTATTGAGGTTGGGAACCCATCCTTCAAAGGATTAAGGAATGACAACAATGAAAGAAAATCAGAGTTCTAGATGTTTTTTTCCTCAAGGCCCTGGACTGGGATCTCTTTGTGCTGTCTTGGAAAGTTTAGGATCATAGGATCTGAAATCTAGAGTTAGAAGGAACCTCGTAGGCCATCTAGTCTAAGCCTCTTATTTTACAGTTAAGGTAAACTGAGGCCTGAGAAGTAAAACATCCACAAACAGCAAGCATTGGAGGTGAATTTGAAGCCAGGACCTTGGACTCTACACAAGATACCTCTGCTTGCTCTCCTCTGAGGCTCTTCCAAAGCCTTCTCAGTCTGGTTTCCAATGCCATCATTCAGTTCAAATTGTCATCTCCAAAGTTGTCAACAGTAAAACTAGAACCAAGATTTTAAGTAAATACTAGAAGGACCAGGCACATTTTTAATCTTCAAAATATAATTTCAAAAATTTTAAAATATAATTTCTCCTATATGTGCAAATGTACCTTAAATACAAATGATTACAAGTGGATATTATAATTTTACTTTGAATTAAACATTTCCCTCCTACCACCTATATTTTCCTTGGTTAATGGATTAAAACAATCCATTGTATCAATCAACATAATTTGACCCTTTGAAGCATTCTTAAACTCTGGTCCTTCCACCAATTGCTACATCCAATAGCTTTTTCTCAGTGGTCTTCTAGGAGTCTCTGCAACATTTGACACTGTTGATTACCCTCTCCTTCTGGATGCTCTCTCCTCTCCAGGTTTTCATGACATCACTCTCTCCTGATTCTTCTTTTATCTGACTGCTTCTTCTCAGTCTACTTTGCTGGTTCTACACATCCATGTTAGGCCCACTAACTATGACTGTTGGGACCTTCTTTTCTCTTGTGGTGATATCATCTCTTCCCACAAGTTCAATTACCAGATTATTCTCCAATTTACATATCCAGCCCTCATCTTCTCTCCTGAGTTTCAGTCCCAGATCATCAACTGTCTCTTGAACATTTCAAATTGGCTGTCCCACAGGCACCTCAAATTCAGCACATCGAAAACAGAACTCATTATCTTTTTTCCCCAAACTCCCCCTCCTTCTTCCCAACCTTCCTGAGATTGTCTGAGCACCTCAATCCTCCCACACAGGCATAAAACCTTGGTATCTTTCACTTTCGTCATCCTTACTCATTTCCAATCTATCAACAAATCTTGTCCTGTCAACCTTCACAACATCCTTCTATCTCTCTGTCCCTCTCCCTCTCCCTCTCCCACCACTCACACAGTGACACCACTCTAGCACTCTAACTCGGGCCCTCATCGCCTTTTGCCCGGACTATGGCGACAGCCTTCTAAATCGTCTTTTGCTCAATGCTCTTTCCAGTCCAATCCTCCCCTCAGTTGCCAAGGTTATTGTTCTAAAGCATAGGTCTGACCATGTCACCTGCCTTACTCAATGAGCTTCATGGCTCTCTCTTACCTCCAGGATCAAATATAAGCTATCACCTGATCCCTTCCTACCTTTCCAGTCTTCTGACCCTCTACTCTCCTTTCCTTGCCATACTCCACAATGAAACAACACTTGCTCACTTGCAATTCAATCAGTATGATACTCCATCTCTAGCCTTTGAGCCTTTGCATTGACTAGCACAAATAGCTGAACCTTTCAGGGGTGTTGTGAAGCCTCAAATAAGAAGACTACTATAAACCACATTACAAACCTTAAAGCACTATATAAATGTTTATTATTGCTATCATTAACCTCTAGTCACCAGATCTCCAGTCCGGTGATGACTTCATTTCCTGACAGAGCTCATGGCATGTTTATAGAACAATGCAGTGACTGCTAGCAAATGTTTAAGAACCAGGTAAGGGGAGGGGAGGAAATGTATACACACATACTTTTAAGCTAAATCTGCTTTATTAACAGGTGCTTAATTCTAGATATTCAAGACAACAAGATATCAAGCCTTAAGGAGCAGAACCAGGAGAACTTTGTACACAGTAACAGCCACAGTGTGTGAGGAATTTTTCAGTAAGACTTAGTCCTTTGTAGCAATGCTAGGACCTAAAGCATTTCCAATGGACTTTTAAGGCAAAATGCCTTCCACATTCAGAGAAAGAACAATGGAATTGGATCACAGAATGAAGCAGACCATTTACTTTTGTATTTTGTTTTGTTTCATTTTATGATTTCTCCTATTCGTTTTAATTCTTCTATTCAACATGACTAAGGTAAAATTGTATTTAATAGAAATGTATGTATAGAACCTATGTAAGAGTGCATGCTGTCTTGGGGAGGGAGTGGGGAGGGAGGAGAAAAAAATCTAAGATATATAGAGGTGATTGTAGAACACTTAAAACAAATAAAATAATTATTTAAAAAAATAAATATTTTGGATAAAAAGAAATCAAGCCTTGATTTCTGGAGATTATGGATTTCTGAGGTGTAAATGCTCTTTGAGCCTGCCTCTTATAATCCCAGGCTACCTCCAATCTTGTCTACTCCAGGGAGACTTTCCCAGACCTACCAGCTGGAAATATCTTCCCCTCTCAGAATAATTCCCAGCTCTTCTATCATGCTGGTACCAAGTTGTTTATGCTCTCTCCCATTAAAATGGGAGCTCTAAGAGGACAGGGTCTGGTCTGGGTTTTTCATTTCTTTTTTGCCTTTGTGACTGCAATGCTTACCACAATGCACTGCCCATACTAGCTGACTTGCTTTGAACCTAGGGCAAATGCTTCTTCCACAGCTCCACCCTGCTTCCCTCACTTTCATTCACTCCCCTAGCTTTAACCTACTCCTCTCTGGAGGTGATTCCCAAAGTTGATTTTTTTTTAGCACATGACCCAAATTTTGAGCTCTGGACCCACTCAGCCCTCCAGGTGACTACTGGCCACTCCCCCAGCATGGCCCACTGGCACTTGGAACTCACTAGACTCCAAGTCAAGCTTATTCTAGTCTCCTCCCCCACCTCTTCTTCCCTCTGACTTCTTCTGGCAGCAACAGCTATCACCCCATTTCCCATGTTTCAAACCTAGGGGTGAATTTGGACCAATTCATCACCTTCACTTCTCATAACCAGTTAGCACATCCTGTTGATCCCAGCTCACTGACATCTCTTGCCTTCATTCCCAATTCTCTGTTGCGAGTGCCACTATTGTTTGCTACAACTCTCCTGGACTAACGCAAAAGCTTCCTGACAGGTATTCTTACCTCTGCTCTCTCCAAGATCCAATCCATCGCTCATCAAACTGACAGAGTAACCTTCTTCTTATATTGATCTAGTCATGCCACTGCCATGCTCAAGCATCTTCAATCTATGATTTATGATCTAAGTTTATTACCATGGCATTTGGGGACACTGTGCATCAATAATGCTAAGCAGAGCACCTCACAGAAGGTTTTGAGTATGTGGCATTTGAGGATGCTAGGTCTTTGCCCAAATCCTCACAGGACCAGAGAATGCTAAAAACTGGAGGACCATAACAGGTGTCACCTTCACCATTCCCATTATTTTATAGATAGGGAAACTGAGGCCCTGAGAGAGGAGGGGATTGCCCAGAGCCACCTAGTTCAATAGTTACAATGCCATGAATCCATCCTAAGAACCTGGACTCTTGGACCTCAGGCTCCTTTTCGTGGATTTCAGGGATGAAGGCTGAGGGATGTGCTTACTTCTCTCAAACCACGTGAGACTTTCCCAGGAGAAGGGAGAGGTTTGATTTCCCATCCTCAAGAGAGGAGTAATCAGACAGTAATGACTGAGACTGAACTCTTCCAGAACAAACAGTGAATTTAAATGGGTCTCTGGATACCAAACAGGGCAGTTGCAATTAAAAGAAAATAGCATCTAAATTCCTCAACTTGGGGGCCTCAAAGGATCTGCCCCCATGAGTTAGGTTTCAAGAAAGCTTGGGAAACTTCCATCTCACTCTTCAAATTTAATCTTTCGGACTGAGAGTGCCCATTTTGGTGCATGTCTCATCCAGGGTCTTTCTGGAGAACATCCTACAGGCCTTAGCTTTTGTTTGTTTGGCCGTTCCTTTTTTCTTTTGGTTTTGGTGGTTCTTGACCATAAAATTCCTTAACCCTCACCCTCATTTTCTGCCATTTTGGAACCATCACTGCAGGAGCAGAAGAGGGTCCCACAGGTCTAGTTCTCATCATGTCAATGGTTGCTAATGTCAAAGAATTCATCATCAAGTGATCATGAACATCCCTATAATCAGGCTGTCCTCAGAAAGCAAAGAACATTGGAGTCAAAGGACCAGGACATGAATCAGAACTCTACTTGTAAATTATCATTACCTGCATAACCTTGGGTAAGTAGTTTTACTTCCCTGGGCCTCAGTTTCCTCATCTATAAAATGACAAGGCTGAATTTGGTGATCTATTAGAAGCCATCAAGTGCTAACTCTGTGGTCCCATGTTCTTATCACCAGGATGAGACACAAAGCTTATCTAGCACAGTAAAATTTGTATACCTCTAGTAGCTTAAAAATTTTATTGGTAAGTTGGCAAATGATAAAAATTGAAATGATTAATGTTAGAGGGAAAGGAAGGGGAAGTAAGGAAAGAAACATTTATATAGTACCTAAAATACGCCAGGCACTATGCTAAGTGCTTTATAAATGTGATATCTCATTTGATTCTCATGACTTTTACCCCCAATTCACAGTTGAGGAAACTGTTGATTCTCATGACTTTTACCCCCAATTCACAGTTGAGGAAACTGAGGCAGGCAGAGGTGAAGTGACTTACTGAGCATCACACAACTGGGAAGTGTTTAAGGTTGGGTTTGAACTCAGGTCTTTCTAATTCCAGGCCCACCAGTGCTCTACCCACTGTGCCACCTATCTGCCCTAATAAGTGCACTAGCTGTTGGTAGAGCTATGAATTGATTCTATCATTTTAGAAAGAAAATGTGACTTAAATGTTTATACCCACAGAGCCTGCTCCTAAGGATATGCCCCCAAAAAATCAAAGAGAAAAGGAGAGGTTCCAAATACACAGACATATTCATAGCTACACTTTTTGTGGTAGTAAAGAACTGGAAAGGCAGTATATGCCATCTACTGGGGAATGGCTAAACAAATCATGATACACGAGCATAATGGAATATTACTGTGTTAAAAGAAACGTTATATCCAGTGAATACAGAGAAACATGCTATGACTTGTATGAAATGATAAAACGTAAAGTAAGCAGAAGCAGGATAAATGATATACACAATGACTACAAGAGAGTAAGTGGAAAGGATGACAGCTAGAAAGCAATCACAAACTCAGTATTGCAAAATTACAATAGCCAAGCCGGAAACTAATGAAGAGATGGGAGGTGGGTAGAAATGTGCTCATAAATGTTTAACAACCAGCTCATTTACCAATCATCTTTAAGTTTAATTTGCATTATAATATTTTCTTCAGTCTAGACAATCAACAGAACAATAAATCAAACTCTGACTTGTAATGTTTGCTGGTTTCTGTGTTGTAAATGCTCCTGTTGAAAATTTAACAATCAGCTAAGGAGCTGGTTTGAGCTGGCTCCAGCACATTCCTGGAGGTGGGAGATTATGAGAATGGAATACTATGCATGTCAGACTTTTTCAAAGTTAGTTTTATTGAACTATTTTTTTTTCCCTTTTTCATTCTTAGTTAAAAGGGATCATTCTCTGGGGAGGGCAGGAGGATATACCGGGAAATGTTGGTGATACAAAACCTAAAGATATAAGCAAAATTTTGTTTTAAAAAGTAAAACATTAACTGATAAGAAAAAAGAATGCTGTGAATTCTGTGGATGCTGTGAAATTCTAACAATACTGCCCCTCCCCCAAAATGCTGTATTAGCAGTGACTTAGTAGAGGTGGGGGAACTATGGGTATGGAACATTTCCTGTAATATCAGACTTGATGTACTTATTACTTTGAATTTGTTGAATTGTTCATTATTTTCTCTTTTCTGTTCTTTGTTATAAGGGGTGGCTTCCTGGGATAAGGTGGAGGAAATGCTGGGAGATGTCAGGAATATACAAAATGAACACTCAAAATGATCTATGATCTCATTGATTCAAGAGTTCTCTCCGTTGATGCTATTTTAACCTGATCATCCTACAGCTTCCAGTTTTAGTCTACATCCTCTCAAAAATAAAAGATATCAATTAAAAATATTTTTTTAAAAAAGAAAGCTTTGCTAGAAGCTATATGCGCAACCTCAAGACACCATGGAACTCTAAGTCTTTGCCAGGTAGCAGTCAGCATCCCCTCCCTGGGCCTCAGTTTCCCTAGTTGGACAACAAGAGGGCCAGACTAAATTATCTCTCCTTCAGGTCTCTTTAGGCCTGAACCTTTCAAATGAAACAAAGTGATTAAGTGGCTTTTAGAAGTGGAGGGAGGCAGAGTTGCTGAGCCTGTGGAAACAGCAGCTGGAGCCACCGGACAAAGGGGGCCATTGGGAGCAGCTGAACACCTAGGCAAGATGACCTTGGCTAGCCCCGTATCTAGAGGCACCACTCACATCAGCTCACACTCCCCTTTCTAGCCTCATCTCTGGAGGGGCCACTCACATCATCGTGGTGTGGCATGTGGGCCTGCATACACTCAAGTCTAGGCTGAAGCACTCCAACTCACAAAACAAAGGCCCCTAGGTTAGGCCCACTTAAGTGTATGATTGTGCTAACGAAATTAATCAGTTGCAGCCCCAGTCTGGGAGCAGCAGGGAAGCTTTACAAAATGGTAGCATTTAAAAAGTGACTGCTGGAGAGAGACGGGCAAAATGCAATCAAGGATGAAATAAAGTCAAACAAGAACAGGTTCAAAAAAAACCTCTCCGCAATCAACTGTCAATAGCACCTTCGAAAGCAGGGAAAATGCAGATTATAGGAGGCCTAATGAAGAGGGTCTTTCAGGGACTGACTGCCTTTCTTTTGTTGTTTTTTTAACAGCATTGATTCTTATAAATCTAGCAATAGATAAATGAGAGTGTGCAAAAATGGTTCTCACTAAAGAGTGTTAATATGCTTCTGGTTGTACACAGCTCAGTAAACCTGAACTGCTTACATGAATGCCAGCTACCAGTGAAAGTAGCAGCAGCTACAGTATAAGCGGTGATCATGGCAGTCTCAGGCCCAGAGAGTCCATGTATTCTGGGAAATCGCTTGGTAGGGAGTGAGACTCTTGGCACTCTGCTACGCTGGTCTTGGATTGTAAACAGTATCCATCCACTCTTGGGTCCACTCTGGAAGTCTTTCCAAATTAGAGTTCTGCTGGCAAAGCCTTCAAGAAGCTGGGACCATCTCCATAACTCCTGACAAAGTCACTGAGGAAGATCTTAATAGAGATGCCTTACAGAAAAAAGTCTCAATCTCTCTCTCTCCCTCTCTCTCTCCTTCCCTCCCTCCCTCTTTCTCTCCTTCTCTCTCAAGCTGGAAAGGATACATGTTTTGTACATGCCTCCTATTTCCTTCCCACATCTCACTTAAAATGCAAGTTCTTTCAGGGAAGGATTTGATTTGCCTTTATCTTCATATCCCTAGAACCTGGTACTGTGTTTGGCACATAGTAAGCAAGCACTAAATAAACGTTACTTCTTATTAGCTCTTATTATTATCAGAGAGTGGCTGCAGCACTTTTACATATGTTATTCCATTTGATTCTCACACAGCTCTAAGGTACACAGGGCATGGATTTCTTTTCTCACTTTACAGATGAAGAAACTATTTGCCCAGTGTCACACAGGAGTAAAGTGACAGGATCTGAATTCAAACCTAGGACTTCCAACAAACAAGTCAGATCACTGTGCTCTAAGCTATGCTTTGCTGCCTCTCAGTATATCCTGGCTTTGGCCAGAATGACCTTGCTTCATGACCTTGGGAAAGTCACACCTCTCTAGGCCTCTGCCTTCTTCTCTGTCAAATAAAGGGACTGAGCTAGAAGATCATAGGATCATAGATTGAGGCCTGAAAGGGACCTGAAGAATAGTTTAGTCCACCCACCCCCACACACACATTTTACAGATGAGTAAACTGAGGCCAAGAAAGGTGAAGCCATTTGCCCAATATTATGCAGCTAGAAAAGTGACAAGAACATGTGGTCTTTCCATGCAAACCAAAGTCGGTCCACTATGCTCTGGCCTAGGGTTTGCCCACCTTTCACTAGCTTGGGCTCCTGACAAGAACTAACTTGTACAATCTTGGGCAAATCATTTGAATTCTTCAAGCCTTGATTTCCTCCTTTATCAAATGAGGGGACTGTACCAGATCATTTCCAAAAATCGCTCCTGTTTGATCTCTGCCCTGATGTTCTGCATCTTAGGGAAAAGCTCAGGTATATGACTGGGATATTTAGATTTTAATTTTGATATCCCCCCCTTCTCCCAAGATCTGAGTGTTGGGTTTTGTATCAAATTAGGTACTAATTGTGCAAACCTAGGACAGGAAAAGCCTGGCTATGTCATGGGCCTGGTGGTCATTTGAAATTCTTTCATTTACGTTTGAACAGTCCTGACTTTTGTCCCATTCTTGGTTCTAGCCCTCTGTGGGTATCTCTGGGGAGACTTCTTCCAGCACTTTCCAATTCCACAGCTAATAGACTTTGCCAGCAGCAAGCTTTGGGTGGTATTTATTGTACATTTTCTCTCCTGCAATTTTACCCAGTTCCTCCTTCCCTTGGCAGAGAAACCCCACTCTTCTAGAAATAGTCCTCAAAACAAGGGATTTGCTGAGCTTATTGGTCTAGAAAGGCAAAAAGAAAACAATAACTCATAATGATTTAGAACTTTTTTTATACAACAAGCCTGTAACATGAGCAGCACCAGAATGATGATTATGTCCATTTATAAGGGAAGAAACTGAAGCCCCAGGAGGTCAAGTCAAAGACTTTCCCAAGGTCACCCAGCAAGGCAGAGTCAAAGCCCTTGGAAGTATGGAGGTTTTCCATCTCAGGAAGAAAAAACTGGATGAAATTACTAGAAAGAAAATGCCTTGGTGATAGGAAAAGGCACCAACAAACACCAAAGCCATACATGATTAAACACAATGTTTGATGCATCTATGACCTTCTTGATGTGGGGTACTCCCTCCAATGGTGCAAATCACAATCCACTAGCCTATATCCATTTCCAGAAAGACGAGGATCCATGAACTTTCCAAGACTCTTGGCCCACTTCCAATCAGTCCAGAAGCCTGGTTCCTCTTATAATCCCTCCTCTTCATGCTCCAAGGTATTCCTAGTCCATCCTGAGCCACCACAAAATACGGGAGTGAGGAGCTAAGTCAATCTGCAGCCCAGACCTTCAGTTGTACACTATAAGTGGCCCCCACACACAGGGATACAAGCATGATACAAAAGAAAGAACTCCACACTTGGGCACTTAGAGTCACGGCATCCAAGATCAAATCCTGGTTCTGTTCTTTATTGCCTGTGTGACCCTAGGCAAATCACTTCCCCCTCTCTCTGTCTCAGTTTCCTCATCTGTAAATGAAGGGACTGGACAACGTGATATCTCTCTGATTCTTTTCAGGTCTAGATCTTTGATTCCCCTATGATCCCTTTCCAAGATAATAGGATTTTCTGGTCTATCCCTTGTTACAGTGGGCTCCTCCTCATTGGAGAGCTACAAGAAAAGGCCGGATGCCTCTTGTTAGTAGTGTGATGGAGCAGATGTTTGTTCAGGCTGGGTTTCAATCAGAGGGCCCCTGAAGATCCTTTCAGCTTGGAGCATCTTGGTTTCTCAGATCCTTCTTGGACTGAGCTGGAGTAATATGTAGGTAGATCATGGGTTTCAATGTGCACCAATAGCTCTAGGAAATGTTCACACTTGCAGGCTGGTGAGTCCAGAAGAAGTACAGTGAGGTCTCATGAAAGAGTACCCAGGGTTGACAGCCCATTCATTTATCAGCTTGGAAATTCAGCCCCATGGGAGCCAGGAATGACATGAGCTGACATTAAAGGGGAAAATGCTACACTTGGACAATTAGAACCATTTGGAGGGAGGATGAAAAAGAATATGAGAGGAAATGAGAAGGGGAGAAAAGGTAAGTGAGACTAACTCAGCTTGGGCAGTCACAAAACCAGAATCTGCAGCGGTTTTTTTTTTCAAAGGCCAAGATGAACAGCTTTGGGACTTTCACAAAACCTTGAGAAGGATAAAAAAAAATTCACTCCTCAGAATTCATAAGCCCTGTATTTTCTGTCTTCTCTTTCCTTTGTGGTCTTCAAAGATTTCCAAAGCAGTTATCTTAGATTGTTTTGTGGCATAGAGGAAGAGAATGGAAGGAGGAGAGAAGGTAACAGGAAGAGGGAGGGAAGGACAGGGGGGATGCGGGAAGAAGGAGAGAGAAGGAAGAAAGGAGAGGGAGAGAGAAGGAGAGGGAGAGAAAAGAAGAAAGAGAAGAGAGAGAGGAGGAAAGAAAGAAGAGAGAAATGGAGAGGGGAGGAGGGGGAAAGAGAAAGAGAGGAAGGGAGAAAAAGAAAGAAAGAGAGAGGGGAGAGGGGGAGAGGGAGAGAGGGGGAGAGGGAGAGAGGGAGAGAGGGAGAGAGAGAGAGAGAGAGAGAGAGAAAGAAAGAAGAAAGAAAGAAAGAAAGAAAGAAAGAAAGAAAGAAAGAAAGAAAGAAAGAAAGAAAGAAAGAAAGAAAGAAAGAAAGAAGAAAGAAAGAAAGAAAGAAAGAAAGAAAGAAAGAAAGAAAGAAAGAAAGAAAGAAAGAAAGAAGAAAAGACAAGCAGCTATCCCCACCTTCAGGGCTCCTTGGGAGTAGCCAGGTCTCCCTATTGCTGTCTCTACTGTTTCCTCCTCCACTCTGAATTCTGTTTGCTTCCTGCTGTCTGATGGTGTCCACAAGGCCCAGGGCAAGGATGCTTTCTCCCTTCCAGTAATGACTCCATTGTCACAGTTTCCCTCACATACTTGTCTCCAAGGATGCATTGAGAACACAGAGCCCCTGAAAAGTCCTTGCTCTGGCTCCAGAGCCAGAGATTTCAGCTCTGCTATTGTGGGCAAAGCTCCTCTGTGTGCCATATACACTGGTTCCTGGGGCCTAGGAAATGAATGAGTTGGGCCTAGGGAAAGGATCCCCAAGTCAGGCTCCTTTTGGAACCACAGTTCTACTTTTCTCAGAATATCAGATGGTGAAAGAAGGCAACATAAGAGCCAAGACTCCTCCCTCAATTGTACACACCATGAAGACACCATGCTGGGGTCAGGCCTTTGCTCCTCACCTCCTCTGTACTTATGGAGCTGAAGTACCCATATTCTTCAAGGCCCAGCTCAAGTCCTAACTCTCCAGCTGGGAAAGCCAGGCCCAGCATCTGCCTCCTTTTAATTCCTGTAGCCTTTACTATTTGTAGAATCCAGGGTCACAGCCAGGCTATGAATAAAGCCTTCCTGCTTCTGAGGCCATCTTTCTAATGCAGTGATCAGGTTCCCTGCCTCCTAGTCCTCCAATATACGTAATATCAGACCTGTGATATCATCAGTATAGGGAACTTCCAGCAATGAAACAAGGTGGGGCAGAGCCAGTGTGTATAAGTCAGGATTGGAACAGAGGTTTTTGGACTCTACAGACAACTTTCTGCCCATTAAATTGTGCTATGTCTCTATGAATTCTCTTCCCTCTCCTTCCCCTGCCTCTATGGAGAGAGAGAGAGGAAATACATACATACATACATATATACATACATATATATACACACATATACACATACATATATACATATATACATATATACTATGTATTACATATATACACAAGCATAATACATATATATGTAATATATCAATATTGATCTATGTCCATACACACAGATATATATTTTATAGACACATATATAATATATGTTAAATATATTGATCTATGTTCATACATATGTATATATATACACATGCACATATATATGTAAAACACATATCTCTATATATTGCTGGAGAGAATGCAATCCATCTGCACATGTGTAACTAGAATGTAAGCCCTTCAGGGGTCAGAGCCCTATCCTAGCCTTTTTTGGTATCCCCCACACGTACACAACACAAGGTCCTCACTAAATGCTTGTTGATTAGAATGACCCCCCACAGTGCGAAGCTCTCTGTCTTCCCTCCTTCCCTCCCTCCCTCTTCTGTATCTCCTAAATACAATTCACAGATTTGAGTTTTCAGAAAGCCTTGTTTCTTCTGACCCTTGGTTTGGATTTGAATCTCATTACCAAGGCTAAAGGCTTGGACAAACTCTGGCTCTGGAGAGAAGAGCCTAGCTGGGGGGAGGGAGAACCTGCCTGTCAGCTGCCCTTCTCCCTCAGTTTCAGGCCCAAGCCCTGGAAATCCTTCCTGAAACACTACAGATCTGTTTTCCAGAGATCCAAATCCTTGCCAAAACTCTGAAAGAAGGAGGTTCCCCCAAACAGAATGCAGCCCTTCTGTCCCCTTAGTCATCATATCTTTATGAGTCATTCTGCTTCCACCTCCCCCCCCACCCCCATCCCACAAATGAGTGGCCAAACTTTGAGCCTAGAGGCCCCCTCTGATGCCTCATTCCTGGAAAGGAGATGACCTTGGGTTTTGAAAGAGTATACCAGTAAGGCCTAAGCTGTGGACAGACTTACACCAAGCTGAAAGGTTTTTTACAGGCCCCTTGATGAGCTGAATACGTCTTCTGAAGACCAGCCTAGTGATACGCACAGAGGTTTATCACCACCAGGCTGGCCACCAAAGGAGTCAGCATGGGGGAAGACATGGAACTTGGAATCAGGAAGACCTGAGGGCAAATTGTGCCTCAGACGCTGACTGGCTGTGTGACCCTGGGCAGATCAGGTAAGCCTCTAAGCCTTAGTTTCCCCATCTAGAAAATGAGGGAGTTAGGTGGACTCAGTGACTTCTAAGTTGGGGCTTTCCAGCTCTATGTCTCTGACTCTATGATACCTGTGTGACTCAGGAGAAGTCACCAAACCTACCTGGGGCTCAGTGTCTTCCTCCATAAAAATGGAGGGCTAGAACCCAAATAATCTCCATGTTCCCTTCCAGCTCTAGAGCTATGATCCTAGATCATTTGACTTCTCTCAATCTCAGTTTCCCCCTCTATAAAATGAGGGAAGTGAACTAACAGCATGTGAGGTCAGTTGTGGCTCTAAATCTTAGAGTCTGTTCCTTCAGGTGTCCTTGATGTGGGAAGTCCCTCCACCCTGGCTGATCCCAACCCATCCTCATGCCTGAGCATATAGCCTTCTCAATGTGGGGTGGGGGGGTGGAGAGGGAGGGTGGGAGAGAATCTGGAACTCAAAATTTTAAAAATTACTAATGTTAAAATTGTTTTTACATGCAATTATCGAAAAGATTTTTTAAAAGATGATGAACTGTAGATAAAACCTTCTGTGAAGCCTACATGCAAAGCATTGCCCTCTTGGTATGGGCCCTGCCAGAGCTTACTAGGCACTAGCATGACCTTTGAGAGCCTGGGGTTAACCTCCATGTCAGGAAGAGGCATCAGAGACCTTCAGGAGATGATGTTTAAATTATATTTATGTATAGACGTATTCCAAGCCAAGAAGTCACCCCAGAACAGAGGGCTCTCAATCCAGACTCCCAGAGACTCAGTTTCTTCTAGTGGGTGGCAGTGGGTCTTCCCCCAAAGAGTAGGGTAAGGCTTTCTCTCTCAGAACCTAGCTACAGGGCTCACCTCTCGGATGACATTTCACCTATTCTGGAAGGACTTTCTGAGTACCTAGTTTATTTACATGTCTCCCCCCACCACACACACACATTGGAAAGTAGGCTCCATCAGGGCACCATTTTGCTTCATTTGTATCCCCACAATACTTGGCACAATGCCTGGCACATAGTAAATCCTTAATAAATGCTTGTAGATTGACTATCACAGAAAAAAAAACAAAGCAAAATCTCTAAAACAAAGTTTAAGCATGGATCATGCTTAGGATCTCCCCAAAATATGCCTAACAGAAAGACAGAGAGAGGGGAAAAGGTAAGAGCAGGGCAGACAGAGACAGAGAGAGAGAGACAGGGCCAGAGAGACAAAGATGATGGAGGGAAAAGAAGGAGTAGAAGAGAGGGAAAGCGTGGTACAGAAACAGAGAGCTCCCTGTACCAATAAAATCACAAACCCGGTTACCCACACACACACACACACCCCCCTAAAAAAATCCCAAGTTAACTGACTTTTCTTGGGGGTTCCAGAACAATCCACTGCATTGTTACAATGTTACAAGACAAAGTAGAGTAAGCAACCTTATAACATTTGTTCTTAGACCTAGACCAATAGGCTATTGGACTTTAGACATCACCTAATCGAAAAAGGAAAAATGACTTCTCTAAAGTTACATAGATATTTAGTGGTAAAAGTGAATCTAGAATCCAAGTTTCCTGATTCCCTTATAATTTTGGGGCTGGAACTTACAATATAATCTTTTTTTTTTATTTTTAGAGGAGGAAATGGAGGACCCAGGAAGAGAATTGACTTGTTCAAGGTCATACAGCTAGTATGGTCAAGATAGGATCTGGATTCAATTCTTCCTGACTCCAATAAAGACCTTTCACTACTATATAATGCAATTCTATGCATGTCATTGGTGTGATTGATTTGAGTCATGAGAGAGATGACTTAAAGAAACAACCTACTATCAAGTGGTAAACAAATCCTTAACAAGTAGTTAGGGTTGGTCCATTTTGTGAAAAGGTAGAGCCAGCTGAACATAACCATAGTGCTTTTCAACTACATCATGCCAGAGGGGAAATACCAGGATTTTACCAGCACTAACTGTACCTACTTTACAAAAAGCATTTATCAACAGTGGAACTAGGTTTGGGAAAACATTAATCCATTTGGATTCCCAACACCTACATCTCAGAGCTGTATCTAGGGAAGTAAGAGAAGGTCAATGGGGTTTTGGTCCAGGGCATCAAAACTCAGGTGCCATTAGATTTTCTCCCTGCGGTCACATGGTCACACACACACACACATACGCACGCATGTGCACATGCACTCACATGTGTATATAAATATATATGCACATATATGCACACACATACATATATACATATATATTATACATACCTACAC
Organism: Bettongia penicillata ogilbyi; assembly: GCA_023548195.1. Classification (NCBI taxonomy): domain Eukaryota; kingdom Metazoa; phylum Chordata; class Mammalia; order Diprotodontia; family Potoroidae; genus Bettongia; species Bettongia penicillata. Next base: position 14,263,888 of record JAJHZJ010000104.1, on the reverse strand, counting down.
ACAGATATACACAACTGATTTTGCCCCATATGAAAAAATTCTTAAGACTTATATGAACTGGGGGGCAGAGCCAAGATGGCAGAGGAGAAAGATGTATATACATTAGCGCTTCCACCACAGCCCACAAAGTACCTGTAAAAAGTGACTCACAACAAAGTCTAGAGCAGCAGAAGCCATAGAACAACAGAGTGAAAGAGATTTCCAGCCAAAGGTAACCTGAAAGGCTGACAGGAAAGGTCTATCCCACCAGATACTGTGCAGAGCAGAGCCCAGCCCTGGTCACACAGCATCAAGAGGAACAGGACTGGAACAGGCTTCTGGGGCAGAATCCCCAGCAGGGAGGGTCCCAGATCCCTCAACCTACAAGCTACAAAGAAAGCTTCAAAGGTCAGTGTGGGAAGGCTTTCCCAGCTGGGTGAGAGGAGACTGGGACCCCCAGCACTGGCTCCAGGTGGCAGTAGAAGCTGCAGCAGCAGCAGGCAGCTACCGTGGCCATGGAAGCAGCCTGGGTTCATTGTCCCAGCAGCTCAGCTTAAAGTCTCTGGGGTATTTCAGCATGGGATCTGAACCTCAGCTCTCAGTGGTGGCCCTGCCCCCACCTAAAGCCTGGGGGAATTGAGCAGCTGATTTGAAACTCAGCCCTGAGTAGAGGCCCCCACCCAAAACCCCTGGGGGAATTGAGCAGCTGATCTGAATCTCAGCCCTGAGCATGGTCCTGGGCAGAAAAGGAGCACTAAGATCCTGGTATTGACAAAGGATTCAGAAGACAAGTAACTGACTGGGGAAATGCCCAAAAAAGGGGAAAAAAAAAATAAGACCATAGAAGGTTATTTTCTTGGTGAATAGGTATCTCCTTCAATCCTTTTGGATGAGGAAGAACAATGAATACTGTCAGAGGAAGTCAAGGCATCTGCCTCCAGGACCTCCAGAATGAATATGAAATAGGCTCAGGCCATAGAACAGCTTGACAAGTGAGTCTGCAGCTTGCTAAAGGAGAACCAAAAAAATGCTGTGGAAAATAACACCTTTAAAAATAGGCTAACTCAAGTGGGAAAAGAGGTTCAAAAAGCCAATGAGGAGAAGAAGGCTTTAAAAAGCAGAATTAACCAAATAGAAAAGGAGGCTCAAAAGCTCATTGAAGAAAAGAGTTCTTTAAAAATAAGAGTGGATTTCAGGGAAGCTAATCACTATACTATAAACCAAGAAGTTACAAAACAAAACCAAAAGAATGAAAAAATAGAAAATAATGTGAAACATCTCATTGGAAAAACAGCTGACCTGGAAAATAGATCCAGGAGAGACAATTTAAAAATTATGGGATTACCTGAAAACCATGATCAAAGAAAGAGCCTAGACATTATCTTTCATGAAATTGTCAAGGAAAACTGCCCTGATATTCTGGAACCAGAGGACAAAATAAATATTGAATGAATCCACCAATCACCTCCTGAAAGAGATGCTAAAAGACAAACTCCTGGGAATATTGTGGCCAAATTTCAGAGTTCCCAGGTCAAGGAGAAAATATTGCAAGCACCTAGAAAGAAACAATTTGAGTATTGTGGAAATACAATCAGGATAACTCAAGATCTGGCAGCTTCTACATTAAGTGATATTAGGGCTTGGAATAGGATATTCCAGAAGTCAAAAGAATTGGGATTAAAACCACGAATCACCTATCCAGCTAAACTAAGTATAATACTTCAAGGGTAAAAATTGTCATTCGGTAATATAGAGGACTTTCAAGCATTCATGATGAAAAGACCAGAACTGAATAGAAAATCTGATTTTCAAACACAAGAATCAAGAGAAGCATGAAAAGGTAAACAGGAAATAGAAATCATAAAGGACTTTCTAAAGCTGAACTGTTTGCATTCCTACATAGAAAGATAATATTTGTAACTCTTGAGACTTTTCTCAGTATTTGGGTAGGTGGAGGGATTACACACTTACTTACACACACACACACACACACACACACACACATATGACAGAGATTACAGGTTGAGTTTAATTGGAAGAGATGATCTCCATAAAAATATCAAATAAAATTAAGAGATGAGAGGTGAAAATATTGAGAGGAGAAAGGGAGAAATGGAATGGGTCAGATTTTCACTTATAAGAGAGATTAAAAAAAAAATCTGTTTCAATGAAGGAGAAAAGGGAGGAGGTGAGAGTGGAAAAGTGAAGCTTAATCTCTTCACATATGGCTAAAGGAGGGAATAACATGCTCACTAAATTTGGTATGAAAATCTATCTTACACTGCAGGAAAGTAGGGGAGAAGAGGACAAGTGCGGTAAGGGGGATGATAGAACAGAGGGCAAATAGGAGAAGGGAGTAACTAAAAGTAAACACTTTTGGGAAGGGACAAGGTCAAATGAGAGAATAGCAAAAAAAAAAAGGGGGGGGACAGGGTAGGATGTAGGGCAATATAGTTAGTCTTACACAGCATGACTTTTATGGAAATCCTTTGCAAAACAACACCTATATAGCCTGTATTGAATTGCTTGCCTTCTCAACAGGGATGGGGAGGGAGGGAGGGAGGGTGAGAAGTTGGAATTCAAAGTATTAGATATGAATGTTGAGAATTATTTTTGCATATAACTGGGAAATAAGAAATACAGCTAATGGGGTAGAGAAATTTATCTTGCCCTACAAGAAAAGAGAGAAGATGGGGATAAGGGAAGGGTGGGATGTGATAGAAGGGAGAGTACACTGAGGGAAAGGATAAGCAGAATGCAAGGTATTTGGGTGTGGGGAAGGGGAGAGATGGAGAGAAAAATTGGAACTCAAAATTTTGTGGAAATGAATGTCAAAAACTAAAAATAAGTAAAGAAAACTATTTTTAAAAAGACTTATATGAACTGATTTAAAGCACAGGAAGCAGAATCAAGAAAACAATTTATATGATAAATATTATAATGTAAGGGGAAATGCTGAGTCTTAAGATAAATGCTGTGGAAAAATTGGGACTTCAGAGGGCCTGAAATTTCTCCTGCTGTTGTGCAGAGAGGTGGTGGACCATAGGTGCAGAAATGGGCATATGCTTTCTGATATGGCCAATAACTTCATTTCTTTTCCTAGACTGTGCTTATTTGTTACAAGGGAGGGCTTGAGGTGGGGGTGAGGGGGGTGTATATAGGAAGGGACAGAGGAGTAAAACAAATAAAAGCACATCAATAAAACATCTAAAAAGAAAATAAAATGCAAAAAGAATCCCTTGCTACAACTCTGACCTAAGCAGCTCTGTCCAGGTGGCCAATATCTGGTCCAATCCATCTCTTTATCATTCCCAGGTGAAAGAGGCCAAACCACTAGACAATTCAAACCAACAGAACCTGTTTTATTCAGTTCTGTTCTAAGAGCTTTTAGAGTCTTTGCTTCCATCCAGGACAGTGGGAAACTCTCCCAGCTCACTAAGCAGAATGCATTATCAGACATCCTTGAGCCAGATATCAGGGATCTTACTTGTTGATTACAGTGCTCTTGAAACACAGACACAAGGTTCAAATGAAAAGATGAACTCCTTTATGTGGAGTGAGTTCAATGCAGAGAACTAAACCTGCTCTCACAAAAGAATGCACATAGCTCTGTGCCAGCTTGAACCAGAGAGCATGCCTAGGCAGCCACAGGATTACAGGGTAACCCAGCCTCAGGCACTTACTGTCTGTGTGACCCTGGGAAATTCATATAAATGGTCTGCCTCATGTTCCTCATTTGTAAAATGGGGGTGATGAGAACAGCACCTGTCTCCCAGGGTTGTTACAAGGATCAAATGAGATAACATTTGCCTACCATAGGGCCTAGAACACAGTCGGCACTTAATAAATGCTTGTTCCCTTTACCATGCAATACAGAACATTATTCCCAATTCCAAGATTGTTCCTTCTCCAAGCTGCCTGTCAATAAAACTAAAACTTCAAAACTCAACTCAAGTGATGACCTGGGAGGCAGAGCCAAAATGGCAGAGTAATAGCACAGAGTTTCTAGAGCACTCTCAGCAACTCCAGCCAAATAACTGTAAAACACTGCTCTAAACAAATTCTGGAGCTGCAGGACCCACAGAATGACAGAGTGAAGCAAATCTCCAGCCTAAGACAGTCTGAAAGGTCACAGGGAGGTGTCTATCATGCCACGCTGGGAGCAGAACACAGTCCAGTGTGAACCACGCCAGTACAAACAGGACTTGAGCAGTTCTTGGGGGGATGGAATCTGTCTCATCTGTGGTGGTTTCCAGACTTCATGACCCCCAAACCGCTGAGGATAAATTGGAAGATGAGTGGGAAAAGTCTCTGGGACCAGTGTGGGAGAGTGAAGTGGTCCAGCTCCAGCTGCAGGCTGCAGAGGAGGGAGGGGGCAGAGGACCCTACAGCAGCCACAGCAGCAGCAGGGGCAGAGATAGCTACTGTTTCTGGAGCTCTAGGCCCACAGATTATGGGGGGATCAAGCGTCTGACAGTATACCCCCCATCCCACTGGAGTCAGAGAACTACCTTGACAAAGATCTCGAAAGTCAAGTAAATGACTGAGGAAATGAGGGAAAAACAGAAAAAGAATCAGACTATAGAGTCTTGCTTTGGTGACAAGGAAGACCAAAGTATGCAAACAGAAAAAAACAAAGTAAAAGCTCTTCCATCCAAAGTCTCCAAAGAAAATATGAATTGGTCTGAGGCTGTGAAAGAGCTCAAAAAGAATTCTGAAAATCAAGTTAGAAAAGCAGGACAAAAATTGGAAAGAGAAATGAGAGTGATGCAAGAAAATCATGGAAAACGAGTCAACTGCTTGCTAAAATCATGGAAAACGAGTCAACTGCTTGCTAAAATGTTGAAGAAATAACACTTTAAAAAAAATAGACTAACCCAAATGGCAAAAGAGATCCAAAAAGCCAATGAGGAAAAGAATGCCCTAAACAGCAGAACGGATCAGATGGAAAAGGAGGTTCAAAAGCTCACTGAAGAAAATAATTCCTTAAAGATTAGAATGAAGTAGATGGAAGTTAATGATTTTATGAAAAATCAAGAAATTATAAAACAAAGCCAAATGAATAAAAAAAAATAGCAGACAATGTGAAATATCTCACTGGAAAAACAATTGACCTGGAAAATGGATCTCGGAGAGACAATTCAAAAATTATGGGACTAACTGAAAGCCATGACCAAAAAAAGAGCCTAGACATCATCTTTCATGAAATTATCAAGGAAAACTGCCCTGATATTCTAGAATCAGAGAGTAAAATAAATATTGAAAGAATCCATTGATCACCTCCTGAAAGAGATCCAAAAAGAAAAACTCCTAGGAATATTGTAAGCAAATTCCAGAGTTCCCAGATCAAGGAGAAAATAGTGGAAGCAGCCAGAAACAATTCAAGTACTGTGGAAATGCAATCATGATAATATAAGATCTAGCAGCTTCTACATTAAGGGATCTAAGGGCTTGGAATAGGATATTCCAGAAGTCAAAGGAACTAAGATTAAAACCAAGAATCACCTACCCAGTAAAACCGAGTTAATACTTCAGGGGAAAAATGGCTATTTAATGAAATAGAGGACTTCCAAGCATTCTTGATGAAAAGACCAGAGCTGAATAGAAAATATGACTTTCAAACACAAGAATCAAGAGACACCTGAAACAGGAAAGAGAAACCATAAGGGACTTACTAAAGTTGAACTGTTTACATTCCTACATGGAAAGGTAATATCTGTAACTCTTGAGACTTTTCTCAGTATTTATGTAGTTAGAGGGATTATATACATATAGACAGGGGGCACAGGGTAAGTTGAATAGGAAGGGATGATACTAAAAAAAAATAAAATTAAGGGATGAGAGAGGAATGTATTGGGAGAAGAAAGAGAGAAATGGAATGGGGCAGATTATCTCTCAAGAAAAAGCTTTTTCAATGGAGGGGAAAAGTGGGGAGGTGAGAGAGTAAAAGTGAAGCTTACTCTCCTCACATTTGACTTAGGGAGGAAATAACATACATACTCAATTTGGTATGAAAATCTATCTTACGCTACAGGAAAGTAGGGGAGAAGGGGATAAGAGGGGTGTGAGGGGATGATAGAAGGGAGGGCAAATGGGAAGAGGGGGTAATTAGAAGTAAATACTCTTGGGAAGGGACAAGGTCAAAAAGAGAGAATAGAATAAATGGGGGGCAGGATAGGATGGAGGGAAATGTAATTAGTCTTTCACAGCATGACTTTTATGAAAGTCTTTTGTATAACTACATACGTATAATCTGTGTTGAATTGCTTGCCTTCTCAATGAGGGTGGGTGGGTAAGGAAGGAAAAGAATTTGGAACTCAAAGTTTAAGGAATGAATGTTGAGAATTGTTTTTGCATGGAACTGGGAAATAAGAAATACAGATAATGGGGTATAGAAATCTATCTTGCCCTATAAGAAAATAGAGGAGATGGGGATAAGAGAAGGCAGAGATGTGACAGAAAGGAGGGCAGATTGGGGGAGAGGGTAATCAGAATGCAAAGTGTCTTGGGATGAGGGAAGGTTAGAAATGGGGAGAAAATTTGGAAAACAAAATCTTGTGGAAATGAATGTTGAAAACTAAAAATAAATAAATATTTTTTTGGAAAAAAAAAGTGGTGGCATGAAGCTGCCCAGATCTTCATGTTCACAAAGTTTTCCTGGTCTCCCCAGGTGTGAGTGACACCTCCTTTCTCTTAGGTGGTTATTACATGTTTCTTGGTTCCTTTGTCATATTTCTGCCACAGAGGCAGAAGAGCTGCACTCAGGTCTCATCCCTGATCTGTACCAAATCTTCAGTCCTGGACCCTTATCAAACCTTAATGGGTCTCACACAACTCCCCAGAACTTTAGTAACTTATGAATGACTTCCTTTGAAACTGATCAGAAATCACAGATTCCATATTTGGCATTCACTTGTCCACTAAAAGGTAAGTTTCTTAAAATTAAGGATTGTGTTATTTTTCTTTACAACTCCTTCCCCTGTCCCAACTCATTAAGTGCATATAGTGAGTACTTAATAAATGTTTAAATCAATTATTCATCACCATACCTCCTGCTACCAGAGGCTGCCTGATATAGCAGCTAGAAGGACAGCCTTAGTAATGGGAAGACCCGGGTTTGAGTGCTGCCTCTGAAACATAATAATTATGTGGCCATGAGTAACATAATTCACCTCTTAGCACCCTGAACAAATTCATAAGACTAGAACTTACAGATGAGCTGAGAAACTGCACTAGTGGAGGGAGTTTCCATACTAGAAGTTCCTCAGATGGATGAAATCATAGGTTCATACCAAAAAACAAAAACTGAAAGAATTTGCTATCTCCCACTAATGATTAGAACAATGCATTGTATATGTAATGGTAGTCAGGTACATGGGATGGGATCATGGCACATGGAGAGCATAAGGGCTGGTTCTGGTTGACTAAGCATATGTTGACAAGCAGTCTCTTGGGTTGTCTTTGAAGGCATTCACCTAGAACCTTCTTGCTAGGAGGGTATTTTGTCTCACTGTTTTTTGAGTCATTCAGTGACTCCTTAACTCAAGGCATGTGGTGAAATACTGCGCCAAGCTTGAGAGTTTTGAAAAGTGAGGATAATGGTCTACAGGAACTCATGAGTCAGAGTTCACAATGTATTTCATACACCCGGCATAGAAAGGATATCCTGATAATCAAAGAGCAGCCTTTGGGATGCCAGCTCGTCTAGCAGCTGTACCACATTTAGACATGAACTTGATGGGATCAATGCTACATAGGAACTGAGCTAAGTTGTGAGCCTACTCCAAGGTGGTAAAGGGGAGAATAAGTCCACAAGGTGTTGGGGGGAGGGAGTCAGGAAAATGCTTGTCTACTTGTTCTGGTTACATCTTTGAAGTAAATACCACTTCATTTAAATTTTCTTTAAATGGAATTGCCACACACTAGCTATAGGCCTCTAACACAGGGCTGAGGCAGTAGAGGCTCAAGTGAACAGCAACTTTAAAAAACCCTCATGGTATCATAATTCTAGGTTGTGCTTACATGGAACTAAAGGCTCATAATAATGAGGAGTAACACAATCAGTGGGGTCTCAAGCCCAAGGTAACTTGCAAAAAAACTCTCAGGGTACCATGGAACCCTTAGGGATCAGTGAAACAGCCTAACTCTGAGACAGAAGACCAGAGCATTCACATTATGTACACAATTGGTTTTTAATAAGTATTTGTTGAAACTGAAATAATAACCTAATAAATTAAATATTTGGTGAAACTGAAAATCACCAATGAATTTCATTACCTCTTATTGAGTCATTTCAGTGGTGTCCAACTCTTTGTGGGGTTTTCTTGGCAGAGATACTGGAGTGGTTTGCCATTTCCTTCTGCAGCTCGTTTTACAGATGAGGAAACTGAGAGAAACAGGGTGAAGTGACTTGCCCAGGAAGAGTTTAGGAGTCACTATCCATTGCGCCACCTAGCCACCTCTCTACTACTTGAGCAACACGTCATCCTCAGATGCACAAAAAATCATAAGGTCTTACCAAATAAAGCAAAGATAGCTGCTTTAGGAGAGCATGGACAGTTCCTGGCACCAAGCTCTATACCCAATGAAAGGAAGTTTGACTATTAATCTTCAAGGAAATACAACCAATCTCCAACCCATCCCAGTGGAAGCAACTTGAAATGATCCATCCTAGTCATCCTTAGCATTGAGACTAGGTCGACAGTCAATTCAACTGGTTTAGAATCACCATCCCCCCCCCACAACACACACACCTTGCAAAGGACTCATCTTCCACCTCATATGCTATTGGATATTATAGATATGCAAATCAGGTTGTGATATGTGAGATGTGAGATGAAGAGACCTCCAAGATGACCTCACCCACTCATTTGACAGGAGAGACAGAGTCCTGAAGAAATCAGATGGCTTGCTCAGTCACACAAGTAGCAGAACTGGCTTCCAAATCCAACCTTCTTTCCATTACATTGTGTGGCCTGTAGCCCACTGGGGACCCATCCTCTCCCCCTGCTAGACTGTAAACACTGATTGCCAGGTCTGAGCTTTAACTGAGATGGAATCTCTCCCTCAGGGCTTAACATAATGCTCAGACATAAATGTTTGTTGAATGAATGAATGAATGATTTGACAGATCAATTGAGTTGAAGCACTCAATCCAACAGCCCTATATAGAAAGGCTCTGATTGAAATTATTAATTAAAATACAGCTACAGTTTAAAAAAATACTAAACTCTACCCCCAAATCATATGTGGATTAAGAACCTGCAATCTGACTGGGGCCAGAGCAATCATATAATTAAACTCTAGATATGCTAATGTATGATGATAATAGCTGGCCTGGAGATAAGCGGCTGGATAAGTGACTGGATGTGTGGGGTGTGCTGACCTGCGATGGGAGGGTAGAAACCCTCCCCCATTCCTCTTGGTGACACTAGAAGGAGCTTGGAGAGATTCTGATGGCACAAAGGAGGTTTTTTGGGGTGGGGAGGGAGGTGTTTCCCAAGGAATGAATAGGGGGAAAATGGGCTGAGCTACAAGGAGTCAAACAGAATTCTGGGTGCACAGATTAGAGAGAAGGCTGGTACAGGGCAATGCTGTGGTCAGGGGGCGCTCCTGCCCAGCCTTCAGGGGCTCCTCCTTCCCTGCAATCTTTCTGGCCCCTGCCCTCCGCATTTAGCCCCTCACCTCTAGCGATATTTGCCCGTCATCTGTAGAGGGTGAAAATGCTAAGGAAGTCACACTTACCCGTGGCTTTAGAGCTAGCAAAAGGCACTCCAGTTATCTCATCGAATCTTCTCTGAACTTGAGCCTGTTATTATCCCCATTTCTCAGCAGACCAGGAGGACACAGCTAGGAGGTACCATGTGACAAGGAGGATTCCAGTTCAGGTGTTCAAACTGAGGCCAGGCTGGTGCTCCCTACCACCCTCCCACCCATCACGAGCCTGCCCTATGGGTCTCAGCAAGGGGTCTGAGCAGTGAGGACACTGGCTACGGGCTTCCTTCCCCTTTCAGCCTCCTCCAGCCTCCAGAGCCTCACCATTGCTCTATGAGATTTCCACTTGAGGGTCTTTCCAATAACTGAGAGGATGGAAAGGAAGAAAAGAGGAGCAGGATGGGAAAGAAGATGAGGGGGCTTCCTGTGGTACCCACAAACCACGCCCATGTGGCTTCCTCTTCAGGAAGCTGCCTAACATGACCATAAGCAATTCACTTTCTTCTCTCAGTTTCTTCACTGGTAATCCAACAGAGTTGGGCTAAATGGCCTCTGGGTTCTCTTCTAGTCAGATCTCAGTTGGGAATCCTACCATCCTAGATCTGTGAAATGATTAAAATATACATTTATGCATATTATATATGTATGTCTAATTCAATATAGATGTATGTATCCAGATATGCATATATGTATATAAATTTGGTCTATGTTACCATGTGTATTTTTAAAAATTTCTCCAGATAGCTTTTGTTTTCCCATCATCTTTAGTTTCCAAGAGATTCTTTCCCCCTCCCCCTTCCTGAGAGTCATCTCTTACAACAAAGGATAAAAGAGAGAAAAAAACCAGTCAAATCTAAGGGAGGCACTCAGACACCAATCAAGGCCACCATTCTGTGCAGTACTCTACACCCAGAAGTAGTCTTCTACCTCGGCAAAAAAGGGAGGGAGGTACAGCAAATTAAATATTTAACAGGGAAAGAAAAGAAAAGAAAGGAAAAAAAGAGGGCAGTTGTGTTGGAAGGGTAGGGAGGAGACAGAAAAGAGAAAGGTCCCTTCTTTACATTTGCCTTCTCCTCCTGCCTCATCAAGACAGACTTGTCTTGTGTCTTATTCTCTCAGGGCCCTTCTAGAGGAAAGAAACAAGCCTCATAAACTAATTCAATATTAAAGTGTTAATAGTTGATAATAGCCTATTGCTTTATTCAAGTCCTGCTAACAAAGTTGCATTTGAATAGGAACCTTTAGAGCTTTAACCTCAAGAAGTGACGAAGGGTGGGAATTTCAATCATTGCAGGAGGATAGTGGGGCCAGATGGGCCCTGTCTTTAAGGCCTACTTTTCTTTCTCTCTCCTTCCCCCCTCCCTCCCCCTCTCTCTCCTTATCTGCCCCCCCTCCCCTACTCATACACCCCAGGGTCTGGCTATATACTCCAAACCTGTTTACACCCTGAGGGATAAAGAAAACAGTGAGGTAGAAAGCAGCTGGATCCCTTCTGTATTTGGAGAACACCATGTTGGAGGATTCTTGGAATTAGCTAAGCAAAGTCTCTTTGGGAGGCTCTCCTGATCCTTTCAGGGGTTTTCTGCCTTAGAGTTGCCTTTCTTTTGCATTTTCTCTCCCTTCCAGAGATGATAAATCAGCAAATAGCAGGCAGGACCACTCTGGGCTCCTCCTTCATTACAGAGTAATGCCACTTGACCTTCTGGGGCCCAGAACACAACCAGGCTTGGACCAGCCAAACACCTCATTTGGCAGGACACCAGCAGGTAACTTTCTACTTTGTCTTCTCTGTCTCCTCCTAGAATTCACTGGGGCTGGCCTAGCCAGAGCAAGAAGTCATCAGTTCCCATCCTCTCATTTCTCTGAGAAAACTGAGGCCCAGAGAAGTGCAATGACTTGGCAAAGTTTACACAGATTGTTGCCAGGGCTAACATATGCAACATATATTGGAAACCTGGAAGTGCTTATATAAAAGGGAGTTGGTATCATCATCACTGTAGATCCCCTCATGGGAGTGTTTCTAATACTGGTGAAGGTCTTGGCCCCTCCGTCTTTCCTCACCCTGTGTCATTCCTACTATAAGATCAAAGGATCATAGAGCCAGGGCTGGAAGGGATCTCAGAAGTCATCTCATAGAAATCCTCTTTTTCCATATGAGGAAACTGAGGCCTAGGGTCATATAGTAAGTGACAGACCTGGGATGTGAACTCAGTTCCCATGACTGTAAGGTCAATGTTCATGTTCTTTCCTCTATCCCACACTGCCTTTGTTCCATTCCTTTCCAGAAATCTTATATAATAAAGAAATTAGAGTAAAGAATTCCCTCAATGTCCTGGAGACCTTCCTCCCATAACTCAATAAACAGAACTGAAACAGTTTGGCTAAAAATGATTGTCAAGAGCAGGCCAGCACTTTGAGCCACTTCAACTCACAGGCAACTAACTGTCCCTGATCTGCTTCTTTTGATTCTAGGAAGGAAATTGTTGGAAAGAACAGGAAATGTTTGTTGAGTTACCCTTGGTACAGTCTAAATAATTGTGTGGTAGGATGCAGGGGATTGTGGGGAGGACTCCTCACGTCTTCCCTTAGCATTGTTTCACCTGGGCACATTATAAAGTCAGAGGTTTTGGCTTTGAATGAAGCTCTGTTAATTACCTTGTGACCTTAGCCAAGTCATTTTATTTCTCTAAGCCTTTGTTTCCTCAGTGAAATGAGAGGATTGGAAGTGATGATTTGTTGTGGGGGTGGGAATCCTATTGTGCCTTGTGTGTGTGTTCAAGTGTGTGTCCGTACACACTGTGGAGATGCGGGGGGTGCTTTTTTCCTCTTAGACCACTCCCTTTGGAAGGAGTATTGGGTATCCCTAGAGGCCAGGCTTAGCAGAGACTCCCACCAGCTATACTCATCATATGACAACAGTCATCAAGGACAAACTGTTGTCAGGGAACATTTTCTAGCTTCCTCACGATCAGCCTCAACTTTCTTCTGGCAAAACTCAATGAATAAACACACTTGGATGAGCCACATGTTAGAGGGTGCTCACTATGACATTTACTAGTTTAAAAAAATCAATAACCTTGAATTAACTACAAATGCCAGCACCTTCCCTGCTACTCTTAGTGTTACTGAGCTTTTAAAAAACCTCTACTGTCTGATTGGAGACTGGTTATTACAGCCACATGAGACACCAGACACCAGACAGGTTTCCTGAAATACATACGAACAACACTCACTCCCATCATTTGTGGCAGAGGAGTTTACACTGAGAGCCAGACCAGTTGTTTCAAGTCAGCCAGTCCCATTCTCTCATTTGATAGGAGAGGAAACTGATGCCCTGAAGAGTTAAAGGACTTCCACAAGGCCATATGGGGAGTAAGCAGTAGAGGCAGGATCAGAACCCAGGCCCCCTTCTGACTCCAAAGCCACTATACCATGTCACCACCAGTCATGGGGTATAGCTGGGAAAGCACCGGTGTGCTCTACAGGAGTCCAGGGTTAGGTCTGAACTCTGCTGCTAGTGATGTGACTTTGCTTTTGTTCTTTGGTCATTTCATTTTTGTCTCACTCTTTATGACCCTATTTGAGGTTTTCTTGGCAGGGATCTGGAGTGGCTTGCCATGTCCTTCTCCAGCTCATTTTACAGAGGAAGAAACTGAGGCAAACAGGGTCAAGTGATTTCCTCATGGTCACACAGTCAGTAAGTGTCCAGTAAGAGGTCAAATTTGAACTCATGAAGATGAGTCTTCCTGACTCCAGGCTCTGCAGCACCACCTAGCCAATGTCAGACAAGGCCCTTCCCGCTCTGTGCCTCAGTTTCCTCAATAATTCAACCAAATAAGTGAGTTGGACTGAGTGCCCTTTAAAATCCTTTCACCTTGCCTTTTCTGCCTCAGAAGGTCTCAGGAGTTCTTCCAGCCTTCACATTAGAGGTTTTCAAGTTCCTGGTTCAGAGAATCTAAGATTCCTCCCAGCTCTAACATTCAGGGTTTTAAGACTCTTTTCCAACTGCAACATCCAGATGAATTGTAGTCTGCCTTCTACTTCAGCCTTGCTGTATTTGAAGATGGCCTCCTCCCTCCTCCCCAGCTCTGACATTCTGTGGCTCCAATATACCTCCTCAGGTTATTACTGGATGGTAGCAATTAGTGTTTTTGCAAGTTCCCCATGAACCTAAACAAAGAGATCGGCTCAGGGCTGAAGTGACTGAGAGCCCTTCACTGGTCCTAAAAGCAAAGACTCCAAAGCCTCCCATTCACCAAGCTATGGCCTGAATGCTGGCCCAAATGGTTGGCATTTTTTTTACAAGTGTTTTAAAAATGCAATACCAAATTGGGTGCCATTTTCAAATAAGCCATTTTGACTATGTTAGAGGGTTGTGATTCCAGCTGGAAACACTTAACTACAGAGACTATTTACAACCCCCTCCCCCCACCTCCCCCTTCAGGGCTGGGCATTAGCTCTTTGAAGGAAACCCAGGCCCATGCATGAGGCTATGCTTTTTATAAGTGCTTGATTAAGGAATTAAGGCCACAATGAGATATGGTGATCCAACTGTGTCTTTCTAATTGCTTTCTGGGTTTCGGAGAAGCTTAACTGACTCTTTGTGGCTCCAGCTAGTTTGCTCTCTTTGCCTACTGGGTTGATTTTTTGTTGATTCATATCCATGGGGACCCAAAAACGTCTTTGATTAAGAGTTGTTTGTTTCCTACAGATCTATATTTGACACAGTTGATTTTTCAAACATACTCTTCGATGCATAGCCCATCCCTGTTCACTTGGGAAACAGTGGCCCAGGATTCTCCCTGCTAATTCCAACAGGGTTGGACTTAAAAGGAACTCTTTAGAAAGATTGAAAGAGATTTAAGTTTTGATGACTGAGGTAGGGAGTGAAAAATATTGAAATGAAATGAGAGAAATGTTTTTTTCAATGACGAGTGGGCAGTATTGTCCAGGCTTTCTGTCCTGGTAAACAAAAAGCTTGTGGGGGGAGGGAAAGGGAGAGATGTTTATGAGAGCATTTACCCATGTAACTCCCAAGTATTGAGATCCCAGGTCTTCATTAGCCTTACCTGCCCAGCCCCTAAGGAGGAAAGTTGTGCTACCACTTATTGGCAAGTAGCCAAAAGGGACACTGGGACAAAAGTACTGGATTTAGAGTTAGAGGGTGTGGGTGTGAATCTTCACTCTGTCCCCTTACTACCTGTATGACCTTGAGCATGTAACTTTCCCAACACTCCCCCCTTGGTCTCAGTTTCTCCTTCTGTAGGATGAGCAAATTTGACTAGATGGCCTCTGAGGTCCCTTCCAGATCTCCATCTAGAACATCTAATCCCATTTAGCAATCTCCACTCCAAGCTGAAAATTGCTGAAGAGGCCAGCCTCCAAGGAACAGAAGTCAATCAACACATCTAGTGAAAATAATAAGAACTTAACTGTCTACAATGTGTTAAAATGTCGGCATCCTGTACCTCATTTGAACCTCACGGCAACCTAGTTGATGGAAATACCAGGAGAATACCCATTCTCCAGATTGAACAAACCCAGAAGCTTTCATTTTACCGACAAGGAAACTGAGACCCAGAAGCTGTGACTTGCCCAAGGTCACTGAGCTATTAGATACCAAAGGAAAGATTTGAACCGCGTTCTTTCTGACTTCAACAACATCACTCCATTTGAGGAGGGTGTCTTTATTTTGGGGGTCCTAGATCCCTTGGGCAGAAAGTCTGGTGAGGCCTATGGACCTCTTCTCAGAATAATGTTTGCAAAGGCAAAAAGTAAAAAACGTAAGCATGCAAAGGAAATCGATTGTATTGAAATAGATATATGTATTGAAATAGATATATAGATACAGAAGTTAATATACATATATGTATATGTATGTGTACACACACACACACACACACACACACACACACATCCCTGTCCCAGCAAGTTCCCAGAGCATCTGAAATGTATCCATGGATGCCAGGTCCCCTGTGCTCAAGAGGGTTCTGGAGGGCTTGGGTGCAAGACCAAGAAGATCTGAGTTCGAATCCTGCTTCTGCCATTTAGTAGCTGTGTGACTCTCAGTTACTTGGTGACTCTCCCTGTATGTAAAATGGGGATGATAATAGCATCCATTGCATTTTCTCTGTTAGGAGAATCAAAGGAGAAAATATGCTGGAAGATGCTTTCCAAACCTTGTTAAAGCCCAATACTGTTGGTTCTTCCTTATATAGGAAGGAAACTGAGGCTCAGGGAAATAAAGGGGTCCCAAAGTATCCTTTAGATCAATTCATCCAGAAAAGGGCTTCCAGGCTAGCAAAGATGTCCAGAGTCAGGAGAAGGCAGACTGAGCCCTCCTTCCTTCATCCAGCCCCCACTCCGCCTGTCTGACCCCTCCCCAAAGAAGTCAGAGTTAGGGCCCTGCATTTCTGCCATGGGCTCATGAGTATGGCTTTGGGCAAGAGCTGGGGCCAAGCTGGGGTCTGAGGAAGGTTACCATGAAAGTCACAGTAGTGGCCTCAGAGTTAAGCGACCTGAGAGGATTCTGCACCCCACTCCCTTGCCATGGGACCCTGGGCCAGTCCTTTGCTCCAGGGGCCTTCGGGGTCCCCACCTGTGAAGGGAGGGTGCTGGGCTAGATGAGTTTAACAGACTCTTCGATAGCAGGAGAGCAGACCCCCTGGGGCTGGGAATCTACCAGCTGGCCCTGTTTGTTTTTTCCCCTCAGAAAAATGCCTGGGCCCCTGCTCAGATTTGCCAGAAGGAGCCGTTTATCAGCTCCCAAAACGTTTTGCTACGGGAGAACGTGGTCTGTGTGCAGCATGCACCCCTCATCAAGGCTGGGTGGGGTGTATGCTCCTTACTGGAGAGCAGAGTCATAGCTCTAGAGCTGGAAAGGCCCTCATTTTACAGATGAGGAAACTGAGACCCAGGGAGGGAAAGCACCTTGCCCTGGGTCACGCATAGGATCCTAGCTGTAGGACTAGAAGGGGTCTAGGAGGTAGAGCCAAGAGAGAGCACTGCACATGGAAGAACAAAGTCCCTGAGTTCAAATCCTACCTTAGACATTATAACTTTGGGCAAGCAACTGCCTCTCTCAGCCTACTTCCTCATCTGTAAAATTGGGATAATAACATTCACCTCAAAGGGTCGTGAGAATCAAATGACATGCGTAAACCACTTTGCAAACCTTAAATCTAAATGCCAGTTATTACTGTTCATGATATCATTATTATTAGCAGCAGTGGCAGCTGGGAGGGAATTTAAAGTCATCTGGTTTAACAGCATCATTTTTACAGAGAAGGAAACTGAGACTCAGGGAAATAAAATGCCTTGCCCAAGGTCACCTTTAGGATCCTAGATCTAGAGCCAGAAGGGACCTCAGAGGCCATCTAGCAAGGTCACATGAGTAATCGACATTCCAGGCTGAATTCAAACCCAGCTCTTTCTACAGCCCCTCTACAGCTTTGATTCTCTCTGTGCTCGGAATGGTTGACAGCGTTCATGGGTTGGAAGCCCTACTCTAGCCAAAAGCACTAATGAGGATTTCCAGTATTTGGGCAAACACCTTTTCCTCCTTTTCCAATCTTGGCTAAGTTTGGCATAATGAGGTTCCTTAGTGTTTTACGGCAGAGCATATGTGAGATAGTGGGCCAGCTTTGGAATTCAAACTCAGAAGCCCAAGGTTTACAACTTAGTTCTGCTACTTGCTGCAAGACCTTGGGTATGTCATTTCCCTTTTCTGTGTCTCCGTTTCCTTCTCTGTAAAATGAGTCAGGGGGACTAAATGATTGTGAGGGTCTCCTCTGGTTCTGATATACTGTGAATTACTGTTAAGCTTTTCTCTGGCCTGCCAAAAGCAGGTTTAATTAAGCTTTTTCCCCCTCTGAAGCGTCACAGATTTGGAATATGAGGGCTTGATTTCCAATCTCAGGAGTCACTGGGTAAAGTGACCTTGGAGAAGTCTCTTCTCTTCTCCCTTATAATAATAGCCAACATGAACATTTTGGTTATACTGGGAGGGCTCAAAGTCTTAATGTACTTTTAGACTATTAAACACCCTGGATAACTGAATTTGATCTTTACAACAACTCTGTAAAATGAAGGTCCCTTTTAGTTCTAACCCTATGATCCTATGAACTCCATTATCTCAAAGGTTTTTTTCAGTTCCAAATTCTGTGTTCCTGAAAAGATTGATTGCTGAATCCAGTGAGTTGTTTTTTGAATAACACTCTGCTGTAAGCTTTTCTCAGACAATGTTTGCCAAGGGATGGCTAAGGCTGGCTGGGGGTGATGGCAATCCCAGAGACACAGGAGCACCTCCCTCTGATCTCAAGGCACCCCTGAGGAGCCAGGCAAATGTTCAAGTGTGAAAGTTCCCAGCCCGCCCTGCTCCTTTCTTTGGGGCAGGGCTGAGTTGTCAAAGTTGCTCTCAAGATGGGGTGGGGGGGTGGTGCTCAGTGGAACCAAGAAGGGTCAAAAAGTGTAGATCATCCCAGCATCCTCTGGGCAGGGGCCATCTGGGGGAGGAGCAGCTCTGCCTTGGGAACCCCCCTCTGAGCCACCTCCCTTTGTTTGGACAGGGGATATATTAGAGCCCTCAGAAGCTCAGGAAACTGGGTGGGGTTTTTTTTCCCATTCTCACTAGGCTGCATGAGACAGACACAATGCTCTCAGGCAGGCCCCCTGCAAGTCAATTAATTAGATGGAGGTTTACAAGGCTCTCTTCATTCCTGGGGGATCCTCCTCCAGTCCCCCCAAGTACACAACACAAGAGTGTCAACTCCGGCTTGAAGAGCCAGGAGCCCCAGATTTAGCTGTGCCACCTGGCTTAAGCCAGGCTTTTCTCCTAGTGAGCCTTCTTCCAGCATGGCATAAATTACAAGTGCCTCAATGGAACTTCCATTTGGACAACCAAAGCACCCTAATTTCCATCATTGTGTCACATCTCCACCATAACCAAGGGAGGCAAGCAGCCCCATTTTACAGATTAAAAAACTGAGGCCCAGTGTTAGATGACTCCTTCAAGATTACTCTAATGAGTGACCGGGCTGGGATCAAAATGCAGTTCTAACTCTCATTCTAATGTTCCTCCCAATAAAAGCTGCAAGAACATCTACAATAATAATCTGAGGACTTTTTATTTGTTTGGCCTTTTAAAAAAAAATAAAGGGAGGTATCTATTACAGGGGAAAGATGCCTGAACTTGGTGTCAAAACAACTGGATTCATTTATGGGCAGTGTAACTCCAGAACCTCACTTGCATCTCTAAAATGGGTGTCATAGGATCATATAGACTTAGGACTGGAAAGGGCCTAAGAGGTCACCTAGTGGGACTCATTTTTGAGAGAGTAGGAAGGTTGATTTGCCCATGACCACACTGCTAATCAATGCCAAAGGCAGGGTTTAAACCTTATTACAAATGAAGCACTCAATCCAATACTCAGAGCTGATTTGAGAATGTGTAAATATACCAGAGATTTATGATTAGGGTAAGAAATGCCCCATGAGAGAGGGAGGACAGAAACAAGTATTTATTGTTCAGTGCCTACTGTGGTGGTAGGTAATGTACTAGGTGCTTTATAAATATTATCTCATTTAGTTCTCACAACAACCCTGAGAGGTAGGTGCTATTACGATCTCCATTTTACAGTTGAGGAAACTGAGGAAAACAGAAATGAAGTGATTTGCCCAGGGTCACACAGTATCTGAGGCAAAATTTGAATTCAGGTCTTCCAGATTCCTGGCTGGTGCTGTAACCACTGAGCCACTTCACTGCCTCATGGGTATTCCTCCATCAATGCAGATGACTTGGTACAAAGACGCGATACAACACTGTACTATGCTGCAATATAACACAGAGAAAGAGTACTGACTCTGAATTCAGAGGGTTGGAGTTCAAATCTGTTCTGCTGACCTTATGCAAATCATTTCCTCTCTCTGGCCCTCAGTTTCCCCATTGGTAAAAAGAAGAGCTTGTCTCTGAAGTCCCTTCTGACCCTCAAGCTGTGATCCAATGACTTCATTTGCTCCAGGCACCAGGAACAAATATTTCAGAAGAGGTCCATACCCCCTGCTAGCTGAAAAATAACCAGATTCCCCTTAGAGACAACTCTTTCCACTTCAACCTTCTGTGGGCCTCTGCCTGTAATTCATTCCCAATTTAGGTGAAAGCCACACACAAACCTCTTGCCTGATCACAACTCAGTCGTATGGATGGGGCACCTCCCAAGGCCTGACATCAAGAAGCTCCCTTCAGGGGGTCACAGATTAGCCTGACCTAGAGAACCACAGATTTAGAGAGTCTCAGAGATGAAAGGTAGCTCAGTGTCTGGCTGTAGGACCCACAACAGAACAGAAACTTCTCCCTTACCCCTAACATCTCCAGGAAGCAGTTGTCCAGTCCATGCTTGAATAACACCAAAAGACAGGGAGTTCATTACCTAGAAATACAAGATCAGTTTAGCTTTTGAAACAGCTTTAGGTTTTAGGATATTTTAAGCTTGTATTCAGTAGAAATCTGCCTCCTGAAAGCTTTTAGAAACTGATTATGGTTCTGCCCTCTGGAACCAGGCAGAACAAGGTCCTTTTCTTCTTCCACATGTCTGCCCCCCATATACTTTAAGATAACTAGGGCATGTGCCATGGCCTAATCTTTTCTTCTTCAGGCTAAACAGCCTTAGTTCCTTTAACCAATCATATGCCATGCTTTTAAGTCTCTCTGTAAAGGTGCTGCTGGACCTTGTCAAACATCACTCCTAAGATAGGTGCCCAGAACTGGATGAAGTGCAGCTTCAGGTATGGCGTCACCGTGACAAAAGACAAGAGGAAACATGCCTACTTTGCTCTCAATGAATCCTAAGATCATTTTAAGGTTTGGGGTGGCTACCTTAAATTGATGATTCAAACAGAGTGTACAGGTCACCAGAGTCCCTAGGTCTTTTTCATGTGAATTCAACAAATGTTTATTATGTATCTATCATGTGCAAGGTACCATTAGTTGCTTTTTAACCATATCTTCCCCTCCCCCCATCTTTGCTTCTGCAATTGATTTGTTTGATCCCATTGATAGGACTTTACATTGATTTATAGCTATTCAATTTCATATTGTTAACTTCAGTCCATCATTTTAGCCTATCAAGAGTTCTTTAGATCCCAATTTTATGAGGGCCAGTCAATCAACCAATTAGAAGCCCATGTAATTGGGCTATAATCTAGTCCTCATCCTACCATCTTGTCCACAAGAATATCATGAGAGATGCTGGGAGATTACTTGCTAAAATCTTGGTATACTATGGCCATGATCTAGTAATCCTGCACTAAAGAAAAGAAATGAGGTTAGTTTGGCATGATTTGTTCTTAATGAACCCATGATGGCTCTTAGTGATCACTTCTCCCCTTTCTAAGGACTTGCACACCATTTCTTTAATAATTCTAGATTTTTGTGATTTGTATTTAAAAATGGAAACAGTTGCTCTTTTCCAATCCCAGAGCATCTCTGCTCTGCACCATGACTCTTCACAGATCCCTCATTATAGCCCAACAATCACATTTGCAAGTTCTTTCAGTACCCTGGAATGTAGTTTCTCTGGGTCTGGGGACTCACTGAGAAAAGCTAGATGTTGTCCTACTTATGTTGCCTGTTAATTCCCTGTTAACTGTTTTTGTTCGAGCCTTCCCAGTAGGAATGCCATTCTTTTGGAATGAAAAAAACAGAAGCAAAATGGGAGGTGAATCATCCTGTTTTCTCTCTGTACTCTCTTATCTCGCGATTCATGCCGAGCAGGGGGGACTCCTCCTTCCTTAATCTTCTCCTTGCCCCCAATGTGGCTAAGAGAGGCTTTTGTTCAAAAAATGCAACCATTTCTTCCCAGTTTCAGCTCACACTGAGCTTTGACAAACTTCCTGACTATTTTTTTACAAGATCTTGCCATTCTTTTGTATTCGTCCTCAGTTACCTGCTCTTGCATCCATCTCCTGTACATGCCCTTTTCAAATCTTGCTTTGTCAATGAGCTCTCTGTTCAGCTTCATCCGTCATTTTAAACACTTTCCCCCTTTCCTTCCTCATCTAAATCAATTGCAACTATATCACTAGAATTGGATTTTGGAAAGCCTATCCCTCGTGAGCCAACTTCCCCCTCAGAGTCTCAGGCCTTGAGATCCTCTCATCTTGGAGCCTTCTTTAATCATTCCCATTTCAGTCAAAGTCCCATTTCAGACCAGACCTGACATTTGCCTCTTTATTTATCACAAAGTCCAGGGTGAGACCAGTCAGCTCCTCTAAAGGATTCCGTCATTTCTTCTTCATCAACCAGCTATTCCTTATTGGGTCAGAATCAGGCCCAGAAGAGCAGTATCTCTCATTACCTTCTTTACCTTCAGAAAGATGAAAGTATCAACAAGGCATGGCTATCGTTCATTCCTCACTAGCCTGCTTTTAGCAGAGCAGTGCCTGGCACATAGTGAGCACTTCGGAAAGACTATTGGCCAGAGAAAACAGCCTTCTTCCAATCAGTGCAATTTCCTGTTGTACTGTTGGGCTGTGATATCACTTCTTCTTCCCCTCCTGGGATGCTTACTCAAACATTCTAGACTGTACCTCCCCCTCACATTCCTAGTGGATGTGTCCCTCTCTCCCACACCTCCTTGTATATAATCTGCTCCTCTTTAACAAGTTTCAGTCATCTTCTGTGGTACTGTACTCACGAGTCACATTCCACCCAAGTCTAAGGGATACCTAGTCAGCTTTATTGCACAAACCCAGTAAAAATGGGTATTGGCATCTGACCCTATGAATGTCATTGACACCCTTTGGTAGTCATTGTGTCGTAGAAACTACTATGTCTGCCTATTATTATTCTTCTGGTTCAGTGACTTTATCTAAGCATTTTGGTGCTTCCTCTCAATTTTTTGTTTAAAACTTCCTTAATCAGCTCAGCTAGGGTTCTCACAAACACACTCTTCATGGCCCTCATTAATTGTACTCCATCCCTGCCCAAGAACTCATTATTACTGAATCTTACACTGGGGTCCAGAAAGGCAAATACCATTCTTGGACACCATCTTTTTAGCTAGCTGTTCACTTCTCATGTCCTGTAAGGTTTTTTCCCCTGTTTAAAAGTTTCTACTGCCAATCAGCAGAGCAGTGCCAAAACCCCACCTAAACCCTTAAATCCTTCCATTGGCTACACAGGACTTCCTAATCCCTAGAGATTTTTCCCAGGCTCGTACTGGTAATATAATTTGTTATCACATGTATTACCTTGTTACCCCAACAATGATAGAATAATAAAATCGGAGGATCTTAGAATTGGAATGAGACCTTACAGGTCATTTAGCCCAGGGAGTTCAAGGGGCAGCTTGTAGCAACTCAAGGTATGCAGTGTAGTTTTTCCCCCCCCAATCTTCAAATGAATACATAATTGAATTAACAAGACTTGGCAAAGAGGAATCATGATAAAGGCAGTAGTACTACAAAGAGATGAGGGCTATAAATTGAAATTCAACCCATAAGTCTCTTTGCATTTGAGAGGACTGATTGGAGAGCCCAAGCCCTACCTGAAACATGAGCCCTCTCTACTGCCTCCCTAACAAATGGTAATCCAGCTTCTACTTGAGGACCACCAATGGTGGGAGACTCACTAGAAATTCCAGCATGCTTGATTTCATGCCAGTTCCTCACCAACACCCTTCAGTGTGAGACACTATTATTTAGATGCTTCAGAATTGAGTTGATTACAGTTTGATAATAACTCAGAAAGAAGGAAAACAAATCTCATTAAAAACACAAATGAGGTGTTCCCAAGTACTCAGTGTCAACATTGAAGTCATGAAAACGTCTCCTTTTACAACATTTTCAGTTAGCTTCCCTCTTTTTATTTTTGTGACTGTAACACTGCTGTGTTCTAAAGAGGAAAGATTTTACTTTTTCAGATAAATTGATCAAGACTGCCACCTATTATCACTTGGCTGAAATGTCCAAAATGGAGCAGCCTTTGCTGTCCGTGGTATATTCCACCATAGACTGATGTGGTCATTCAGGTTGCCAGGACATGGAGGTGCTTACCTGGGAGTGGGAGAGGGTAGGGTGGTCATCTGATGAGCTCAATAGAAAAAGAGATTTCATGCACCTATTTTATTTCCTTTAACATATTTAAAGACATAGGAACAGAGAGTAATATTAATAAAGGGGTGATCACAGGTATTCACTCGAGGGGAAAAAAAAACATGATACAGGCCACAAGCATCAATGTACCCATGGTATAAATAGCTGGCTATTTATCTCCCAGATGAGAAGAAATACAAGTGATGTTTCAGAGGTACTCATTAACACCAGGAACCTGTCCCCATATGTCCTTCTCCTTGGACAGGGGAATGAGGAGGCATGCAAGTATTTAATTGGTGCCTACGTGCCAGGCACAGTGCTGAGCGCTTTACACATCTCATATGATCTTCATAAGAATCCTGGGAGGTAGGTGCTATTATGATCTCCATTTTTTCAATTGAGAAAGCTCAGGTAGGAAGAGGAAAAGTGACTTGTCCAGGGTCACACAGCTAGTAAGTGTCTGAGGCTGAATTTGAACTCTGGTCTTCCCCACTTCAGGTCCAGTGCTTGCTCCTAACTGTGTCACTGAGGAATAAACCTGACTAGGACAATCAGATGGGAGATTCTAGGACCCCTCAAGAGCACAGATTCATCATTGTTTGCTTCCCACAGTGAACTCCAACTCTGAGGTAGAGAAGCAATCTGGTATAGTGGGTTGGACCTTGGTCAGGAAAATCTGAGTTCAAATCTCATCTCTGACATATGATACAGAGCAAGTCATTTTACTTCTCTGGCACTGAGTTTCCTCTCCTGTAAAATGAGGTCTGAACTTGACGGCCTTCCAGTACCAGATGCTATGCAACAACATGTGACCATGGGCAGCTTGCATCATTTTTCTGGGTCTCGATTTCCTCCTCTATAAAAAGAGGGGATCCAACTCCATGACCATGCAGATCTCTTCCAAGGCTAGATGCTATGTGACCCTAGACAAGTCATTTCCTCTCTCTGTGCTTCAGTTTTCTCCTCAATAAAATGAGGGGGGTAGACTCAATGACCTTTAAGGTCCCTTCCAACTCTAGATTTATGGTCCTGTTGGTGACCCTGGGCAAAGTAATTAACTTCTATGGGTTTAGGTTTCCCCTTCTGTAAAATGAAAGGGTTGGATTCAATGCCTGCTAATGGCCCTTTGGGCCATAAATCTATGATACAATGTGTCACCCTCAGCAAGTCACTTAACCTCTGGGGCCTCCAGATTTCTGTTGTGGAAATAAAGAGTTTGATCTAAATGGCCCTAGAAGTCCCTTCCAGACGTAAATATGACCTTATGGATGACCCCAGGCAAGTGGCTTAACCTCTCTGGGCCTCAGTTTATTCCTCTGTAAAATGAGGGGGTTGGACTGCACGTCCTCTGAGGTTTCGTTTTAGCTCAAGATACAGAATGCTCTGTGAGGCTCTGCCAAAGTCATGTGATTTCTCTGGGTCTCAGATTCCTTTTCTTTCAAGTTAGGGGGTTGGAATCTATGTCCTTTCCAGCTCTAGAGAAAAGATAGCATGAATGCCATTGATGAAGTCCCTTTGCCCCTCCAGGCCTCAATTTCCTCATCTGTAAAATGAGGAGGTTGGTCTAGATGGTCACTAAGTTTGCTTCCAGTTCTAGATCTGTGATCCTATGTGTGACCCTAATTGAATCCCTTAACCTCCTTTGGCCTCAGTTTCCACCTCTAGCAGATTAAAAGACTGAATTATGATATATTTGACATTTCTCCCAAGTCTAAAATCATGATCCAACATGTGACCCTGGACAAGTCACCTCACCTCTCCCCACCTCAGTTGCTTCCTCTATAAAATGATAGGACTGCATTCAATGGTCTTTGAGGTCTTATCCAGCTAGATAGAGGATTCTATTTCAGACACTGTGAAATTTACTAAAACTCTCTGAGATTTAGTTTCCTCCTCTGTAAAATGACTGATTAACTAGATTTCTTCTAGCTCTGGATTTAAAATCCTATGTTACCTTGAGTAAGTCACTACCCTTCCTAGCCCTCTGTAAAATGACAGAGTTAGACTAGATGGTTCCTAAGATCTTTCTTGGTCTGGACCCTAAATTCTATTTATGACTTAAGAGCTTCCTCTTCTAAAAAATGAGATAGTGAGTTTAGGATGGCCTTCTACCATAAATCTATAGTCTTCTTGTGAATCTAGGCAAGTCACTTACCCTCCCTGGTTCTCAGTTTTCCCCTCTGGTCACTGAGGGGGTTGGACTAGATGTCCTCAGAAGTCCCTATCAACTCTTTATCTACAATCATTTATATGATTCTGCTCAAGTCCTTTAACCCCTATGCTCCTCAGTTTACCCTTCTGTAAAATAGGGGTGGGGAGATGACTGGATAGTCACTGAAGTCCTTTCCAGCTCTAGATCTAAGATCCTGTGTGTGACCCTGGACAAGTCCCTTTCTCTCCGTGGACCTCAGTTTCCTCCCCACAACCTTCCCCACTACCTCATACACTTTAGTTTCAGTTAGATCAGACCATGTTGGATTCCATCTCCCACCTCCACGACTTCAAATAGGCCATGCCCCCCACTAGGAATGCATCCCCTCCTACTCTTCAAAAGATTCAGCATAAAGGCCATCTCCTATGGGAAGCCTTTCCAGATTCCCCAGATCTCCAGTTCCTTCATCTGCCAGATAATGACCCACTTTCTTCCCAAAATAGAATAAGAAATCTAGAAAAATTCCTAAATCACATAAACATACACACATATATAAATGTATACACATATGTGTGTGTTATATATGTGAATATGTATATATTATGTATGTTTACATGAAAAACACATTTATATAATACTTACTAAGTGCCAAATACCATGCTCCCGATGCTTTGGGAAAAGGGAGAGTGGAGGGGATCTAGGACCTAGACAAGGAACTTGGATTTCCTTATCTGCTAACTTGTCATCCTTGAGGACAGGACTGGTTTTCATTTCCATCTTTATTTTCTTCAGCCTTTGTAAATTGGTTTGGCCAAAAATACCACCTGGTATTCAAGTTTCTGGAGACAAAATTCTTTGAACTTAGCCAGGCCGATTCATGGACAACAGACACGTAGTCCATCAGTAGTAGTCCTATAAGCGTATGTGTGGGAGCCAGCTTGTACCAGTTCATGAGAGTCAATTGTTAAATTTTCAGTATGAGCAATTGCAACTGAGAAATTGGAAAATATTATAAATTAGGGTTTGATTTATGTTTTTGTTGATTTCTAAACTTATGAAAAAAGACACTTTCAAGACAAAAGCGAGATACTCCCTTCCCTCAAGAATCTTATTTCTACTACAATAATATTACTATTTAATACTAAGAATTCCAATTTATACAGCACTTAAAGGTTTACAACTTCTTCCTTCCCCATTTGAAGATTAGGTATTGTCTTACTGCCCCATTTTGCAGAGGGTACAGCTGAGGCTCTGAGATGTTAATTTCTTGCCACAGTTAGATGTTTGCCAAGGGTGGCTAAGTGAAACGGACAGGACTATGGGAGTCAGGAAGAGCTGAATCCAAAGCCCTCCTCAGATGTTTATTAGCTGTGTGGACCTGGGCAAGTCACTGAAGTCTGCCTCAGTTTCCCCACTTTTAAAACAGGGATAACAACCTATGGTTGTTAACAGCCTCCCATGGTGTGAGGACCAAATGAGATGATATTTATTAAGTACTTAGAACAGTGTTTGACACATAGTAGGTGCCGCACGAATGTTAGCTGCGATTATTATTCATCACATTAAATCACAGCTAGAAAGTGTCAGAGCCAGGGCTCAAACCCAGGACTCATGATCCCAGGCTTTTCTACCAGGCTATACCACCTTTCTAGACCTTTTTAGGCTCAACTAGATTCTGCTTTGAAGCATGTTTACATTTCATCCTGGGTTGGTATATGGTATATGGTGGCTGCAGTAGCCACTCAGGTGTCGGGTGATCCTGGTTTAGGAAATCTTTGCCTTACACAACTCAGATTCACATTCTATTCCAAGTTAAGGTCATCAAAGGAGCCTACAAAACTTGTAGTGGTAAGGTTTCTATTTGTCTGAGTCTCTTAGGAGCAAACTGAGCAACTCCTTTCAATTTAGCAAGCATTAAAAGCAAGCCTACTATGTGCAAAACACTAAGGGAGATGCGTAGGCTAACAAAGACATAAAAGAAAAACAGTTCCCATTCTCAAGGAGCTTATGGGATCCTAGATCTCAAGGGTAAGTGACCTTAGAGGTCACATTTTACAGATGAGGAAACTAGGGTCCAAGGAGGTGAGGTGACTTGTCCAAGGCCATACAGACAGTAAGCAGCAGAGTCAGAACTCAATCCCAGCTACTCTACCTCCAAATCACTGCCTTTTTCACTGTACTGTATGTTCAGGAAACTTGGAATCTATTGACATCTGTCATCCCCTCCTTCTTCCAGACAGCCTTAAAAGTGTTGGGATTTTCTGTGGGAAATCCAGATCCAACATCATTTTAAAGTTTCTGGTACTATTTGCATTCTCAGTGATACAAAAAAAAATGGGGGAAAAAAGTTCACTTGGCATTAGAAAACTGAGTTGTGCATCATCCAGCCCTGCTGCCTGCTCTTGACCAAGTTACTTTGTCACTCTCATTTTCAATTTCTTCTTCTGGAAAATGGGAATCCTAAGGTTTGTGAACAAAGCCCTTTGCAAATCTGAAAACATTATAGAGGAGGGGAAGTAGCAAAATGGGGGGAGGTAGCTTGTACCAGCCCCCTGCATGCTCTGCTGCATTACTGAAGCTTGAAGGGAACGGCAATCCTTATTTTGGACTCTTTGAGAGAAAGTCCAAGGAATGGTGGTCCTTAACTTGTTGGCATCCCGGGCTCCTTTGGAAATAAATGTGCCCTGCTTTCTTTCCACTAGTGGTCAGTATTACACTTTGTGGTTTTCCTTTAAGTAGTAAGCTAGGAGGACTGCCAACTTTGCAGACTTCACAGATTGGGGAAGCAAAATGGGAAAGGAGACACAATAAATGAGCAAAGCTGGAAGAGTCCTGAGAGAGAAACTGAGGTCCAGGAGAAGATCAACCTGTACCTTAGGCCACCCTTCTCCTTCCAAACCAGCTTCACTTCTAATTCATTTACTGGCCACCCAGCTCCCAAAGCAGTGATGTAAATTGTATTCAGGGGAACAAGCCAAAGGTAGAACTGGTTAGACTACATGAGCTTAGGGAAGATAACTTTCAAGCAGGAGAGTTTTACTTGGTTTCTGACTCCTGAAATTATTCCCTTGGCAAGGCATTATTTTGTTTACTGAGGAAATCATGTTGGATCCTCAGGCTAGACCTAGAAGGGACCTCAGAGTTCATCTAAGAGGCTCAGGGGTCTTAGAGGTCACTGAGTCCAAAGCCCTCATTCACCTGGACTCCAACACCTAGTAAGTATCTGAGGCAAGATTTGAACTCAAGTTTTTCTGACTCCAGGCCCAGAGTTCTATCCACTGCACCACCTAGCTGTCCTGCCTGTATTTCTACAGAGGAGAAAAATGAGGCCAGGTGCTAAGTGATTTGGCTTGGGTCTTTATGAAGCTTTGGATAGGATCTTCTCTCCTTTTCTCCAGTATCCATTCCACCTTCCAACTCTTTGGCAACATCCAATCAGTCTAAATGATAAATTCAAGTGATATCTCATTGAAGAAAGAGTGTATGGGCCTGGATCAAGACATTGACATAAACCAAAGGGGATCTCTGCTGGTGAGGAAGCCTGGAACAACGGAAAGACTCTGGATTTGGACTGAGAAGACCTGGGTACAAGCCCCAGTTCTACTCATACTACCTGTGTGACCTTGGGCAAGTCCCTTCCCCTCTCTGGGCCTCAGTTTCCCCATCTGTAAAATGAGAACTAGATGACCTCCAAGGTCTCTTCCAGCTCTGGATGTCTAACCTGGGGCTCCAGTGGCTCAGAACACAGAGGACAATCAGTGTGCCAGAATGGGAAAAGCAGTGAACTTGGCAGTGGAAGGCCTGGGTTGGATTTCTCGAATGGGAAATAAAGCATTTAATCTCTTTGGGTCTCATTTTTCTTACTGCAAAACTGTAACCATACCTGTGATTGCCCCCTGCTACCAGATGCCCTGAGGAATAAATGAGATACTGGGCATGAAAGTTCTCTGCTCATCTAGGAAAGCAGGGTGTTGGACCAGAGGCCTTCCAAGGACCCTTCCAGCTCTCAATCTCAGCTCCCCGCAGGATGCTGCATCCGTAATGAGACAATGACACTTATGGAACAATAATGCTGCTGCCCACCGCCCTCCATCTCCCTCCTCCAACTTTCTAACAAGACAGCTATTTCCAAAAAGACAGTTTTAAGTGTTTTTCCACCTGCACATCTATGAGTAAATTGACCTTTACCAAAAGGACCTGAAAGCCTCACTGAGCCTAATCCCCACTTATACCCTTATTTGCCTTTATATGGTGCCTTGTAAATCTGACCATAGCCCCTGAAACCAATAATGGCCTCGAAGAGCTATTCTCTATTTTGAAGTAAATGGGGGCCTCCCTCGCTCTTTGCATATTGATGGAAGGTAACACATTAGCCTCTTATCCCCATGGCAGGAGGCGGTTTTCTCATCATCTCTTGTGAAAACAGGGACCGGACCTGAATCCTGACGCCTGGAACTGGATTCAGGCAACCAGAGTCCTGGTTAGTTAGGCAGCCCGGGCAAGTCACATCCACCTATGAGCCTCAGATTTCTCATCTGAAAAATGGGGGCCATGATAATTTTTGTCACTTCCCCACTCCCTCCCAGGACTTTCTGTGAGCACTGGGCCAATTATGCACTTTAAAGAACTATAGGAGGGACAGCTGTTCAAGAAAGTATTGGGATCCTTGAGTCTCTCGTGAGGAGGATTAGCCTGTTCCCAAGGCCAAGAGAGGACTCTCAGCATCTATGAGGTGGCTGAGGCCCTTTGTCATCCTTCAGTTTGGCTGAGCATCTTTGAGCCCAGACTGTTGTAAGAAGGGAAAATCAGGGGAGGAGGCTTAGGCATCATTTGGAAGGGCACGGTGATTGAGAATTCCCAATGTACGTTTTGGCTATGTTATCACACAACAACCTTGTAAGGGAGTCAGGGCAGGTCATGCCAGTCACTCCCCTGTCTCTAGCACTTTAGGGTTCACTGATCACCTTCCTCAAAATAACCCTGAGATCCAACAATGAATATCTCCCATTTTTTGAGAGGAGAAAACTGAGGCTCAGAGAAAAGGGACATGCGCAGAGTTACCCAGAGAGTAAAAGACAATAGAATTTGACCTTGAACCTGGGTCTTTGGAGCCCCTTTGGCCAGGGCTCTGTTTCACTGTCCCCTCTTCCCTCTCCAGAGAGTTTTTCTGGGAGACTTTCTCTTGCTAGACAATACTGGAAAGCAAACAAACCTCTAGTATACAGCAGGGATGGCGCCTAAGAGCCTGGTCATTTCTCTCCTCTCCTGCCCTCTCCCACCCACTCCCTCCCAACTTTCCATGCTTACAGCAGGAAAGCTCCAGCTCCCTCTTCTCTGACCTCCTAGGAGCACTTGACATGAGCACCATTCTTTGGGGACTTAAGTGTAACCCTTGGGGGTAGGGGGGAAGCTCCCTCCCAACACAAAGAGCTGCCCCCTGAGTCATAAAGAAGCAGGAAGTCAGTATGCCGGGGAAAGGAGTGCTGGGCTTGGGTTCACTGCCTTTGTCAGTTACTACTCCCTGGGTGCCTTCCCTCTGAACTGCCTCAGTTTCTATGTGTGCAAAATAAGAGGGCTGGTTAAGATGACGTCGAAGATCCCCTCCAGTTCTGAAATCCCCAGTCAGCCCCCCATTTAATCGGCACCCTCTGGGTCTTTGGGGGATTAGAGAAGTCCAACATAGTCTTTCACCTTCCTTGGAAGCAGCTGAGTCAGATTATACCTCTTTAAGCTGCTTCTTGAAGGAGGGGAAGAAAGGGGAGCTACTTCCAGCACCTGTGGCTCCCAGTAGGGATGGGGGTGGGGGGTACAGCCTTGGCCCATGCCAAACATTCACAGCCTCACCACTCTTGCTTTCTTCTCTTATTTACCTGAGTTGGGTAGCTCTTTCCACACATTGGGGGGTGGGGTAGAAGGGGGATTGTAAGCTAAGCAGGGTATTTTGCAGACCTTTAGTACGTCTCTTTGCTTTCTTTCTCCCCACAATATCAGATTTTTATTCAATCAGGCAGCTGCAGCTCTGGCCTGGGCTAGCCTTTTTTCACCTGGACATGCTGGGAGGGGAAGCCCTAGACGAAGCCTGCTCACTATTTACAGCTGGCCCTGCCTCTGGCTCTCCTGGGTTGCACCCTCACAGGGCCTGAGCCCTTTTCAGAGTCTAGAAAGAACCTTGGGAGCCTGGGGTAGATAGAGAGTGGGGGCCCAGGAAGCAGAGAGAGGCAGGCCCAGCTGTGGACAGCTGCTTGGTACTACTTCTAAGACCCCCTGTATTCAGCTGGCTCCTTGCCTTTCCCTATGGTTACATTCCAACCCCAGTAACTGAGCAGAGAGCACAATCACAGCAAACAATCTGCAGGTGAAAAACCAGAAAAGCTCAGGCCTGTAAGGCTATCTTTATAGGGGATGTGTGTACATTTTTTCCTTCCTCCCAGATGTTGTTATCTAACTGGCCACGTAAAACCAGGTATCGGGACATGTGGATTCAAATCCTGGCTTTGGCTTTCTCTGGGCCTCAGCATCCCCTTCTGCCCTACTCCCATAGCTCGGTCAGGAGGATCAAATGTTAACAGGTCATAATTTCGCATTGTAATATTTAAGGGGAGGCCAATGGAATATAGTGGCTAGTATGGTGGTCTTGGAATTATGAAGAGCTGGGTTTGCATTTGACCTCAGATACTTAGGCAGCATGGTGGCACAGTGGAACTAGAGTCAGGAAGACTTCAGGAGGTGTCAAATCTAGCCTCAGATATGGTCTAGCCATGTGACCCTGGGTAAGTCACTTCACTTCTGTAAGCCTTAGTTTCTTCTATTGTCACATGGGGATGATGATAATAATAGCTCCTCCCCTGCAGGATTACTGTAAGGATCAAGTGAGATTATATTTTTAAAGCGCTTAGCCCAGCGCCTGGCACACAGTAAGTGGTGCTTCGATAAATGCTAAATATCATTACTGGCATCTCCAATGGACCTGAGGTCAGGAAGCCCTGAATTTGGATTTGGCCTCAGATACTTACTAGCTATGTGACCCTGGGCAAGTCACTTAATCTCTCAGCCTTGGTTTCCTCAATTGTGAAATGGGAATATTAACAGCACCTACCTCCCAGGGTGAGGGTCTAATGAGATATAGTTGTAAATATTTGGAAAGTACTCAGCAAACTTTAAAGCATTATATAAGCACTAGCTATTCTTATTTTTATCTGACCTTGGACAAATGATTTTACCCTCCCACTGCTGCCCCGGAGCCCTGGTTCTTCCATCTCACTTCCTTCCAGATCCTTCCTGAACCAAGCAGTCTTCTCATTTCACAGTCTGATATGAAGTCATCAATTGGTTTTCTGGTTCATGGTTTACCATGCAAAATCATTCCCTGAAAGTTTCTGAACCTGTTGATACTGAAGCTGCAGTGGCCTTGAAAACAAGTGCTAATGATAATAATACTATTTATATGGGGCTTATTTTATGCCAGGCACTGTGCTGAGTGCTTTACAATTATCTCAATTGATCTCACAACAAACCTTGAGAGGTAAGGACTATTCTTATCCCCACTTTGCAGATAAGGAAACTGAGGCAGGCAGAGGTGAAGTGACTTACCCAGGGTCACATAGTAAGTATCTGAGGCTGAATTTGAATTCCGGACTTCCTGACTCCGGGCCCAGTTCTCTGTCCATCACACCATCTGCATTCCCCAATATGTTTTTCTCTCAATAACACTTCAAAGTAGCATTATCCTCATCTCACACATGAGAAAACTTAGTCTCTGAGAAGTGACAAGACCCTCCCCCATGATCACATGGACAGTAAATGGCAGATGCAGGATTTGAACTCTACCCTGACTTGAAATCCTTTTCTTATTCTACTATATCACAAGGCCTCCCACACATCTAAAAACTTTGACCCCCTTGTTGCTACACATAAAAACATAGAATAAAACCTCCCCAGTAGAGAGTGACTGTGGGAAATATTCATCTGAAATACAGGCCTGTTTTAATGTGGCCTCATCACCTTGAAATATATGCAACAAATCAGAGTCTTGCTTAGGAAAGGTCTTTAGGGGGCCTGCTTTAATGACCAGATTAAAATGCTTTATAATTATTTGCATGCAAATGGAGATTCTAAAGTACTTGAGGGTGTTTGAAAATTGTTCTCTTGCTAATTTAAGCATCATCCTTGCAATCTGGTTTATGCAACTGTTTACTTAACACACCCTTTCTTTAAAGAAACTGGCATAGATCTCTAATCAGTGACAAGTGAATTAAAGAGGTGTATTAAATTATTCATGCCTCTACCCGAAAGTTAAGTCAACATTTGATTGGGAGGGTCTAGACCAGGGGTGGGGAGTGGCCTTGAGGCCACATGTGACCTTCTAGATCCTTAAGTGTGGCCTTTGGCCACATGTTGTTCAGTCACTTTTAATCATTTTTGACTCTTCATGACCTCATTTGGGGTTTTCTTGTCAAAGATACTGGAGTGGTTTGCCATTTCCTTCTCCAGTTCACTTTACACATAAGGAAACTAAGATGAACAGGGTAAAGTGACTTGCCCAGGGTCACACAGCTAGTATCTGAGGCTGGATAAGGACTCTGGTCCTTCTGACTTCAGGTCTGGGCACTTGATCCACTGCACCACATAACTGCCACAATCCATATTCATGAAGACTAGGCTTTATATGGGTCTGACACATAGTAGGAATTTAATAAAAGTTTGAGTGGAGGATTGATGTGAGGAGCTCACCCTCTGAAAGGCAGAAACTTTAGGAGTGAGAATAATACAAACTAGGCAAAGCCCAGTGGGGGATTGTGGGGAGGGGGTAGAGAACATGGGGGAACTGTGGGCCTTCATCTGCTTCTATTTTCATGTGTAATCATTGCTGATGAAGCTTCTTTTTTAGAGGTCAAGGTGTCAGAAGGATATTTTAACTAGTCTCATGTTATTATAGCTGCTCCCTAAAACTGATTTGAAGGTCTTCAAAAATAAATAGCCCAAGTCTTACTTGCTTCTCCATCCCCATCCCCACTCAGAGGTAACCTGCAACCAAGTTGAGAATTGGGAAGTTTGTCTGTTGCCTCTCAACCTCCCTTTTTTGAGTACCATTTCTATCTCAGTGACATTTCTTCATTTTTTCTAACATCCAACATCCTCTTTCCCCACTATGAAAATACACTTTCAATGATTGATCTATTAATCTCTTTTACACTACTGTTTAACAAAACTGCATGCATTATTTGGGGGGGGGTGCAGTGTGTCCAATTTACTATCGATGTAACCTTGGGCTAGTCTTCCCTCCTGGGCTTTAGATTTCTGCTCTGTAAAATGAGAGAGCTGGACTACATGGCCTTTGAGTTCTCTTCAAAACATTCTTCTACTATACCATCCTGCCTCCCTAAATTTGTGTGAGAAGTCTTAAGTCAAAGGAATGAATCTCTAATTGTTTAATTCAAACATCATCAGATAGGGGTAGTATTTCTTTTAAATGGGGAGCTTTACTGGCAACCCTAAAATCCCACTAGTTGGGTAGTCAACTACAAGGCCGACCCTGACCTCCATCTCAGTTGCATGTGGTCCTATGGGTCCTTGACTAATAATAACTTCTGCACTCCGAAGCTGGAGTGGGTTGTCTCTGATATTAAGAATCTGTCTTTCCAAAATTCAGTTGTAGGTTTGGGAATAACCAGGGTCTAGCTATGGAGAAGTATAATCATACAGCAAATACGCGATTGTCTATACTAAGGCTGTCTCATATGGCCTAGGCTAAGGGCCTGGGTGAGGGCAAGAGGGTAATGCTGAGAGCTTAAGAGGACCCCAGGAACTACAGCTTGGGACTGGAGGAGCTGGGGTGATCAACCTTCAAGGAAAGCATTGAAGGGGCTTTGAGGGGGCTATGATGAAGGACCGGAAGTTGGTTCTGTTTGCAGGACATTAGCAAAGATTGTTCAAGGCCTTTTGTGAGTAGAAGCCAGGGGTACATTGCATGAGTGGGGAGTAGCTTTGGAAAAAGCTGGGTCTACAAGTCCAGGATACTAGCCACCGTGGTACACTGCCTCCCATCAAGAGACACCTAGATGGTATCACCACAGTCATTCCCAAAGAGTCACCAGAGGGATTCAAAGACATAGTGATCAAGAACACAAAAGGAGATGAGTAGATAAGGTTGGGTACCAGCCAGGGAGTATAATTTGATATTTTGACACCCCCCCCCAGGATCTCACCAGCATGGGCAGCCCCTCCAGAGGTATATATTGAAATCCTGTCAATGCATTCTCTCACACCGGCACCATTCTTGTTCCAGTCTTCCCATAAATCCTGCACTGGGGATATGGCCAGCATCAACAATCCCTCCTTTCAGTCTTTTGTGGGTACTAGGATAAGGACCCTTGGGCTGCCAAAATATTGTGCCTTCTTCTGGCTACAGAACTGGCCCATGAGCAGACTAGCCAAGAAATACTAGAGAAAACTTGGGTTTTGGGGTAGGAGACAACGAGGTTCTTGGTGATAGATTACCCAAATTGAAAAAAAAACCCTATCAAAATGTAGAGAGCATAGGTTTTCTAGGCTGAAGTCTGCAAATCCACATGGGGGACACTAGAGACAACTACACTGACTAACCACTTCCTGGCTGCCCTTTGATGAAGTAAAACAGTAGTATTCCGTGTGTGCGTGTGTGTGTGTGTGTGTGTGTGTGTGTGTGTGTGTATGTGTTCACTCTTCGTTGCCAAAGAAGACCATGCCATCAGAGAAATGACATGACTTGCACTTGACTTTGTTTTGAGTGAGAGAGGGCTGGGCAGATCACCAGCCTCACTTCTCCTCCAGAGCCTTCTGAATCCAGTGACCAGATATTCATCAGGATGACTGGAGATGACCCAGGATGAGACAATTGGGGTTAAGTGACTTGCCCAAGGTCACACAGCTAGTGAGTGTCAAGTGTCTGAGATGAGATTTGAACTCAGGTCCTCCTGACTCCTGCACTGGTGCTCTATCCACTGCACCACCTGATGGCCCCTGCCCCATGATCATAAATAACACTTATATAGTGCTTTAAGGTTTGCAAAGTGCCTTACATATATTATCTCACAACAATCCTGTCATACAGCTAGTAAGGATCTTGATGAGGTAGGGTTAAACTTAGGTCATTGATACTCCAAGTCCAATAATGTATTCACTCATTACAACCAGCTAGTTTAGTTAGGGCTCTTCTTTTTTCCAGGTGACTGATTATATTTGGATGGGAATCGGGAGAATCAGGCTGAAGGGCTTCCAGCAACTTTCTCCACAAGATAGACCATTCTTACAACTATTGGCAGATGTTCCCTTACAAGCTGACAGGGAACAGAGGGCTCAGGGTGGGTTGCGATGTCGAGGGGGTTGGGAATTTGAGAATTGGCCCTGGATTACTGGATCTTCTGGTGCAGACAGGGAATGGCAGTCACCCCTGGATTAGAGAGAATTAGACCTTTTGTAGGGCTTTTTTGATGCATTTGTTTGTTGTTTTTGAAGACAGAGAACTAACTGTCCAAAGGTTTAACTAAAACTTTTACCACAGTCAGTGACTGTGCCAGTCTGGGAGACGTTAAAGGACCAACTCTCCACACCCTACCTCCTGAATATCTGAATCTGGGCAGACAACCCTGAAACCTTAGAGAGAACAGAAAATTAAATTCTGCATCTGGCTAAATTTTTTTCAAGTTAATGCCCTTTCTGGATGTGGAGCGGTAGTTCTGAAGAGTGCAGCTGATGCTAAAAGCCAGCTCAGTTAGTGGAGAGCAGTCAGGGCAGGAGGAGGGGGAGGGGGAAGGGACCAGGAGGAGGGGACAATTCCCAAGTCATTTTGTCAATGACATTTCTCTGGAATGAAAGAGACTAGTCTTCTGCCTCCCAAGTGGCCGAGTGAAGGAGCCCCCGGACAATTGTCTTCACACCTCAGCTGAATGGTTGGCATTCCAAGGGGCTCAAGTTCCTTGTGAGAAACCTTAAGAAGCAGTCAACCCTCTCCCATTGCTGGGGAAGAGGTGGGGACAGGACTGCAGTCATGGGAAGACAAAGGAAGGCATAGCCAGTAATCTCCATGGAGGGGGTTGGGAGGCTCCCAGGAGATGAACAAAGTGGGGAGAAGTGATGATGGGTGAAGAGCAAATCCAAAGGGTAGATAGGCATGACCTAGGCAGCCTGAGGGAGAGGGGACTCCCAAAAGGCAACATTTGTCAAAGATGGGGTGCAACTTGGCAACCCAGGTGGTTCTATGATTGAATGATTCTGATATATTTAGAGTGTTGGACTTGGAGTCAGGAAAACCTAGGTTCAAGTCCCACCTCCAACTTCTGACATATATAAAAGATGTGTGACCAAGGGCAAGCCACACAACCTCTCAGAGCTTCATTTTTCAAATCTGTAAAATGGGCATAATAACAGAACCTACCTCACAGGGTTGTTGTGAGGTTCAAATGTACATAAAGGGTTTTGCAATCCTCAATGTGCTATATAAATGTGAGCTATAATTACTATTAAGACACTTTTTATTTCACTTGATTCTTTTTTAGGACCTTAAAGCTTTCCACTTTAAAATTTTCATTACTTCTTTTGAACTCTATGTCCATTTAAAAAGAATTTATTTCTACAAACATTTAAGTTTCTCCTATGGGCAAAGCATTGAGCTAGGCACTGGGGGAGAAACCAAGTTTAGATATGACATAGTGCCTGCCCTCCTGAAGCTTGCAATTCAGTAACCTCTACATTTTATAGATAGGAAAAGTAAGACAAAAGCTTGTTAAGTGAATGGCTGCACCCACAGTTAATTCTTGCTTAGTAGTTTGAGATCCCTTTCTTCTCTGAGGTTCTGTGATTCTTTGGAAGCAATGGAGCCCAAGAATCACATGAAAGCACCTTAGAAAGAACATCTGGGAAGAAATAAAACCCAAGGATGAAGTGAGAAAAAAATTTAAAGCCAATATCAAAAGCTCCCTTGCTCTCCTCATTTTTTAATTTTCAAGGTTCTAGTCTTTTGCCAATTTTTAAGAAAATGGTTTCAAGAGCTAGAAGGGAGGAGGCACAGGCAGTCTCACAGTTACTTATTAATTTGGACTGTAAACATTCATTTACTCAAAAAAAAAACCAGTTATGTCTCTTTCCTGTCCACTGACCCATCTGCTATCGATTCTGGAGGATGCATTAAAATATTCTATTAGAATGGACTCATTGTCAAATAATATAGACTCTAACAAAGTAAGAGCTAACATTTCAGCACTAAGCCTTTATCACTGCTACATCAAGCCATGGTTCTCCTTCATTTCTTTCCAATTCTGGTACCTGTAACTATGGCAATATATACTGAAATCTTTCATGCAGTATAGTCCTAATAAGCACCCTAACATCACAAATACATGAATGGGAAAAGGAGAAGGATACTACAAGTAGATAACTGTGGAAATTAAAAATGATTGACAAGAAAATAGCTACAAACAAGTACCTCACTTGAGGCTTCCTCCCAGTCCATGAATGAGCTGGAGAACCCAATTTTATTTGTTTTTCTATGTTCTGCTAGGCTTTAATGAATAGTTCATTAGAAGTCATCAACAGATAAGTAGAATGGAAATCAGAGAAAAGGAAGTTGTTTTTAAGGAAAATTCAAGTGTTATCAGCTCTTGCCCAATAATTCTAGCCTGCATTTAACTGCTCAACCATTTAGAGATTGATCTGTAGAAAAGTGCATCTAAAGTAGCAGTCCCTATAAACAAGGGTTCCTAAAAGGCAAAGGATCATCTGTTGCAGAGGAAATTCTCCCTACTCCTTTCTCTATTAACCAATTAGAGTAATTATATAGATGGGGATTTCCTCTTTTTCTCTCTTCTTTTAAAAGTCTCAGTTCTCTTCTACTTGGAAAATAGCTTGCCAAGATCTCTACTCAGGGAATTAAATCAATATAAAGTTTGTCACTTTCATAGCCTGCAGTTATTAACATTTTTCAGAACCTCAGCACTACCACATTTTTTTACACATGGGTCTATCTCACCCAGTCTAGGAAAGCTGCCACCACCCAGAGATGATAGGCAGAGGAACTTTGATCTACTCTGTATCTAACCTGACTAGGTTGACCCCTCTTTGGGCAGACTCTGGCTCTACTTTGACTCAGGATTCTGGAGCTCAAGAAAGCCACGAGTCTCAGTGTGGCCAGTAGCAGGGATTCAGCCATGAAATGTCATACCCAGCTGTACATTTTGTCATTTCTGGGGAAGGAGAAAAAGGAAAGACCTTAAATTTGCCTCAACTTCAATGACTCTAAGTTTCTTTCATACTAAATGAGCATGTGGGCTCAGAAAATTGCCTTCTAAATGTTTATAGTCAATGTTTGTTAATAGTCAAAGTAAGTTATCCATTTTATTAAAGGCAGCATGTTCTTCTGTTCAACAGTACAAAGCATATAGGATTTCAAATTGTTCTATGTCTCTATGAATCAGAAAGAGGAAAAC
Organism: Bettongia penicillata ogilbyi; assembly: GCA_023548195.1. NCBI lineage: Eukaryota > Metazoa > Chordata > Mammalia > Diprotodontia > Potoroidae > Bettongia > Bettongia penicillata. Next base: position 14,223,493 of record JAJHZJ010000104.1, on the reverse strand, counting down.
TGAGCTAATTCTACAGGGTGGGGGTGACACAGAGGACAATTCAGCTTTTAAATATGTATTATGGATCTCTGTTGGACACCCTACACTAGATTGCAATGCCAACTCCTGCTGTCAGCCAAAGCAGGTCTGAACAAGGGCTAAAGAGCAACACAGCTGCCCACTGAGCAGAATTTTTTTCTCAACCACAAGGCAATGATTATGACAAATTATAACACATCTGAAAACAACTTAGCCAAATTTAATTTATTTCTGCATGTCATATTTTTTAGTCCTTCAATTGAGGAAATCAATAATTTTAAAGAATGTATGTGTTTAGGTTTGTGTGGGTGTGTTTTATGCAAGCATGTAGACACACAAAATAATAGTTCACTTAGCTGGAGGTCAATTTTTCTGGGACATAACTCAAAACTAGGAAGGCAAAAATGGCCTTAGCCAATTTAATCCTCTTCCCTATGCAATTTTAGCAACATAACTGTTTTTTTTTTCCAGTCCTTGGGAATTTGAAAAAGTAGTGGATTTAAAATCAGTGCCTATGTCGAAACCTGGACTGGTGACTACATGTGTGACCTTGGGCAAGTTGCCTTCCTTCTCTGGGTCTTAATTTCCTCGATCAATAAAAAGAGAGTATTGACACTAATTGATTTCTAAAGTTTCTTCCAATTCTAAATCCTCTATCTAGTATTCTATAAGCTCCTCTCCAGTTCTAAGATCCTATGTAAACTTAGACCCAAAAGACCAGAATTTTATTGTTAAGGTGTGAAAATGGCAATCCAGAACTTTCATTTCATTAGAGACCCCAAGGAAGCAGTTAATTCAGGAACTTGAGACTATGTCCATATGGTGCCAAAGTAACCATCTAAGGAATGGGAAATTGAATCAAAGCAGATGTTGAGCCTTGTGTGGCTGAAATCAGTTATTTGGTTGGTGGCTTTTTTGTTTTCTTTTTTCCCCCAACAATGAACTCAGTCAGACTGCTGAATATGTTGACACAGCCTGAAAGTCCTGAGAGTAGGTGGACAAAAGCTGGAACCAAATGTCCCTATGCAGTCTGTACTCTCTACCATCCTTCAGTGCTCCTTTATCCCAAAAGATAGCAAAGAGTAAGGGTGATAGATTGTTGGGCTTGAAATTAGGAAGACCCAGGTTCAAACCCTATCTTTGGCACCGACTGCCTATGTGACTGGGCAAGTGACTTCATTTCTTTGAGACTCAAATGTATCATCTATAAAACAGGAATTATTATATATATTACATAGTCATTTTGAGAATCAGATAAGGTAATATATGTAAAGTCAATGCTACATCAGTATCAGTTATCACTCTTCCCCCTCGCCCCAAGTAAAACCCTTGAAGGCAAGGGCTATTTTGTTTTTGTCTTTGAATCCCAAGCACCTGGCACATAGTAGATGCTTAATACATGCCTCCTGAGTTTTGTGGGTTTGGGGGGGGACTGTACCTGTGATTTTATTGGTACAAAGAATTCCCAATGAGGAAGCTTCTTCCATCAATGTAGATGGGTACCACCTCTATACCTTATAATCTTAGAAAGTTGACTAAGGCAGTAAAAAGTCTTAGTGATTTTCCCAGGCTCACCCAATCAGTACACATCTTCCTGACTCTGAGACTAGTTCTCTATCGGCTATGCAACCCTAAGTGGATTTCGTCAAGAAATAATAAAATCCTATAGAAGTGAACTACAAGCTAAGAAAATAGAAAAAAAATCATTTAGTGTCATCTGTATTTCGCCCCTGCCCTTGTTTTTTCCTAGGAGAGGTGCTTATCACATTTTCACTTCTCTATATTCATGTTGTATCCCTCATCCACCCTAGTAGAATCTATACGAGGGCAGTCCCTGTTTTTCATTTTCCATCTTTGTATTCTCAACGTCATCATGTAATAAAGGTGAGTTAAAGTCCTATTCACCATAGGATAGGGAAAAGAGGTGTATGAGCAAAATCATCTGTCCTGTTCTCAATCAGGCACTATCAAATTCTAGAGGGGAAGGAATGCTAAGGACTCAGCATTTTGCCCTGTTATAAGGAGATCATTGTTCCTCTAAAGGTCTCCTCTGATGCTACATTGTAATATGATGGTCAGCATGAGGATTCACAGGTTTCAACAGTAGAAAACTTTGAGGCTTGTTGGGTAGAAAAGGGACTTCTACTTGGCGTCAGAAGGCAGAACTTGAACCAATGCATGGAGGTTACAGGAACATGGGAAGAACTTCCTAACGCATGAAGCTATCCAAGAATGGACCATCCGGCTGATGAGTGTGAGAGGAAAGAGGGAGAATCCAGGAAGGTTTCATGGAAGGGGTGAAAATGGATCTGGGTCTGCAAGGATGGTAGGAGTAACAGAAATATATAATGACCTTATAATAATCATTAAAAATATCCAAGGGTGGCAGTTAAAGAATAATCCAACTGGCAAAAGACTCAACATACATATATACATATATATATATATACATACATACACACATATGTGTGTATGTATATACGTAGATAGATATATGCGTATACATTTATTTATGATTTCAATATCTTTGCTAGAAAAGGAAACATAACTGAAGAATCCCTGAAACTAAGTACTTTTTGATTGACACTTTCTTTAGTAGTCCAGCTATGAGAACCCCAATGGAAGACCTTGCCTCCCCAGCAGTTACATATTCCATTTAATACTCCAAGTAACGCAATACTATTAGACCTTTTGGGACACAGCATTTTCTTCTTGGAAGCCCATTAAGAGAATCAGAGTGTTATCCTGGCATTAGCTGGCCTGAGTACCTAACTGCTGAGGATAGGTAATAGCAATATAGCATCAGGCAATCACAGAATCCAAGCCTGTTTAAGAGATCATCTTGTCCAAATCCTTCAACTTATAGGTGAGGAAATTAGGGCCCACTGAAGGGAAGGAGCCATAAAAAGATATTTGTTGGATTGTTGGGCTTTTTTAGTCACTTGGTTGGTGAGTTCATCAGGTTAGACTTCCAGAGTGTAAATTCCCTCCACTGATACAGATCAGCAACTCTAAGAGGTTAAATGACTTGCTCAAGGTCACAAAGCAAACCTATGTTAGAGACAGGACTTAATCTCAGGACTTCATAATTCCAAAGTTGGCCCCTGACCCTTGGATCATGACTACCTCTCTTCTCAAAGTTACATGGCGGTGATATGGTTGAATCATGGCAGTTAACCAGATCACCTTCTGTCCATAGCACAATGAAAGGAGTAATGGATTTGGAGCCAGAGGACCTAGGTTTGAATCCTGAATTTACTATTTAAGTAACTGCATGACTGCAAGTGAGCCAAGTCAAACTCTAGGTCCATTTTCTTATTTGTAAACTATGAAGTTGGGCTAGAGTAGGGGGTCTTAGATATAAATATAGACATAGTTTATCCAAAATACCTATACAGATATACACCTATCCCTCCCTCTGTACATGCTGGTAAAGTAACATCACTGGTGTTCCTAAACCCAACATATAACTCTGGATTTTGGCAGCCCAAAGGAACTCCCAGTGTGGAAGCTATCACCACCAATGCAGACTCCAAACCATCTAGAACCTAATAGTAAGATTTACAGATAAGGTAGGATTTGTGTGTGTTCGTCCTTCATTGCCAAAGAAGACCATGCCATCAGAGAAATAACGACATGACTTGCCCTTGACTTTGTTTCAAGTGAGGGAGGGCTGTGCAGGTCACCAGTCTCACTTCTCTTCCAGAGCCATCTGAATCCAGTGACCAGACATTCATCAGAATGACTGGAGATGACCCAGGATGAGGCAATTGGGGTTAAGTGACTTGCCCAAGGTCACACAGTTAGTGAGTGTCAAGTCACTCTGAGGTGAGATTTGAACTCAGGTCTTCCTGACTGCTGCACGGGTGCTCTATCCACTGCACCACCTAGCTGCTCCAGGTAGGATTTAGGATTACCTAAAGGACCTAGAAGTGAAATGATTTGCCCATGGTTCTGTGGCTAGTTAAAATCAGGTCTCCCAGATTTTGGGCCCAGTACTGTGTCTATTCCTCACTCGAACGCAGAAATCACTTCATCATTGTTTACAGAATGTCATGAGGGGGATGAATGTGAAATCATAAAGGCAGCTCTAAGCTACATCTCACTGCAACTCTGATCACCACGTACTTCCCCAGCTCTGCCCCACTGCTCCCAGCACTTATTTCACAAAAACTCACCACCTGTTATTTTTTACCATCAACTCAGCAGAATAGTTAAACATGATATAGTCCTGTCTCTTTCACTGTAGCTGGCTCCCTTAACCCCTACCTCTACCCCTCTCTAGAAGTTCCAAGGAGAATCAGCAGCTGCTCAATTTGGCCACAGAGTTGAGGGAAAGAATTCCAGAGGGATGCCCCATGCACAAGAGATACAAGGAAGCATTACTGTACCCACTTCTACTCCTATTCTGGGTCATGACCTACCATGGCAGCAGGTATACACTACTCACATAGCACACTGCAAGTTACCTTTTGAAGAGGACCTATCAGAACATTATATCTAAAATCTTAATGGGAAAATGAATAGGCAGTTGCCCTCTGTTCGGATCTTAAAATAGCCAAAGTTATAGCCCATAGCCTTCCCAGTGTGACTGAATGAGTGCTTACAGCAGGGTTGCACTACAACTGTGTAAAAAGAATGAGGCTTTGGGGAATGGGGTCACATGAGACCATCACCTTGCTGCCACTTCCACAGATTGGCTTCTAATACTGTATGGCCCTGGCCCAGCCTTTGATCCACATTCACTCAAATTGTAATTCAAACCCTGCTTCTCTTTGCTAAAGATTATGAAGTTTGGGGGCAGGAATGCAGGTTGTATTTTCATTACTCCTATTGATGGAGACACAAACCTGGGAGTCAAAGGCAAATATGGCAAGCCAACAACTAGTTAGGGAAATGGTGCCCAGGAATCAAATTTGGATTTCTATAACATGGCTTAAGATAATGGAATGACAGGCTCCAGGCCAGGGATAGAGTACAAATGAGAAAGGCTGGTAAGAATGTAATTAATTGTCTAGAGTCTCACAAATCTAATTTTTAGAAAGCCTTTTAACTCTTAAGGAAGGGGAGGGAGAAAACTGTCCGTATTTATCTACCACATTCACTACTACAAAGTGCCATCAAATAGGAAAAAAAAAATACAGAAGTAGACACAGACAAAAATTCACAGGAAAGACAATTCAAAGGAGTCAGCAGTAAAAAACCTATAGTCCTAGCTATCTACAGGGCTTGGTGGAGGGGCACTCCACCAAGTTTGGGTAACAAGCAAGATGCCCCAGAAATCTTAGCCCTGAGAGAGAAATTTGACCTTGTAGGCATCAAGACTCAGAGGGATGAGACCTATGACTAGGAGGCAGCTATGGAAGGGTACCTTATTCAAAAGGAACAGCATAGGCAAAGCAGGGAGGGGAAGCTGATGAAGTATGTACTTTAAGAACACATACTCATTGCAAATTAAAGTATTTTTTTCACTTTATTTTTCTTGCTTTTTTGCAATAAGGCTAACATGGAAATATGTATTCTATGATTTCATATACATAATTAATATCATATTGCTTGCCTTCTCAAGGGGTTGGGAGGGAAAGAATTTAGAACTCAATTTTTATATTTTAAACAAATTTTTTAGAACACGATTTTTAAAAAAGAATGTAAATAATAATTCATATTTTTTAAAAGGAGAAAATTAGAAAAAAAGAATATATATTCATGTGAAGAAATCTAAGGACCAGAGGGATTCAGCATCGATGAACCAGTATCAATTGACAAAGAAAATATTAATTACCTAGTATGTACCAGGAACTGGGGGATACAAACACAATAAATCACACAGTCCTTATTTGCAAAGAGTTTAAAGTCTCACTGTAGGGAGTATTTGGGTGACAATTAGCAGAGACAGAAATAGAACTGATAACTTGAGAAGGGCATATTGCCTACCATCAGAGCTGTAAATTCTGTCTTTGGCTCTGTCAAGGTCTGAACATGGACAGAAAGAAAAAAATTGATAAGAAGTTCTGGAAATAAATTAAAGTCTGGCATGCTGCTTCCTGTCGATGGGCAAAAAGGCAGTGGACGGTAGGTGGGGAATTAAGTCAAATATCTGATGTGTTCATTTGATTTGCTCAAATGACCTTACTTGTTACAAAGGACTGTTCTCTGAGTGAGAGAATCATTGGGAAGTGACAGTGAGGTGCCTTTTTAAAGAGCATCAGCAAAACATTGTTTTGCTTTATTTTTATTTTAAATAAAAAATCTATCAGACTTAGAAGTTCGTGAAGTCTGTTTACTTGATTTTTCAAGGAACAAGAGGATATCTGGAAAGGCAATGTTTTTCTCTGTAGGGAAATTGGACCAGTTTATCTAATTCCATTTTTTAAATAAGTACAAAAATGATAAGGTTCCTTGCAACTACGTTTTCATCACATGAAAATTAATATACATGAGGTCCAGTAAATAAAGCACTTCATCCTGTTGCTGGCTGTGAAACATACCTTTTGGTAAAAAATATTATCCAAATGGAAATAAAAATCGTGACATGAGGGTCTCCATCTCCGGCTCCCAGCATCTCTCAGTCTCAGCCTCTCTACCACCCCGCCTCAGAGCAGAGTAGCTATGCCTTAATGAAAAGTTGGAAAGGTGCCAAGGGGAATTGCTTTTGTGGCGCTTCCTCTCACTAACAAAAGAAAGTGTTTGCTGGAGTGGAAATGATGGAAACCTTTGAGGCAGTGACCATACCACCTTACAATGTATGATAGAGATGGAGAGGGTGAGGACATACAATCTTTGTGCACTTTGGACTTTAGGAGAGGAGATTTCAAAAGGGTTCAGAGAAAGGAAAGGTAGGATCCCATTTGACTTTAGACTCTACAGGGGAAGTCAATCCTGAAGGACTGGAAAGCTTAAGAATAATAATCGCTAACAATTATTCAGTACTTTGAGATTTGCAAAGCACTTTTCTTGTATTATCTTATTTGAATGAAATTCTAAAGATACAAAGAAGATGAGTGGGGAAAAAAGTTCTCCAACGAGCCTAATGTGGTCACCTAGGACACACATGGAACGAGGTAGATTCTTTAAAGACATTTAGGGAATGTGGAAGGTAATGGGTAACGTTAGCTAAATAGGGCAATGTAGCAAAGTCTTTCAAAGAATGAACCGAGGCTAGCAAGGAATTCTAAGAACAAACCAGTGGGAGGGTTTTTTAAAGCTATGTTGGAGAAAGGAAAAAGGGAGAGGGCAGGAGATAGCACAAAGAAAATGGGTGTAAAAGAGAAGACAGCACTACCTAGAGCTTATTTTGTTTTTATTTTCTCAGCCAAGGACAATTATTAGCATACTAGAAAGGAAAGAAACAAAAATAACTGAATGGAAATTGATTTATCATTCTGTCGTTTTCAGTAGCATCTGACTCTTTGTGACCCCATTTGGGATTTTCTTGGCAAAGATACTAGCGCGGTTTGCCATTTCCTTCTCCAGCTCATTTGACAGATGAGGAAACTGAGGCAAACAGGGAGAAGTGACTTACCCAGCTAGAAAGTGTCTGAGGCCAGATTTGAATTCAGGAAAATGAGTCTTCCTGACTCCAGGTGGGGCTCTTTATCCATTACACCACCCAATACCCAACAAAAAGATAGAGATGATAAGAGGACCCATGTCTTCAATAAGTTCAGGTTGTCATCCCCTATGAACTATGTCCTCAGCTCCTGGGTGAACCACCCTCCCCACCCCACTAAAAAACAGAACAAAACAAAACCTTAGTGGATATGATTACTGACCCACCATCACAGAGCCTTGAAAGATCCCTGACCCTAGAGATTGTTAGATGTAATGATTATCATAAAGAAGTGCGGAGTTTTTGCAGGGAATATGACAGTCAAACCAAAGCGACTGTCCAAGTGATTTACAGGTACCTAAATGTTTTTTGATGGGATATGATTGCCATAATAAGTGAAATGATGGTTCTGGACTTCGTGATATTGTTTCTATACAGAAGTTTTTGTCTGGCACCATATTTGTTGTAATTATAATCTGTATTTCCTTAAATCAATAGGAATGAAGTGCAAGAAAGAGAAGCCGAGCCTACAAACTACTGTGAATACATTCAGATTATCTAGACAATCAGAATAATGAGATAATATGGACGAGATTCTGAGTACTACACAGAGGAATAACATTATAGTCAGGGGCGTCCTGGAACAAGTTCCTACTGGCTCCTGAAAGCTGGTTGTTAAATTTTCAGTGTGAGCATTTACTCCTCAGAAATGAGCAAATGCTACAAACTGAGGCTTGGTTTATCATCTGGTGAGTTATCTAGGCTGAAAGTGATGGAGAAAATGTTAATAATGCAGATTAAATTTATAAGCGTGCCTTGTGCACATGTTTTTTGTTTTCTTTGGGGGTTTGTTTGGTTTTCCCCAGAGAGCCAGTTGTTAAACACTTTCCAGGAGTCATTTCATTCAGTTAAAATGAACAAGTATTTATTAAGGTCATAGGATAGGTCGTACCATGGATAGAGCATCTTTCTGAGTTCAAATGTGGCCTCAGACATTTACTAGCTGTGTGACCCTGGGCAAGTCACTTCATCATGTTTGCCTCAGTTTTCTCATTTGTAAAAATGAACTGGAGAAGGAAATGGCAAATCTCTCTAGTATCTTTATCAAGAAAACCCCAAATGAGGTCACAAAGATGACTGAACAATATACTTCCAAGGCAGTGTTACATAGCAGGCAGAGATTTGGAGATACATACTGGCTGCGTGACCCTGGACAAGTCACTTAACCTTGCAATGCCCTAGGCAACTCTCTAAGACTCTAAGTTACAAATGACTTATCTACATCAGTGATGTTGTACTCTAAGAGTTACCTATACCAAAGAAATCACAAGTCCAGACCAAAGCAAACTAAGAGCATCTCACCTGGAGAGGGGGGTATCTGAAAATGCCTCACATAGGGGGGCAGATAAGCTGTGTTCTGAAGGAAGCTAGGGATTCCCCAAGTCCAAAGAGAGGAAGGAAATCCTTCCAGCCATTCTTGAGCAAGGATTGGAGCAAAGAAAAAAATAGAACAGCTGATGTTAGGGTGTAATGGGAAATCTGTTATTTAGGAGCTTGTGGATTTGGATCAGTTGCTTCACTTCTCTGTACCTCAGTTTCCTCATCTATGAAATGAGGGGATTGGACTCCATGAGGTCTCTTAAGGCACCTTCCAACTCTAAATCAATGGTGCTATGATTCTTTCCCTTCCACACACTTCAGTTTCCTTGTTTATAAAAAAAAAAAAAAGAGTCAGGCCAGGTGACCTCAAAACTCTATACAATCTCATCCTGCCATAATCTGTGATTCTATTGTCTGATCTTAAGCTCAATATTGAGCCTGGTTCATTAGTGTTTGAATACTGGGCTTTAAAGAACTCCAGGCCCTGGGAGTGGAGTTGAGTATTTTGATAGTGAAAAAAGCATTCAGTGATTGAATGGTCTATTACATGCATTAGACTGATCTGAATCAGGAGATGCACAGCAGATGGAAAAACCATCAGGGCCATATTTTTTTTTCTAAAATTCTATACCTCTGCAGTACATAATGGTCAATGAGCCCAAGTAATTAAAAACAACAAAACCCCACTTGGCTAAAATGGCATCATTTAAATCCATACAGCGGGCAGGTCAGAGAAAACTCGAGAGAGACACACTTTGTGCAGACCCATACTTAGCACTGATTTCAAGGATTTATCCATCTAATGAAACAGATGCTTCTATACAAAGGAGTTGTCGAATTGCTTCTCTCCCCCGGTCCCTGCTAAAGTGTCCCTCTCTCTCGTAAGCAGCTCTTCTTCAAAACAATCTATGAGCTCCAGTTTCGCCTATTTTGAAGAGTGTATAAGGTCAGATGCATGGGAGAGGGTGAGACAAAAGTCTTGTTTCCTAGACCCGAGCAGGGCTTTGTGTATATGTTTCTACACCTCTGTGTCCTCCAGTCCACATTGCTAAATGGCTGTACCTCTGAAAAGGGGAGAAGCAAGCCCTGTTTATAACACATGGCATCACAACCTAAGAAGCTCAAGAAAAATGACTCCTGCACGGATAGTGCTTACCATCTATCAAAGCCCTCGCTCTCATTGTCTCATTGGATCATCACAACAACACGGTGAGGTGGGCAGTGTGAGCATGATTTTCCCTATTTTATAGATGAGCCAATTAAGGCTCTGAGGGGTGCAAAAGAAGGCAGTGCAATAGCATAGAGGTGTGTGTGTGCCCTTGGGCAACTCACTCTTTGGTTCGGACTTTCCTCATTTGCACGATAAGAGGGTTGGGTTAGAGGAGCTATAAGGTCCCTTGCTCAGCTCTAGACCTCTGATCCAGGACTCATCAAGTGTAGCATCATGAGTAGGTAGAAACAATGGACTTCAAGTCCACTGCTCTTTCTGAGTCTGGGAAGGAAAGGAATATGAAGTAGCATTGGCAAAGTAGGTGGGCTTCAGATGCCAGGCTGGGGGATTGGACTCTACCCTAGAGGCAATAGGGGGCCACTGAAACTTCTGAGCAAGGGAATAACAGGGCCTGAGGGTGCCGCGGATTGGCAGTGGGAGAGATTGGAAGTAGGGATGCCAATTAGGAAGATCTTATGGTAGTCAGGCTGAGAGGTAATGGGGGCCTGAACTAGGGTTGTTACTGTTGGGGTGAAGAGAATAGATGTGAAAGGTACTGGAGGGGTAGAATCAATTGGATACAGGGGAAAGGGAAGGGTCAAGGATGCTTCCAAGATGGAGAATAGAGGTGGCTGAAGATGGCAGTAGCCTCAGCAGAAATAGAGAAATTTGGAGGAACAGCTGGTTTCAAGGGTAAGGAGGGAGCAGACAATAATCAGCTCTGGTTAGGATCTGAGATTCAGGTCAGAAATAAATGTTCCCATTAGAATTTTTTTCTTGCCTTATCTAGATAGGGAAGAGGGGAAATGAAGTAGAATTGTCACATTCTCTTCATCTTGGGTGCCAAAGATCATCTGACAAATTATAATGAAGCCTTCACCATCTGAAGGCAAAGCAAAGATTAGAAAAGGAATATCTAAAGTTTTGTTTTCTATATAAGCTTGCTAAAAGGCGCTAAAGATCATGCTTTTAACTAACTTGTTTCTTAAACAGTACTGGTTTTTAGAAAATACTACATGACTTTCCTGACAAATCACTTTGCTGGTTTCAGAGTATATCTGGATTCTAGTGTGGACATTTCCATTTGAATCTGAGGTCCCTAGAGTAGCATTTTTGGGACACAAAAAAAAAATAGAAATGAGTGTTCTGGGGGGAGCTGCTGTCGAGTAATGCATTGATTCTTTCCCCCCTCCCTCATGGAGGACAAAGGGTCACACCAATCTTCACTGCTTCATCAAAACTTACCAGTTGACGTGGTTTAGGAGAAAGGACAAAATCCCCAACCTCAACTCCCATCAAGGATAGAGGCAATGGGGGCACAGTGGTCAGACAGTTGGGCTTGGAGGTGGCAAGTTCCAACCCTGTTTTTAGTACTAGTTGGACTCTGGGAAAGTCACTGCCCCAAAACATGTCTCTAAGTAATTCCCAGGGATTGATCTACTCAGTCACAGAGGGACTGGAATCTGTGTTGGCAAAGGGAATGCCCACACCTGCAAAATCCCAGAGCTTTTCCTTCTTCATGTATCATAGGCTCCCAACTCTAGAGCTGGAAGTGACTTCAGAAGCCATCCAGTGTAACCTTTCATTTAATAAAGGGGGAAACTGAGACTCAGAGATGCAAACTAAGGATGAAAGGATCATAGACTAAGAGTTAGGAGACTCAGAGGCCATTTAGGACAACCCTTTCCTTTTTACAGACAAAGAAACTGAGGCTCCAAATGTAATGTGACCTGCCTAAGGTCACACAGAGAGAAAGCAGCACAGGCAGGATTTGGGCCCTGTTCATGTGACTCTGCTCATTAGAAGGACATGCCTTGCTTGTCCTTACATTTGCCTGAAGATCCCACAGGTTCAAATAAACAGTCCAGTTGCTGCTACCTGACACCCTCAGGTAGAAGCAGTTTTCAAGGTGGTGAAAAGAATTCTCGCAGAATGCCTTACCAAAGGTCCCAGAGTCACCGTTTTGTTCTTGTTGTCCAAGATATCCACCCCTGGGGCCCCAGTCCATTCGCCCAGGTTTGTACCGGGCCTACTTTGATCTCTGGATTCTCAGCTGGAATGCCACTATCGCAGTACCCTCCTGCCCTGTACCACAGGCATTTGTACATACATATGATCTCCCCCGCTAGCCTGTAAACTTCTGGATGGCAGGGGCCAGGCCTGGCATATTTCTGCACCTCCACAGTGTTTGGGACAGGGTCTAGCATACAATGGGTGCTCTACAGGGATTGACTGGGTTTTATCAGAGAAGGAAGTAGGTAGTATAGTAAAAGGAGCTCTGGGCTAGCTCGAAACACTTGATTTGTACTTCTAGCTTTGCTAGTTAACATCTGAGTGGCCCTGGCTCAGGTTCTTTTCTTTTCTGGGTCTCAGTTTCTTGTAAAGTGAAGTGGATGGAGCAGGCAACCTCAGAAGTCCCTTCCAGCTCCAGAATTCACTGAGTCTAGCTATGAGTCAGTAAAAGGACAAGGACTGATGAGAAAACTCCATCTATTGACACAAGTTGACACCTTCTCACCTGTATCAGCTCTGGAAGTGAGTGGTACATGAGTGAGTGATTTGAAGATAGATATAGCAGCTACAACTACAGACCCCAAAGGTTTGTGCATGTAAGTCCAAATCGGTAAATATATTGGGTACTGTAGTTCAGGTTGTTGTGTGGCACTCATGGGGTGGTGGTGTTCTCGTTTTCTCTGCTTGCCTTACAGGACAAGGCAAGTGGCTGGTTTAGGCATCGAAGAATCCTTGAAACATTCCAATATTAGCCAGCTCTGGTGAAGTACCCAGGCTGGACCACCAAATGGGATCTATCCAGCACTGGCCATGCAGGAAGGAAGTCCTGGGGGAACTTTCATTACTGAACTTAGAAAAGCGTGGCCAATTCTTGAGTATTTTTCCCTTCTTAGAAAAATTGAGGATTTGAGAACTCTTTCATGATGGGTTGCCTGGCCATATCAGAGGTGATGGTACCCTGCACTACCCAACGTCTTATCTCCTGAAGGCTATGCACCTTTTTTTGGTGACTGGGGAAATGTGACTTATCAATTAATAATAATAAGAATAACATATTTATATAATGTTTAGGATTTTCAAAGCATTTTATACGTTATCTCATTTGATACAATAACCCCACCAGGGGTAGCATCTATAGGTGCTATTATTATCCCCATATAGAAAGTCAGGGAAGAAAGAATAGAGAAAGCAGATGAGGTCCAAGCAGCAGTAATTACCATAAATGCTGTTGGAATACCAAGAAGGACCATAGGAAAAGTAGAACTAGTCTCATCAAAAACTGGTAGAACCCTGTAGCACAAGGTATAGGGGAAAAAATACTGGTCTACAAGTGAGAAGTTCTAGATTCAGATCTGAGCTCATACAATTCTTAGTTGTGTGACCTTGGGCAAGTCACTATATTTCTCTGACTCTCAGTTTCTGCATCTCTAATATTTAAAGTACTTCACAATTTAGCATCAACCTAGTGTCTTACTGGTCCCTCCACACATTACATTTCAGTTAAACTGGTTTACTTGGTATTGTCAGTATGCAATATTCCATCTCTCACCATGCCTTTGCACAGACAGTGACCCATGCCTAGTGTGTCCTCCCTCAGCAGTTCTGGCTGGTAGAAACTCTAGCTCACTTCAAGGACCATATCAATAGCCACCTCCTACACTGGGCTGTTCCTAATCACCTCAGCAGTTAGTGCTCTACCTATTCCCCTTTGTATAGATTTTAAACTGACTTATCTGTACATGTTATTCTCCCACAATAGACTGTAAGCTCTGATGATTTTATGTTTGTATCCCTATTACATGGCACATAGTAGGTGCTTACTAAACGCTTGCTGAATCAGCCAATGAATGAATGAATGGGATTGAACTCAATTATTTTTGAGGTCCTTCTCAATGATAACATTCTGTGATTCAGGAGGTCATGGTTTTACGTAAGCCCGACAATAAGAAAAGGGAAGGGGGTAGAGGATTCACGGGTGAAAGAATGTTGTTAACTGAGATTTGTAAACAAGAATGGACAATGTTGGAAGAAAAGGAGAACTGTATAGCTAGAGTCAAACATCATGGTCAAGGAGTGGAGGATTAAACTGGAAAATGAAGTAGGAACCCCTTATGGAGTGCCTGAAGTAGCGAGCTTAAATATTTGGAAATAGAGGGAGGAGTGGGGCATGTTAGCTCCCACCTATAATCCCAGCTACTAGTGAGGCTCTTGAGAGTTGCCCTGGCTATGCCCATCAAATATCAGAACTAAGTCTGGTCTTAATATGGTGAGTGCCCTGGAGCAGGGGCCGAGCAGATCAGAGTGGGGGGACAGCAGATCAAAGTGGGGGGGCAGCAGGTCAGAGGAGGGACCCAGTAGATCACATAAGGAGAGAAAAACTTGTACAGGTCAGAAATAGAGCAGGTCAAAGCTCTCCTACTAGCATGTTTGAACCCATAAGGAGGCCCTGTGCTTCTAGCCTAGGAGGGACAGGGAGACCGAGTCTTAAAAAAAAAAAGGAAATGGCGAGGGACGGGAAGTTTTTGTTTTTGTTTTTAAACAAGTGACTGATATAATGAAAGCCACATGTTTGGAAGGTTAAACTTTGAACAGCAGGCATTAAGAGGGGAGGAGGGCGTGGAGACTTAGGAAACTAGGACAAGAACTTGGGAATGAGCGACTACTTGAACTACAATGGCAGTGGTAGAAACCAGTTGAGGAATGGATCAGTCGGTCAGGAAGCAATTATTTAGTGCGCGCACACACAGACACACAAGATACATGAAAAGTAAATAGAAAGGAGCCTTAGGGGGAAAGGAGGGATAAATTTAAGAGATGTTGTAAAAGAAGAATCAACAGATTTTGGTGACTGCACATAGAGGGGTGGAAGCGGAGGAAAGAGAGCCATGTTATTCTGAAGCCCATGTGACTAGAAAGACATTAGATATGGGGAAGTAGCAAGGTATGGTGGGAAAAGCACAAGCTCAGCACTTTGGGGATCTAGGTACAAATTCTGCCTTTGCCACTTGCTGCCTATGCGATCTTTTGTGACCTTTACCACCCTGGGCCTCAGTTTCCTCCTCTGTAAAGTGAGGGGGTTGGATTAGATGGCCTCCAAGGTCCCTTCCAGGCCTCGATCTATGACACTATGATCTTATTTTGAGCCTAAGGTAGGACATTGAAAGAGGAAATGCCCAGTGGATAGTCAGAGATTTGAGACTGGAGTTTTAGCTATACCAGCACTGGAGATTTAGATTTGGGAACTACATATACAGAAATGAGGGTGGAATCCATGAGAATGAAGGAGAGAGGGAGGAAGAGAGGGAGACTGAGATGAAGACAGAAAAGGAAAGAAAGAGGGGAAGAACCAGGAAGAAAAACAGAGACAGAGATGGGGGTGGGGATGAAGTAGGGGACAGAGAAAGTGTGTGGAGGTGAGCAGAAAGCCAAGGGCTGGAACATGGAGAACGCTCACAGTTAGAAGATAGGAGGAAGGAGAATAGTCAGTATGAGAAATAGAGAAGGGACCATTTGTAGATGGAAGAGGATAATCAGGATCATTTATCATCCTGGAAGCTAAGGAAACAATTTCTAGAAGGATGATGGGGGCAAGAGATCAGTGGTACCCAACACCATAGAGAAAAGGAGAAAGAAAAGTAAGAAAACATCACTGGATTTGGCAATCAGGAAGTCACTGAAACACTTTAAGAGTATAATTTCTACAGAGTGGTGGCAAACTAGATTCCTGAGATCTAAGGAAGTGGAACATGTAGAAGTGGATACTACAGGTATAGGCAAGTCATAGACCATAGGTCTGGCAATGAATGAAAAAGGAATAAAACAGACCCTACCTAGATGGCAGGGTCAAGCAAATACTTAGTCATGTTTGAAGGCAATGGAGAGGTTGAAGACCAAACAGCAAGAGGGAATAGTTGGTAGAGATAGGTTCCCAAAGAAGAAAAGATGGTATTGAGAGGCTCTAACCTTGGAGAAAAGGAGGATCACTGCTCTCTTGGAGATTAACAGATAGGAAGAGAAGTTGAATATAGACAAAGAGATAAACTGAGCCAAATGGGTCAGTAGAAGAGAAAATTCATTCTAAGTGAGTTTTTGCTGTTCTCCTGAAAGTAGGAGAAGGAAGGGCTTTGCCAGTGAGGGCTTTAGGGAGAGTTGAAAAGGTTTAAGATGACCAAAGTGAGGACTCCACTAGGGAATGAATGACAGATGAAAAGGAGTCTTGACAAACACCAGTAGGGGTTCAGTTGAAGTTCCCTGGTTATGTATTTGGTGGGGGGCCAAGCCTGCACTGAGCCATGACCTTCGCCAACAACACTCTGAGATCTGGAAGAGCACCAAGCTCAAGGTCCCAGAGGAAAGCCCCATGGTAGATCATATAGTAGGAAGACTGATCCTCAGCTAGCATCATCACAAAGTGCCTTTTTCCTTCTAGCTGTTCTCATTTGAATCCACAAGATGCTGCTGCTGCTTTAGTGCTGCTAAATGCTGCTCTTGCAAGAAGGCGCATTCATTTTCAAACCAACAACAAACTGAAGGCTACATAACTAAGTTTGTTTGGTAAGAAAAATAAGGAAGTTGCATGGAGACAAAGGAGTAAAGAAAAAAAGGATATGGCAACAGAGCAGATGTGTGATGGACTTCTGTGCCTTTAATTTGGTCAATCAAAATGAGCACCTACTATGTGCTAAGCCCTGTGGTACTGGAAGCTAGGTAGCAAGTCACAATGAGGGTTGTGGATGCTGATATCTGCTGCAGTTGCTTTGAAAGACACCGTTAAAGGATTTGGGGTTGTTTTCCACCATGCTAAACGGAGATCATCCAAGATCTTCATGGGGGTCATCTTAGGTCTAGGGGCTGATCCTCAGTTTCACAAGTTCAGAGATTTAATGGTGCCAAGCACCAGGGAACTATCAGGTCCTGAGGGACTGACTCATGCTATCTAAACTCACAAGAGACTTTGGAAAAGGTCTTCCTGGAAAGTGTTGTTAAGCTACTGTGGTCTGATGTCCTCTTCACAATGATAGAGACAGACAAGCCAAGTAGCCTAGGAGAATTCTACCAACTAGTCAGGGTATCCCCTAGGCAATGCTGCCAACACATCAGAATCTTATTCTGGGGCTCCTCTTAGTATAGACTCTAAGCTGACACTCCACAATATCACAAGGAAGTGGAAAGAACACTAGACTTGGAATCAGAGGGCATGGATTCAAATCCAGCTCATTCCACAGTGTCCCTGCCAACTGTAAGTTGCAGGTAGGGCTGTGCTGGCTTTAGTGTGAGCATTTCCATCTTGGAAATCAGTAAATGCCACAAAGAGCTTGGTTTACTGTTTAATTTATTGTCTAGACTTTAAAAAGTGATGGAGGAAATACTAACTTTGCAGATTAAACTTATGTCATAAATAGTTTTTTTTTTTTCCAAAGAGCTGGTTGTTAAGTATTTACCAACATACCCCTGATTACAGAGTAAGGGAATTTCTGAGTAAAATACGATATGCATGATGTTTTACCTGATCATACATAATAGACAAAATATTGGTTCAAGTGAGATCTTTTTGAAAATGGAAAAAAATCAAGGAATTGATCTTTAACTTGACCATGGAGATGATTAATAGGAGCTTTCACTCCCATCTCTTCCTAAAAGCATCACCTTCTTCATGAGGTCTTTCCTGCCTTCTCCCCTCATTAGTTCCTCCCTGCTTTTAAGGTTACCTTGACTCTGTTTTATATGCATTATGAGTATACTTACACATGATTATCCCCTCCATAGAATGTAAGCTGTTTGAAGACAGGACCTATTTCACCTTAATTTTGGATCCTCAGTCCTTGGCACATAAGGAGTGCATAATAGAATCCCACCTCTGCCATACACAAGGATGTTCAGGGTCTTAAGCATGCTATCATACACAAGTATTCCATTTTCATGATCAAAAATATTCTATGACCTTTATGTAATCATTGCATCCTAACATTCTCTCTTTCTATGCCTTATTTCTCTTAAATCTATTTTTGACCTCATATGATCTGTCATCCCTACTCTGGTTACACTTTATAGTTCCCTAATCTTGACCTTTTAATTAACCAGTAGAATGCTATACTTTCCTCTAGTCTTGAAATCCTTGTTCCTTGCCCTATTGTCACATGATAAGCCATCTCTCATCATCATGCCTTTGCATTGTTCCCCATGCCTCAGAGGTTCTCCCCTCCTCACTTAGAGTCCTGAGTTTCCTCCACTAATCAGTTCAAGCACCACTTACTTCTAACAAGACCTTTCCTGAGCCCTCTAGCTGGTAGAAACCTCTACTCTCAGATTACCTTTGATTTACTCAACATCTCTCTTGTGTAAGCTTTATATGTGTGCACATTTTCTTCCTCGATAAAATATAAGCTCCTTGAGGGTAGAAATTGTTTCACGTTCGTCTTTGTGCTGACCATAGTGCCTGGCACGTGTAGGTCCTTAATAAAAGTGACTTAATTAATTGATTATTCTTGACATATCTCAACCTTGGTACAGATTCTTGATAACTTCTGGATTAAAGGGAAAATTGGTAACATTGATAAGACCTATCAATTTCTCTAGATCGGCTTTCAATTGGTTGATATTCGTCATTCCACCACTGAACCACTTATCTTCCTTGCCCAGGTGTCCAATGATGGCCCTACTCCAAGATGGGCTTCAAAGTTCTTCACTTAAGCCTTTTAACTCTCACTCCCTGTCACTGAGGTCTACTTTTTAAGGTTACTTCCTCCTTGAGATCTTCAGTTTCCCTTTCAGACCAAATAGCTCCTCACGTGTACATATTTCTTTCATTAAACATAAAATTTCCTTTCGTTCACATTGTCTGAACTCCCGTGGCCCTGTCAAGTCTCTTCCCCACCAATTCCTTATACTGGTATTTCCTGTAAGGATGCACTTTCAACCAAATATCTGTTTTCCATTTCTACCTGCAAATAGCAAAACAATATTAACTGGCAAAGTTAATTACCTACTTGTGAAAGAAAGTGTTATTTCTTTTTCCTTTTTTTTCCTCCTTTCTGCAGCACAGTACAAGAGACATGTCACCCAGAGTCAGGTTATATTAAGTAGTTTCGTGTCACATGACACAGTGTGAACTGACACACGCTGTGCCGCCATATGAGATCTGGGGTCACAAAGCAAGAGAAACACTTGTAGACAGAAGCAAGCACCACTAACAACAGTAAGTAACAAAACTGCGATTCATATTTTTCTTTCTGTTTTGTTCCCCCTGCCCATTGCACCCCCCACCTCTACCCAGGAGGCAAGGGCAAAGAAGGAGTTTAAATGAATACTGTGAAGGAAGCTGATCCTCTTGTTTTTAATGTAATCCATGTTTTGATTTGGTTGGAAAGGGCTCATGTGATGGCTTGACATGATAGCAAGATGGAGGAGGGAAAGGCACCAGTCAGGAAGTTAAGAATTCTGGGTCCTAGCCCAGGTCATGCTCAAAACTGGTCATGGTCCTTTCCAGCACGGCTATTCTACGAATCTATGAAAAGCCTCCATTAGTCTTCTATAGCATCCGTTCAAAGAATGCCTTGCTAGAATACATCAGGACCAAATGTGAACCATTTCCTCACTGGTCCAACAAGGGGCTTAGATGGATACTCTCTCAGATTCCTTCATCTTTTAAAAATGAATGCTGGGAGTAGGCACGCTACTTTTGCAATCTGAATACAATCAGCTCTGGTTCATTGGTTTTAAAGCAATTTACTAAATTTTGAAATCTGCCTCAGTTTCCTATCATGCTTGACAGATGACATCAATATTAAAGTACTGAACATGGTCTAGTGATTGCAATTATCAGATAAGGAGGAGGAATAGCAGCAGATTCACTGATGAGGTGCTCAATATTCATATCCAGTAAAGGATAAAAGATAATATATCTAGTCCCCTCCCTAAAAGGGGCATCCAGATCTGTAACTTCATCAACATAGGGGACTCCTGGCATGGAAATGCCTTTCACCAGTACAGATCACCAACTGGTCTGAATTTACAATCTTAGAAAGTTACCTGGGGGAACTGAGAGTTTGAGTGCCTTGCCCAGAATCATACAACCAATATGTGTCAGAGGCAGGGCTTGAACCCAAGTCTTCCTCTCTCCAAGGCCTGGGTCTCTATCCACTACTCCACCCTGCCTAGGATTTGTCATGTAACTGTCCCTTTTTGCAATAGACAAAAGTGGATGTTGTTTGGAAATGAAATAATATATCCTGTCGGGAGCCAGAAGTGGGCTGTTGAGAGAGAGAAGAATGGGGAAGCAGACCTTTTGGCGACAGAGAGAGGACCCTTGGGCAGGAAGAGTGGCTCAGAACAGAATGAGGAGGGTGTGAGAGAGGGACACTCAAGAAAAAAAAAAGGAACACTCCTCCTTTTGCAGGAAAGTTCCAAAGAGATCATTTCAAATGAGCAAAGATGATAAAATCCAGAAACAGCTGGTGTCAGAGGCACTGTAGAAAAACGGGAGCTGTAAAATGGCCCAAATGTTGTGGAAAAATATTTAAAATTGTGAAAGGAAGATCGCTGAACTATTCATGTTCCAGAGATCCCACTACTAGGCAGTTTCCCCAAACAAGTCCAGGGTAGGAGGGGAAAAGTCCCATACAGACCAGAATATTTTAATAGCACCTTTCGGGATAGACAAAAGCTAGAAACTTTCATCTGGGGAAGGACCAAACAAATTGTGGTAGATGTAACAGACGACATGTGCCATAAGTAGTGACAAATATGACGTATTTAGAGCAATTGGTATTCATCACAAATGACAATCCATCTCCCTACTTACTCCACATCTTTGTACTTGTACTGGCTACCACCAAGGTCTGGAATGCTCCCTATCCTCACCTCAACCTTTAGGTTTCCCTCAAGACTCAGCTCAAAACCCAAGTTCCTCTTCCCACTGTCTTCTTTCCAGGGCTGCCTTATATTTACTCCACATACATCTTGAACGCACCGTTAGTTACACCTTGTCTACACTATTAGAAAGTGAGTTCCCAGTGTTAGTTTTCATCTCTTTCTTCTATTGCTAGCACTAAGCACAAGGCCTGGCTCATATAATAAGCACTTAATAAATGCATTTTGACTGACAGAAGTAAACAAAACAAGGCAATTAATATACATAATGACTTCAGTAATATAAGCATAAGGGTGGAATTAAAATGACCCTATCCCACTTCATATGTTTATCAGGTGAGAACACAATCCCATTATTCACTAGGCATGAAGACAAACTTTGGAGGGGATGTTTGTACCAATTGTTCTTACTATGCCCCCTTAGTAAATATCTTTTTTGTAAAAACTAATTGACATTAATGGGTAAAGAGATACTGGGGTCAACAGTATTGCAGACATAGAGATTGTAATCTGCACTGAAGACTTAAATGGTGCCTGATCTGAAGGGAATACTAGAATTGGGGCTAAACGACACTCCCCATATTCCTTAGGGCCGTCCCCGGAACCCTAAGGGAAGCCACAACTCTTCATTGTGAGTGAGAGTTGGGGTGAGTTGCCCCCAGAGCACATGCCTTGTAAACAAAAACCATACTCTAAGATACAATCACAAAGATCAATCTTAGACTTGTAAAAAGAATAGATGGTATACCATATTTTCTTCTTCTCAGGTCTAAAGAGGGGGAGTATGGTGGCAAAATGCTGCATATGCTAGCAGAAGAAAGTGCTCTTTTGTTTTTGGTCAGTTTTTCTTAACTGGTTTCCTTTGTTCCAAGGAAGAGTTCCACATTGGGGAGGGGTGAGGGAGGGAAATGGGAAGAGATTATAATAGGTTTAGAGAGAAGTACTTGGAGCAGAAAGGTTGGTGGAACTTGAGCCACACTAGAGACTGGAGGAGAGAGGGAAATTCAGGAAGTCCAGGGCACGATCCAGGGGAGAGAGAGCAACTCTCCTATGGCAGCTATGCAGGATAATCATGGTCTAAATCCAGGCACTGCACTTAGAGTCTAGCCAGAAGGGACCAGGAACTCCAGGAAGCAGCCTATCTAGCCTGAAGGAGAAATGCTTTGGAACCACCAAAGCAGAGTTCTAGATGATGCTTTGGCCCTGTCAGGTTTTTCAACTACACTGTCTATCTATAATTTGCCTCACTCCCTGCTGTCTAGATAGATGAGAATCCTCAAACTATAGTCTACATGACAAGGTCAGTGTGTGAGCTTTTGATTGTCCTTCCCTGTGAAGGAGGACTAGAGAGGCCAATAGGGCCAGGCTATGAGTTCCAGGGATATTGTCTAAAAAGTAATCTTCAAATTCCTTGAGAGGTGGTAAGGGATGTGTCCAACAGCAAACCTACCATTAGTTGGTATCTTGGGTGCTTTTTTATCACAATAAATTTGAATAATTCTTTGAACAATTAGAAACGAAGAGATCATTCTAATTTTCATCATCATTTTATGTTAGAGGCAGCATGAGTATATATTAGAAGCATGATGGATAGAAGGTTGGGCTGGAATCAGGAAGACCTGAGTTCAAATCCAAGCTCAGACACTTACTAGATCTGTGACCCTTGGCAAATCACTTAATCTTGTCTGCCTCAGTTTCCTCAACTATAAAATGGGAATGATAACAGCACCCACCTCACAGAGTTGTTGTGAAAACCAGATGAGATAATATTCATAAATCAGATCCTTCTGATACTTATTAACTGTATGACCCTGGGCAAGTTGCTCAACCCTTCTGAGCTTCAAGGCAACTCCCTGTGCCTGACACACTAAGTTACAATTGTGATGGAGGAAATTTTCATATAAATGAAGTCACAAGTCCTTGATGAATTGATGTATTAGTCTATGATGTATCATGAACAGCAGTGCTGGGTTGGAGCATGCCTTAGGGACTTGCTCAAGCCCATGTATCTCTCCCTACATGGACATGAACACTAAACTAGAGAGGGGTCAGGAGAGAGAACAGTTCATGGGAGAAATCTAGAGATCCCCTGAACCTCTGAATTAGAAAACCATTTACTGTTTCATGAAAGACAGGAAGGAAGTTGATATGGCCATCCTAATCTCATTCCCATTGGAACCCTAGACTTTGCTCCTGGCAGTCACTCTGGGTTCTGATAGAGGAGCTTAATTTATCTTGCTCAGAACTAGGCCACCACATCACTTTCTGGTCATTTGCAAACTATGTCACCATGGTCATGTACCTGTCCTCCTTTCTGTACTGTTTCCTCCCATTAGAATGTGAGCACGTTAAGGGCAGGGGCTGGCTCACTTTCTGACATTTAGATCTCCAGCATCTAACACAGAGCCTGGGTCACAGGAAGGACTTAACAAGTACTTTTAATGTTCATTCATTCAAGAACAAAGGATGGTGTTGTCTTTGACAGAACAGGGATAATTTGGGCAGGGATCTGGAGAAGGCCACAGTCTTTCTTTTTGGACTTGTTGAGTTTGATGGGTATCTGGGATATCTGATCTAAAATGCCCAATAGGCCACTAGGAATTCCAAAAGCTTGGGGAAGATGCTGGATGGATAAGCATTTCTAGGAGTCATCTACATAGAGATAACTACCCCAGTGAGGCAGCATGATACAGCAGATAGAGCAGTGGACCTGGAGTCATGGATTCCATCTGAAAAACAGTTTGACCCTAGGCAAGTCACATATCCTCTCCAGGCCTCAGTTTCCTCATATATAAAATGAGGGGCTTGTACGTGAGCATTTTTGTAGGCCCTTACAGCTCTAAGTTTATCATCCTAAAGCTCATGGAAGCTGAAAGGGAGTAACACATTGGAATACAGTATCTCCTTCCTTACAATGTATTCTTTGAATTTTTTATAAAATTCTTCATGCCATTTGGAGGAAAACTCATTGAATTCTAGATTTAAAGCAGAAACAAAGGTTAGAGATCATGTATCTTATTTTTACAAATGGGTAAACTGAGGCCCAGAGAGGCAAAGTGACTCTCCTAAAGTTGTGCGGGCATAGTAGGTGCTAGATCTTGGATCCAGGGCCCCTGACTCTAAATCCAGTGTCATTTCCTAATGACATACATACATCCTAATGACATACATACATCCTAATACATACATCCCCTCACCTCAACCCACCAAATACCCATTGTTAATCTATCTAGTTGGCAAGCCTTGGATCATAAATTAAGAGCTGGAGAGGATGTTAGAGGTTACCTAAGAACTCATGCCCTCATTTAACAGATAAAGAAACTAAGGCCCAGAGAAGATGACTCACCCAAGGTCACACAGGTATAATGGGGCAGAGGTGAGATTTGAGCTCAAGTGCTCAGATTGCTAAACCAGGCATCTTTCTACTGTGCCACAGAGATCTCCTTCTCCTCCCTTCAGAGATAATATGTATCAGTTTCTGTGTATTAGAGCATCCAGGAACATGGACATGTGTTCAGGACCTAGAAGGACAAGAGACTGGAAATACAGTCTAGATTCTTCCCCCTCTCTTTTCCTTCTAATAAGCCTGGTCCACATTTCTATGAGACTTTGTAGTTACCAAGCCTTTCTCCATACAAGTAAACAAGACAATGAAAGTTCCTTAAGCACATAGCATATGCAGAGCTCCATCCTAGGCCTGGGAAAGATGTAGATTTTGGATAGGATGTGGTCTCTGTCCACATCACATAGAAGCTGTTTAAGTCTAAGTCTGAAGCACAGATGATTCTAATCAACCAGTCAACCATTAGATTTTGTAAAATGCCTACTGTGCCAGGCCCTTGTGCTAAGCCGTGGGGATGCAAAGAATGTCAAAAGGCAATCCTCGCCCTTGAGGAGCTCACGTCTAATGAGGGAGGTAACATGTACATACAAGAGGGGATGGCACTGGAAATGGGTTGGGGACCAGAAAGAGGTCTCCTGCAGAATGGGGTGTTTGAGTGGGATCCTGAGGGGAACCAGGTAAACTAAGAAATGGAGGTGAGGGGAAAGGACATTCCAGGAATTGGGGTACAGCCAGTGCAAAGGCACCGAGATGGGAGATGGAGGGGTCACATTCAGGCAACAGTGCTACAGTTAGCTGTCAAGTGCTAACTTGAAATGAAGTTGGAGGGATGAGGAAAGGCTTCCTCCAAGAGGAGGCAACTGAGTTTGACTTTAAATGGTGAGTATGAGTGAAAGGCTCACTTAGAGGAAGCTGAACTGTGAGCAACTGAATAATAATAAAAAATAATAACTTTAATAAAGTCTTTTTAAGGCTTGCAAAGAGCTTTATGAATTTTTTAAATAATCAAAACTCGCTTGATTGCTTAAGTGCTATTACGGAACGATGAACCTGGAGTCAAAAAGAGCTGGATTCAAATCCTGCCTCAGACACTTACTAGATATGTGCATCTGGGCAAGTCACTTGGCCTCAGTTTTCCCATCTGTAAAATGGGGGTTGCTGGGAGAATCAGATGACCTCCTTGTAAAGTGATTTGGAAACCTTAAAGCTGTATTTTTGCTAGCTATTACTTCAGTGAGGATGGAGATTTCCTTTACTGATAAAATTTGCAACTACTTTATTATCTAGTAGGTGGCCTAGGATAGTTGTGAAGGCCAAATTTTTCACCCCTTGCCTCCATCCTGGAGGTGAGCCTCTCTCATCTGAGCTAAGCTAGTCCTCAGACAACAGAACAAAAAGCTAGATGTTGAGCTTGAACTCAGGTCTTCCTGACTCCAGGTCCTACCAAGTGGCAGTAGAGTTTTGAGCATAGGCCCAGTGATGAATATTCCAGCTTGGTGAATCCTGCTGGTAGGTGATACAAGTATTATTATTTCCTCCTCAGTGATTATTAAGGTTAGTATTTCCTCCATAAAATGAGGGGGTTGGACTACATAGTCTCTAAGGTCCCTTTCAACTCTAGAGCTAAGATCCCAAGGGTGACCTAGGGTAAATCATTTCACATCTTTGTACCTCAGTTTCCTCTTCTATAAAATGAGGGGGTTGAACTCTGTGCTTCCTTGGTTTCTTTCTAGTTCTCCATCTCTGAGCCTATGATTGTAAATCATTTCACTCTGACTTTTGTGCATTTAGTAAACACCTACTAAATGCAAGACTCTGCCACAGTCATATTCTAAAGTGGGTTACCCTTTCAGGAAATCAAAGAAACTCAGAGCAAGAGATTCTGTCTCTATCATTTGCTACCTATGTGACTTTGGACAAGTCGCTTAACCTCTGTGGGCCTCAGTTTCCTCTTCTGCCATGTGAAAGTGTTGGAAGAGATGACTTCTGAGGTCCCTTCCATAACTGTGATCCTCTGTGTGACACCTCGGTCCAGTCAATCAGCTTTTTCTGTCTTCAGTTTCCTCATTTGTAAAATGAAGGGATTAGACTGCTGTAAATCTATGATAAAAAATGTTTCCCTGGACTTCCAAGCCAAGAACAGCATAGGGTAAGACAAATGTGTTTCTTATCATGACCTTTTAAAAATGTTCACTAGATGCTAGATTTAGAACTAGAAGGAACATCAAAGGTCATCTAGATCAATGCCTTCATTTTACAGAGGAGGAAACAGATTCAGGGAGGCTACATGATTTAGCAACATAGGAACACAGGGCTATAGAAAGAAGGTTGTGGGGGGCCATGTATGCAACCCCTGCATTTGCCAAAAGAGGAACTGAGGATGAGAAAGGCTAAATGACTTGTCCAAACTGACACCAATAATAAATAGCAAAGTCAGAATTTGAATTCACGTCTTCTGCCTCCAAATTCCACATTTTCATGAAAGTATATGTGGTTGTGCTGGGGTGTGAGCATGGCAGACTAGAGGGGAGAATGTCACTTGATCAGTAGTTATGAAGTAATGGCAACATTCTCATAATCGAGAAACATTGTTATTCAAAGGCTTAAATGTTTGAGTCATCAAGGAGAAAGGAGATTTTATGTTTTCCACGATTTTCTTTTATGATAAAGGAAAAGAAGTGAGCTTGTTTAATTTGGTGAAGAGAAGACTGCAAATATTGGGCATTTACATGGTCCCCTAAGGTTTTCCAAAGCATTTTACAATTATTATCTCATTTAATCCTGATACAACCCTGGGAAGTGGGTGCTATCATTATCCCCATTTTACAGATGAGGAAACTGAAGCAGAGAGGTGAAGGGACTTGCTCAGGGTCACAGGACTAGTTAGTGTCTGAGGCTGAGTTTTAACGGAGGTCTTTCTGCCATTGGGACTAGTGCTCTTTCCATTGTGCCACTCAGCTGTCTTCAAGTATTCAAAGGGCTGTCGTGTAGAGTAGGGCTTACAATAATGGCTATTTCCAGACATGGAATGGGGCCCCAGAAGGTCTTGGGATCCTTGTCACTGGAGGACCTCACCCAAAGACTAGATGATGATTTGCCAGTTATGTTATAGAGGGGAGACTTTTTCATGTATGAATTAGGTATGTTAGCCCTCACATGGACCCTTCCCACTTCTTAGATCACAAGACTGTAAAAAAAAAAAAATCTTGGTTCAGGCCTCACCCTAGTCAATGGGGCAAAGTGAGGAAAAAAGACACAGTATTCTATTAGCACACCAAGGCAGTGAGTAGTTGAGTGTGACTGCCCCAAATTCAAACTACACATGGCTTTTATAGACGGGAGTAAAGAATTTCTGTATAAAGACCAAAGTATGTTGATTGGTAGACATATCATGGGAAGAAGGGTTGCATGTCACCTCCACTTCCCCCCTTGTCTGAGCCCACATGCACATGGGGATTCTGGACCACCACTGGCTAGCTATGCATATACCTAAGTCATGGCATCACTCGAGCTGACTTTGCACAGGGTCACAGTGTAAAGAGGGAAGGAGGAATGGTTTGGTTCCCCTTTCCCAACTTGGTTAATGCAATGACAGATGAGGAGGTTTAAATTAGCTGACACCCAAATGGATCTAGAAGATGTAGATTTAGTGCTGGAAGGGCATTCAGAGAACATCTGACCTAATGCCCTCATTGTACAGAGAAAGAAAGTGAGGCACAGAGAGGTGAACTGATTTGCCCAAGGTCACCCTTAGGATCCTAGCTATAGAGTTCAAAGAGGTCATGTAGTCCAAACATCTCACTTTACAGAGAAGGAAAATGAGGCCAAGGGAGGGAAAGGGACTTGTACAAAGTCACACTGGTGGGGGGCTGAGCCAAGATGGTGGAGTAGAAAGTCACACATACACTAGCTCTACCCCCACAGCCCATAAAATACCTGTAAAGAAATACACTTAACAAACTCTAGAGCAGCAGAAGCCACAGAACAACAGAATGGAGGAGATTTCCAGCCCAGGGTGACCTGAAAGTCTGATGGGAAAGGTCTGTTGCACCAGATGCATAGCCCAGCCCAGCCTTGGCCACATGGAAGAGGAGGGAGGAGGACCCAAGCAGGCCTAGAGGGCAGAATCCCCAGGCTATAGGTGCCAAAGGTCAGTGAGAGGGTTTTTCAGCTGACCAAGAGGGGAACAAGGTCTCCTCATAGCTCCAGCCTCTGGCGGAGGGAGCAGAGGCCACATTGGGCAGTGGCTCCCACAGCATCCTGCATCCATTGTGGGATGGCAAAGCCCCTGGGGGAATTTAGCAGCTAATTCATACCTCAGCCCTGTGTGGCAGCCCTGCTGCCACCTAAAGCCCCTGGGGGAATTGGGTAGCTTATCTGAATCTCAGCCCCCAGTGCTGGCTTGGTGGAACTAGAGGCTAGGTGATTGTGGAGAGGAAACTACTACTCACAGACTGTGGGCACAAAAGTTTCTGGTTACTCCCAGACCAGTGTACACATGTTTGATTGTGCCACCTTGGAGAAACCAAGATCTTATAGTTCCCCAGAGTATACCCTACTCTTGACAAAGGACCCAGAAGACAAGTAACTGGTTGGGAAAATGCCCAAAAAAAGGGTAAAAAATAAGATTACAGAAGGTTAGTTTCTTGGTGAACAGATATCTTCTCCCATCCTTTCAGATGAGGAAGAACAATGCTTACCATCAGGGAAAGACATAAAAGTCAAGGTTTCTGTATCCCAAACATCCAAAGTGAATATTCAATAGTCTCAGGCCATGGAAGAGCTCAAAAATGATTTTGAAAATCAAGTAAGAGAGGTAGGGGAAAAACTGGGAAGAGAAATGAGAGAGATGCAAGAAAAGCATGAAAAACAGGTCAATACCTTGCTAAAGGAGACCCAAAAAAATGCTGAAGAAAATAACACCTTGAAAAGTAGGCTAGCTCAATTGGCAAAAGAGGTTCAAAAAGCCAATGAGGAGAAGAATGCTTTCAAAAGCAGGATCAGCCAAATGGAAAAGGAGGTTCAAAAGCTCACTAAAGAAAATAGTTCTTTCAAAATTAGAATGGAAGAGATGGAGGCTAATGACTTTATGAGAAACCAAGAAATCATAAAACAAAACCAAAAGAATGAAAAAATGGATGATAATGTGAAATAGCTCATTAGAAAAACAACTGACCTGGAAAATAGATCCAGGAGAGACAATTTAAAAATTATGAGACTACTGGAAAGCCATGACAAAAAAAAAGACCCTAGACATCATCTTTCATGAAATTATCAAGGAAAACTGCCCTGATATTCTACAACCAGAGGGCAAAATAAATATTGAAAGAATCCACCAATCACCTTCTGAAAGAGATCCAAAAAGGGAAACTCCTAGGAACATTGTAGACAAATTCCAGAGTTCCCAGGTCAAGGAGAAAATATTGCAAGCAGCTAGAAAGAAACAACTTGAGTACTGTGGAAATACAATCAGGATAACACAAGATCTAGCAGCTTCTACATTAAGAGATCGAAGGGCGTGGAATAGGATATTCCAGAAGTCAAAGGAACTAAGAGTAAAACCAAGAATCACCTACCCAGCAAAACTGAGTATAGTACTTTAGGGGAAAAATGGTCCTTCAATGAAATAGAGGACTTTCAAGCATTCTTGATGAAAAGACCAGAGCTGAAAAGAAAATTTGACTTTCAAACACAAGAATCAAGAGAAGTATAAAAGGTGAACAGGAAAGAGAAATCATAAAAGACTTACTAAAGTTGAACTGTTTACATTCCTACATAGAAAGACAATATTTGTAACTGTTGAAACTTTTTTCAATATCTGAGTAGTTGGTGGGATTATACACATACACACAAGCACACAGAGAGAGAGAGAGAGAGAGAGAGAGAGAGCGAGAGAGAGAGAGAGAGAGAGCACCACAGGGTGAGTTGAATAGGAAGGGATCATATCTAAAAAAATAAAATTAAGGAGTGAGAGAGGAATATATTGGGAGGAGAAGGGTGGAAATGGAATGGGGCAAATTATCTTTCATAAAAGAGGCAAGAAAAATATTCTTCAATGGAGGGAAAAGGGGGGAGGTCAAGAGGGAAAACATGAAGCTTACTCTCATCACATTTGACTCAAGGAAGGTATAAAATGCACCCTTCATTTTGATATGAAATCCTATCTTACAATACAGGAAGGTGGGGGAGAAGGGGATAAGCAGGGTGGGGGGGATGATGGAAGGGAGGGCAATGGGAGGAGGGAGCAATTAGAAGTCAACACTCTTGGGGAGGGACAAGGTCAAAAGAGAGAAAAGAAGAAATGGGGGTCAGGATAGGATTGAGGGAAATATAGTCTTATACAACATGACTATTATGATAGTCATTTGCAAAACTACACATATACAGCCTATATTGAATTGCTTGCTTTCCCAATGGGGATGAGTGGGGAAGGAGGAAGGAAGAGAAGTTGGAACTCAGTTTTATGAACAACTGTTGAGTATTGTTCTTGCATACAACTGGGAAATAAGAAATACAGGTAATGGGGTATAGAAATTGATCTTGCCCTACAGGACAAAAGAGAAGATGAGAATAAGGGAAGGGAGGGATGTTAGAAGGGTGGGCAGATTGATGGTAGTGGTAATGAGAATGCTTAGTGCTTTGGGGTGGGGGGAGGGGAGAGATAGGGAGAAAATTTGGAACTCAAAATTTTGTGGAAATGAATGTTGAAAACTTAAAATAAATAATTTTTTTAAAAAAGTCACACTGGTGGCAAGCAATAGAGGTAGGATCACTTTCCATGATTTTCTAAAAGGTTAGGCTCCTTCAGAATGTAGTTGTTCTTAGTAAGTGCTTACCAAATGCTTGTTGAGTTCAGATTTTGATGTTTAATGCACCAGAAGAATGAGCCAGTCATTAAGAATGCCTCAGTGGGATCAGAAATTCCTGATTTCAGCAATGTGCCCCTCAAGGAAGACGAAGCAACCATTTTGGTCCTGTCCCTCCAAAATATACATCCATCTCCTGAAGAAACCCCGTTAGCCAAAAAGAAGAAAACTGAATCCAAAACTTTAGGAGAATTATGGAAATCCCCCTGAACTCCAACCTCAAAGTATTTTGACATTCTCTGGTTGTTCAGTCAGTTTTTGTCATTTATTCCACTTTTCTTAGTATTATTAAATATTATTACCATGTTGGCTGGGTAGGAGACTGACTTTTAAAGGCTGGAAAGTCTCTATCCCCGACTGTTTACTTGTCTCGGGACAGCATATTCTAATGGCTTTCTTTCCTTCACACCGCTGGTCTAATTTCCATTATAAGCCATTATATGGAGATGAGTAACTTGGCCATTGGAAATTGCTCTGTAGGAAGTCTGAACAGCAAGTATTCCTGGGAGTAAGGAAAACTTTGCTGCTAAAATGACCAAAAGTCACTATCAGAAATAGCCTGAGTTACAATTCTGAAGCTCTGAAAATGAGTCGTCAAGGTTTGGCTGTTGTTTTGTAACTTGAGAGTTGCCATGTTCATCCTCCGTTCTGGGCAGCCATTTTTCCTAATTATTTTGCTCCTCCAAATCCAAATGAGAAGAAGGATGCCTCCCCAGACTCTGGGGCTGCTGAGCCTTTCTATTCCAAGGGCCAGTCCTAGTGCCAATTCCTCTGACTTAGTAATAATTCCATTACATTTCTAATAATCAATGCCTCTCCTGTTGAGGGATGCCCTTCCAGAATGGAAGCATACAGAAGCAGGCCACTGGAAATGGAGTCCACCCCCTGCCCCATCATAGGGAATTAATCTGTACTTCCACTGACTCATCTATTTGGCAGAAACTGCACAGAAGGGAAGTGGAAGGCAAGAGCAGGGATTATTACCTTGGGATGCCTGTACTGATGGATTTCAGTGGGGAGAGGGGGAATTTTGACAGAAAAAAATTTCATCTTTATTTTCACTAATGTGTTACTGAAACTTGACATCTCCAAATATAAAATATTCCAGCCTAAGTGGTCCAGGACACAAAACACGTTCAGAACCCTGGCTTTGGAGTTGTTCTAGACTGGACTCCAGCTAGCCCCCAGAAGTCTAGAATTGATGCTAAAAAAAAAATTTACTTAGTCATAGCAGAAGGATATTCAACAAGGGTGATTGCTGAGGATACCCCAAGGTGATTCAGCTGAGGCTAAGCTCCCTTACTTGCCTTATTCAGGTAACTCATTCCTATGATCCACCAGCTGAACCTCCAAGAACCCACTTCCCTATATCCCAGGGTCCTAGTGGCTGCTTTGTACTCCGGCAATGAGCAAGTGAGTTACATCAACAGTCTGAGCCCTTAGTCCCTGGTGCCAACCAGGTGTCCAGTGATATCTCAACACATTACAAAACAGACTAGTCTAACCTGCATGGGAGGAGGGGTTAAGCTATCGGTTCTACCACAGGAATCACAGGCCAGAGTTTTGAATCCCAGCTTTGCCACCTGAAGCCTTGGGCACATCTCTTTCCCTCTTTGGGCCTCAATTTCTTTAACTGTAAAATCAGGAAGTAGGAGTAGTAGATGACTTCTAAGGAGTTGCATAGAGTTCACAGAGGATAGAGTGCTGGGTTTGGGGACAGGAATCCTACCTCTGGTATTTCCTAGCTACGTGATCCTAGGCCAGTCAATGTCTCTGGGAGATCTTCTCCAGATTTAAATCTTTGACACTTTTAGCTTGAAATTCTATTATCCCACGAACACCTGAACAGGTTACATTCTCTTTGGAAGAGGTCAGGCTTTGTGTTTTTCACCCCTTCCCAACTGCACATGGCACAGTGCTCCAATGAGATACCCCAGCTAGACTTCTTTCCATGCTCGCTGCTCTGACTCCATGGCTTCCAGCTAGCATACTTCACCCTCCTCCTCTTGCCTTGGCTTCCTCCTGCTCCAACTCTCACCCTTTCACCAGCAGGTACCCCCAACCTCTCAAGGTTAATGGTTACTCCAATCAACTTGTTATATTATAGACTATTAGAGCTGGAAGGGGTCTCTTTGGTCATTTAGTCCAATGGCCTCATTTTACTGAGAAAACCAAGGTCCAAAGAGAGGAAATGCCTGGCCGAAGATCACTTTATAAGATAGAGTGAGACAGGGCCTTCCCAAATTCTAAGAGCTCCCATGGCTTTCTCTAGTTCTAGCCCTGGGTACTTCCAGAGAAGATGAAGAATTCGTTTTTGGTTGTCCTCCTCTATTGAGGTTCTGCAGATCTAGACCATGGGAGACTTCATAGCTAAATCTCAAGTAGTTGCCCCAGGTGTAGCAAGGTTAAGTGATTTGCCTGAGTCACACAGCTAGTAAGTGTTAGCTAGGTCTTTTTGACTGTGCTAGGTTGCTTCTCAATTATATTGTATCAACTTGTATAACTTATTTGTAGGGAGGAAGGGGAGAGGGCTCTGAGTCTAATTTAGAATCTGAGAGCATTGCATGGGCACTGAGAGGTTCAGTGCTTTATGTACATGGTTAGTACATGTCTAAGCCATGATTCAAACCCACGTCTCCTGGCACCAAACACAACACCCTGTCCTCTTGGCAAAAATGTACTCTGGCTCACTCTCCTAGGGCTGGGCTGGCTCTGCCTGCCTTTCTAGGTTACTAGGAGGGCTTGGAGCAGTCCAAAATTTGAGCCCGTAGCTCCCTCCATTGTTTGTTATGTGCCAGGCCAGTAACTGGTACCTAAGTTCCATTTAACTGTTTAACATTGACTATTTTCTGGGCCTCAGTTTTCCAACCATAAAATGAAAATTGATTTAGATAATCTCCATTGTCCCTTCCTGGTCCAATATTCTATGATTCTAGGCATGGCTATGGGAGGTCATGGAGACTGTAAAAGATCTTGGACTGCATGAAGAGAAGGAACAAGTAGGTTCCAGTCCTGCTGTACATACCTCTAGTAAGATCATATCTGGAGGATGGTGCTCAGTTCTGGGAGGATATTTACAAAGGATATTGACAAGGTAGAGATTTCCCAGAGCAGGGCAACCATTATGATGAAGAGCCTTGAGTCCATGTCATATGAGATCCAAGTAAAGAAGCTTGACATGTTTAGCCTGTAGAAAAGATTTAGTAGGGTCATGATAGAGGTCTTCATGGACCTGAAAGGCCATCACATGGAAGAGGAACAATGGGTAGAAGTTGCAGAGAAGTCGATTTAAGGTTGATATAAAGAGAATTTTCCCAATAATTTAAATGGAATAGGCTTCTTCTGCAACTAGTAGGCTCTCATTGAATGGTGGGGCCCAAACAAGACTGATTAGCACTCATCAGATATGTCAAAGAGAAGATTCTTGTTCAGGTATGCTTGAACTCGATGGTTTCTGCCAGCTCTGAGGCAGCTGGAATCTATGACTTTATCAGCATGTGGATTCCCTGTACTTTAGCAGACCATGACCTCTTCACCTCTTGCAAGTTATCCCTACATGACCTTCATGGGATGTTACGGGCAAAAAAGTCATCATCTTGTGACCACCCTTCTCATGATGAGTCAATATTTCTCTCCCTTCCTCCCTCCTTCTCTCCCTCCATTTTAGTCTTGGTGGCAGGACATGGGTAGAGTCACTAAGCCCTTGCTGGTCTGGTAAAGCATGCTAGACTATGCATTCTAGTGGTTAAGCCTTTGAGAACTCATAAAACCCCCATGGCACTGTAAGGCACTGAGTAAGGTCTCCAAATGGAGGCAAAGTCATAGATTCATAGCTTTAGAATCACAAAGAAACTTAAGTGTCCATCACATCTAAGCCAGTCATTTTACAAATGAGGCACAGAGAAGTTAAGGGACTTGCCCAGGGTTATACATTGAGTATGTATCGGAAGTGAACCTTGAACCCAGGCCTTCCAGACTCCAAGTCCAACACTCTATCCACTAGGCCATACCACCTCTGTTACTTGAAAATACCTTGGTACAATAAGGGGCAAACTAATTACAGGAATAGCTGAACAGAACATATCCAAGTGAAGCTGAATTCCTGACGTCATCCCATGTGTTTATACAACCTAATGTGCAGCCCATGTCTGCACTGAGCACAATCCAATTCACCTTGCCAGCCACACACGAGAAAATAATGGCTCCTTGACAGCTACTCCAGTTGGGTGTTGCATTGGCAAGCCAAACACCCGCTACTTCCTCAATATTGGCTGTTTTATTGGCTGCCCTTCCAGCTGACAACACAACAGAGAACTTCATAAAGAAAGTCTCATGATAGCTGTTATTTATTATGCAAATACCTCCTGCCATGGCAACATTGTGGAGCAGCCTTCTCCAAGTGGGCTGGCTTCGTTGGCTCACACTGCTACATGGCCTGCATGTGCAAGTGAAGCTGGGGCCCCTATTGTGCCTCCACCTTACAAAGATTTTGTTTTCCTTGATACTTCCAGGAGAACAAACTGCAATTAATATAGCCCACTGGAGCAGACAGCACCCAATTAGTTATTATCCATTTTCAGATTGGGATGCTAGACAAAAAACATGGAGGAAGGGCTTCTTATTCAAAAGGAAAATACATCCAAACTACAGGTTTTCAAAGACACATTTAACTCACAATGGCAAGGATACTCACTTGGCCTTTAATGTGAAATGGAGTGTTAATTTTTCTCTGTCACCTCTTAATTGCTTCCTTATTACACTGTTCAAGCAGTTAATTGCTAGACTGAGTGAAAGAGTGTTTGCAGGGCAAAGGAAATGCCACAGCATGAAAGAATGAAAAAAATAGGAGCAACTCACTGGAGTAATTGGGTCTGATATAACACTCACTACGGTATTGCTTTTAATGGTAGCTGCAAAAATTCATAGGCAAAGCCAAATTCAGTTTGATTGTAGCTGGAGGGAGAGAGTCTGTCCACCAGTGGGCATTTGCTGCACATTTGCTGCACATCTGCCGCACATCTGCCGCGCTTCACTGAACAAGTCAGTGGACTCTTCCCAAGTTGCCCTTGATTGGCCCAAACACATGCTGGGTTTCCCCATGTGGGGTTTTTTACTATTAAGACATCCCCTTTTGCTCAGGTTCAGGGGTTTGGAATGCAGAAGCTGGCTCATAGGGTGGCATGTGAAAAGTGCCCTGGCACCTGGTACACACCAGCTGTCTATGAGTAGGCAAAAGAAAATAATGCCAACGGGGCCTCTCCTTCCTCTGTGCTTATAGTGGGAAAAGCAAAAGCTCTGAGTCAGAGGGGCCAAGTTCAAATTCCATCTCTGGCTCTTACTACCTATGAAACCTTGGGCAAGAGCCTTTCCTTCTCTGGACCTTGGGTTTCTCACTCATAAAAGGAAGTGTTGAACTAGATGACCTATGAGGTCCCTTCTGACTATAGATCTATGATTTCCCTAGTACTCCAAATTCCCAAGTTACAAAATCTAAGCAACAACCCATGAAACCCTACAGACCTGGTCAATAGCCTTCACTTTAGCTCCTCAGAGAAATTACCACTTCCTGTGGGGCCCATTCAAGCTGTGAGTCAACTAAGGCAAGGCCTAATGGGAGTTCATAGGAAAATAATGTTGACAGTCTACATAGAAAAGCAGGAAATACACATATTTACTTCCAAGATCAAACCTAGCTTACTGCCATTACAGGGGATGTTTACATGCTAGTGTTAGTGAATTCATAAAAAGTATTATTTACTCTGCCTTCTAATTTTATTAGAGCATAGTAATTATTAATGAAGGTAAGGAAAACAGTGTCATTAAGAATGATACTGGAAGATAAATTTTTTCTATGTGTTGCATCTCATTTATATTTAAAAAAGAAATAACTTCGTCGGATTCCTGAAATCCAACTTCCCACTGAAAAATAGGAAACATTTGCTCCCATTACTGAGTTGTGTTCATTAGCATTGGCTCCAGTTGATTAACTCATTTGCATCACTATATCTGGGGTCGTCTCTATTTTTTTTTCCTGTATGAAGATTAAGGAGAGGGATGGAGAGAGGGAGAAGAGAGAAAAGAAAGAGAGGTCACTTCTAAATATGGCATGGCCAACACATTCATGAGTCTGTACTTCAGCTACTACTAGGCTGGGTCAAAAAAGTACCTTGGGACTTCACTTTTTACCATCATAGACTAACTACTGGACTTCTGGTGGTACACTTTCTTGACATTTTGAAGCTCACAAGTCTAGATATATTTTTAATATCCTTCACCTGAAGGCAGAAAAAACTAAACAAAACAGGGAGCTAAGTAAGATCAGGGCCACACTCAGCTTTATGCTGGCTCCTAGGAGGGATGGTTTAAGGCTTTTCCCCTACCTAGAGGCCCTCCACAGCTCATGCTCCTCAATTGAAGGCCAGTCAGGGAGAAGAGAGCCAGAGCCAAGAAGCTTACCCTAGCTTTTTAAATGCCAACTGGTTCATGGTTCCCCAACCAATCAGAAAGGCTCCTCTTGATCACATGGCTAACCAACTGGGACCAGTTCTGTGGTTGATCCAAATCAGGGAGCAGGGCATTTTTGCCTTTCCCAAATGAGGTTCCCCAGCCTCTCTCTTGTGGGGAATGCCTATTGCATCTGTTCAACCTCTCTTTCCCCATTACATTTCTAAAATCCCTCTATGGATTGAGTCAAAACACAATTCTGTTCCCAGAGACTTGGAGAATGAATTAAGACTATATTCTCCATGAGGGAAGAAACCATGGCTCATATATTTTTCCTATATATCCTCCCATCACCTTGCCTGGAGTTAAACATAGTAGGTGATCGCTGATAGATTCCATCTCTTTCACAATATTATAGGAAACTCACAACATGAGGGATCTCCTTATCTAGAGTTGCCACTGCTAAAATACGGTTCAATTACAGGGCAGAACTAAAAGAAGGGAAACAGGACTTTTCCCCCAGTCCCTACATTGGGCTGAACAATTCCGTTGGCACAACCCCCTCATCTATGCCTCAGCCCTCCCTCTGGGGATGAGAATCTGCCAATTCCCTCTTCTGGCATGACAACTACCCACCTCCATTCAACTACCCCCCACCAGGTGAAGTTATTATTAGTTGTGGCACTATTCTACTATGCTTGCTAGATAACTACAATCTCTTTCTACCTGATGTAAGACTGGAAACTAAGAATACAGTTATCCCTTCCATATCGCAGGAACTAGGGGCACGGCACCCCATGATCTAGAAAATTCATGCAAAATTTTTTGGTCCTCCTTCATACCAGTGAAGAAACTTGAATTATTGTGGTATTAAATGATAAAATATGTTGCTATTATATAATACTATACATATATTTTATGCATTTCTGAGTTTCTTTTTAACTTTTTTCTGTGTCATCCGCTGGCCTTCATGTGTCATCTGTAGCTCAGCAAAACTCTCCAAAAAATTCCCATTTATTTTCTTATGCCAACCCCCAATATATCAAAACCATGATGGAGAAAGTAGGGGATATGGAAGGGTTAACTGTATATGTTAATTCTATGTATGCTTTGTGGATACAAACACTCAACAGCAGGTTAAAATCGAAACAGGACCAAGAATGGACTATTCCGGAAGTGTGTTGTGATTTATGCCTCCCCAAAATAGCCAGAACTTCTTGCCTGCATCAGAAGATTTCTAGTCAGGGGCCTGCACAGGTTTGAGAGAGCTTTCTTCATCTTTTTAATCTGGCACCTAAGTTCTCAGGCTAGCCACTAGTTTATCAGACAGGGGTTCCTCTTTGACACATCTCTTGGAAGGAGGAGACTTTGGAGTAAGTGTGCAAAATAATGCTAAGCGGGGGGTAAGATGACTGAGTGGCTTAATGACTTTCCTGGGTTTGTGACTTTGTATTTCCTAATTAAATGTAACTGCCTCCACTGTTGCAGAGGACAGCTTTATCATCATTTCCCATCCTATAAAACTCTTATCCATGTCTTTCTATAAATACTCTTGAGATGATTTCTCTAGTGAGTAGAAGGTTCTCCTCATTTTCTTTGTGGGTCATAAGTTGGGTGAAACAATGAGGAAGGAGACCAACGGTGCATTTGGAATTACTCGTCGATTTCCTCTAATTCCCATGACATCTCATGACTGTTTCTTCCTATTCCTGGCATGGATATCCTTAATAGTGGGCTCCAGTTTAGGAGGCAGTGTGGGATGATGGCAGAGTCCTGCCTCTGGAGTCAGAGCATCTGGTTTCTGTGTTTTCTCTGGTGACATTGGGTGAATGGCTTCACTTCTCAGAGGTTCTCTCCTCAGTAAAAGAAGGGGTTTGGATTATCTGGCCTCAAAGGTCCCCTCTGGCTGTAGGATCCTAGGATCCTGCCTATGACCTTGGCCGCTTCTGACATCTCTAGGTGTTTTATCTGAATAAATGGCCTCTGAGTCTCTTCCAGACCCAAGTCTCTAAGAGCACAGCCTTCTCTGTGAAATGGGGTGGCTCAACCAGATGAAGGCTCCCATCTCCTGTAGTTCTCAGTATCATCAGCCTTCTCATGAGTTACTGGCAACATGCCATACTTTCCTCATATACATTTCTCTTGCCATCTTGATCCCCTCAATGTGATTCTTCTGACATTGTGGTGTTTCGCATATTTGAAGTCACAGAGAAATATCAAACACTCAGCCCTCAGGCCCTAGCACACCTGAGTATGGCCTGAACCAGATTGAAACGTAGATCCTATCTGATTGTAAACTATTGATGAATTAATAAAAAAAAGAAAAACAGAAACTTGTGCAGTTTTCTAAGTGAATATGGGGCCCCAGAGATCCTTATGTGTAGTTTCTATTTCAGTTTGATCCTTCTGCCATAGACTGTTACCAAAACACGCATGTTAAAGGGGAACAGTTTAGTTTACAGATTATCTAAAATTTCTCTTTTTCAGAAATGAGCTAGAAGAACTCGGGAATTGGGAAAATCAGGGGTTAACCCCCAAACTCACTGAGAAATCCAACACAAAAGTCGAGCAAATACCCAGAAGAGATTGCTATCCCTTTGAAACCTATTACTCCCTCTTCGTTTTTCAAGATTGAAGTTGCGATGCATGTGGGCTGAATGGAAGAGTTACAATGGAAGCTAATGGGTGTCTTGTTTGAGCAACCAGAGACAGGCCTATCACCCCAAAGCAGGTTGTCATTTCTGACCCCTAATCAGGGCCCTTTAAATTGACAACCTTTTTAACTACTTCATTTCTGTCATAGCGCAACCAACCAGCTAATGCATTTGTCAGGCCAACTCGCACTATTACCGTCTGACACCTCACTCATTAGGAAAGATGGTCTCGAGGCGTCAGCTGCCGGCAAGTTCCGATAATGTCACCCACTCTAGCACTGATCCTTTCAGTTAGTCAGCTGATTGAGCTGTTAATACTGCCCCTAAAAACGGGCATCATCAACCATATTTATGGTCCATTAGCTAATGCAGTGGATGCCTGCAGCACATTCTGCAGGTTCCCAAGACAGGAATTGTTGAGCATTCTATTAAACTTGTTCCCATAGGAGTGGTGAGTTGATACACCAGTAAATGCCACTAGGATTCCTGTTCCTGGATCCCACTGCTGGCCATCACGTGGACAAGAGCCAGGCCACAATCAAAACTAGGTCCCAGGTCTTCAGCTAGGAATCTAGAACTGGTCAAGCATTTCCAATTTGGGCAATTACAGAAATTTGGAAAGGAGAAGAGGGAAAATGAATGAAGAGAGCTCTCTTGCTGATAACCATCCTTCCAGTTAAAGGCTCACAGGATAACTCTAGAGCGAGAAAGGACGTTAATGATCAATCATCTTGTCCTGTCCCATCAATTTACAGAGGAGGAAACTGAGGTCGGTAGCTGAAGTAACTTACCCAAGGTCACACAAGCTCACAACATCAAAAGAGGGATTTGAACCAACTCCTTTTGCTTTAGATACACTCCTCTTTGCAAGAAAAAGACTCATTAATTTGACCACTTAATTTGACCATTCAACAATGCTTGTTGGACTAGATTGGACCATAGAGAGTCATAAGGAAAAAGGACAAAGAACAATTAATGTTTAGAAACTCATCCTTAGCCAGGTAATTCTTGGTATGTATCCATTTTCCACAGACTAAATTTGAAACACTTATTTTCATGTAAAAGCAATATCTTACAAGTGAGGAAAATGCTTTAAATTTGCTTTCTCAAAAGAGGCAACTGCTGGTACGGGGGGACAGAGTGCTGAGGCTGGAGCCAGGAAGACTTGAGTTCAAATCTGGTCGCAGACACTCATTAGATGTATGACCTTGGGTAAGTCATCTAACCTCTGTTTGCCTCAGTTTCCTCACCTGCAAAAAAATGAGAGTAATAACAGTGCTTCCCCCACAGGGCTGTTGTGTTGTGCCTGGCACATAGTAGGCACTATGTAAATGCTTATCTCCTTTTCTTCCCCCAATAATCCCGTGAGATAAATAGTGGATGTACAATTAACCCCTTATAGTATATGTACAATTAACCCCTTTTAAAGATGAGTAAACTGGGGCCCAGAGAAGCAAACTGATTTGTCTAAGATCATTTAGCAAGTTCATTTCAAAGGTAGGATCAGGCCAAGTATCACCCCTCCCAAAATTACAACAACAGATTTTTGTCTGTCTATACTATCTGTACCATCCTTAAACAAAAACAGATTGTGCCTATCTTTGGCACCCTTAAACATATTGCTTCTGTCCCTCAATATCAAATATCAACAGACTGTATATTCTATACTGCCTGTGTCACCCCCAAACAATGACAGATTGTGTCTGTCTATACTGCCCAAGCAGGCTGCTCATTATCATTTCTGAGAACCAACTGAATAACGCCAACAGCATCCCAGTTTCAAATCTTTCCCCTATCTCCTCTCAACAGGCAGAATTTGTGGGTTGGGGTCTCTTGTAGATTTTTGTCACTTTTAAGTGCCTTTTTATGATTTAAGTTAACTAATCCACAATAATGACAACGTTCTAGTCCTTTCGAGTTCTCAAAGTCCTTTCCTATTCATTATGTCATTGGATTCTCATGAGAACCCTATGAGGTGTTATTATCATATTCATTTTACAGATGAGGAAACTGAGGCTAAAAGGGATGAAGTGACTTGCCTAGGGTCACAGAGCCAGGAAATGTCAGAGGTGGGATTTGAACGCAGGTCTTCCCAATTCCAAATTGTTGCAATCGCTATCAATAGATCAATAGAAAAGCTATTTCCCTGTGACCTCTGTAGCCCGTGAATTGTATGCAGAAGGGACAGTAGAGTCTGTTTATAAAGACACATCACAGTGATCTGTTGAACTAGTAGCAACAGACAATGAACGCTGGCCAGTGAGGGGAGAAAAGAGGCAATGCAGCAGCTAGGAGGTTGGGACCAGTAGAGTGAAGAAAGATAGATGATGAGAGGAGATACAGGCAGGGCATGGCATTGAGAGTGGACTACAGGGCCAAATTATCAGAGGGGGAAGTGAGCTCTCCATCTCTCCTTTGCCACTCATG
Source organism: Bettongia penicillata ogilbyi (assembly GCA_023548195.1). NCBI lineage: Eukaryota > Metazoa > Chordata > Mammalia > Diprotodontia > Potoroidae > Bettongia > Bettongia penicillata. The sequence goes on along the minus strand of JAJHZJ010000104.1, from coordinate 14,180,721 downwards.
TCACTGGATGGAGCTGTCAATCACCCCCAAAGCAGGCAGGCTGGCTAGGGAAGGGCATCTCCATTGAGTCTCATTTGTAATCTCAAATGAAAAATTCCCCAAGGAAAATAGTCTGCTTGAGGATACCTCCAGTAGATCATCCTGTCAGAAAAGAGACCTTCTGGCTCTAGGCCATTTCCTTGCAGGCTTTCTTGGGAGCCTTCACAATGAGCTCTCTCCTTCGAATCCACCTGGTGGCTTAGAGACCCCAAAATACCAGAATGGGAGGGATCTTTCAGTCCGTTTATATCAACCCCCTCATTTTATTGTGATGACTCTCTTGTCTTCTCTGGGGATCTCAGTTTCTTCATTTGTAAAATTCAAGGGGTAATGTCTAATGTTCTTTGCAGATGCGAGATCCCATCATCCCTGCTCTATACTGGTATGGTCACTGCCCTCATTCTGGTTCTTGTCAGCTCTCATCTGGACTATAACAGCCTCCTGTTTGGTCTCCTGACATCTACTCTAATGTATCTTCCATACAGCCACCATACTGGAATTCTTAAAGCACTCTTCTAACTATGTCACTCCCTGGCTCCAAAAGCTCCAGGAGCAGCCCATCGCTCTTAGAATAGCATACAAACTCCTCCTTTGGATATTGAACACCCTTCACAATCTGCAGTTGACCCCCATGGGAGAAATCCACAAAGGACCTTGGCTTGAATACTGGCTCTATTTGTCAACTGGGGAACCTAGGGCCAGTCACCTCCCTTACCTAGGCCTCTATTTCTTTCTTGGTAAAAAGAAGGGAGACTAGGGGCCCTCTGAGGTCCCTCCTAGCTCTAGGTCAATGATCCCAGAATCCCATCCTAGTGCTTGTCCCATGCTATCAGCTAGCTTTTCTCCCCTTAGATACAGTAGCACTGAAAAGTTTTCCAATGTCCTCCACTATTTTCCCAATTCTAGGAGTGGAGATGAAAATTGCATAGCTCAGACTCTCAGATCATGCTAAGCAACAGGCTGTGTTTGTTCTGAATACTATGTCTACATCCTCCGGTACTCCAGCTAACATACACCTCTTTCATTCTGCCCTACATTTGGAGAGAGAAAACTATTCGATATAGTTTGTGTGATTCAAGTGAACCAGAACGGCATGGAATTAAATTAAAGAGTCTAGCACCCGACTTATGCCCAAATTCATTTTAATTAAGCTATGCATCGATCCCCACTCCCCTACGTTAAATTCTTTACCTAAATCTCTCCTTCACCCCCCCCCACATCCAATTCCCTTTTGTCTTAACCTACTGACAATGTCCCATGCAGCCTTGAAATCAATTTAGCAGGCAGGCCCTTTGTACAACAATTTTACAATCTGTAGCATTTGCATTTCTATACCTTCCTTTAATTCACAAAGAATTGAATATCTCCGAAGGAAACTGGAAAAAAAAAATGAAGCCAGAGGAATATTAAAAGCACCCACAACTTGGTCAAATGATTTAAAACATCCATTCTTAAAAATACAAATAATCCTTTAGGGTTGCTAGCTTATAAAGGTTTCACTTTTTAAAAATACGGAGACGGTCCTCATTATACCACAAAAGAGTCAGGGGAGACAATTTTCCTTGCCAGCCCATGAATTTATGCACTTTCCTATAGAGTTGGAAATTACTGTTAACATCAACCTTCTCTGAGATTCCATCTCTGTATACCGTATTTATTGTCTGCCATCCCCAATTCAAATTTCGACTCAGAGATGAGCCAAGCATGAAAAGGTATGGTATGGGGCAAGAAGAACACCCCCAAGTCAGAAGGGTGCCTTCTTTTTTGCCTTCATAAATAGAAACAAAAAGTCACCCAGCTATTCTGGCTACACAATGATCCTTTCCCAAAATTGGGCTGCTCCCTTGTAGGTGACTAGATTCTATGCCTGCAATAAATGTTTGGAGGAAAATTAATATGATAATAACTTCCACTTCTATAGCATTTGAAGGTTTACACAGCCCTTTCCCCATCACCTCTACCCCCACTCCCTCTACACACACACATGCACACACACACCTCTACCACCACCACCACCAACAATCCTGGAAGAAAAAAGCGGAATTATTGTTATCTCCATTTTATAATGAGGAAACTGAAGCTAACTGAGTGAATGAGAGGCAGCCATATGTAATGAAAAGAATACTGGTTTGACCTGGGCCATAGTAGAGCTGTGACATATTGAGTTATAACTCTGCCTTTTACTACCTCTGTTACCTCAGGCAAGTTATTTAACAACTCTGAACCTCAGTTTACTCACTTGTAAAACTGGAATAATGATAATCCTAATTTTGCTAGGTTACTTAGGAAAGGCCTAAAGTTTATCTAATTCGGTTCATAATTTGAGGTCGGTGAACTTATTTGGCACATGCTCGTTAGCCTAGCCCCTGGCACATGGTAGGTGCTTAATAAATGCATATTTCCTTCCTTCCTTTAAAAAACTATTTTGTGTAACTCAGGTCCCATACATTTAATAACAATTGGCTCCCTCTGTAATCTTAAGCATTTCGTTTCATGTATTTTAAAACAGTAATAACACCTAGCATTTCTATAGTGTTTGAAGGTTTATAAAATGCCTTACAATTAGTACCTCACTTTATCTTCACCTGGCAGGTTGGTGATATTATTATCCCCCATAAGGGAAGCGAGGCAGACAGAGGTTAAGTTTCTTGCCCAGAGTCATATGGCTGGCGTCTCATGTCAGGCTTGAACTTAGGGCTTCCTGACTCGGGACCCAGAGCTCTGTCTACCGGGCCACCTTGTTTTCCCTATTATTCTGAGGATTTCATAGGCTTCACTAGACACAAACAGGAATAAAAAGCCCTGAGCTAGTCCAATGCCATTACTTTACAGAGGGGGAAACTGAGATCCAGAAAGGTTGGGACTTTTGTGAAGAATCAGCACCTTAAAACCCTGTATAGAAACAACAACTATTAAGTTACTTATACAGTCATAGCTCTAGGTGTGGAAGGGACTTCAGAGGCCATCTATCCCAATTTCCTCATTCTACAGAGGAGTAAACTAAGGCCCAGTGAGATTAAAGTACTTGTTTGAGGTCAAATGGGAAGAAAGTGACAGACCTGGGATTTGAACTTGGATTCTGTGTCTCCGAGTTTTGCAGTATTTTCACTGTACCAGGCTGTCCCGCAGTTAGTGAATGTCTAAGCCAGGAAACATGTGCACCTGGGTGGTACTGCTGTAGATAGAACATAGGGCCTGGAGTTAAGAAGACTTGTCTTCCTGAGTTCAAATCTGGCCTCATACCCTTACTGGCTGTGTGACCCTGTGCAAGTCACTTCACCCTGTTTGCCTCAGTTTCCTCATCTGTAAAATGAGCTGGAGAAGGAAATGGCAAACCGCTCTAGTATCTCTCTCAAGAAAACCCCAAATGGGGTCATGAAGAGTCAGACATGACTGAAAAATGATTGAACAAAGCCAGGATACAAATAAACTTAGCCTTCCAGGTCCAATGCTCTGTACAGCACACATCCCATGATATCATATAAATCCACAGACACTGTGAATGCCAGTTTTGATCCAAGACAATGCTCCAGAAAGAACAGAACCCATTTGGGGATTTTGACTTAACATTTTTATAACTCATCTAGTAGAAGTGCCCAGTAAAATGGACTAATAATTAGATGTTACTCTTCTCCATCAGAACCAAATGGCCCCAGATCAGCCCAGTCAGGAGGGATGGATGGACTTGGATGGAGACAAACCGTCATTCTCCAATGCCTAACGTTTCTCACCTCTTGGCATTTTGCTGGCCTGCTCTTCCCACTCTAGTACCACTACCACCCCCACCCCCCAACAGACACTCCCTTTAGACCTGCTATTATGAACTCCTTCCGAAGCCCTCTGGCTTTGACCTTGATATTGGGGCATTACATTCTGTTTACTCTTTCTTTCATAAAAGGGGTTGAGCCACAGCTTATTTCCCTATAGGCAGGTCCCTCCCTCTAGGCCTGTTAATTGCCCCTAATCACTGGCAGACATTAGGCCTACTCCCTTATCCCTGTGGGGGTTAGGGACCTGACATCCCTGCTTATAGTGATAAATTGCCACAAACCCTCCTGAGACTGTTCCAATGAGAAGGAAATTGGCATATGGACTTCAGCCTGCACAACCAGAAGGTAATGAATAATCATACAAACAATACTTGAAAGAACAAGCCTCCAAACCCAACGATGGCCCAGGGAAGTGGGGCTACTACTTATGGGATGCTGTTCCTAGCAGAATCACTATCTCAATTTCTCAGAATCAGAAGAAAATTCAGAGCAGAGGTCAGGCAGACCAGGCCTAGTAGGAACTGGGGTCACCACTGCAACATCGCTGATAATAGTACAGCTTCCCTTTGCTTTCACACTTGACTGACGGGAAACCTATGACCTTCCTAGGAAGCACCTGAAATCTGTTGATGAGCAACAACTTCTGCCGCTGCTCCTGGGTCTGCCCACTTAGGACCAAGCAGAACAAGTCTTGCCCTTTAAATCCCTGAAGACAATTAGCCTGCCAAAACCCCCATCCCTCAGTCTTCTTAAAGCAGGACTTGCTTCAACCATTCCTGGTACAACATCAAGGCCCTCCATCATCTGCATTGCCTTTCTCTGGATTCCTGCCAGCCTCTAAAACTATGGTAACCCAGAAATGAGATGACCTGAGCAGAGCCAGGTCTGTACACCATCCGTCACTCAAGACAGCCCAACCTTGCTTTATCTTTACGGCTCCCACACCATGCTGCTGACTCAAACTGAGTTCATATTCCACTAAAACTTTCAGACCATTTTCAAATGAAGGGCCATCAGGCATACCTCTCTATCATGTGTTTATGAAATTGATTTTTTGGATCTAAGTGTGAGACTTGACAATTTTCTCCATTATGGTTCATCATATGATTCTTCAATATTCTAGCTAGCTGAGATATTTTTGATCCTGACTGTCAATGAATGCTTTAGTTACCCGTCATGGCTTTGTGTAACTTCCAGGTTTGATAAGCTTGCCATGTGGACTTTTATCTGAATCTCAGGGCTATCAAACTGAAATAGAAATGGATCCCTGCCTTGGTTTATTGATTTAGAAAACCACAAACTAATATTATCTATGTTGTAGCATATTTTTATTTATTTTGTTAAACATTTCCCAGTTATATTTTTACCAAGTTCTGGCCCCACTTGGGGGTGCCCTCCCCCCACACCCCTTATGAGTTTGACACCTTTGATCTAAGTCATTAAAGACATACGTCTTAAGACTAAGGACAGAGGCAGAGCCAAGATGGTGTACTAGAAAGACACACTTACACAGGGTCTCCCACACTTACACAGGGTCTCCCCACATAGCCCATAAAATACCTGTACAGAGGGACTCAAAAAATTCTGGAGTAGCAGAAGTGGAGAACAACAGAGTGGAGGAGATTTCCAGCCCAGGTTGACCTGAAAGACCCACAGGAAATGTCAGTTGTGCCAGACACAGAGAGCAGAGCCCAGCCCAGCCTTGGCCATGGCGTGAAAAGACTCTGGAAGGAGGATACCTCCAGGGTGGAATCTCCAGTCACAGCAGCGGGTCCTCAGATCCCTCAACCTACAGGCACCAAAGGTCAGTGATGGGGTTTTTATAGCTGGCCAGGAAGGGAGAAGGTCCTTCACATAGCTCTGGCAGCAGGCAGTGGCCACAGAGGCTACACAGTAGCCCATACAGACCACTCCTTTGTTGGAGCGTAAAAACTCCTGGGGGCACTGAAGAGCTGAGTCTTACCTCAGCCCTGTGTAGACACCCTGAGGCATCTGGTCTTTGTCTCACACTGAATCATGGCCCTGCCCCCACAGCTTGACTGAACCCCAGGCCCCTAGTGCTGGCTTGGAGGAACTGGAGGCCAGGTGGCTGTGGAGAGGATACTCTGCAAAGATTCTGGGCACAAAAATCCTTCCCTGCGCCCAGACCAGTACACACTTGATTGTGCCACCTTGGAGGAACTGAGATCTCACAGATTCCAAGAGTATACCCTACTCTTGACAAACGACCCAGAAGTCAAGTAACTGGTTGGGAAAATGCCCAAAAAAGGGGAAAAAAATAAGACCATAGAAGGCTACTTTCTTGGTGAACAGATATCTTCTCCATCCTTTCTGATGAGGAAGAACAATGCTAACCATCAGGGAAAGACATAAAAGGCAAGGCTTTTGTATCCCAAACATCCAAAATAAATATTCAATGGGCTCAGGCCATGGAAGAGGTCAAAAAGGATTTTGAAAATCAAGTAAGAGAGGTGGAGGAAAAACTGGGAAGAGAAATGAGAGAGATGCAAGAAAATCATGAAAAGTAGGTCAACATCTTAATAAAGGAAACCCAAAAAATGCTGAAGAAAATAACATCTTGAAAAATAGGCTAACTCAATTGGCAAAAGAGGTTCAAAAAGCCAATGAGGAGAAGAATGCTTTCAAAAGCAGAATCAACCAAATGGAAAAGGAGGTTCAAAAGCTCACTAAAGAAAATAGTTCTTTCAAAATTAGAATGGAAGAGATGGAGGCTAATGACTTTCTGAGAAACCAAGAAATCATAAAACAAAACCAAAAGAATGAAAAAATGGAAGATAATGTGAAATAGCTCATTGGAAAAACAACTGACCTGGAAAATAGATCCAGGAGAGATAATTTAAAATATGGGACTACCTGAAAGCCATGACCAAAAAAAGAGCCTAGACATCATCTTTCATGAAATTATCAAGGAAATCTGCCCTGATATTCTAGAACCAGGGGGCAAAATAAATATTGAAAGAATCCACTGATCACCTCCTGAAAGAGATCCAAAAAGAGAAACTCCTAGGAACATTGTAGCCAAATTCCAGAGTTCCCAGATCAAGGAGAAAATATTGCAAGCAGCTAGAAAGAAACAATTTGAGTACTGTAGAAATACAATCAGGATAACACAAGATCTAGCAGCTTCTACATTAAGGGATAGAAGGGCATGGAATATGATATTCCAGAAGTCAAAAGAACTAGGACTAAAACGAAAAATCAGCAAAACTGAGTATAATACTTCAAGGGAAAATTGGCCTCTCAATGAAATAGAGGACTTTCAAGCATTCTTGATGAAAAGGCTAGAGCTGAAAAGAAAATTTGACTTTCAAACACAAGAATGAGAAGAAGCATGAAAAAGTAAACAGCAAAGAGAAGTCATAAGGGACTTACCAAAGATTCTGGGCACAAAAATCCTTCCCTGCGCCCAGACCAGTACACACTTGATTGTGCCACCTTGGAGGAACTGAGATCTCACAGATTCCAAGAGTATACCCTACTGTTTACATTCCTACATGGAAAGACAATATTTGTAACTCTTGAAACTTTTTTCAGTGTCTGGGTAGTTGGTGGGATTACACACACACACAGAGCACAAAGTGAATTGAATAGGATGGGGTCATATCTTTAAAAAATGAAATTAAGCAGTGAGAGAGAAATATATTGGGAGGAGAGAGGGAGAAATGGAATGGGGCAAATTATCTCTTATAAAAGAGGCAAGCAAAAGACTTTTCAGTGGAGGGAAAAAGAGGGGAGGCGAGAGAAAAAACATGAAGCTTACTCTCATCACATTCGACTAAAGGAAGGAATAAAATGCACACTCATTTTGATATGAAAACCTATCTTAAAATACAGGAAAGTGGAGGAGAAGGGGATAAGCAGGGTGGGGGGGATGATGGAAGGGAGGAAAGTGGGAGGAGGGAGCAATTTGAAGTCAACACTCTTGAGGAGAGATAGGATCAAAGGAGAGAATAGGAGCAATGGGGGGCAGGATAGGATGGAGGGAAATATAGTAGTTAGTCTTATACAACACGACTATCATGGAAGTCATTTGCAAAACTACACAGATATGGCCTATATTGAATTGCCTGCCTTCCCAAAGGGAATAGGTGGGGAGGGAAGGATGGGGAGAATTTGGAACTCATAGTTTAGGAACAACTGTTGAGTATTGTTCTTGCAACTAGGCAAGAAGAAATACAGGTAATGGGGAATAGAAAGTTAACTGGCCTTACAGGACAAAAGAGAAGATGGGTATAAGGGAAGGGAGGGATGATAAAAGAGAGAGCAGATTGGGGATAGGGGCAATTAGAATGTTCAGCGTTTGGGGGTGGGGGAGGGGAGAAATGGGGAGAAAATTTGGAACCCAAAATTTTGTGAAAACGAATGTTAAAAGCTAAATAAATAAATTTTAATAAATAAATAAAGGCAGTAACTTCAGAAGGCACTGATGAGGACCAGAGGGACCCCAAGGCCTCTTGCAGCTGTAAATCTATGAGCCTGTGCTCAGATATGAAACTTCATATCCGGAAGTGAATCATAGACGTGCTGAGGAGGTAAACCCATGGCTTGTGGTTGCTTAGCTAACAACATCCCCAGATAACAGGAGAAACCTGAGGGGTTACAAATAGGACACACACTCCAATGGTTTCCTTTCCCAAAGGGAGGGATCCCAGGGCAGGAGTAAATGCCCCTAACTGAGCTGTTTCCTGCTAAGCATGTCCAATCTGACTCTTCATTTGCAACACTGTATTTATAGTATCTGGAGGGAGCCAGTTGGAATGATCAACTCCTGCCTTGATCATACTGCCTTGCAGGCTTAACTATGCTGGCTGTACACAGCCCCATTGTGGGTGCAAAGCTCGGTCTTTCTCCTATCTTGGTGGATTCATAGTAAGTAAACCTTGGACAAACTCTCTCCAGCTGGCCCTGTAGATGAGATGGAGGCATGTGGTCCAGCTCTAGGACAGAGTACTGTTAGCACACACACCTGGTGGATGACCACACCCAGGTAGTGGTTTAGTGATGGGTTTGACTTCAGCGGGCAAAGAGGTTTCTAAGTGCAGTTTGCTAGATTTTGTTCATCCACACCAGCGATTCAGCATCTTTCAGAGGGCAGTGCTCAGCTCTGGGGGAGATAGTGCCTGTGCCCCTGAAATTACAGTTGGTTGAAATATGGTAGTGATGAGGGTTGGAAAGACAGAGGAACCTCAAGACTGGAGTTCCCTGTTTGGGACATCTGGAAAAGAATTCATGGACTCAAGCATTCTTGGGGTCACTGTGGTAAATTAGATTTATCATGCTTTTCAGCCAGCAAGAGCTTGTAGGGAACCTGCAACATTAGAGTGGTACAAGTAAAATTTATATAGAATATTCTATAGTAAGACATGCACCAAACATGCTTTCTAGGTGATTCAGGGCTAGGTTAGGGAGTGGTTAAAGAGTGGTTAGTTCTTAAAGCAATATGCACTTTTAGTATTTTACCCAGAGTCTATCAGAAAATAGCTGAGGTGGGGAGCTACATGGAGGTATGGTTTTATGCCTGAAACATCACTAAGTCAACTAAGGGGCAGGACTAAGTAATACTTAGGCTACTTTCATCAGTCTTGTTAGATAAGATAAATGTAGGGGAGTATATATGTGCCTAAGTCTAGGATGCATATGATTAGTCAGTGAAGAAGTAAATGTCATTATGACTCAGTACACAGCCAATTCAGCCAGTACACAGATGGTTCAAGCTAATAAATTCTATAGGTACAGCTGGCTACTGTATCAGGAAGAGAGATCTAGGGCAGGCTGTCCTTGGGTTGGGGAGAAACTGCTTGGGATAGTGTTTTGAGGTTAGAGAGAAATGTAAATTTTTGAGAGAAATGTGATTTTTAGAAATGGGGTCCATGCACAGGTACCCAAGCACCCCATCAGTAGGGTGGTTCTTGTTGAGGAAAGCTTGAGTTAGATCAGAGGTGTCAAACATAAGGATTGCTCCTACAATACATTCACAAGTGTGACCTGATTAAAATGTAATTTGGAAATATTTTTAAAAAATAAATAAAAATACAGTAACAAAAAAAAAAGACTAAGGACAGATCTCTGAGGCATTCCATGGGAGACATCCTTCAAAGCAGATATTGAACAATTAAAGACTGCTCTCTGGGGTGGGTCATTCAATTACTTACTCATATCTTTCCATCTTATCCACAAGGATAGAATGAAAGACTTTGTTAAATACTTAGCTAAAATCTGAGTAAATGGTATCTAGATTATTCTCCTGATCCACTTGTCCAGTAGGTTTGTCAAAAAAAAGTGACTAGACCTATATTCTTCATCAGAATGATTTTATCTTTAGGACTAGCCTCTTTGGGAAACCACTTGATAAATCAAGTCAACATCAAAGCATTATATAATACTATTTGTCTAGGTTTCAGAAATTAATATTTTAGAACTGGATTATTGATGTAATAGATTAGACAGTAAGAAACAATACATATAAGGAATTCAGATAAAACCTGGGAATACTCATATTAAATGATGTAGGGTGAAGTAAGTAGACCTCCCCCAAAACAAAAACATTACACACAAAGCAACAGGAACAAATGAAAAGATCACCATGAGAAAACTGAACTGAAAAACCAGTGATGGTCCTAGAGAGCAGAAAATGAAAAATACTTTCCTCCTCATGGCAGAGAAGTAGGGGATTATTAGAACAGAATAAGATAGATAATTGGATAGATGGATAGGTAGGTAGGTAGATAGATAGAGTCAGATATAACCACTTTTTTAAAATAGTGTTTTGCTACAAAGGAAGATCCAATATGGGAAGGAAAGGAGGTCTACCACTCTCCCTCTCCACCCCCACAGAAATGACTGCAAGAGCAAGGCAAAAGGCATCAATGAAATGTGAATAAATAATGAATGAAAAAACATTTGAAGTGCTTACTATATAACAAGCACACATAAAGGGTAGTAAATTCAATAATCTCTAAACGTCTGCCCAACTCTACGTCTTAGCCTATCCTAGCTCTTTGATGAGAATACTTTATTCAGTTTTAGTCCAGTTCAGATAGTTCGTCTATCTTCCTTTCCTGTTGTCTTGAAGGCCCATGACGCTGACACGGACAGACGTTCACTTGATGAGATCCTAACAAAGGTGAGTCAAGGTGGAATGTGCTGCCTTCCATGGTGGGGTGCTCCCTCTCCTTGGAGGTCTTTGAGAAGAGGCCAGATGATCACTTCTCAGGAGTGCTGGAGAAGGGACTTGTTCATCTCTCAGCCTCTGAGGTTCCTCTTAACTCTGACATTCTTGGATTAGTGGTCCTTTACGAAGCCAATTCTTTAGTCTCTTGTACTTGGTTCTTCATTCTATTATTTTTTTTTACAAATTGAAAGTCAAGAGGAAGGCCTTTTTTTTTTTTTTTTTTTTTTTTTTAACAATCAGAGCTCTGTAATGAGGGAATTTTTGTTTTGGGAAGTTGTGAGCTCTTTGTCTCTAGAGGTGTTGCAGCTGAGGCCAGAATACTATCAGTCAGAGTGATGAAATTATCAGGTCCTATCAATTTGACCTAGAAATGTCTCTCAAATTTGTGTCCTCTACAAGGTGCCCTTCTCCTCCATTCCAGCTTACCCACCCCCAAACTCAGATCCCATCTGGATACCAGAAGACACAGAAGGAACAGGAATTACAAGGAGCCCTTCCCCTTATGGTTCCATCCTTCCAAAGCTCCCTTCCCCTCTCTCCTTCCTGGAGGGACTCTGATTCCCTTTCCCTACCCCCATTAGGAGGGAACTCAGAGACCCTACTCTACTTCTGAACTTCATTACTACTTACCCCTTCCTAACAGCAGTGGACCTGGTCCCTTAATACACTCCCCACAAGACATATCAGCAATGTGGATGATCTAGGAATCATCAGCTGCAGTCCTTCCAATAAATGTCACTGTGCTCCAGGGTTCACCAAGCCTTACTATTATGCCCTGTCACTATATCTTCCAGTCTAGACCCTCACACAAATCTCTGTCTCACTTGTCAGTATACCTTAAGGACCCCTGGGCCTTGCCATCTGCCCTGTAGCTTCAACCTCCTATATATGTTGTCTCCATTAATTAGAATGTAAACTTGTGAGAGTCTCACCTTTCTGTTTATATTCTTCCCAGTGCTTAGAACTATGCTTGGCACACAGTAAGCACTTAATTGCCATTTTATTCATTTATTCATTTTTACTCATTCATTTATTCCTTTCCCTTCTCACTCCCACTCACATGGCCATCACTGTTGTTTCAGATACCGTACCACCGTTCTACTAATTTCTCATCCTTCTTGCTGTCTCTGTCCATCTTTTAGTTTCAAATACTCATAAAAATACACTAATCGGTCTGCGATCTCACTGATTTGAGACTTCTCTCCAACTATGCAAGGAACAATCTATTCATTCCTGACCATCCTGTGTGACTTTTGCCCACCTTGACCAAAATAACTTTCTTAATGCATAAGCATGAGCACATCATTCCTTTGCTTCAAAACCTTCTGTGGTTCCCCATTTCTCATGTAAGAGACAAAATGTTATCACCTGAGTCTAGTGCTCAATCCAGAATCTTGTTCAAACCTAGCTCTCAAACTTATTTCCTACTTTTGAAATTTGTCCATTTCACCATCCATACCTGGAATAGGCTCCCTCTCATCTCCTTAACCCCTACATATCTACTTAAGATCCTTCTAAGTTGGGCATTCATGGACTTTCTTTTTAAAATATTTTAATAACTGTATTTCAACATCATTGGTTTCACATTTAAAAATATGATTCTGAGAAGGGATCCATAGGCTTCCCCAGACTGACAGAAGAGTGGCCCATGACACAGAAAAGGCACAGAACCCCTGCCTTCAAGTCCCAATTCAAGAGCTTCCTTTATCATGAAGCCTTCCCTGATCATCTCAGGTAGAAGTGGAGCTCTCCCTCCTCAAGTCTCTCCTCCCTCTCTGATTCCTCTATGTACATACTTGTTGTATCCTGACTTGAAGGCACATAGCTTCTCCCCTTTTTAGAGCTAAGCTCCCTGAGGGCAGAGCTAAGTTATTTCCCATTTTAGTATTCAAAACTCCCATTGTACACATCCCAGACACTAAATAAATACTTCTTTGAATCAAAGCAGAAAGGCCTACTTCCCTGAGGGGGGAGGTTGATAAAGATAATCTATGCTCTCATGGAGCTTAAATGAGAGCTTAAAATCTAAGCTCTCATGGATTACAAAATCACATAACGTTATATCTAAGTGACCTTAAAATGTATCTCTATTTTCAACTTTCCAACATCCTTGAGAAGCAGATAAATCTTACATTATCCTCATTTTAAGATACGAAAACAGATCCTGAGAAATGAACTGATTTCCTCAAGTGATACAGGTAGTAAGTAGTGGAAGCAGGGTTTGAACCCCAGTACAGGAACTATAAAATGAGGGAAATGAATAAGGTGACTTCTAAGGTCCCTTTCAGTTCTAGACTTAGGATCCCATGATCTCAAGTGACTTCACCTGTTTCAAGCTCAGTTTCCTCGTCTGCAAAATGAAAGAGTCAGTCTAGATGGCCTCTGAGATCCCTCTCAGCTCTACACCTTTGATCCTCCAAATGACTAACTAAGTGCAGCGCTCTTTCTTATTTTCTAATTTTCATTGTCATTATGTTTTCCTCTTTAAAGATGGGATCATGGATCTGGAGTTAGAATGGTCAGAGGTCATCTAGTCTAACTTCTTGGTTGTACAAAAGAGCAAACTGTTGCCAGTCTGCTCTTCAGTTTAATACCCCAGAGTCTAGGTATTTTGTCCAAGGTCACACAGGCAGAGGTGAGATTGGAACACAGATCCTCTGATTCCAGAGTCAATGCTCTTTTCATCATATCCCACTAAATCTAATGTCTCCTTTTTGGTTCCTTCTGAAGTCCTTTGGCAACAAATAGTGGCTCTTCCATTCCTTTAGAACCCCAAAGAGGTAGAGGTGGGACACTAGATAGTATAAGATCTGGGGTCAAGAAGACACAGATCCAAATCCTCCCTCAGACATTTGCTAGCTTTGTGACCCTGGAAAAATCACTTAAAACTTTAATCTGCTTCAGTTTTCTCATCTGTAAAAGAAAGATAATAATAGAACCTGTCCCCCAGAGTTGTTGGGACTAAAGTGAGTTGATTTATAAAGCATTTTGTAAACCTTAGAGCTAGCGTGCTCACTCGCTCATACACATTCTCTCTTTTTATGTATGTGTGTGTGCACGTGTGTATGTGTGTATATACAAATATACATATGCACACACATATGCAGGTATATACACGTGTGTACACATATATGTATGTATATGCGTGTATATATACATAAGTATATATATATATTATATATATATATATATATATATATATATATATATATATATATAATATGTATATATACACATAATTATTATCCCTCATAGCACCTGGTGGGAGATGCTGGACCCCGCAAGTACTTAACCAGTATTGTTGCTTGACTAGGGATTTGATGGCTTTAATTCAGTCTTAGGGTAAGGGAAGGGAGACATTCTTCTAGTCTAGTTTTGTCCATTATGACAAAGGCCAGAATCGACTTTAAACTCAGAGCTTAGCAGAGTGCCTTGCACATAGTAGGCAGCTAATAAATTCTAAGTGAGTTGAAAATAAAAGTGGAAAAAAATCCACATGGGGAACAATAATTCCTACCAATAATTGCTCACATTTCCATAGCACTTTATGGGCATACATGTGCTACTCATCTGGACTTCATGATAGCTCTGTGAGGCAGATAGCACAAACATTATTCTACCTGCCATTTTACAGACCACAGTTCCATCTGCCAATTCTTTGGCAGAAGTTCACTCTAGTTTGGGGACTCAAAGTCATGAAGGATAGATGGTAGGCTCTTACTATCTTCCCATTTACCTGGGGGTCCACAAAGAAGTCATAATAGAATCATGTCAGCTTAGAAGGAGGTTTCCAGTGGCCAGTGCTTGGCTTTGACATTTTTATCAAAAATTCAGATGACACAAAGCTAGCAGCAAAGACAGTATATCAGATGACAGCATCAGGATCCAAAAAGATCTCAACTAGAACACTGAGTCAAATCTAATGAGATGAAAATTAGAAAGACAAAAAAATTAGAAAGACTTACACTTGAGTCCAAATCACCTTCCAAAGGATAAGATGAGGGAGATTGTTTAGACAGCAAAGAATCACAGCTGAATAAACCTAAAGGTGGATGTAACTTAAGAAGTCGTTTAATTCACTTTAATTCACTTGTTTTACACATAAGAAAATTGAGGCCCAGCAAGGTAGAGTGACTTGCTCAAAGTCACACATAGGCTCATAACCCTAGGGCTAGCAGGGACCTCAGAGGTCACCTAGTTCAATTCCCTCATTTTATAGAGGAGGAAACTGAAGTCCAGTGAAGTGAAATGACTTGTCCAGGGTCATACAGATAATAAATATGAGAGGGGGAATTTCAACCTGAAACCTCTGACTCCATCAGCAGTTCTTTTTGCCCTATACCACACTGCTTCCTCATGATGGCAATCTGTCTGAAAACCAACTAGGGGGATTTGAATGGATGGTAAGTTCAGTGGTAATATGTCCACTGTGATGTGGCAGCTGAGACCATTCATGTGATCTTGAATTTCATTAAGAGAGGCCTAGAGCCCAGGATGGAGGTGAGAGTTCCCTTTTGCTCTTCTATGCAGTTTTGTCTTTGGTACTTGGCATCTTTGTTGAGGAAGCACATTGTTAAGCTGGAGGGTAACAAAGATTGTGAAGGGTCTTCAATCCATGCCACAGGGGGATCAAAGATACTAGGGCTGGTTAGCCAGAAAAAGAGAAGACTTTGAAGGTAAGGGTACAACCATGAGAGAGTCTTCAAATATTTGAAAGACTGCCATGTGAAAGAAGAAATGACTAGTTAGTTCTGTTTGATCCCTGAGGACAGAACAGGAAGAAATTGCAAATTTAGGCTTAAGGTCAAGCTTAATGCCTATTTTCTAATCATCATTGCTGCCTCAAGTGGAACAGACAGCCTTGGGGAGTAGCAGTTTGTCCAGGCAAAGGTTGGCCCCCTGCAATGCTCAGGAGGGGTTCTGGCTCCAACTCAGTCCTTCTGGCATTCTTTCATACAGATAAAGAAACAGTCAGTGGGCTTGAGACTTGTCCAAGGCCAATCAGATAGCCAGGGACTACAGAATGACATCTGACTCCAGCTGCTCTGGCTCCAAACCTCCAGGTAACTAAAAGGCTAAAGGTTTTTGCTTCCTTCAGGCAACCTCTCCTGGGTGAGTAGAGATGAATGGAGTGGTCTATGGGGTCCACTAGGCTTGAAATTTACCCACAGTTGTAGATGAAGACATATCCCCAAAGAGACAAACATACACTTAAACGTTGGAAGTCCCAAAAGAGATAAAAGAGTCACATTTTGCCATATTTTACTCTTTGGGATTGGTAAGGCACCAGAAAAACTAGATCTTTTCAATCTTTCTACTGCCTTGGAGGAAACCCAAAATCCTCGGAGTCAGTGACCCAACTGGAGCTCTCAGCTCCAATGAGTTTCCGAGACTTCTAAACAAGACAAAACCTTCCCGGATTTGAGAACAGGCACAATGGGATCCTTGTTAATCTCCTCATCCTCACAAACTCGAATTTCATTTGCAGTGGCTGGTGGGGAAATGAATGGAGCCAAAGGGGAAAGCTGAGGGGGAGGGTGAAAGAGGAACAGAGCTGGTGATAACCCTTGTTTACCTGTCACTACTGATAGGAAAAAAAATGGTCCAGAGAAAATGGTGCCCAACAGAGGCCCTGACACAGTCACTACACTGAGGAAATCGAGGTCATATTTGTTATGGCCAAATGAGGTATTTATGGACAACTCTTCATTTCCTTTGCCACCACAGACTGGAAAAGGGAAGATTTAGGCAAGATGTAAAATCTGGCTCCCAATAACAGAGGAGTTGCTCGGAGGAAGATGGAACTGATTGACTGATGGGTTCTAGAGGGCAGACACTATTAATCCAGTTATCTGGACATGGGATAGCTTGCCTCTGGGTGACAATGATGTAATGAACTCCCTATCACTGTGGGTCCTCAAGCAATGATTCAGTGAGCTCAGCAACAACTCAACAACTGTTTAAGTGGCTACTATGTATAAAGCACTTGGGATGAAAAGAAAATCAATCCCAAGTTCAAAGGATCAGAGGACCAGACCAAAATGAACTTTGGAGGTCATTTAGTCCAACTGCCTCATTTGACACATGAGGAAACCAAGGCCTCGGGAGCCTGAACAAAAGGATGGTAGATTTTGAAGTGAAAGGCACCTTCAAGGCTGCTATCTGGTCCAATCTCTCCACTTTAGAGATGTGCACTGGGAGGGAAATGATACATAAGTAATATAAAGTATGGCCAAAATAATATAGAATAATCTCAAGAAGGAAAGGTAACCTAGAGCAGGAGAAAGAGCCAGGCTCACATCAGGTAGAACTTCTTAGACTAGGTCCCCTGAACTTGTCACTGGCTTTTTTTCCATGTTTTTAAGCAATGTATTCATTAGCATTGGTTTCCTTTGTAATCCTCTGTATTTTATGCTTCAAAATCCACATTCTGAGAAGGTTTCCCCAGGTTTAACAACACAAAAAAAGTTAAGAACCACTGGTAGAGTCTTAGCACCTGGGTTAGTTAGAATCTCACTTCTGTCCACTTATATTGCCTGCATTACCTTAGGCAAGTTGCTTTATCTCCTATGCAAAGTGAAGGAGCCAGGCTAGATGACTTCTAAGAAGCCTTCCAACTCTAGATCTAAAATCTAATATGTGTGTTAGGCCAGTCCCTTCCCCTCTCTGGGCTGTAAAATGAGTGTGGTAGGGCTAGATAAGCTCTAATGTCCCTTCCAGCGCCAAAACTATGATATTATAATAATATCGGGTGCAAATAGACTGACTGTGGAAGGAAATTAGGAGTCGTTTAGGTGGGGGTAAGGGAGGAGTGTAAATAGTTTCTTTTGTGAAAGCACAGGGACAGGATAGGGAATACACAAGGGGGAGTCGCATAAAATAAGACTAGAAGATTCAGGTGGGTGAGGCCTTGAGTGCCAAGTTGAGGATTTTGTGTTTTATCCTGGAAGTAACAGGACATGACTGAAGAATTCTGAGTTGGAGGTAACTCAAAAGGTCAGATGTGGGTTTTACAAATATCATTTGGGCAGCTGTGTGAAGAATGGATTGGAGAGGTAGAGACTTGAGAGAGGAGAACAATTAGGAGGTTATTGTAGTCATCTAGGCAAGAGATGATGAGGCCTTGGACTAGGGTAGAGGCCATGGAAGCAGAAAAGAGACAGATGGTCCAATAGAATGAAGGACACTATTAATCCAGTTATCTGGACATGGAATAACTTGCCTCTGGGTGACAATGATGTAATGAACTCCCTATCACTGGGGGTCCTCAAGCAATTATTTAGTGAGCTCTTAGGGATTAACAGTTCAGTTAGGGGTTGTGGTAGACAACCTCCAAGTTCCCTTTCAACTGCAGAATTCCAAGTCTATGAGGTTGAATTAATTGATCTCTAAGGTCCCTTTCAAAGTTCTATGCTGAGGTCCCCCTGTGAAAGGATGCTAAGGATGCAACCATTGGAACTTCTTTCCTGGCTTAAAGGAATGCACTGCATATGTTGCCTGTACCTTCAGGGTTTCAAGATTAGTTGTAGCAGTAAGGCCTAGTCGGTTCAGAGGCAGAGGACCTGGGCTGTAGTCCTCATTTGGAAATGCACTAGCTATTCCACCTTACTAGCTGTGAGTCACTTAACTCCTAGGGCACCACCAAAAAAGTGGACATAAAAATGACCTTATCTCAACAACGGTGTCATCTCCAGGAAGGAGTTGGAGGCCATGGATGATGTGCATTTCACCTTGTTCCCTCATCACTTCCTTTAGGTCTCTATGTTTTGAAAGCTTTTCTTCCCACATAGATTGGAGGTTCCAAGTATTCAGGGTGTTGACATTTATTAAAAATATTGTTCTTAAATTTTGATGGATCAATGTTATAGATAACTGTTCTGTCTGTAATGATGGCCTGATTCCTGTTTGCTATGTTTGCTGAATTCTCAAGAACATTTTGGAATCTATACTGCAGTTTGGGGGTTTATCTCTTAGTTTATCAAATATAGCAAGCTTTTGGTATATAATTGCAGCCATCTGATCATGTCCTTCTAGGTAACGGTTAGATCTAGGTAACAGGATATACTGCATAATTTTCCCCATTTCCTTGCATATGATGATTGATGACATTGATATTGATGAAGGTGGTGGTGGTAGTAAGTATGATGACCACTTTGGTAGATCTGTGGTCAAGAGACTTGGATTTGAATACCAGCTCTGTTAGTTATTTTCTGAGCAAGACCCTTCCCCTACCTGGGTCTCAAAATCCTATTCTGAAAAATGAGGTTGGACAGGATGATCTCTGAGATCCCTTTCTACTCTAACATATGATTTTTCGATGCTTGTTTCTCTATGGGATGGAGTCATATAAGGAGCTACACCAGAGATATAAAACACCTGACCTATGGGCTACATGCCACAACACCCTTGAGTGCTGCCCAAACCAGATTAAAATGTAATTAGGAAATATTTTTAAAAATAAAACATCAATAGAACATAGATGATGTTAATGTGTGGTTTTCTAAGTTGATATACCACCCAGAGAGACCCTTATGTAGTGCCCCCCCTTTTATATTTGAGGTTGATACAATTCAAGCAGGGGTGGGAGAGAGTGTATACTAGAGATAAAACCACTAGGAATTTCCCTAAACCATCTCTATGGAATGGAAGATTGAATTCAGCCATCAGGAATCATTGTTAGCTGATCCATTTTAGAGTTCAAAACTCAATCCAACTGTTGGGAAGTAAACTCTGATTATCTAACCCATCCCTGAAAAAGCAGCTGTTATAGTTTGCACAAGCTAAGTGTGGTTCCCACCATCCAAAGGTTTGTTGTTCTCTGAATCCCTTCAGTGAAGACAACACTTGCCCACTTTGCATCTTGGCATCCTAGATCTGGAGGTGAAAGGGCCTCAGAGGCCCTCTTCATTTTACAGAGGAGTAAATTGAGATCCACTGAAGGGGAAGCAACTTGCCCAGGGCCACCCAGAGAGGAAGCTGTGCAAAGTGATGGCTATCTCCAAACAAAACTCAAAGTTCCTTCCCTCGCAGAGCCAACATCTTCTAATACAAAAGAGGTGCTGAAGGCACTTTCTTGAATGGAGTGAATTTAGTTGAATTCCTCCTGGAAAAGTCCAAGAGTCAGAGAGATATTTCTGATCTCTCATCACAGTGGTCAAATGGAGAATAACAACTTATCCGTCCACAACTCGTAGATTTAGGAAGGGATAGAATGAAATAAGGCCCAGAGAAGAAAAGGACCTTGTCTAGAATCACATAGCTAGTAAGATGCAAGGCTGGGGTTCCAAGTCCAGGGTTCTTTCCACAGCCCCTTGGCTTGATTATATTTTGCCTTCACCTCCAAAGAGGCCAGGTTTCTTTTACAAAGTACAGGACACATGCTTATTTCATCATCTGGCCCGTCTGTAGCCCTGCAGTATGTACCCTGGGGCTTTGTGGGATTCTCTTTAGGTCTGGGGGGGAGGGAGGGGGCGGGGAAATCTCTGAGCCTTGGTGGTCAGATCTCATTTAATCAGCCATTCCGTGATTGAACTTAGCAGCCTGATGCTAACAATTGCCTGTGCACTTAAACTTGGGTGGCTGTAAATATAGGTAAGGTCGCTAATCAACCAGGTGGCTGTTCATTGCCCTGCACATGAGCAATTAAGTCCGAGAGCCATTTTCTCCCAGAGGTTTGCTATTTCATAGCCAATTACGCAGGCAGCTTCACCCCACTTTGAACTGGGTGTGTAGGAAGGGCAGCATATGCCTTCGCACCCTCAATAGATTCCCTGGAGTTCCAGCCATCAACCCTATTCATTGCTTTCTAAAGGAGTTTCAGCATCCACCTGCCTTTCAGTATTTAACTCCTTCATTTAGAAAGAAGCAGCAGGAAATTTGAACCAAGAGCTATTTTTATCTTTATAATGGTAAAAGCAATTTTAACACCATAGCCATGCCGCAATCTGCATTTTAACAATCCGCTATATTTTTAAATATCAAAATGGCCAGTGAATACATCTTTCTCTGACATGCCACCGCTCCAAAAGGCTATTTTTCCCTCCTCCTCCTCCTCTTCTCTAATCAGAACTGTGCTCCGTTTGGAGTAAGAAATGTAATTTTCTCAGCACAGAGAGCAAATGAAATTTTATTGGGAGCCCAGTTTGTGGCTCAGAAAATATCGCCTTATGGTATGAGCTTATTTGAAGAGGCACTTATTATTAAAATGGTCCAATTAGGTGTATAGTATTAAAGGGGCCCATAGAAGAAAGACAGACATGCATATGCATAATCTATATGCACACGGCTGCACGCTTGTGCCAGAGACCCAGCTCCAAGTCTGGCTCCCCTAGATTTAACCCTCCCCTAACCCCCATCACTCTCCAGCCACCTCCAGGAATGGGGAAGCTGACAGGAAAGGAAACATGAAACGTCCCCCCATCTTGTCCTCAATTCTTCTCTTTTTGTGCATCTCCCCATTTCCTAAGAGTGCCTTCGATTAGATTCAATGACCATTTATTAAACATCTCCCCTGGGTCAGGCACAGGTCATAAATTTAGAGGTAGAAGGGACCTGAGTGAAACCAGCCCTTCATCTGCATGATAAGACTGAGGCCCAGAGTGGCCACATGACTTATCCAGGGCCATACAGCTATGCAGCTGTGCCGAGCACTGAAACTACAAAATGAAAAAGAACATTCCAGCTGTCACAGACTTTACATTCTATTGTACAGGACAGAGGTTGTTTAATGAAGTTTTATTGAATTGGAGGGAAAGGCTCCAGTTCCTGCTAGAAGAGTCTAAGAATTCTGCTCTTACCACATTTTCTATGATTCTAGCCTCTTTTCATAAATTATTAATTGATAATAAGGACTGTTTCTGTAAGTCTTTGAGGTCTGCAAAGTGCTTCACTTCAGCCCGGAGAAGAGCATTGACAAAAGGCCTCGCACTGGACCTTGACAATAGCCCTGCAAGGTGGGGAGCACAAATATAAGGATCTCCATCTTACAGATAAGAAAACTGAGCCTCAGGTATTCAACAGAGGAGTATAGACTGAGAACAGGAAGAGACCTCCATAGTCATCTTGTCCAACTCTTTCATTTTCTTTTCTTTTTTTTCCCCTCATTTTCCAGATGAGGAAACTGAGGTCTGAGGAGGCAGTACAAGGAGCAATGGATTCAAAGTTCAAAGATCCAATCCCAACTCGTGGCTCTGCCATTTACTAGTGGTGTGACCTTGGGAAAGTACTTTCCCTTTATGTACCTCAGTTGCCTCATTTGCAAAATAAATGAGTTAAAAATGAAATTGTAAAATTAAATTGTAATAATAACAAAATAGATAATATGCATATATATTATGTATAAAATAATAAAAGTGTTAAATAAAGAGGATGACCTAAATAATTTCTAAGGTACCTTCTGACTCTTGATCTGGGATCCAAAGATCATATCATTAATGAGACAAGTCTCTGACTCTTTGAGTCTAAATGTAGTACTCTCCAAAGGAAAGGAGAGGGAGAGGGAGAAGAAGAGAGGGTAGACCTTTGCTACTTTCCCTCATTGACTCTCCTCTAGTCTCTATGTTAATTGTCTGTACCAGAGCCACAGCTAACACTGTAGAAATGGGGCTTTGTCCCAGGGTGCTAACACTTTCCTTGGAAGAACATATATCTCCATACTTCTCCTATCATCTTTAGACCTCATTTAATAACTGTCAGAAACACAGGGCACAGGAGTCTATGGGAGTCTAGCCCCTGCCTCATAATATGACTGGCTCCATGGTGAGAGCGCCCTCCATGCTGGGGACTGTGCTCCTTCTCCCGGATGATTACCCTCTGTACCATCCCCTCTCCCTTTCCCCTACAGATCTCCATAGAATTTACTCAGGTACAATTTGGGTTACACTGGTGGTGTGTGCCACAAAACATAGCCATAAGCTACCTACTGTATCAAATCTTTCTCTAACAATTCACATTCACTGAACATGTAAAAGTTTAATAAGGCACTTTTTCCCAAACTAAACCTCCAAGTTAAGCAACAGAAGGATTTTCATCTCCATTTTACAGATAAAGAAAAAGAGGCCCTGAGAGGAGACCCCAGCTACCTAAGATGACAAAGCTGGGAAGGACAGGATTCGAATCCACAGTCCTGATTCTACTCTGTCCTGTGAGTGGAGATGTCTCCTAAATTAGACTATAGATCCTAGGGGAAGACAAGGCCTCTGTTTTATGCTCTCTCATGCCCCTTGCAACATTAGCAAATACCAGACTTCAAAAAAAACTGCCAAGTGATTAATTGACAAATCCTGAAAACTCACAAACTTACCTCAATCCCAAATTCAGATTTCTTACAACACAGTAGTAATGATAATGTTACCAAGAGCTAGCATGTATACGGTGTACAAATATCTCACTTGATCTTCACAACAACCCTAGGAGGTAATAATGATGATGATGGTGATAATAACTCACATTTTATAGTGCCTACTATGTACCAGGCACTGTGTTAGGTGCTTTACAAATGTTATCTCAATTGATCCTCACAACAGCCCAGGGATGTAGGTGCCATTATTAACCCCATTTTACTGATGAGGAAACTGAGCAAACAGAGGTTAAGTGATCTGCCCAGGTTCACACAGCTAGGCTAAATCTGAACTCAGGACTTCCTGACTGTAGACCCAGTGCTCTCTATCCTGTGCCATCTAGATGCCTTAAATGCCATGCCCAGAGTCACACAGTTACGATGCATCAAAGGCAGGACCTTCTCTTGTCTTCCTGAGCCCAGAGGTGGCTCTCAAACCACCACATCCATTGTCTCTTTTGACCATCTTGTCCATTTGGGAATGTGGGGCAGAGCAGGACCTGGACATCTCTCCTAGCGCAGAAGCTCCCTACACTGGTATGGATCAGCAATTCCTCTGTACTAGAGCCTTATATTTAGATCAAATGAGATGATCTTCGTAAAAGCAATGAGAACATAGTAAGAGCCATGTAAAGTTGAGTGGGAACATTGGAAGGTCCATTGTCTTGCCCCGTATTATACAGAAAGTATGTGTAAGAAGAGGGAGTTGTATTTCTTCCTCCAGGGCTATCCCTCCCCCTCAACTACCCCACACTGTATCCCTTTCCCCAGGGTCTACATAGTTAAAGCATGGAGGAGAACTTTAGTACAATTTGTTACAATCGATTAACAAATCAGAGTTAGATCTGTCAGCTGCCCTCCTCCACCTTCCTCTTAGGGTCTATGGCCATGGAAATGATCAATTAGGATTG
This sequence comes from Bettongia penicillata ogilbyi, assembly GCA_023548195.1. Lineage (NCBI taxonomy): Eukaryota > Metazoa > Chordata > Mammalia > Diprotodontia > Potoroidae > Bettongia > Bettongia penicillata. The sequence continues at coordinate 14,156,472 of JAJHZJ010000104.1, read as the reverse complement.
CTAGGGAGTCTGAGGAGAGACATCAGTGGGTCTGTGCCTTCTCTATTCTTCTGCTCTTGTTGACTCTGCCCCGTAGACTCAGCTCTGCCTTTTCAAATTCGGCAACTGGCTACGCCAGCTTATCCCCACCTGGGCTGTCTCCATCCTCCTGCAGCTCCAAGAGCAGCTAAAACATTGACTTAGCTGAGTATGCTTTAACAGGGTGGAAGAAAATTTGCTGTTTGAAATAGGCACCCTGTAACCTTATCCAAATAGTTTAACAATTACAACAATAGCTGCAATTCGGAAAGCACTTTAAGGTCTTCAAAACACTCTAGATTATTTTTTCTTTTTTTTTAAATATAAATTTATTTATTTAACTTTTTACATTCATTTTCACATAATTTTGGGTTCCAAATTTTCTCCCCATTTATCCCCTCTCCCTACCCCAATACACTGAGCATTCTAATTTTCCCTGTCACCAATCTGCCCTCTCTTCTATCCTCCCTCCCTTCTCTTGTCTCCATCTTCTCTTTTGTCCTGTAGGGCCAGATGACTTTCTATTCCCCATTAACTGTATTTCTTATTTCCTAGTAGCAACAACAATATTCAACAGTTGTTCCTAAAACTTTGAGTTCCAAATTCTCCCCATCCCCTCTCCCCACCCATTCCCTTTGGGAAGGCAGGCAATTCAATATAGGCCCTATCTGTGTAGTTTTGCAAATGACTTCCATGATAGTCGTGTTGTGTAAGACTAACTGTATTTCCCTCCATCCTGTTCTGCCCCCCATTGTTGCTATTCTGTCTTTTGATCCTGTCCCTCCCCAAGTGTTGACGTCAAATTGCTCCCTCCTCCCTTTGCCCTCCCTTCCATCATCCCTCCCTCCCTGCTTATCTCCTTCTCCCTCACTTTCCTGTACTGTAAGATAGGTTTTCATACCAAAATGAGTGTGCATTTTACTCCTTCCTTTAGTTGAATGTGATGAGGGTAAACTTCACGTTTTTTTTCTCAGCTCTCCTCTTTTTCCCTCCACTAAAAAGTCTCCTGCTTTCCTCTTGGATGAGAGATAATTTACGCCATTCCATTTCACCCTCTCTCCTCCCACTACATTTCTCTCTCACCATTTACCTTAATTTCTTTTAAGATATGGTCCCATCCTATTCAATTCATTCTGTGTGTGCATGCATGTGTATATGTGTGTGTGTGCACTCATGGACATGTGTGTGCGTGTATACACGTCTGTGTGTGGTCCCACCAACTACCCAGATACTGAAAAGTTTTAAGAGTTACAAATATTGTCTTTCCATGTAGGAATGTAAACAGTTCACTTTGGTAAGTCCCTTATGACTTCTCTTTGCTGTTTACTTTTTCATGCTTCTTCTCATTCTTGTGTTTGAAAGTCAAATTTTCTTTTCAGCTCTAGCCTTTTCATCAAGAATGCTTGAAAGTCCTCTGTTTCATTGAAATACCATATTTTCCCCTGAAGTATTATACTCAGTTTTGCTGGGTAGGTGATTGTTGGTTTGAGTCCTAGTTCCTTTGACTTCTGGAATATCCTATTCCATGCCCTTCAATCCCTTAATGTAGAAGCTGCTAGATCTTGTGTTATCCTGATTCTATTTCCATAATACTGGAATTGTTTCTTTCTAGCTGCTTGCAATATTTTCTCCTTGACCTGGGAACTCTGGAATTTGGCCACAACGTTCCTAGGAGTTTCTCTTTTTGGATCTCTTTCAGGAGGTTATTGGTGGATTCCTTCAATACTTATTTTGCCCTCTGGTTCTAGAATCTCAGGGCAGTTTTCCTTGATAATTTCATGAAAGATGATGTCTAGGCTCTTTTTTTGATCATGGCTTTCAGGTAGTCCCATAATTTTTCAATTATCTCTCCTGGATCTATTTTCCAGGTCAGTTGTTTTTCCCATGAGATATTTCACATTCTCTTCCATTTTTTCATTCTTTTGGTTTTGTTTTATGATTTCTTGGTTTCTCAGAAAGTCATTGGCCTCCATCTGTTCCATTCTAATCTTGAGAGAACTATTTTCTTCAGTGAGCTTTTGAACCTCTTTTTCCATTTGACTAATTTTGCTTTGGAAAGCATTCTTCTCCTCATTGGCTTTTTGAACCTCTTTTGCCAATTGAGTGAGCCTATTTTTCAAGGTGTTAATTTCCTCAGCATTTTTTTGGGTCTCCTTTACCAAGGTATTGACCCATTTTTCATGCTTTTTTTTGCATCTCTCTCATTTCTCTTCTCAGTTTTTCATCCACCTAACTTGATTTTCAAAATCCTTTTTGAGCTCTTCCATGGCCTGAGCCCCCTGGACATCCACTTCCGATGTCTGGGATAGAGAGGCCCCGACCTCCATGTCTTTCCCTGATGGCAAGCATTGTACTTCATCATCAGAAATGAAAGGAGGAAGGAACATCTCTTCCCCAATAAAGTAGCTCTCTATGGTCTTATTTTGCTTCCTTTTTCTGGGAATTTTCCCAGCCAGTTACTTGACTTCTGAGATTCCTCTCCACCCTGCCTAGATCCGCCCAGCTAGTGCTTGGGCTCTGAGATTCAAATGCTGCTTCCCAGCCTCAGGGCTTTCTGTGGTGGGCATGGCTGCTATTCAATGTGAGCTTAAGTTCTGGTGCTTGGGTGGGGACAGGGCTGCCTCCCAGGCTCAGCTCCCTCAGGGGGTTTATGCAGAGACAGACCTTCAGTAATGGAGCTCCTGCCTGCTCAGGGAGTCCCGGGCCGCAGCTGCCTTTGCCACTGCCTCTGCCGCTGCCACCCGAGGAGGCCCAAGTCACGGAGACACCCTGCTCCCCTCTCGGCCAGCCCAGAAGTCTCTCTCACTGACCTGGAGTGCCTGTGGGTGGAGGGACCTGTGAGGCCACCGGAGATTCCATCCCTGAAGCCTGCTCGGATCTGCTCCTCTGGGGCCACGCAGTCAGGGCAGCTCAGGGGTGGGCTCTGCTGTTCAGAGTGTGACAGACCCCTGTGGATGGCTTTCCAGGGCTCTCTGGAACGGAAATCTCTTCCACTGTGTTGGTGCGCGGCTTGAAGTACTCCAGAATTTGTGGGGAGTTCTTTTTACAGGAAATTTATGGGTTGTGGATTCAGAGCTAGCATACATGAGTCTTTCTACTCCACCATCTTGGCCCCTTCCTCTAGATTATTTTCTTTTGAGCCTTGCAATAAGTCCAAGAGTTATATCATAATAATATGAAAGGTTTTATTACCCCTATTTCACAGATGAGAAAACTGAAGTTCAAAGACATTAAACGCCTGCTCTACCCAGAATCCAACTGCAGAGGGCCAGAGGTAAGATCTGAAAAAAGGTCCTCTTGACTTCAAATCCTGGGCCCTATCCACTGTGCCATACTGCTTCCAGAAATCCCTTTCTGGTGTTACATCTCATGCCTCATGTGTCAGAGGTGTTAAATAAAATTTTGCATAATGAATGACTACATATTATTCCTGCCTGGTGCCTCCAGCTGCCTTGAATCTATTTTGTACACACTTGCTGCTTCCCCTGTTAGAATGTAATCCCTCTGAGGGCAGGGACTGTTTTGTCTTTGTTCCAGCTTGCACAGTGAATGTTGAACATATTAATAAATGCCTGTCGACTGACTATGTAGACAATATTCTAGTTTCTGCTCTCAAAGTACTTACAATCAAGTAGGGGAGCCAAGAGGGGCAAAGGTTGGATGACCACTTGTTTGGGATGTTGTGGAGGTGATTCCTAGTCAAGTAGGGGGGTGGACAAGATGGCCAGAGAGGGCACATGACCCCATTAGTAGTGCTCATTGTATGGCAGGAGTTCTTGGAAGGATGTGACCACTGGAATAAGTTTCATAGGTTTCAAAATATTCATGAAGGTGGTGGAAGCTGTGTGTATAGTGGTGAGAAGCATGATCCTTCCTGATGACCCAGGTCAAAGAGTTTTGTGATACTCGTCGAAATCTAAGAAGTCCATTGGTGAACCAGGCTGCTCCTTGGCCACATAGAAACCCAGCATTGAGCATTCCACCTGAGATTGTGTCTATTCTCAGTGTGACATGAGACAGTGAGGACTGTCCCAGTGCTCCAAACTACTGTAGGTAGACTGTGGGAAACCTCAGGGAACTAGGCATATGTAAGGGAAGAGTCAAGAGAATCATAAGGGCAGGCATGGCTTTTGGGGACTGAGGAAGAAACCCTCTCCCCCACTCCTCTTTCTCCCCAAGGGCAAAAAGGTAGGTATGCTTGATGTTTTTCTCCCTATGTTTACTGCATTAAGATTGAGAGGAATCAAGTTGCTTTCCCAGATGAAAGAAGGAAGAGCTATCAAACACAGCATTTTAAGGTCATAGGAGTCTCCATCTAAAGCTGGAAGGCACCTCAGAGGTCATATAATCCAACGTCTTTATTTTACCAAGAAGGAAACTGGGGCCAAGGAAGGGTAAATGACTTACCCAAGGTCACAGAGGCAGTAAGTATCAAAGGTGGAATTGGAACCTAAACTCTCTGACTCCAGAACCACCATTCTACTTTTGATCCTACCACAATTTCCAAAGTTCTTTAAAGATGGTTTCATTTTAGCTTCACAACGACCCTCTAAAAGATGTGCTACAGGGATTAATTTAAGGAAACTGAGGTTTAGCAAGGTCAGATGACTTGGAGGGGTGCCACAGAGTAAACAGTAAAGGCTAGATTGGAACCTGGCTCTCTCTTAGTATGAAGGCCAGCTCTCTGCACCTGAAAACTCTCATCTCTCTTCTGTTGGAACTCAGAGTCAGGTGTCTCTATGGAAATCTGATGTGAATTATAGCCCAGAGATGTTGTGTATATAACATGGGTTCTTTATCAGTTTTAATTAGAGGGTCCCTGGGAAGTAAAGAAACATTTTGCATGAGAAAACAAAGAAAAACCAAGGTTCACTTCTAGGGTCTGCAAGTCCTCCATTTGCTGCTCACCTTTGATTCATCAGTAAATACGCACTGGGAGATTTCATCTCCCATACTTGTGATCCGTCACCCACTCGAGTCCTAGCCAAACCGTGTGGACACTGCTCAACTGTCTGCCAAATGCTTGGATAGACTGGTCCAAATCGTCCTTCTCCTTTGGGCTCTGGGACTCAGAACCCTAAGTCTATTCCCTGGGGTGACAGGTGATTTTTCCTCATTCTACCGATGTGGGAGAAGGGGACAGACAAACCACTTGTTTGACATTATCTACACAAGTTCCTTGTTGACTAACTGGGTTTTCTACTCCTAAAGTACTGTCTCTTTCTCAAGTCACAGATTCGTTGTCACCTCCAATGGCTTTTTTATAGCCTGCAAATATTGACCACCCAGGCGAAGGCTTTTACATTTCGAAATGCTCCATCTCAAATCCTCCAGTCATTCATGCTCCCACAGCTCCCCATGCAGCCAAATAGGCCCCCAGAGATTTCTTTTTCTAATCAGGGCTGAAATTCAGCATTTTTTGAGCCACCAAACATGTGCCTGTCTGCTTTTAGGGGGCAATTATTTTTTTTCAATTCCCAATCAGTGAATGGAGCATTTCCATAGACTTTCCAAACTGCTCCCTGCTTAAACCAAACAATGCCCACCAAATGAAACCCCCATCCAACAAAGACCCATCAGGAGGAGGGAAAAGATGAAGCTTCCATAGTCAGGAGGGCCGCCTTAACTTAGGGGCCTTAGACAGGGGCACAGACTTCATATTGCACAGGCCAGCCCTGACACAAAGGGAAAAACGAGAAAAGGAAGAAACAACACAAAGAGGACCTGGCCTAATACGTACAGAGAAAAGAATTGAAATTGCAGATTGATTCGTTACCATTTTTAATCCTTCTTATAAAGAAGCGTGCTGCTCTTGTGGCAGGTGCGTGATGTGGTCGGCAACCAATATGTCGTTTGAAACATTATTTTAATAAACAGCTGAAACACATCAGAGTTTCAGATCTAATAGAATATTTCCAGGAGTTAGGCATTTAATAGGCATGCTGGGAGGGGGGTGGGGAGAATAACCCTAAGTGAGCTCCTCAGTCATTCTCAAGGAGAACAAAACCCAGAACTCCTTCACCCTTACAACACCCCCGTCTTATTATAACATCGTTCTGTCTATCACAGTCAGCCTGAAATTATGAACTGGAAAACAGGTAATGAATTTGCTCATTAAATGATGCTTATCATCAGCTGTAAGAAGAAGACAAGGGAAGGACACACCATTCCGAGAGACCAGAACCTGGGGCCAGTTTTACACAATCAAACCAAAACACTCAACTCAGTTACCCCAGTTGGAAAGCAATTTCTTTGACTCATTCTCCCCACTGTACCTTTTGAACAGAGAACATAAATTTCATCCATCAACGAGCTTTATCTCAGCTGGAAAACATTCTAATTGCAATTTCCCAAATGCCCATGATTTGCTCAATTCTAGGAAAATTAAAAAACAACAACAGACAATCTAATAACTAGTTGTCTCACGATTTAGTGTTAGAGTTGCAAAGTGGAATCTGTTCCATATATTTTCACCTCTGATGAAGTAACCTTGAAAATGAATTTCTTTCAAAGGCAGTTTTTCTAAAACACACACATTGGTATTTGAAGGCATCTCTCACTATGAGAGTATCATTGATCAAGTTCTTATGGCATACGTTCAAATAAGGAGCAACACAACAGAGATGCTTTTGCAAAGTTTTATCTTTAAGGGTTGACCAAGAAAGAGAAATTGCCAAATGCTGCCCCAGAGGTTGCAAGAATTGTTGGGATAACTCCTAAGTTAATAATGCATTTATATGAATCTGTGATAGCACCATCTGGGACGTTTTTCAATCAACTTTTTAAAAAATTATTCTGACAAATAAGGAGTAGGGGGAGGCCTGGGGGCTGATTAGCTAAATAGATCTGTCATCAGTTGGTTGAAATGGAGAATCTTTGATTCTTTTCCTTTTGAGTAATTTCAGCGCAATAGGATAATGGCCTGCTCTGATTATGTTGAATGGGTCCCAGACAATTTAAATGCAGGCTGCACAGTAACACATGATTGTGTGTGCCCATGAAGAAAGCTTAGTTATCATGGAACAGTAAATGTGTGGTATCTGTTGTTTAGGGGTATTGCCTCCTCATGGACAAGCAACTTGAACTCTTTGAGTTTACTCATCTGTAAAATGGGGATAATAATGCTGTGCCTCAGAATTTTTGCTTCTGGGGCAAGGAGGTGACAAGAATGCACACCCTGGTAAACAGTAAAGTTTCTGTCCTGCTAAAGGGCTGGGGGCTGGTGAGATAGCCACTGGGGAGAGGAAACATGCCCCTGGATAGAACTGTCATTGCAGAAGGTGGGGCTAAGTGGGATGGAGTTCAAGAGGGGTACAGTTCTGTGGATAAGATGTACAGCCAGGGATGTTGCCTCCATTGTCCTGAAAATGCTGGCACCTGGGAGAAAGTCTTAGTTATCCCACCTTAGTTTTGACTCCATTTGACTGGACAAGTTTACACAGTTATTTAAGATCAAAAAGAAGAATGCATAAGAAAGAGCTTTGTAAACTGTAAAAGAAAAAGTTATTTTTTTTAAATAATGGTGATGGAAACTGGATCAATTTTTGAACTATTTTCTTCTGAAGAAATTAGAAACTAGAAATTGTTTTTAACATTTCAAATCCTTGGATCTGCATAGGTTGATGCTTTTTTAATCAACGATGAATAAATACAAAGATAATTTGCTTATCAAATTTGTAGATGACACAAATCTGGGGGAGGGGAAAAGTGAAAATATCAGAACAGAGATCCAAAAAATGAAATATCATAGGAATATATATATAAATACTGGGATTCAAAAAATTACCTGCGCAAAGATAGGGTGAAATAGTCACAGCTACATGAGAATTCATGCACAAGTCCTTGGGGTTTTGTTGGACTAGAAACTCAAGTCAGCAGTAGGATGTGGTGACCAAAATGCCCAACCAGATCTTTGGCATCATTAAGAGAAGCATAGTGTCCAACCTAAGTAAGATGTGTATTCTGCTCTATGTGTTCTGCCCTGGTCGGACAAAATCTGTGCCAGTGTGTTTGAAGATATGTTGACTAACTGGAGCAGGTCCAGGGAAGGACCACCAAGATGGCAAGGGAACTCAAGACCGTGCCATCTGAGGAGTACTTGAAGGAACAAAAGGTATTTAACCAAGAGGAGAGAAGGCTCATGATAGGGTTGGGGAATCGTAAGAGACATCTTTAAGTATCTGAAGAGCCACCACATAGAAGACATGAAACTTGTTCTGCTTGGACCCAGAAGGAAAAAATTAAAAGCAATGAGTAAAAGATGTAGAGGGGCAGATTTCAGTCTGATACCACGAAAACGTTTCTAACAATTCAAGGTATCTCAAAATGGAATAGACTGCCTCAGGATAGAATGGGTGGCCCTTCACTAGAGATCTGCAAGCAGAAGATGGGTGATCACATGCTAAGATGTACTAAAGGGTACTCCAGACCAAGCAGGGGACAAACTAGGTAGCTTCTGAGGACCACTCCAAGGCTGAGGTTGGATGACTTGATTAAAGTAAAATTCAGGACTGGGAGGCAGGCACATTAAAGGACTGAACAAGGTCTGGCCTGGCATCTAAAGGTTGCTGGGAAGCAAATTTCTGAGTGTTCCAAGGGTCTTCCTTCTATCTGATATGCCATGAATTCCAGACCTGAGCTTGCGTCAACTGTCTAATGGCCTGTGTGATGTCTCTGAGCAGCAACTTGTTACTACTAACAACTTCTCACCAAAGGAGACAAGGTGAGAGTGATTAAAGAAGTGGGCAACCTGGTGGCATCTTGTGAAACATTGTTGGCATTTGACCATTAGACTGGGAAATCTTGTTGAGATATATTCTAAGAGAAAAAATATGCAATTGTATGTGTTTGATGCCAAGATAGGCTTGTTTAAGCTTCAAACCCATCCATCACCCTCAGCAAGAGACTGGGGACCCATGAGGACCCACAAAACCATGGGCATGATGGGGCTTTGGAAACGGCTCCCTTGCTCTTCTTGGGGCATGAGCTACACACCAGCTTCCACAAGATGGCAGGCTACGATGCAGTTTTCCTTTTAAACATGGTGATCACCTGGAAATCATTGCACTTTCAGATGACAGCAACCCCAGGTAGCTAGGGTGCCGTTTGCTTTACATTATGATATACACTAATTAATCATTAGTGATCCCAGAAGTATACCGGCTAAAAATTCTTCACTATGTCTTGTCACAGTGGGGGTCTGCTATATTGATACTATTCTGGACACATACGCTTGGCTGCTGGATCAGATGCCCATGGTTTTAAGCAGTTAGGGGATTTTAATTAATATTGTCCAGAGTGATATTAGCATCTTATTTATGCAAGAGGAAAGTGTGTTCATCCTTTGTTGCCGAAGAAGACCATGCCCTCAGAAATAATGACATGACTTGCACTTGACTTTGTTTTGAGTGAGGGAGGGCTGTGCAGGTCACCAGCCTTACTTCTCCTCCAGAGCCATCTGAATCCAGTGACCAGACATTCCTCGGAATGACTGCAGATGACCCAGGATGAGGCAGTTGGGGTTAAGTGACTTGTCCAAGGTCACACAGCAAATGAATGTCAAGTGTCTGAGGTGAGATTTGAACTCAGGACCTCCTGGCTCCTGCACTGCTACTCTATCCACTCCACCACCTAGCTGCCCTGCAAGAGGAAAGAGTAGCAAGCTAGAAGAACACCTAGAGAAGTTAAAAGTGTACAAGAAGACTTTGAAAAGCTGGCCTTACTTGTAAGGTTTTCCCAGGACAGCGAATGTCTTCTCTAGCATTTGCAGGCAGGCACCTCCAACTCTCCTCCAGTTCCTTTGGAGACACTATAGAACACTTGGGGAATGAATGTCTTCCATGGCTGCCATATTTTAGCTTAGTCTTGAATCACAAGTAGGTCAGTGGTTCAATTTCAAGAGATGAGGGATTCTCTTTCATCACCTAGAAAACAAGGCATCAGAATACAGATCAAATCCTTCTCTCCTTCATTTCCTAGAGGCCCACCTGTACATCCTAGAATTAACAGTAGTCCAAGACAAGGTTCAGATACATTTTCAAAGGCAGCTGGGCCCTTCCACAAGCACAACATTGCCTCCTTCACTCCATGTTTCCCCAGGATCATAGAATGGTAAAACTAGAAGGAATTTGGCGGCCCCTCTGGTCCAAACTCATCATTTTATAGAGGAAGAAACTGGACCCAGCAAAGAGACAAGAAGAGTCAGGGCCAGGACTTTATTCCATGCCAGAGCTCTTTTCCTTCACCAGGAGAGCAGACTAATATAGCTTGAGTAGTTTATTGGCCCAAGTAGATTGTCTCACGTTTGCCCTAGGTCTGACTGCTTACATTGGTTATAAGTACAGAAGAATACCAAATGAAAAAAGGGGGTTGGTCTCTGAGAACATGCCCAAAGAAAGCAGTGCATGGGATACAGAGTGGCTTAAACCAGCTCTTGGCAAAGATTTGTCATTTGTAAAGGCTTAGATGGCCTGCTTCAGTAAACGGAGTAAGACTCTGCTGGAGAGAGTAAGGCAGTGAACTGGTGACTTAGGCTGTGTTGCTTAAAGAGGGGTTGGCTATAGCATCTGCAGCCCTCCATACCTAGACCATGGGTTGGGTCACCAAGCCCTCTTGGATTTCCTCGGTTTTCTTGACAAAGCTGTAAAGACCATGCTGAGATATCTGACCTCTGACCAGGAGCCACCACTACCAGTTTGGTGCTTTCTTTCCCTTTGTTTTAAACACTGTTTCCTTCTCTTGTTACTTCACAATTACCCTCATTCCCTGAAACTTTTTTTTCCACCCCTTTCCTTTGCTTTCTCTAATCTCTTCTTTCCATCTCTTGGACCTTGCTTCTGTTCTCTAGGTTCTGGGTTACAATGGGCTGTGATTGGGGGGAAGGCAAAGGGGAAAGGGAACATGAGTTCTACCTAATTGAAAGGACAGGTCATCCTGGTGGGCTTCTGATCATGGGGATGATGACCACGCCTCTCTGTAGAGAAACTGGATTTAAAGGTCACCTCATCCTAAACTGGAAAGATTTCCCAGTCAACCTACACTGCTTCCTCTAGCACCCAACAGCCTTTCTGGACCCCACAGCCAAAACATCAATCTATAGCAAGACCACAATAGTATTTAATTTTACAATTCCTCCTTCTCACATACACCTTTTGCAATCTCAACAACTCTCTTTACTGTTTTAACAGTCAGCCATATCAACAATGCTTGAATCCCAAGTTCTTTTATCTTCCGTATGCCTCTGCCAGCCTAATCCCCAACCCTAGGTTTCTTCTACCATTGGCCTTCCAGTAGAATGTCAACTTCTTGAGGACAAGGAGTATTTCTTTTCTTTGTAAACTCATTTCCTAGCACAGTGCTTGGTACATACTATAGTAAACACTTCATAAATGCTTGTTGGATTGATCTGAAGCAGCTGTAGCTAGAGGATCTGGGTTCAAGTCTTGACCCTAACATTTTCTCCCTGTGTAACCATGGAAAAGTTATTCCTCTTTTCTGGATGTCAGCTTCCCTCTCTGTAAAATGAGAGTTGGACTAGATATCTGAGGTCCTTTCCAGATCTAGATCTATGATTCTATTATGACCTTGCTTAAATTATTTCACCTCCTTGTGACTCAGTTTCTTTATCTATAAAATGAAAAAGAAATCTGTCTCTAGATCTATGAGTTTGAATTGATCAATTGAACTGATCAATCGAGTTTATCTGTGATCTGAATTGCAGTAGACTGGCCTTCTACCATTGATCCTTCAAGAGATCAAGAAACTGTGCTCTCCAGCCTCAGCTGGGCCCTCACAGCCACATGATATTACCTTTGGTCATCTCTGATTGACTTCCTGTCACACTCCCCACCGTGATTATTCTAAATCTTTCCCTTTCTCTCAAGCCCCTAAATAATCCATGCCCCAGTCCATCTCCCCCTCTCCCCCTCCTTCTTCCCCCCTCCCCCCACCCCCCCCCTCTCAACAGAGGATCCTACCATCCAAATTTACTGAGAAACCTGAGGTCATCCATTCGCAAATTCTGCTTCTTCCTTCCTCCATATGCCTCAAAGCCTCTCTATGTCTTCACCCTTCCTTTCATCCTTTCTTTTATTCTGTGAAGAAGAGGTTGTCTTTCTCCTTGCCAAGGCTACATCCTTTATTTGTGTCCTTGTTCCTATCCCCCTTTTCTCTTTCAGGACCTTGATCCATTGATTATATTCCCTTCATCTTCAACTTTCTCTCATTCTACTGTCTCCTTCTGCTTTGCCTACAAAACACACTCAGGTCTTTTCTAGCCTAAGGGAAAAAACAACTCTTGTCTCAGTTTTTCTACTTCTCTCTCCTTATGCTATTATTCTCTCCTTTCCTCTTTCCTGCTAAATTTCTAGAAGATGTAATCTACACTTATTTATTCCATTACATACCAACCACTCACTTTTCAACTCCTTGTAACCTAACTTCCATGGCTACTACTTCACCAAAACTGCTCAATCTAGTCTCAGTCCTCACCCCCTCTCCTCAAGGGTGGTGATCAACAGTGCCTAATCTTGCCCAAAAAGTCAACAAAACAATGGCCTATCTATTCTGGTGGGTATTTTTTTCAGAATTTGCCCACCTTGCTTAAGATTGTGATCCTATCACTGGATTTCTCATAAAGTAGGGCAGGCAGTAAATATTTAGTGAAAATAAATGGATGTCCATGGTTAGGCGTATACCCCAGAGAGGGCAATGACCAAAAGAAAGGTCCCATAACACGAAAATATTCATAGCAACAGTTTTTATGGTTGCAAAGACTTGGAAACAAAGTAGATACTCATTGATTGAGGAATGGGTAATAAACTATAGTACACAATAATGGAATATTACCATGTCAAAAGAAATGATGAATACAGAGAAGTATTGGGAGACTTGAATGAACTGATGTAGGATGAAATACACAGAACCAGGAAAACAATATACACAGTGACTACAATAACAGTAACCACAAAAAAGGAGCATTGACAAAATTACAGCGAGGGAGCTTAGCCCCAAAAAGAGATAGAGAAAGTACCCTCTCTCTATTTCTTTGTATGAGTGAGGTACTATGACTTCAGATGTTGCCAGCATTTTTCAACATGTTGATTACTATTGTTGAACTGTTCTACCTCTCCATTTTCTCCCCCTTCCAATTTCAATTATTTGTTATGAGGGATGGCTTTCTGGGAGAGGGAGAGAGAAAAGTTCTGTTCTTACCCTTCTGTGAAATTATCCTCTACTAGGGCTAGATCCTAAGAATGTTATTCAAAGGGGAAAAAAGACTGATCTGTACCAAATTCTTCATTGCAGCTATAGGTCTAACAGAAAAGAAAATGAAAGTAATTCACATGTCCAATGATTGGGGAACAGCTGAACAGATTGCAGTGTATGGATGGAATTTTACTGCTACTTCAGAAATGACAAATACAAAAAATACAAATAAAAATACAGACTTCCATGAAGTGACGCAGAGTTAAGAAAGTAATATTAGAACAACATGCACGTTGGCTAAAACTATGTTAAAGCACCTCTCACCTCTCCCCACCCGAAACTCACAAACAAAAAGACAATCAAAAGGAGACGATCTACCCATTATAAATAGTTTGTCCTTTACATGTTACCCTCTCAATGATTGACTATTCCATAATATCAATGGCTTTGGGATCCCATCAATATGGACATTCGTTCCCTTCACCAGTATAGATCACAACCCACTCATGCCTGTCCACCCTGGGCAAATATTGCTGGGTAATTATCCAATCAACATCCTGGGTCTTCCACAGCAGCCCTATGCAATGTACCAGAGATCTTTACCCAAAGAGACAAATGTAGGACTCAGGCTTGCACTGGCTATTAATTCATTAATTGATAATCAAGCTCTCTGATGTGGTAGGCACCGCGTGTGCTAAGAGGCTAAAAACAACCCCTGCCCTCAAGGTGCTCACAATTTAGGGGGGGAGACAACAAGCAAACAAGTATATACAAACAAGCCATATACAAGATAAATAAGAAATAATTAACAGAGAGAAGGCATCAGAATTAAAGGAGTTGGGAAAGGCTTCCTGTAAAAAATGGGATTTTAGTTGGGGCTTAAAGGAGGCCAGAGAAGTCAGTAGATGGAGTTGAGAAGGGAGAGTGTTCCAAGCACTTGGAAGAAGCAGAGAAAATGTTCAAAGCAGAGAGATGGAGCATCTTCCCACTCTTGAGAGATGACTGCCCTAGATCCTTTTTCCAGTCATACATTGAATTCATCTCAACAAGCACATATTCAATTCATCGGTAAATATTTATTAAGCACCTGCTATGGGTCAGATGCTGAGCAAGGTGTTGTGGACACAAAGATAAAAGTGAACTGCCCCTGCCCTGAAGGCCCTTACATTCCACTGATATACAGGTTGTCCCCATCGTATTTTCATTAAGTGCCGACCATGTGCACATGCATTAAGGATTAAAAAAAAAACTTGCCCTCAAGGAGATTAACTTCTGTATAAATAGATAAAATAGATATAGATGTTTCTGATAGTCTAATTAAAACAAATTTTAATATAACAGTATATTATATATTTAATATAACAGTATATTATATATACTATTATATATGTATATATACATATATATGTTTTTGATGATGTCTTTTCTGCCATTTTTTTGTCCTTCCTGCCCCACTTTTTTAAACGTCATTACCACCTCCTTACATCTCAAGCACAAAAATCAGTATAAATTCCACTGGCTCACTGGTGCCTTTAGAATCAAGTAGGAACTTGTGTATTTGGAATTTAAAGTCATATTAAAAGCTTCCTGCACTCTATGGCCCAAAAAAACTGTTTCTTTTAATAATCTTGCACTTTGACAATGTCTTCATTTCCTTCCTTCCCCATAAAATCATTCCTTGTGAAAAAAGACAAAAAGAAAGCTTAGCAAAATCCAATAACATATAAATCTGATCTGATGGCATGGTATAGGTTCTACTCATGTCACATCCAACCTCCTCAAAGAAGGGAAGGAGGGACAGTCTCATAACTCCTTTTGGGTGCCAACCTTGGTCATGATATTTCCATGACATCTACTTTCATTGGTTGCTGCTAGTTTTGTTCTCTCCATGTTTTTGTGGTCATTGCATAAATCCTTTTCCTGGTTCTATGGACCTTAATCTGCTTCACATTTCTCTTCTTACAGCACAGTAATATTCTATTACATTCATGTACCACAATTTCAGCTCCCTCCATAGATATGTGTGTGTGTGTGTGTGTGTATGTATGTATAGTGCCATGAATAGTTTGGTGTCTAAGGATCTTTTCTTTCTCATTTTGACCTTACTGGGATATGTATCTAGCAATGGGATTTTTGGGTTAAAGGGTATAAACATTTTAGTCATTTTCTTAACAAGATTCCAGGTTTCTTTCCAAAATGATTAGACCAATTATCAGTTCTACCAACAACGTATTAGCATACCTGTCTTTCTGAAACCCTGCCAACATTTTTATTTTCATCATTGTCATTTGTGTCATCTTTATAAACTTGCTGACTGTGAGGTAAATCGTCAGAGTTATCTACTTTTCTCTTATTATTAAGGATTTGGAGCAATCTTTGATAGAGTTGTTAATATTTTGGAATTCTATTGAAAACAGTTCGCCATACTTTGACCATGTATCCACTGGGAATGGTTTCTATGTTTGTGCTAGTTGTCTATATATCTTGGAGAGCAGATCTTTGTCAGAGAGATACTTCCTGCGTGGTTCCCTACCTCCTCCAATCAATCACATCCTTTCTTATCCTAGTTGTGTTGATTTAAATGCAAAAGCTTTTAGGTTTCATGAAAATGAGATTCTTTGTTATTTTTTTTGTAATCACTTCTCATCCCTTCTTGGTATCTTTTCCATAAGTTTAGCTAGATCTGTTCACAGCAGCAGTTTCTGTTTTTGCTTTTTAAAATATTCCTCCTAAACATGAGACCCTCTACCCTCAGCCTCAAGGAAAAAAAGAACTACTTTACTAGCTCAGTAGGAGACAGCCCATATTGGAAACTGACATCTTCATCTTACACGCACGTGCGTGCGTGCACACATGCACATGCACACACACACACACATATACACACACTCCCCTCCTGTTTTCCCCTTGGAAAAGCCCCAAAGAAGCCTGGCTACCTGAGTCACTTCCCAATACCTTCATGCCCATTTCAGTCCTACTGTAAATTTCTATCCTCTGGCCTCAGGGGACTGCACAGAGGCTATTTTTCTGGATTCTTCAGCCAATGTATCCCTGGCCTCTAGGCCCTAATAGGCCTATCCTTTTAAAGAGCCCAGAGGAAGACAATCCTCCTGGGAAACTTGGGCAGTCAGTCCTCCTTCAGCCTGGGCCAGGGAGCCAGCCTGTGACTGATCCTGGCCCCTTTGTTTGGGCCTGCCTTTTGGCCGGTTTACTGCTCATTAGCACCTCCACAGAGAGGCTGGGGAGCCCCAGGAATTCAAAAGAGAGGAAACTCAAGGCTACTTGTTAGCAACTTGCTGGGAAAAGATTAGGGGGTAAGGTAGCTGAAATGGGATTTAGGGATTCTCTCTCAAGGTTTCTTTTCTCTGTGTTGCCTTGTCCTCCATGTCTAGGGATAATCAACAGGTCTCCTACTCTGGGGGAGAGTAGGGGGAGAGTTTTCATAGAAATTAGAGAGGAATGGGAATTCCCAGGACCAGAGAAGCCAAATCTCTCTCTCTTTTCTTTTGCTCATGCTGATTCTGGCTCACATATTTCAGGGTTAGTGTCAGAATTCCTACAATAGAGAATCCCACTTAGTATGATGATTTCTCACATGATGCTACAAAAATAGGAACTCGATATCTATGAAATTGTGGCCCGATGGGTTTTATCTCCTCCCGAGTGACTTCAAATTAGGCTTGTTTCCTTTGTACCCATTTAAATGCTATCTGTGAAAAGTCAAGAAAGAAAGAAAAAAGAATGGATGGACTGTCCTTGCAGCACTGGGAGTCCCAAGCTCAATGGACATCACAAAGAGGGAAAAGTGGCGCTTGTCAGTCCTGGGAAAACAATTTCAGGTGTGGACTGCTCTCGCTCACCCTTCAAGGCTATGTCCTTGTAATTGCTCTTGGAATTTTCTAGTCTGAGCATTCAGCTTGCCCAGGTTCAGGAATAAGTCAATAGAAGATGCTAAGACAGTGGGATCCCAGGCTTGCTCCCTCTTCCCCATCTATATGACTGGCCATAACATGATGACCCTCATCACTCTATTTTCCCTATACCAACAATTTAGGTTTAGGACATATGGCATGCATACATGCGTGTGTGTGTGGGTAAGAGACAGAAATTGCCAAACCCAGCGAACATAAGACAGATACACATAGGTGTGTGTGTGTATATATATATATATATATATATATGTATATGTATATGTGTATATATACACATATATATGTGTTTATACATGCACATACACACAATGAACATTTACTAAACATTTACCATATGCTAGGCATTGTGCTAAGCACTGGAGATACAAACACTAGCAAACCAGATAATCCATGTCCTAAGGGACTTACATTTAAAAGGAAGAAGATAACACAATGGTATATATGGAAATGCCTAATAAGTAGTATGATAGTGCTCATGGACTAAAAGGAGGAGTCCAAAATTGTCATGGGTGGAAGAAAAGGATAAAGGTTGAAGAGTTCACATACTATTACTATTACTTACTATTATTAATAGTAGCTATTATTTATATAGAACTTTAAGGTTTACAAAGTACTTTATGTTATCACATTTGATCCTCATAACTTTGGGAGGTAGGTGCCATTATTATTCCAACTTTACAAATAAGGAAACTGAGGCACATAGTGGCTAAATGACTTGTCCAGGGTCATACAGGTAGTAAGTGTCTTATGTAGGATTTGAACTCTGGTCTTCCTGTTTCCAGGCCTGGCACTCTATCCACTGATACCCAACTTTCTGTTTTATAGATCACATTATCAATTTCCTCATGACAAGTATATGAGGTACAATCACAGGATCATAAATTTTGATTTGGAAGGAACCTTAGAGGTCACCTAGCATGACCCCTTTATTGTACAAAGGAGGAACTGAGGCCCAGAGAGGCTCAGTAATTTGCCTCATGCAGGTGGTAAGTAAGTCTAAGTGCTGAGACTGAAGTTAGGGGCTCTGATTTCAGACCAAGGCCTCTTTCTATTACCCCTTCTCTAGATTTGATCATCTCCACTGTCTAAACAATCTGGGGCATCCTGTTTGTATAGATCCAAATCCATGCTGAGAGTCTCTAACACAGGGGTTCTGAATCAGCAGTACTTCAGTTTGGTTTGTTTTAAGATATTCTGATAACTATTTCAGTATAATTAGTTTCCTTTGTAACTCTATTTTATGTCATGCATTTAAAAACATGATACTGAGAAGGGGATCATCAGCTTCACCAGTCTGTCCAAGACTTCCAGGACACATACACAAAAAACAGATTAAGAATCCCTAGGTGTCACAGACCAGTTGAATTGCTCACTGTCTCATCGGCTGGGTCTTCCATCCTCAAGTGGAACCATGTTCCTATGTCTCTTTTAGGTGAAGAGGGCAAAGGGACCTACATGTCAGCTCATTTGCACTGTTCTGTGTGGCAAGGTGGCACAATGGCCTTGGACTCAGTAGATCCACCTTTGAACCGTGGCTCTGCTACTTACTTGCTGTGTGGACCTTCCCAAGTCCCTTTCCCTCTTTGGGCCTCAGCTCCCTCCTTTGCAAAGGGAGAGTTGTAGACTAGGTACTCCCTAAGTTCCCTCCCAGCTCCACTGTTCTGTGCTGTCATTCTATCTCATACAAAACCAAAGCCATATGCCCAGGAACATAACAGCTCTCGTAACAGTGAAGAGTGCTTGCCTGAAAAGTACATGATCTTTAAGGAGAAAAGGAATTCATCGGTAGTCTATTTTAACGCTTGTAGACATAATGCTTACATTAAGAGGGCAAAGGAAATTCCCCTCTCTTTTTGCTAAGTCTGAGAGCAGGGTTTTAGAATTTAGTGTCTTTTCAACAGCCCTTAGATCGATCATCCTATGCTTTCTCAATGTTTGCTATCTGCTTTGGGGTCTTTTAAATGGAGCTCAAAAGCAAAAGAGGGAAAGCTGACTTTGGCAGTGGGCTGGGATCACTCAAAGAGTGTCGTCGGGGCTGGTTCCTTTCCTTCCTCGTGAAACAGATGGTGTTTTATGCTTAACACAATCACTGCCATTCTCTATCTGTGCCTCCTAACCTTCCCCACCTGTGGGAAACCTAATCAGGCCTTAATGAACATACTTGGAGCTGTCTGGACTCAATTAGTCCCAGTGGGAGCTGCCCTTCAGGTACTGGGCATTCTCTTAAGGCTGTGGAACTGCAAAAGACAAGAAACCTTCACACCGGGGATAATTAAATAAAGATTTGCTTCGACTAAATACATTTTTCTTTCTCTAGAAAGAAGGAAAGATGGAGTATATTAAACTATTTTGGCAATGTTGGCCCCTCATCCTATTGGAGCTGTGAGAAAGAGGTAGCATTTGAGTTTCACAAAAAAGAGAGGACACCAAGTGCCTTTTAAATAAGTCCATCTCTTGGGACCAAGCCCTGTTTCTGCAGGCCATATTACTCCTTGGAAAAATACATGTAATTATAATTGAGGCAGTGCCTAGCACAGAATAGAAAAGGAGGAATGGAGGGAGGAAGAAAAGAAGAGAGGGAAAGAAGGAAGAAAGGAAGGAGAGAGAGAGGGAGCAAGAGAAGGAAGGAGTGAAGGAGGGAAAGGAGAGAGAAAGGGAGGAGGAAAGGAAGGAAAGTAGCCAAGCATTGATCACTATGTGTTACCAATACTGGAGTCAATCTTAGAAAACCCTGATTTACTGTTCACTAAGACTGACCTATACGGCCATCACAAAGCAATTACAATGTCAACGGGGCAGAAGAGGTCCAGAAAACTGTGATGGTTTGAAGTCATTGCCAAACGTTGTCAAAGAGGTCAAACGCAGAAAGGTCTCACAGATGCCGAAATATTCCCAGAAACACTCTTTGTAGTAGCAATAGAAGTGGAAATGAAGGGAGCAGTCGCTCAACAGGTTGCAACAAATGAGAATAATGTCATGTTACCACAGATAAGAAATGACAGATATAAAGAATTCAAAGAAATCTAAGATTTCTAGGGATTCGTGTAAAGTGAAGTAAGCAGAAACAGGAAAACAATAGACACAACAATTACAACAATATAAACGAAAGAACTACAAGGATAAAACCTGAAATTGAACAGTGGAAATGTTGCATATATTGTCAGATTTAGTTAACAGGCTGGTTAATTTTAACTGAACTCCTTTTCCCTTGTTTTGTTTTGCTTTTTAGCTTTAGTACAAGGAGTAGGGGAGGGGGAAAATAGGAAGTTGGAAATTAAGGTGATAGAAAAACAAATACATAAAAGTGTAAATGCTGATTGAGTAGATGCTCTCCTACCTATAGGGGCTATATCTGGGAGCATGCTGAGAGTTATTCTCTCTGATTCCAGCCAATCATGTATACTAGCTCAGCACTTGGGCACGTTGGTGATGGCTGGACCATGAATGTGATTCAGTACCCATTAAAAAATTCTTCATCATTTCAAGGCAGCCATGCCCCCTTCACTGCCAAGTCACATGTCACAAGAGGAAGAAAGAGGGGGAGAAGAAGGAAAAGGAAAAGAAAGAAGAGGAGGAAGAAGGAAAGGAGGAGGAAGCAGAGGAGGAAGAGAAAGAGAAAGAGAAAAAAGAGAAGATCATTTATACAGAACTTCAAGAATTGCAAAGCATTGTACAAATATCATCTTATTTTATCCTCACAATAACCCTAGAAGATAAGTGCTATTATGCTCTTCATTTTACACTTAAGGAAACTGAGGCAAACAGAGATTAAGTGACTTGCCCAGGGTCATATAGCTACTGAGTGTCTGAGGCTGGTTTTGAATTCCCGACACCAGGCTCAGCACTCTATCCAGTGTGCCACATACCTGCTTACCTTCTTCACTAAATTGTGAGACTAAAACGAGATCACATATGTCAAGTCTTGCACGGCTTAAAACACAGTCTGTCAGTTAGTACTATTACACAAAGTGCACTCTTTAAATGGCATAAGTAACAAAGTGTAGCAGACATGCCCAAGGCAAGAAGAGGACTACATTTCCCAAGATGCCTGGGTGACAAGATCAGCAAAGGAGACTTGTAATTCTTAAGAAGTCACATGTGACCACAGACTCAGAAGGATTGAAGGACTGAAAGAGAGGATGGCCAAAAAATGAAATAATAGAGGTCCTCCTTCTGGAGTTTGTGACTTTAAGGATAAGCTTGGTCAACATGACCGCTCCTGAGTGTGACATGTAGCGCCCAAGGCAAATCCAACTGAGAAAAAGATTGGCGACTGTGGGTGAACAGCAGATATCAAAAGAAGTCATTTTCAAGTACTGATGCCAAGACTGTCCACAGCAAAAGCATCAAAGCCCTCATTTTAGCTGCAGAGACAGAGACGTGGCTTTTGAGAAAGTTGTGACTACTGGACAGGCTGATTTCCCAAACTACTCTGGTGGCAAAGAAAATGAAATCATGGTCATCCAGAGATAGAGATTGCTTCTATATAGAATGTATCCATGGCAGGTTGGTCCAGGCCCCATCCAAGCATCATCTACACCCACGTGGGACCCCTCCCTATAAGCTCCTCAACAAGTAGTCATCCAACATATTCCCAAAGGCCATAATTAAGGAGAAACACATTGCCTCCTGAGGCAGTTCATTCTACTTGTGCACAACTCTAACTGTTAGGAAAGTTCTCCTTCAATCAAGCCTAAGCTTACTGCTCTACAAACCTGTTATTTTACGACAGCCTCCAGCCCCATAGACTCCTCTCTTGTAACAAGAGAAACAGATCAGGAAAACAAGTCAATGTTCTTTGTTCTACCATGTATGCTACAGAAAATTCAACGGAAGAAACTAAGCAAGTTTAAATGACAAAGAGAAGAAAGACATAGCAGTGGCATGACATCGAAAGGCAGACATATAGGAAGAGGAGGAGGTACACTTATTCTCCTTGACCTGGAAGGAATAGCTAGAAGTTGTGAAGAGGTAGATTCAGGCTTGATGTCAGTGCACATTTCCTAACAGTTAGGGCTGTATACAGGTTATACAGGCGTAATGATGGGCCACCTCCAAAGGACGTAGTAAGCATTTTCCCTGCACTGAAAGTCAGCTAAGACAGAATGTCAGAGTGAACACAGTCAGGATAACTTGAGTTCAAACCTCACCTCTGAGAGTTACTAGTTTTGTCACCCTGAAGAAGTCGTTCAATCGGCCTCTCTCTACTCCATGGGAATTATCTACCAAGTCCTAGAGGAAAGGTCAAGTATTATGGCTTTCCCCAAAATAACCCTAATATTAACCCTCAAGGCATGTAATATTCACAAATAATAATAACAATAATAAAACTCAAAGATTGAGTGTCTAAATATGAGTGTCCATAAATGAGAGTGTGTGCCATCTTCATTGGAGGAGGAACTTCCCACACTGGAAGTTCCCCATACTGATGAAAACAAAGACCTGTTAAATTAGCATGAGAAAAAGGGGCTAGGGGGGAGGAGCCAAGATGGTGGAGTAGAAAGACTCACATATGCCAGCTCCAAATACATAGCCCAAAAATTTCCTGTAAAAAGAACTCCCCACGAATTTTGGAGTACTGCAAGCAGCACACCAATGCAGTGGAAGAGATTTCCATTCCAGAGAGTCCTGGAAAGCCGTCCACAGGGGTCCGTCATGCCCCAGACAGCTGAGTCCACCCCTGAGCTGCCCTGGCCGCGCAGCCCCAGAGGAACAGACGTGAGCAGCGAAGGTCCCTCCGCCCACAGGCGCTACAGGTCAGTGAGAGAGACTTCTGGGCTGACTGAGAGGGGAGCGGGGTGTCTCCATGACTTGGGCCCCCTCAGGAGGCAGCGGCAGAGGCAGTGGCAGAGGCAGCTGTGGCCCGGGACTCCCTGAGCAGGCAGGAGCTCCATTACTGAAGGTCTGTCTCTGCATAAAACCCCTGAGGGAACTGAGCCTGGGAGATGGCCCTGCCCCCACCTGCTCCATTACTGAAGGTCTCTGCATAAACCCCCTGAGAGACCTGAGCCTGGGAGGTGGCCCTGCCCCCACCCAAGCACCAGAACATAAGCTCACATTGAATAGCAGCCATGCCCGCCACAGAAAGCCCTGAGGCTGGGAAGCAGCATTTGAATCTCAGACCCCAAGCACTAGCTGGGCAGATCTAGGCAGGGTGGAGAGGAATCTCAGAAGTCAAGTAACTGGCTGGGAAAATGCCCAGAAAAAGGAAGCAAAATAAGACCATAGAGAGCTACTTTATTGGGGAAGAGATGTTCCTTCCTCCTTTCATTTCTGATGATGAAGTACAATGCTTGTCACCAGGGAAAGACATGGAGGTCGGGGCCTCTCTATCCCAGGCATCCGAGGTGGATGTTCGGTGGGCTCAGGCCATGGAAGAGCTCAAAAAGGATTTTGAAAATCAAGTTAGACAGGTGGAGGAAAAACTGGGAAGAGGAATGAGAGAGATGCAAGAAAAGCATGAAAAACAGGTGAATACCTTGGTAAAGGAGACCCCAAAAAATGCTGAAGAAAATAACACCTTGAAAAATAGGCTCACTCAATTGGCAAAAGAGGTTCAAAAAGCCAATGAGGAGAAGAATGCTTACAAAAGCAAAATTAGCCAAATGGAAAAAGAGGTTCCAAAGCTCACTGAAGAAAATAGTTCTCTCAAGATTAGAATGGAACAGATGGAGTCTAATGACTTTCTGAGAAACCAAGAAATCATAAAACAAAACCAAAAGAATGAAAAAATGGAAGAGAATATGAAATATCTCATTGGAAAAACAACTGACCTGGAAAACAGATCCAGGAGAGACAATTTAAAAATTATGGGACTACCTGAAAGCCATGATCAAAAAAAGAGTCTAGACATCATCTTTCATGAAATTATCAAGGAAAACTTCCCTGAGATTCTAGAACCAGAGGGCAAAACAAGTATTGAAGGAATCCATCGATCACCGCCTGAAAGAGATCCAAAAGGAGAAACTCCTAGGAACATTGTGGCCAAATTCCAGAGTTCCCAGGTCAAGGAGAAAATATTGCAAGCAGCTAGAAAGAAACAATTCCAGTATTGTGGAAATAGAATCAGGATAACACAAGATCTAGCAGCTTCTACATTAAGGGATCGCAGGGCGTGAAATAGGATATTCCAGAAGTCAAAGGAACTAGGACTCAAACCAAGAATCACCTACCCAGCAAAACTGAGTGTAAACAGCAAAGAGAAGTCATAAGGGACTTACCAAAGGTGAACTGTTTACATTCCTACATGGAAAGACAATATTTGTAACTCTTAAAACTTTTCAGTATCTGGGTAGTTGGTGGGACCACACACAGACGTACACACACACACATGCACACACACACATGTACATGTGTGCATGCACACACACATACACACATGCACGCACACACAGAGACAGGGAGCACAGAGTGAATTGGATAGGATGGGACCATATCTTCAAAGATATTAAGGTAAATGGTGAGAGAGAAATGTAGTGGGAGGAGAGAGGGTGAAATGAAATAGGGTAAATTATCTCTCATTCAAGAGGCAAGCAAGAGACTTTTTAGTGGAGAGAAAAAGAGAAGAGCTGACAAAAAAAACATGAAGTTTACCCTCATCACATTCAACTAAAGGAAGGAGTAAAATGCACACTCTTTTTGGTATGAAAACCTATCTTACAGTACAGGAAAGTGGGGGAGAAGGAGATAAGCAGGGAGGGAGGGATGATGGAAGGGAGGGCAATGGGAGAAGGGAGCAATTTGAAGTCAACACTCTTGGGGAGGGACAGGATCAAAAGACAGAATAGAAACAATGGGGGGCAGGATAGGATGGAGGGAAATACAGTTAGTCTTACACAACACGACTGTTATCAAAGTCATTTGCAAAACTACACAGATATGGCCTATATTGAATTGCCTTCCTTCCCAAAGGGAACAGGTGGGGAGGGAGGGATGGGGAGAATTTGGAACTCAAAGTTTTAGGAACAACTGTTGAGTATTGTTGTTGCTACTAGGAAATAAGAAATACAGTTAATGGGGAATAGAAAATCATCTGGCCCTACAGGACAAAAGAGAAGATGGGGACAAGAGAAGGGAGGGATGATAGAAGAGAGGGCAGAGTGGTGATAGGGAAAATTAGAATGCTCGATGTATTGGGATGGGGGGAGGGGATAAATGGGGAGAAAATTTGGAACCCAAAATTTTGTGAAAATGAATGTAAGAAGTTAAATAAATTTTATATTTAAAGAGAAAAAGAGGCTAGTTTTGGATAGTGCATATGAAAATTCAAGGTGCTTCAACTTGATCAACTATCACAGAATTTGCTCTAGGACCCCTGAAAATGGTACAATAAAGAATATTAATCAGTTCAAAGAAATCCCTCCCATCCTTTGTTCATTTTTTTCAGTCATAATCTCTTTATAAAGATCACACAGATAAATTATTTGTGGGCAAAGAATCATAGAAGTGGCCAGGGCCATAGAGATTAAGGCACACAACTACTTGGTGGCAGTCAGGGCCATAATCTATCCCCTGCCCCTGAGGCCTGTGCTTCACCTCGACTATGCAGCACACTCAGGGAGCGGGGGGGGGGTGGGGCTCAAGTCCATACACCTTCTTCAGAATGTTGAGGGGTATGCCCTGTGCCTCAAGGGTACTCAGCTGTTTGCTGATGAGGGGCATAAAGTTTTAATATGAGTCAATAGTAGGACTCCAATGATGCATGACTTTCTTCTATTAAGACCACTTCCTTTCTATTCATTGGCAGGGTTTTCTCCCTTATGCCTCATTATAATGACTCCCTTCTTGATATTTGGGAAACATTCTTGATTGCCAATGCTTAATGTGAACTCATATACTAGATCTGTTTTAAGGGCATGGACTCTGAGGGCCCTTGAGTCTCCATATTTTTATCCCTCAATTTAAAATCTGGCTACATATCTATTTCTCAACCTCAGATGCTTCCTATCCAACTTTTTGGCAGATCTTTCAATCAAAGACATCCATTACTGATTGTGATGGCTGTTTTAATAATACAAGGGTTGAAATAATCAACATATTTCCCTGAAAGCTATGTGACTTTCAGGCAATCATAGCAATGTGTCCTCATTGGCTGAAATTAAATTGACCCTTGAGCTAAAGCATTAAAAAAAAGTCTTCATGACCATTTCAAAAGTTAGCCACCAAATTTTCCCAACTGTTAACAATTTTACTTTGAAAAAGCACCATTTGGAAAGATCTAAAAGATGCAATTCAATGTGACTCCGCATGGAAAAGCTGAGGGAAAAATGAGAAATTTTTTTTGGACTTCTATAATGGAACAAGAGTCTTGTACAATATTTATTGCTGTAGACTCAGCTTGGTATTTTTAACTCTGTCCTTATTTCATGACATGCTATAATTATGTGTTCCAACTATAGTTTAAATTTATCTTATTGTAGTTTTCTGGCAAAATACCACGTGTTACATACAACGTTTATATTTACAAAGTTGATGATGAAGAAAGAGGTTTATTTCTAGCTTTAAACATTTGGGGGGGGGGTTAAAAGGTAATAAATGAAATTCAAGAGAATACTGTATTACCAAGCATATGTCAAAAATTACACTCATGAATGAGTATTAAATAGTGTAAGCAAAGTAGATCAGGAGAGCCCTTGACAAATTTGAGGTGTTGTCTGACCAACTTGGTCAGATTTCACGGTATAGGCCTTTATTTGGAGGTATCTGAGGTACCTCCCCATGGAAAGTATTCACATATTCATTATTGATTTGTTGAGAGGAAAGCATACCAGTCTTCTCTGGTTCCAAATCACTAGGGCTGACTCCAAGGTGAATGGCTGACTGGGACCAAGGAAGATCAACTTCTATCAGAAGAACTGCTCCCCATTGTGTAACTGTAACAGTTGTGTCAAACTCAAACAGAAACAGGGATCACTAAAACATAATAAGGATTATAAAACCATATATTTACATTATCTATATTCTAGAGAAAATTTCTCCCTTATCTATGCCCAATCCCTGGAACAATACAACAGCCTCCTCAGGGTAAGGGTACATGGGAATCCCATATGATCACCACATCATAGTCCAGTGGAAATAGCATTGATGGGCTCTGGAGTGAGAGGACCTAGGTTGAAATCCCACCTCATACTTACTATATGATCATAACTGCTACCTCAGCATGACACATCATTTTCCCGAGACCTCAATTTCCTCATCAGTAAAATAAAAACGTTGAACTACATGACCTCAAAGGTCCATTCTAGGAACTCTAGATCTAGGACCCTATGATACAAAACCACAGATCAGCAACTAGAATTGAGTGAAAATGAGAATGAATTTCCCCAGGGTAAAGAAATGGCAGCCACTGATAAGAGTTTCTACAGTACAGCATGTTGACAGAGTTGAACACTGGGGTAGGAGCAATATCTAAAACCAGAAAGTCCTTGCCCTGTAAGCTTAGGTAACATGATCTATTTGTAACCTCATCTGCTCCCATAGGTATAATTACCATCTCTATACAGGTGACTCTCAGATGCACACACGTAGGCACATGCACACACGTACACATATATCCAGCTCCCATCTCTCCCCTGAGCTTTCAGTCCCACATCACCAACTGCCTATTTATTCTATTTAAAAGGGGGATGTCCTGGAAATATCTCCAATTCAACACATCCAAAATGGAATTCATTCTCTTCTCTGCTCCCCTCAATCCTCTCAACTTCTAAACTTCCCTATTTCTGTTCAAGGCACCACCATGCTTCCAGTCTCCCAAATTTCAAACCTCTGTGTCATCTCTCTCCCCTCACACAGCCAGGCAGTGATCATAGCTTGCCCTCTCTACTTCAGATCTCTTCTCTCCACTCCTTCTCCACTCCTTCTCCACTCCAACTCCTTCTCTCCACTCATGAGTCACCATCTTACATCAGGCCCTCAGCAACTCTCACCTATATCACTGCAACAGTTTTCTAATTGTTCTCCTTGATCTGAGTCTCATTACTCCAGCCCTTTCTATAAACAAGGTCCAAAGTAACTTCCCTTAAACACAGATCTGACCATGTCACTGACATTACTTTATTCAAACCACTCTACCAGTTCACTTTTGACCCTAGGTTAAAATATGAACACCTCTGTTTGGTTCTTGAAACCCTTCACAATCTAGTCACAACCTGGCTTTATAGCCTCATAGGACATTACTTGCCCTCCCTAGCTTTGTAATTGAACCAAACCAGGCTTTTCTCCCATCTTCAGGCATCACACTCTATTTCCCATCTCCATACCTCTGCACTGATTGCCTGGAATACACTCACTCCTCTGCCTTACCGCTTCCTTCTGTTCCTTTAAGACATAGCTCAAGTACCATCATTCCTAACTGTCCCAATTGCTAGTGCCTTCCTTCCCAGACTACCTTGTACTTAAATATATTATATTTATATTTATTAACTCTGTATTTCTGTTCTCAGAATCTTTAGAGACAGTTGCTATTTGCCTCCTTTGAAAGCAAACTCGTGGAAGTAGAAATTGTTTCATTCTTTATATTTCTATCCCTAGTGACTGGCACAGTGTCTGCCACACAGTAGGAGCTTATCGAATATTTGCTGATTGGACTAGTTTCTCTTGAAAACTGCAATAAAATGTTTTTCAAGACTAACAGACATAACTGTGATGCAGCAGAAAACAGACAGATTTGAGCTCTGCCTCTTATTAGTTGTGTGACCTTGCTGTTGAGTCATTTCAGACTCCCTGTGACCTTCTTTGGCTATTTGGGTTTTGTTTTGGCAAAGACACTGGAGTGATTTGCCATTTCCTTCCCCAGATCATTTTACAAAGGAGGAATTGAGGTAGAGGGAAGTGATTTGCCCAGAGTCACATGACAAGTGTTAGAGACTAGATTTGAACTTAGGAAGATGGCCTTCCTTCTGAACCAATTTCTTCTTACTTCACCCTACTTTTCTAACATGCTTGGCTAGTCCACACCAGATCAGAAGAAAATGAGGAAGGTGAAAGAAAAGATATATTGATGCCAACCAGAAGTAATCACTTCCAATCTGATCCCAAGGGAGAGAGAAAGTCATAAACAACATGGGAAGAACATGCCTTAGCCCCAGATCACTAACGTGATCTGAGATGCTGCTTCTCAAAGACACCGATGTCCCTCTACTTCACCTTGTGTTCCTCTGCTAGTTCATATCTCTGTGCAAAAACAATTGCCTTTCACTTTATATCACTTTGCCTTTCTGTGCCTCAGTTTTCTCTTCTGTAAAATGAGAGAGTTAGACTCGATCACCCCTAGGGTCTTCATATCACTCCCATGCTTAAGCTATTTATTGCCTACAAGATGAGAAAATGCAAGCTCCTTTCTTCGGCATTTAAATCCTCTCTGGGTCTCAAAAAGCTCATCTAGAAAAATAGAGGATTGGAATCAATGATGTCTCCTAGTGCTACATCTAAGATCCTATGATTTAGAGTAGCAGGTAACACAAATATTAGTTGACCCATTTTACGTATGAGAAAATTGAATCTCAAAGAGGCTGTGAATCTGCCTATGCTCACAAAGTTACTAAGTTTAAGAGAAATTTTTTGAACCCAGGTCTTCCTGACTCAAGTCATCAATCTATCTACTATGAAATTTATGACTAAAGAAATGATAATCCCACTAGACTCTGCTCTTGTCAGATCACTTCTGGAATATTGCATTCAATTTGAGGTACTGAATTTTGGGAAGGACTTTGATGTGCCAGAGAACATCTAACAGAGCACAGATAGAATGACAAATGCCCTT
This sequence comes from Bettongia penicillata ogilbyi, assembly GCA_023548195.1. Lineage (NCBI taxonomy): Eukaryota > Metazoa > Chordata > Mammalia > Diprotodontia > Potoroidae > Bettongia > Bettongia penicillata. The sequence goes on along the minus strand of JAJHZJ010000104.1, from coordinate 14,126,553 downwards.
GAGGTGCAGGCCTCATGGAGGACATGAGAGCTCTCTTCAAATATCTGAAGGGCTACTACATAGCAGGAAATAGACTTGCTCAGGTTGGCCCTGAGGGCAGGAAACATTTAGAGAAGCAAATTTGACAAGAGAAAAAAAATTCCTAACAACTAGAATCTGTTCCAATGTTGGAATGGGCCTCCTCAAGAGGGAATGGGCTTTTCCTTACTGGAAGTGTTCAAGCAAAGACTCATTTGCTGGCTCCATTACAGAGGGGATTCCTGCTCAGGTCTAGTCTGAACTCGATACCCTCTATACTCCCTTCCAAGTGATGCTGTATGAAATGTCAGCTATGATTATTGAATTTATAGGAGTTCAATAGACTCCTCCTTCACTGGTTTACTATGGTATAGAGGTGACCTTGGAATTTTAGAGGCTATGCCAATGCATTGTCTGGCAAGACCTACTAGAAAGGATCTCATGATCTCATGGTAGACTTGATCTCTGCTGGCCATGAGTCGGTCTTTGTTGTTTAGTCATTCAGTTGCATCTGACTCTTGATGATCCCATGGACCACAGCATGCCAGGCCCTTCGATCCTCCACTATCTTTCAAAGTCTGTCCAAGTCAAGGTCAGAAAACTTATCATTCATTTGACTAAAAAAAGATGAGCAATTTTTCAGTGACGATAACTCCTTGAGCTGGTTTTCCAGATCTAGAGGGGCAGTGACTAGTGCCCGTTGACAGAACTCCCACACCAATAAAATCACAGTTCCTTTAAGAACTGACTCAATTCTGAACATGTGCTAATCTACGTCCCTAAACTTCATTGGTCCCTGCCCTTCCTGCTATGGACAAAACCCAAAGCAGAACTATCACAGCACTGAAAAAATGCAGTTAATTCAGCATCCCAATGGATGCAGGAAGTCCTGGAAATCTCATCAGAGAGGCAGCCAGCGAGATTCCAAGCTGATTTCCCATCTTTGGCCCCCAGGTTCATAAACACTTCATAGACCCACTGTGGACAGAATTCTCAGGGAAGCTTGTCTCAGCGTTTGATATGATTCTCTCTGATTCAGTGCACTTCATCTAAACACATTTTTTAAAAAGCCTCTCCTTGTGACCTGCTAAAAATATGACAAGAAGTTTGACAAATTAAAATGAGCTGAGGGTACCACCTCCTAATGGCGTTCCCCTTAGAGCATGCTCAGTTGGCATTCTGGTCAAGTGCAAGACTTCTCACCCCCACCCCCACTTCAGAATATATACAGATTGCTTTTGACTGCTTTCTATTGGTCGTGATCACTCAGAGATTTGTACTATGTGATGATGGAGTCTTTTAATTGTCTTGAGTTGGAAGTCGATGGATTTACTAATGCGATCACATGCAAACTCAGGTTTCCTTCTCTAGAGAACTTCAAAGGGTGAGGATGAATTTGGGTTGTCTGAGTATTGCGGGGGGTGGGGGAGAGAAGAGACAGTTCCATCTGATTTCCCAGCTGGCCCCAAGTCATGAGAACATGAGCTGCCTGGGATGGGACCACTTTTTTTTGTGACATCTTTCCTTCACTGTGGGCCCTATGAGATCACAAAAGTGAGCTGCTCTTTTCCCCTTCTTTGCCATCACCTGAACAGCAGGTTGCAGGGAGACTTCTTAAGCATCACAGAAGCAGGCTACACCCAGGTAGTGGTTCCCAATCCACTTGTGGCAGCAGAAGGAGATAGGTCACAAGGGCAAATGTTGCCAATGGAGAGAGATCACCAGAAGTTCTCTTTTGGTCATTTGAACAGACAATACCAGTGCAGAAGTGAAAAGTGAAATGGCTAATTAGCAGCCTTGCAAATACTGTTAATGTTCGAAGGAGGCCTCATCAGTGATGGTATTAGTAGAGATAACTCAGGTTAATAAAGTGATTTCTAATCATGTATAAAGTGAGTTGTGATCTCTACAGTTATTGTTTCTGCATGGGAACAGGTCTTTTTCAATGTCCAATTTATGGCATGTAATGCATACTCACTTCATTTCTCTCTATGAACAGGGGAAACCCTATAGCTAGGTAGTGTGGTGGATAGAATGCTGGGCCCAGAGACAAGAAGACCTGAGTTCAAATCCAACCTCGGACACTTAATAGCTATGTGACCCTAGACAAGGCACTGTGTCTCTGTCTGCCTTAGTTTCCACATCTGTGAAATGGAAAAAATGCTCACACTACCTCCCAGGGTCATTGAGAGACTAAAAAAGGATAATAGCTGTAAAGTACCCCCCAGCCTTTAAGTGCTGTATAACTATAAGTGTTAGCTATTGTGATTACTATTTTCAAATGTGGATTTGTTCCTTAGGAATCCAAGGTGATAGATAAAAGGAAGCACTGGGGAGCCTCTCCTTTTGAGAAGTCAGCAACCCTAGAGCAATGAACCCAGGGCAAACATAGATGGCAAATAAAGGACAAACACCAGCACAAGTTATTAGCTTCTGTGACCTCAGGTAATTGGTGCCTATCTAGCCACAGTGATGGATATGCCCCGAAACATTCAAGTGAATCCTTGATTCCCTAGCTGGCATTTCCATTTAAAAATAGTTTAAATTCAGATAACTCCTAACTTGTTGTGTAGATCCACCATCTTGACACCCGTTCTATTGCCTAAGAGGGCATTTCCAAGTGGCACATCCCTCTGGGTCTCACAAGATGTCCCACATTCAAGAATCAAAAGGCCCCTAAGACTCTACTTGCATTCCCAAGGTAGTATATATTGGGCCATTTGTCCCTTCCCTCTCTCTTTCCCTCTTGAGTGACTGGGAGAAATAAAGTACATTCACCACAAGGAAGAATCATGATAATGGATGGGACTGGGAACTGGAAGAAACTAAAGAGGGTAGTAGAGAAAGACCTAGAGGAAGACGCCAGTATAATTAGTTCACAATCAAAAAACACAGCAAACATAGGTGGTAGATAGAGAGCGAGACTTGTAATCCGGAAGACCTGAGATCATTTCCCACTTCACACACTTGCTAGCTTAGCTACGTGATACTCACAAGTCAATTAAATTCTTTAGTTTCTAATTCCTCACCCGTAAAATGATAGTGTTGACTCAATGGCCTCTGAGGTCCCTTTCAGTTCTATATCTAGGATCCTATGTGTGTCCTTGGACAAGTCCTTTCCCCTCCCTAGACCTCAGTTTCCTCCTTTGTAAAAGGAGGGTGTGGACCAGATGCCCTCTAAGTGCCCTTCTTGTTGTAGACCAGTTGTTCTTAATACCTTTTTGTGTCATGGACACCTTTGGCAGTGGGAAAGCCCTCTAATCCTTTCTATGAATATTTTTTTAAAGAATAAAAAGATTAGTGAAAATAAAAATATAATTTTTCCCCACCTAGGGTCATGGACTCTCAAATCTATCCAGGTCCAGTACCTGCATTCTAAATCTAGAGTCATATATGTGACTTTGAACAAATCAGTTCTCCCAGGGGTTAGACTCAAGAGCCTCAAATGTCCCTCTCAGCTCTGACTCTGTGACTCTATATGTGACCTGGGACAAGCAATGTCACGTCTTTGGTCCTCAGTTTCCTAATCTGTAAAATGAGAGGTGTAGGGCTGGGTGGCTTCTGGAGCCCCTTCTAGTTCTATATCTAGGATCCCATGATAAGAAGTTATAGAAAATTAAGGAACAAGAAGAAAGACTTGGGAAGGGTATTATTCCCCCTCTTCTGTAACCAAGGATGTGACATCAACACATTAGCTGGCTCTAATTTGTCACAAGAAATGACAGAGGGAAGGAAAGTGCATGGGAGAGAAATACTCCCCCTTTCCCTTTTAGGGGCAGGATGCAACAGGCCAAGTCACAAGGGGAAGGATCTTAAAGAATGAACAAAGAAATGAAATCTTGCAGCTTACATAGGTCCCTGGGGTTCATACCTGTCAATCTCAAAATTTCTGGGTGGTTTTTTTTCCCCTTTTAATAAAATGTTCCTTTGTATGATTGTGAATCAAATGTTTAAAAGTGGGAATCAGTGTCAGTTTATCAGAAGGTACCAACCATGAACATTTCCCCAAATTTCCTGGATGGAGCCTCGGAATCCAGAGAAACAAAGAGTTGTGATACACAGAATGTGCCTGAATTTTTTTTTTTGCCAAGAAAGAGTCTCTACTAAAAGGAATACACTGGTTAAAAATGCTGAAGTCAAATTAGAAATCATCCAATACATTGTATACCATAGTCTAGACCTGAACAAAGCCAGACTACTCAGAAGATAATTTCAGTTTAAGTATCTTGAAACTGAGGTGCCCTCTAATAGGCAAGGTGTCACAATAGGATTTGCCCCTCTGCACCAATCTTTCTGAAAAGAGCTCAGAGACTACACTTTTTAACCCGTATTGTCAAAGAGGCCCAAAAGTCAAAAGGGCAAATCCCTTCATTCCTGTCTCTTCATGCCTATCTACTGTAACCCAAAGGACATTTAGGCATTCAGTGGGTAGAACACTAGACCTAGAGTGGGGAAGACTCATCTTCCTGGGTTCAAATTTGGCCTCAGACACTTAGCTTTGTGACCCTGGGCCTTAACCCCTTTTACCTCAGTTTCTCATCTGTAAAGGAAAGAGCAAACCATGCCAGTATCTTTGCCAAGAAAATGTCAAATGGGATCATGAAGAGTCAGACACAACTGAAAACGACTGAACACTGCAACTCAGTGCCTGTAAGTTGTTCTTTAGCATTCATCCATCAACTTTCCAGGGCTTCATGATGTGTCATCAGGGTCTAAGAGTAGGAGGAGGAAGGGCAACCTACCAAGAACCTCAGATCATTTTTAATGAGCACAGGGACTCATCACATGGAAATATCCCATTAGATAATGAGAAGCGAGACAGAATCTGACATCTCTTAAAGTAATTATCGCCTTATTAAATCAACTGACTTTTAATCTATCCCATACATTCAGAACCTAAAAATCAATTCTCTTGTACTACTCTGATTACATGGTGTATTCTTTTAAAAAAATATTTTATTGATACCTTTTTCATTGATCACATTAATTTCTCCCTTCTCCCAGCCTCGTGAACCATCCCTTTTAACAAAGATTTTTAAAAAGTAAAAAAAAAAAAACCAAAAAACAAAAACAGTTGAACAGAACTACGCTGACCATGTCTGAAAGTAAATCTGATATTCAATATTTGTTCATAGTGCCTCCATTAATTTATAAGCTCCTTGAGAACAGAGATGGACCATGACACTACACCAGATATGGAAAAAAAAATTCTTCCTTGAAGTAACTATCGTTAGTGTTACCAGGAATCCTTAGCACAAAAAAAGTAGAGAGAAGACTAGAAAGATGTTATAAGCTTCCTATGTGATCTTAGGCAAATTGTTTAATCACTTTTTGCCTCATTTTCCTCATCTGTAAAATAAACATAATAGTGGGAGATGTGAGACTTGAATGAATGAATACATATAATAGTCATCTATATACAATGTACTACTAGACCAGGGGTAGGTAACCTGCAGCCTCGAGGTCACATGTGGTCCTCTAAGTCCTCAAGTGTGGCTTTTGACTATGTTTCCTGTAGGCAAGGCTCATGCATTATTCATCTATTTCCCACAATGTTCAGTACTGTACTTGCATACAGTAAATGTTCAGTGAATGTTTACTGATGAAATGAAGAAAATATAATAATCAGAATGGTAAGTAACCATGAAGTTTTCTGAGCGCCTTTGTCTTTACCATCTCATGTTATTAATCTTGTGCAATGAGTACAGTCCCAAACTATTTGGAAAAAAATGGTTATTCCCACATAGTTGGGTCTAAAATAGCATTTAATAGATGGTTAAACAGGCATTTAAAACTACAGTATACCTTAAGTCGGATGATTACATACCACCTGAATACTTCCCCCCAAATTGTACACAATATAGATGGGTGTGCATGTACCTCTGTTCTTCATATATTCATGTGCAACCAGACTTCCAATTAAAGTATGGGGGGAAGAGGGTTTGCATTCTGCCATCATATGGAAAGAGCTGTTACTCATAATTGGTGACCTACAGCATGTTTGCATAAGGGGTAGCTACAGTTGGTATCAGAACTTGGGAGAGAGACACTTGTAGTTCAAGAGATTCTTCAGGAGAGGCACATGGAGAGAGAAAAAGACTATGGAAGTTACAGACATACATCCTGGTAAAACCAGGTCTTCAACACGTTCCTAATTTCTAGCTTGCATCCTCAGTGATTTCTGAGACTTTTCATTGGGTGAGATCAGGCCTTTTTCTCAGTCTGAGATCTCATCTCTTTCTCAGCTAGAGACCTCATTCACTCTTTCATATATTCTGGTATATTCTAATATGAAGAACTTCTCCAAATTCTGCGTGCTAATTTATTTATTTATTTAAGGTGGGTTTGCATTGGTCTTTTGTGTAACCAACATTTGTTGAGAAAGAGTTAGTATAGGGAGTATCAGCTCAAGTATGACTGCGGAAATGGCTTTTGTTTTGGACTCCCAAAATCATGCCCTTGGACCAGGATTTTGGAAAGGAACAGAGAAATATAAATCTGGCCTGATCCTCCACTGGGAGACAAGTGAAAGGAGCAAGCACCCAGCCACAGTCATCCTGTTCCCTTCAACATGGAAATCATAGTCTTTCTTAGAGAGGGGTAGGCCAGATTGCCCCGCCCCCCGCAAAGAACCATACATCTATACAGTTAAACAATTCATGTGATCATCTATATATTACATGGACTTATAGTCTTACACATATTAAAATGCTTACTGTGTAAATAAGTAATAACTCCCAGATTCAGAATCTAACCAAATTCAAACCACTGGCAAGTAAAAATTTCAATCGAATTTGAAAACAGCTTATGACAATTCTTTATTTCCACATCTGTAAGTACAGGAAGTTTGACAGCTAGGGTCCAAACTTGGGGGAATGTCTTAATTACCTGGATAGTTCTCAGCATTATGTGGAAGCGTTTGTCTAATGTTTTTCAATGAACAGAGTTTGCTCATGTCATATTAGCAAGCCATAACTCCCACATTTGAACTAATAATAACTGTCATTCTCTAAAGATGAAATTTTTGTGGGAATATGAAAAATTTGTGTTCCTTCTTACATGATTTAACATTAGCCAAGCCCTCACTCCTGAAGCTAAGGTTAACACCCTCAAAATTAGATATAAGCCAAATTTGGATTTGGAATGTGATACAGATTATGTTTTAAACCCATATGTTTACTTTATTATTTACTGTCTACAACTATTTTCCATATCTTATAAATAGTTTCCAGTTGGTGGAACAGCACAGGATTGTACATGAGCACTCTTAGACACTATAATGAAGAACTACAGACTACCATTTAGGCCATCATACCCCTCTTCAGCATTATTAGGCAAGTACTGATGCAATCTCCCATCTTCTGGAATGAAAAGTTTACAGTTCACAGTCTTCTATCAAGTTGAACTACTGTGCGGCCCCCAACCAACAGCAAAGCAAAGAATAACTTTCCTAAAAGTTATTTTACTACAGAAGCATATATCACCAGCCTAATGCTCTGTTACTAGAGCTGAATGTCAGTTACTTTAAGACATATGATATTAGCGTCCCTGATGCAGATAGATGCCGGATAGCATCTTACCACTCTGATTCTAAATGATGGTTGTCAACATAATTGGACCATCACAGGGAGAGTAAGTCTCTGCTCTCCAAGGACTCCAAGGCAGAGACAATGAGCTAGCCCATTCTAGCTGTGTATAATTTCCTTTGCATTAAGACAAGTATGTGCACTTGGGCTTCCGGTGTCTAATCTGGACACTGTTCCATTTGCCAGTAGAAGTGGATTAAATAGCCCTCTCTAGAACGCAAGCTGCTGTTTGTCTGGGAAGATTTCTTTATAGTCCTTCTGTCTTTTGACTGTCTCCATCACACCAGTGATGTTGTTTTCTTAACATCACCCATCGCATAGGCGGTCTTGGCCAATCAAAGCAATGAGGACATATACGGACAGTCCTCGGGGCAGAGGAGTAAGTTTGGAGGAGGAGTTGGCTTTCTGCAGGAATGTGTTGAGTTAATGGCAAAGCTTTGGGTTCAAGTTAACCAGTCAGAGATCAGAGAGTTCTAGACAACACACACTGTGAGCATGAACTCCATACAACCTTTTGAATACCGTGGGGAAAGCAGGAAATTGAAATATTGTGCTCTATTGGCAGCTAAATGGTCATTCATCATCCATGCTAAGCTTGAAGCTAAGCAAAATCATTCTGAAATTCTCCAAGGGCCTTTATTAACAATTTCAAAGTTCAAACAACGTATGTAGATTTCTGTACCATATTTAGGGGAAATGAAGAGATAACATCTGCATATACTATTAAAATGGCCTCTCTAATAACAACTTCGGACTAGCTTCACACCCACAAGAACGACATTAAAAAACATTAAGCTTGAGACACCAACTGACAAAAGAAAGGAAATTCACAGTTAAAGGGGAAACATACCATATGTGATTCAGTACCTAAGAGCGACGGGGTGCATTGGGAGAGCCATTAAAGTGGCACCCAGTTGTGCCTAGGTAGTGGAGAACAGATGGGATGCTTTTCTCCTTGTGTATAATTCTCCCAGCTATCACTGAGCTTATGCATCAGGCTTTACTTTGGGTTTGCCGAGGTTTGGTTTTGCTAATTACTTCAGCATGTCAAATCAATACCCTATCATCAAAAACCAAAATAACACATGAGTTTCCCCTCTCCCCACTCCCACTTGTGCTGCACGAGGGTCCCTAATCATTTGACTATTATTTTACAAGACACAGTGGACCCACTCTTTCAAAGGATTGCTTTCCTTGCAAAGTCCACCATAGAGGACAAGCACCAGGATGGACGCACCAACAAGAATAAGGGAACACAGTTAGCCCTGGCTATACCACCTAATGCCACTCGTACAGTACGTTAAGGTTTGCAGGAGACTTTACTTGCGTTATGCCATTTGATATTCACAACAATCTTATGAGGTAGGGGATATCATCCCCATTTTACAGATGAGAAAACTGAAGGAAAGAAAGGTCACATGACTTGCCCTGCTAGTAAATGTCTGAGACAAGCTTGCATACCCTGAACTTTAATCACTGTATCACCTCACTGCCAGATACCAATACCATGGGATCCTAGATCTGAGCTGGCCTCAGAGGCCATCTAATGCAACCACCTTATTTTACAGAGGAGGAAACTAAGGTCCAGAGAGCTAGAATAACTTTCTCAGGGTCATGGTGGTGGCATCAGAAGTGACATCTAAAGCCAGCTTTGATTCCAGAGCAAGACTATTTCTACTGTTTCTTTCCATGACTTCCTAAGATGTATGGGGTCTTGAAGAAATTGTTAACCTGTTGAAGAAGGCCTTATCTCTAAAATGATGGAGTTGGACTAATTGGCTTCTGATTACACGACCTGAGACATGAGTTAGTACAACCGCTTTGTGCTATATAGATGAGGAAACAGAGGACCACAGAGGGGAGATGACGGTCACACAACTAGGAAGTGCCTAAAGCATCATTTAGACCAGAGAATTTGAACATTTTTGAGTCTTGTACCCTTCTAGTATTCTATGGAAGTCTCCAAGGAGGGAAGGGAATAAACATTTATTAAGTACCTACTATGTGCCAGGCATTGAGCTAAGCACTTTTACAAACATTATTCTATTTGAACTTCACAACAGTTCTTTGAGGTAGGTGCTATTTTTATTCCCATTTTATAGTTAAGTAAACAGAGGGGAACAGAGGTTAAGAGACTGGCCCAAGGTCACAGAGCTAGAGAGTGTCAGAGGTTGAATTTGAACTCAGGCCTTCGTAACTCCAGGCTCGGTGGTCTCTCCACTGCAGATACAATGTTTTTAAATGTATAGAAGAAAATACATAGGATTATAAAAGAAACTATGCTGAAATAAATATGTACATTTTTCACCTTCAAGTTTATAGACCCCTTGAAAGCCAACCATATTCCCCTATAGGTCTGTGGATCCTAAGAACTCCTGACTTAGATAAAAGCCATCACTTGATGGATACCAGTCCATATTATTAGGCATTGTTATCAGTGAATCCAACACACTGTCACAGAGGTGAGATCGCTTCAGTTTACAAAGAAAGAAACTGATGAGTAGTGTCAAATAGCAAAGTACTATTAGGATGAGTATAGAGCTGTGGGCTGCCTGAGAACTGGCCCAGATGGCTTGTCTCTGCACCACCTGGTGTCCCTTTATCTAAAAAATCAGACTTCACCTCACTAGCAAGGTTAACAAGTCAGGGCATGATGAAGAGGTATTTGCCAACATAACCAAAATGGTGCCTCCTTTCCTGACTTCTCTCCAAATCTTGAGGGCTGCTTAGCCTTCCAAAGATCTCCAAGACGACCAGTCCTCTCCTGCCCATCACACATTTCTCCTGACCATGGAACAAAAAGGTCAGCCAAGCCCTTTTGAGTATATATACACCACAATTTTACAGAATCCCACCAGAGGATGACCTAGGAATCAGTTTTCATAATAACCTTCACTAAGTACATTTGTTAAGTACCTACTCCATTCTTAGCCATGAAGTAAGCCTGGGGCATTCATGCGCAAAACAAAAATAAACCCTACCCTGAAGGAGCTTACATTTGACTGATTTCAACTGGTTTTGAAAACGTATCCTTGGAGATGTGTAGCAGTGAAGACAAAGATAGGCTTTATCCTGCAACTTACCCTCCTGCAACTGAAAGTTTCCATACCAGTTCTCTCATTCAGTAGGATGATCAGAATGAAGCAAAGAGCTCCACTGCTTGGTGTTTGGAAATGCCTTCTTCCACTGCTATAGACCTTCATGGGGTCACAGATTAAGACCCCACAAGGAAATTCAAGGTCATCTATTCCAAGTACCTTGTCTCATTTGAAGAAAGTGAGTCCAGGAAAAGTCAAGTGAGTTGTCTAAGGGTATACAGGTAGTAACTAACAAAGGTAAGCTTAGAAACCAGATTCTTGGATTCTAGCTCTCTTTCTACCACTCGATGCTGCTAAGACCAGATCATTTATCTGCATTAAAAATAGTAACAGCTAGCATTTGTAGAGTTCTTTAAAATTTGTGAAGCCCCTTAAAAATATTTCATTTGATCCTAACAACCTTGAGAGGTAGGTCCTATTATTATCTCCACTTGACAGATGAAGAAACTGAGGCAGACAGAACTTAAGTGACTTGCCTAGGATCATACAGCTAATAAGTATCTGAGGATAGATTTGTGCTCAAGTCTTTCTGACTCCAGGTCTAGTGCTCTATCCACTGAGCGACCTAACTACCAACATTCCCTAGACGGAGAAGAAAATGAACCTGACCCCAACTTTTAGAGGACAGCATGAGAGATGTCATTTGGAGGGGTTAACAACTGTGGCCTTAAAATGAACTGGTCTTCCCAAGTTCACAGACTGTCAGAGCTGACAGAGATCTTAGACATCACCTAGTTCAAGCCCCTCTTTTAACAGATGGAGAAACTGAGGCCTAGCTTGTTGCAGGATACTGTCCTATGCTTACACAGTTAATAAGTGGCAATCAGAATTCAGCATTCCTTCTCCTGACTCCCAGAATGAGTATTCTTTCCACTGAGCTATATGGCCTCTATGATAAAATTAAGTGAAGATGGGAGATAAGCTTCAAAACGAATGCGGGCCTGCTCCCACTTCCTTCCCCAGATTGCTGCTCCATGTGTGGTATGCAACTCAAGATCACAGTGGGCAAACAAAGGAATGAGGCTGTCAGCTTCCATGGTAAAATCAAGGAATAGAGATACCAGAGCTGGAAAGTGAGAAGAGTGAAGAGTGGGGCTCATTATCCAAAAGGACAAAGCTTTGATAGCAATTGAACTTTGAAATGCAATGAAGTCAAGATTATCTATGGATAGACTTTCATAATTAAGAAACAGATGTTGATTGATTGATTGCCCTTTCTTCCCTACAACCCTTATCCAACGGGGTACCAGCTGTTGATAGCTGAGTTGGGCTGGGTCAGAAGGGGACTGAGCAGGTGAGCATCTGAGTGGGGTTACTTACCCCTTTCTATACATTCCAAAGCAAAGTATCAATGAGTATTCAATTGCCCATTTGCCTAGGGCTGACTCCACTGATAGCAACCCATAAAACATTAGAAATGGAATGAATGTAATCTAAGCTAGACTGGAAACTCTTTGAGTGCAGAAACTATAATATTTGTGTCTTCCCATTGCCAGGATTTACAGTGTTTAATACATGTCTGCTTACTTGATTGATTGATTGAAAGGGTCCTTAGAGATGATCTCAGCATTAGGTTTTTAACCATTTTGTGTCATGGATCCCTTTAACAATCTAGAGAAGCCTATGGCCCCATTCTCAAGACAACATTTTAAATTAATTGAAAGGAATGCTAAATTTCAGTTAGAAGTTAGTGAAAATAAAAATATAATTTTGTTTTCTCCTATTCAAGGTTCCTTCTAAAATCTATCCATGGACCACAAGATTAAGAACCTCTGATAACATCTTACCCTAGTTTTTTTGGCAATCAAGGAAACTGAGGCCCAGAGAAAGGGAAGCTGAGGTTCAAAGAAGGGAAGAGGTTAGTGGCAGGGCAACTTGGGCCAAATCTCCCAACTCCCAGGTCAGTGGGGTTTCCTCCACAACCTACCCCTTGATGTGGAAGTTCTGAAATGGGCTGAAAGTGAATACAACTCTGTTAACACTAGAACTCTCAGAGTGTTCAATCACAGCTTGTACAGAACCCATGGAGCCCACTGCCCCATTTCCCATTCCCTGCAAAAGATACCACATAGCAGTGTTTCTCAAAATGCAGTCCAGGGGATACTTTCAAGAGATCCACAAGGTCAAAACAATTTTTGTAATAACACTAACACATTTTAGTTAGTAATATTATAAATATTGATATATAACCCACATAAATCCTCTTTGCGAGGGGGGGTCCTCAAGAATTTTTAAGAGTATAAAAGCGTCTCAAGATCAAAAAGTTTGAGAAGCATTGTTGTAAAGGACTCAGCCTTGTCGTTGACCTCAAGGCTGGTGTCAGTAGCCTGTAGACTTCAGTGTTAACTCCTCAGTGCTGATTGGCAGGAGGCCCCCAACAATGCAAGTGTAATGTGCAACTAGCCTACTCCCTTGTTTGTAGGGAGCCCAACACTCCCAGTCCAGGTTCTAGTGTCCTTTTTGCTGTGATTCCATTTTGCTGGAATTATCGGTCGCAGTTGTAATTGCTATGTACAGGGAGGACACTGAGTCTGACTCTGTGGCATTTCATTTAATTCTTTAAATTCAGTAATAATATAATAGCTTAAAGACTTAGCAATGGCCAGAATAAAGACTGGAGGGAGCTGCCTATTGGGAGGCCTTAAGCCACTATTTCATTTTTGACAGGGTATTCATTCAGCCATTTATTCAAGGGTAAAAAAAAAAATTTGGATTATTTGCATAAGAATATATTTTATTGTAATGACTGTTATTTCCATGGCAGAAAAGCCCTGAACAGGACCAGCATATTACCATCACAAACAATGATATTTGGAATTACAACAGGAGGACCTTGGTCATTTTCCAGTCTGCCAGTCAGATGAATGCTTAGAGAGGAGTGTGCATGCGTGCGTGTGTGTGTGTAAGTGTATGTTTGTGCACTCATGTCAACATATCACAAAGACATGGATTTATAATTTGCTACCACCAAGTCAGCTTGTGAACAGTGATAAGACGGTAATAAATTATGGCCCAAGTGTGTGGAAATTTTAACTTTAGTGTACATTTTTTCCATCTTAAACCAGATTTACTCTGGCTTTAAGACTTTATTAAGGTCAAAGGGATTCGATTAAGTTCATGGGCACATTTGTTTGATTAATTGAGTCAGAAGGTCTGGCAGGCTGCAAACATACATCAGCTGGTTTCGATTGCTAGACGAGATCAGAAAAGCTGCCAGTAATTCTGTTTGCAGCTCTTAAAAGTTGTTGAATAAAAATGTGTTTTGAACTATTGGCAATTACCTGAGAAAACAACTGGATTCTATAAGTAGCATTGGTTTATATTCCAAACACAATAGTTCTCTTTTGCATCTTCTCTGCTCTCATCAAGGACTTCTTTTGACAATAAGCAGTCACTTCAAATTGCTATGAAAATCACCAGAGTTCAACAGCTGGCTACTGCTTCACTTGAAAGAACAGGCCTAACTTTTAGCCACTGGAGAAGGAAGTTGTTCAGTCTGTAACTATGACCTTAATTGGAATCAAGGATTGAAAGAGTATCAGAGTGAGATGTCCTGGTGCAGTGCCTGGAGCCCCACTGCATTTGGGAGTCAGACGACCTGGGTTTGGTTCATGGTTCTGAGACCTGTTACATGTATGACCTTGGACAAGTCACTTAACTTCGCTAGACAGTTTTCTCTGTTGGGAAAAGAGGATTCCCACTAGATGACCTGTTTGTCCCAGCTCCAAATTGATTCTGGTGCTACACCCATGATCTTGTGATCCAGAGAAAGAGAACTGGTATGGCAGGAACAACATCTATTCCAGATAAGCAAAGCTAATTTTTCCCTAAAAGACAATGAATCCATCCTCAAGACCTGATTTATCTCAAACTCACACTGATGACATAGTTTCCTGGTCACCTAAATATGAAAGCCAGACATGTAAGTAGCAAGTTGCTCCTCAGGCTTGACACAATCCTGAGTTGCATCACAGTGGCAAATGTGGAGATATCAGAGCTGTGCCTAGTTAGATCAATGTGGTAGCTTGTTGGATATCGTTTTCATGTTGTTGTTAAGAAAACTCTTTTTTGTTAAATATTAGATGGCCAATAAGGTGTTGATTAATGTTATGTTAATTTACAGTCAATAAGTTAGATGGTCTCACTTCATTCCAATTCAAAAACTGAGTCACCAGACCAACCTTAGTCAGGCCTGACCTATGACAGCCAGTCAGTGGCCAAGTCACAGACTCCTGATTTGTGAACTTACTGATTTTTCCACTAAACTGATTAGGATCTCATTTCATGACAATTGGCAGAGTGCAACATTTCTGTATTTTATTTTACCTTCTTTTATTAGGACTTCTGAATGGTAACTAAAACTAAAATCCCTTCTTTTAATGGAAGCTGTTCCCTAGCCCCTTTTAATAATCTTAGTGCCTTTCTTCTGTTGATTATTTTCTATTTATCCTGGACATAGCTTATTTTGCATATATTTGTTTGCATGTTGTCTCTCCAATTAGATTGCAACCTCCTTGAGGGTAAAGATTGCGTTTTGCCTCTTTTTGTATCCCTTGAGCTTAGCACAGTGCCTGACAGATAGTACATGCTTAATAAATTCTGACTAATTGAAAAACCAAAATATTTTGGCACTTTGCTTTATTTTAGTCAGAATGTATTTTCTCTTTTCAATAAGGAACACTGGAAGAGAAAGTATAGACAAAAAGAGATCTTGAGATTCATTAGCTCTTGCCACACAAGAAAGAGTGATTAGTAAGTGTAATGGGAGGCCTGGCCAATGAACTAATCCTCGTTGACCAGTTCCTCTATTACATTCAAGATCTATAATTTCAACTGGGTGAATAACTCTTGACAGCAAAGCAGTTCCACATTTTGGTAGAGGATCTTCATGAACTGCTATGCCCGTAAAACAGCATTTCCTAATGGAATTCCCACTCATGAGGAGCTTTTTTACTCCTGGCTAGCTTCCTCCTTGGACAACAGGCTTCTTTGCTGGGCCCATACTGGAGGGTCCTACAATATGGTGGACACTGTCAGAGCTTTTGTTTCGCTGGTACAACTTTGAGAGGCTAGGGTCCCATTGTACTATGATGAGAACAGGTAGTGAACAAAGAGCAGACCTCAGAGCCAGGACACCATGGGTTTGCCTTTCGTCTGATACATAGTGACTGTGTGGCCCTGGTCAAGTTACTGTCTCGGTGCTCTAGGCAGCTTTCTAAGACCATTAAGTTATAAACTACATCACTAAAGGATGTTCCCTCATCTAGGAATTTCCTCTGCCAATGAAATCACAGATCCAGTCCCTATAATGACTAAAATTTACATAGCACGTTAAGGATAGCAAAGCTCTTTATATATATTATTTCATTTGATTTCACAAGAACCCTGGAAGGTAGGCACTATTATTATCCCCATTTTACAGATGAGAGAATTGAGGTTGCCAAATGACTTGCCCTGGGTTACACAGCTAGCAAGTACTAAAGTAGGTTTTGACCTCAGATCTTCCTAACTCAGCAGTCTATGCACCGCACAGTTGCCAATCTCCAACCTTGAAAGATACCCATTTGAAAATGGAGAGTGGAGCAGAGCCAAGATGGCAGAGTAGAAAGATGCACATATACTAGCTCTTCCCCCACAGCCCATAAAATACCTGTAAAGAAAGACTCTCAACAAATTCTAGAGCAGCAGAAGCCACAGAAGAACAGAGTGGAGGAGATTTCCAGCCCAGGGTAACCTGAAAGGCCGTCGAACTGAACACAGAGCAAAGCCTAGCCCAACCTTGTCTCCAAGGCTGGGCTCTGGGAGGAGGACGAGAGCAGGCCTTGGGGGAGGACTCACAGTAGGAGCAGTTCACAGATTCCTCAACCCAAAGGTACCAAAGGTCAGTGAAAGGGTTTTTTCAGCTGGCTGAGAAGGGCCTTCCCACAGCTCCACCACAGGCAGCAGCTTCCACAGCATCCTGCATCCATTGTTGGATGGTAAAACTTCTGGGGGCACTGAGCAGCTGACTCTTACCTCAGCCCTGTGTAGAGGCCCTGCCCCCACCTGCTACTCCTGAGGGATTTGAGCAGCTGATCTTTATCTCATATTGAATGGTGGTCCTGCCCCTGCAGCTTATCTGAATCTCAGCCCCCAGTCCTGGCTTGACTGAACTGGAGGTGACGTGGTTGTGAACACAAAACTTTATTACTCAGATTCTGGGCACAAAAATTTCTGCTTACTCCCAGACTAGTGTACACACTTGATTGTACCACCTTGGAGGAACTGAGATCTCACAGACCCCCAGAGTATACCCTACTCTTCACAAAGGACATAAAAGTCAAGTAACTGGTTGGGAAAATGCCCAAAAAGGGGGGGAAAACAAGACTATAGAAGGTTATTTTCTTGGTGAACAGATATCTTCTCCCATCCTTTCTAATGAGGAAGAACAATGCTTACCATCAGGGAAAGACATGAAAGTCAAGGCTTCTGTATCCCAAACATCCAAAATAAATATTCAATGGGCTCAGGCCATGGAAGAGCTCAAAAAGGATTTTGAAAATCAAGTTAGACAGGTGGAGGAAAAACTGGGAAGAGAAATGAGAGAGATGCAAGAAAAGCATGAAGAGCAGGTCAACACCTTGCTAAAGGAGACCCAAAAAAATGCTGAAGAAAATAACACCTTGAAAAATAGGCTAACTCAATTGGCAAAAGAGGTTCAAAAAGCTAACAAGAAGAATGCTTTCAAAAGCAGAATCAGCCAAATGAAAAAGGAGGTTCAAAAGCTGACTGAAGAAAATAGTTCTTTCAAAATTAGAATGGAACAGATGGAGGCTAATGACTTTATGAGAAACCAAGAAATCACAAAACAAAATCAAAAGCATGAAAAAATAGAAGATAATGTGAAATAGCTCATTGGAAAAACAATTGACCTGGAAAATAGATCCAGGTGAGATAATTTAAAAATTATGGAAGCCATGATCAAAAAAAGAGCCTAGACATCATCTTTCATGAAATTATCAAGGAAAACTGCCCTGATATTCTAGAACCAGAGGGCAAAATAAATATTGAAAGAATCCACTGATCACCTCCTGAAAGAGATCCAAAAAGGGAAACTCCTAGGAACATTGTAGCCAAATTCCAGAGTTCCCAGGTCAAGGAGAAAATATTGCAAGCAGCTAGAAAGTAACAATTTGAGTATTGTGGAAATACAATCAGGATAACACAAGATCTAGTAGTTTCTACATTAAGGGATAGAAGGGCATGGAATATGATATTCCAGAAGTCAAAGGAACTAGAACTCAAACCAAGAATCACCTACCCAGCAAAACTGAGTATAATACTTCAGGAGAAAAAATTGTCTTTCAATGAAATAGAGGACTTTCAAGCATTCTTGATGAAAAGACCAGAGCTGAAAAGAAAATTTGACTTTCAAACACAAGAATGAAGAGAAGCATGAAAAGGTAAATAGCAAAGAGAAATCATAAGAGACTTACTACTGAAGTTGAACTGTTTGCATTCCTACATGGAAAGACAATACTTGTAACTCTTGAAACTTTTTTTTCAGTATCTGGGTAGTTGGTGGGATCACACACACACACAGAGGGGGAGAGAGAGAGAGGGAGAGAGAGAGAGAGAAACAGAGAAAGAGAGACAGAGACAGAGAGACAGAGACAGAGAGAAAGACAGAGAGCACAGCATGAGTTGAATAGGATAGGATCATATCTTAAAAAAATGAAATTAAGGGGTGAGAGAAGAATATATTAGGAGAAAGGGAGAAATGGAATGGGGCAAATTACCTCTCATAAAAGAGGCAAGTAAAAGATTTTGCAGTGGAGGGGAAAAGGGGGGAGGTGAGAGAAAAAACATGAAGCTTACTCTCATGACATTCAACTAAAGGAAGAAATAAAATGCACATTCATTTTGGTATGAAAACCTATCTTACAATACAGGAAAGTGGGGGAGAAAGGGATAAGCAGGGTGGGGGGGATGATGGAAGGGAGGGCAATGGGAAGAGAGAGCAATTAGAAGTCAACACTCTTGGGGAGGGACAAGGTCAAAAGAGAGAATAGAAAAAATGGGGGGCAGGATAGGATGGAGTGAAATATAGTTAGTCTTATACAACATGACTATTATGAAATTCATTTGCAAAACTACACAGTTATGGTCTATATTGAATTGCTTGCCTTCCCAATGGGAATGGATGGGGAGAGAGGGAGGGAGGAAGACAAGTTGGAACTCAAAGTTTTATGAACAACTGTTGAGTATTGTTCTTGCATACAACTAGGAAATAAGAAATACAGGAAATGGGGTATAGAAATTTATCTTGCCCTACAGGACAAAAGAGAAGATGGGGATAAGGGAAGGGAGGGATGTTAGAAGGGAGGGCAGATTGCTGATAGGGGTAATCAGAATGCTTGGCATTTGGGGGTGGGGGAGGGGAGAAATGGGGAGAAAATTCAGAACTCAAAATTATGTGGAAATGAATGTTGAAAACTTAAATAAATTTTACAAAAAAGAAAATGGAGAAAGATCACTGAGATGATGATATTTCAGGATTTGTTAAACTGGACATTTTCATGTCCCATAAGTCACTGAATGAAATCCATTAAAGATTGGTTGTATTCATTTAGTAATGGTTACAAGATTTTTGTGTTCACAGGCAGCTAATCCAGTAAAAATCCATCAAGCTGGTTATTTTGTAGATGAAGGAAATTATTCATTTGCTATCACTTCTGGTGGTAGAATAAATAAACCGTCAAAAGAGACTTCCTCCTGCCTTTTTCTTCTATAATAAGCCATTACTAGGTGGTCCAAATAACTTCTCTGGGACTTACTTGTTTCCTGCCTTGATCACTGGCACCCTGAAAATCACAGAAATTCTTAATGTCTGGGCAGGTGTCACACTCACTGACTATGTGCTTGTTTTGGGGCCCTCTTCCCAAAAAGTATTAAATACAAATATTCCTCAGTAAAAATGAATTGTTTTAAGAATTATCTGAGACTCTCATGATGGCTTTTGTCTGAAATGGGTAGAGACACTGTTGGGAGTGTTCAGCCAGAGAAAAGCAAGGAATCCCTAGAAGAGAGGAAAACATAGAAGCAAGGGCACAGGCCTACATGACCAATGGACAATGGCTCCCCTCTCCAGAGGGGAGCCCAGTCTATCTTAGTTCCACTAACCTCTTTGGTCATGGATTTCTTTCCTAAACAGTATATTCAAACTTTATTGCCTTTAGTCACTCCAAGATTTTTGGCCCACTCAGTGAAGGCTAAATGGCTAAGTCAGATCTTGAACCCAGGCTCTCTGACTGTAGGTCCTGGGATATATAGGCATAAAATTAGAACAAACTTTGGAGGGTCATCTGGTACAGTGGTGTCAAATTTAAAGAGGAAAGAGATCCTGGATTCAAGGTCTGACCTAGCCATTTAGCTTGGGAAAGTTTTCTCTGGAGCCCTCTCTGGGTCTCAATTTTCCCCATACATTGATAATGATGATGATGCTAGAGTTTTAACGTTTGCAAAGCACTTTAATGATGACCTCTATGATATAGTCTAGCTCTAGCATTCTGTAATTATTCTGATTTGATGATCCCAGTCCTGACACTGGCCCCTTATCTGAAGCCTTCTGAGCATGAGGGAACCAGCCAAGGCTTATCCTCTACCAAAGAATCTGAAATCACCTCCATAGCACAATGAGGCACTGGAGGAGGATTATGGAGGCTGGTTAATCAATCAAGCAGCATTTATTGTCTAGTATTTGCCAGACATTGCCAGGTGTGGGCGTTACAAAGGCAGAAATGAAACAGTCCCTACCCTCAAGGAGATGTGGGAAATGAACATTTGAAGAGGTTCTTCTGACCCAGAGATTTCTACGTAACAAAAATATTTCCAAACTCCAATAAATCATCCAAATAGGCAAATCAATTCAACCAATAATTATTAAGTATCTACTACTGCAGGGTATTGTATTAAGCAAAAGGGAAATCAAAATAATAATGATAGCTAGTATTTGTTTGGCACCTTAAGATTTGCAAAGTGCTTTCCTCATCTTATTTGATATCTCCAGCAAACTTGTGAAGTAGATGTTATTATCTCCATTTTAAGGATGAGAAAACTGAGATCCATCAAGGTTAGGTGACTTGCCTAGGGTTACATAGCTAGTAAATGACTGAGGTAGGATTCATACCCAGGACTTCACGACTCCAAATCTAGTATCTATCCACTATACCATGATGCCTCTCCAATAAGCATATAAAAAAATCTCTGCCCCCAAGTAGCTTATATAGTCAGTCACAGTGATCACTATGTGCCAGGCACTGTGCTAAGCACTAGGGATACAAAGAAAGGCAAAAGACAGTCCCTACTTGAAGGAGTTCAAATAGCGGGGAGTTGGGATGTAACAACATGCAAACAACTATGTACAGACAAGCTATGTATAGGATAATTCTAGATAATCAAGAAAGGAAAGGAGTAGACTGGAACAGGATTTGAACTGGAGAACATAGTTCATTTCCATTTGGATGACTTTGGCAAAACTGAGACAAAGCCCTTCCACATGTGATGTTTGAGTCCCCTACATGCTACCATCTCCCACTGTACACAGACAGTCTACCATCCCATTGTACCACAGGGCATTCAATCTATGTTCCCTTGTACAAAATTGCCTTAAGAAATGGCTCTTGAAGAGCTCACACACACCTCTAGATCCTAACTTGGATCACACTACCAGAAGCTCCACATTTGGCTATACATGATGGCCACCATGGACCCACCCTGTTTTCTCCTCTGTAAAATAAAGAGTCCCTCGATACCAGTGGACATCACATCATTGTTTGGTACTTTGGTTTGACCATCTGTCAAACTAGAATAATAAATCAGCCCCTTTCTATTCAGAGGGGTTGCTGGAGATGTGTAAAAGTGAGGAGTTAGCAGAAAGAAAAGGAAGGCATTTGAGTCTGGTAACCAGTTCACTTTCTGGTAGTGAGGAGTTAAGGAAGACGTCTCATTTAAGCAGCTAGTAAAAGGCAGAAGGAATACACTGAAGGTACACGAGTGGCCTCAAATATTCCAAATGTTTCCTGTAGTGTCTGTGAGACAGGTGCTAGTATTATCCCCATTTTGGAGATGGAGAGGAAGTGGGTTGTACAGGGAAGAGTACTTGAGAAAGAGTTATGCCTTTCTTAGACATGACCAAATGTTAGGGAGATAGAGTAGGACAGTGGAAGGAGCACCTACTTGAAAGTCAGAGGACCTGAGTGTGAATCCAGGCTTTATGACTTGCTATGTGCATGAGCTTGTTAATTCACATCTCTTGTGCTGTTTCCTCTTCTGTAAAATAATGGGCTTAGACTGTATGATCTCAAAGGACCATTCCAGTTTGAAATCTAAGATCCTACGATTTGAGTTCAAATCTAGCCTCTGATACTTACTTTTTATGTGACCTGGAGCAAATGATTCAATCTCTTTGGGCTTCTTCTCTCATCTGTAAAACATAAAAAAAGGTTGGAATAGTTGATGTCTAAGACCTTTTAGCTCTAACCCTAAAACATGAATTCAAATTATACCTCTAATACTCACTACCTATGTAACCTTGGGTTAAGTAACGTCCCCCCTCTCTAAGCTTCAGTTTCCAGATCTGTAAAATGAGGGGGTTGGACTCAATGGCTTCTGAGACCCTTTCTGTCTCTAGAGATAGGACTGCTATGTGTGACCTTGGGCAAGTGCCTTCTTTTTCCTAGATCTCAGTTTTCAGATCTGTAAAATGAGAGGGTTGGACTCCATGTCTTCCAAGGCCTCTTCTGTCTCTAGAGCTAGGACACTTATGCATGCCCTTGTACTTTCCTCTCCCTGGCCCTCAGTTTCCTCCTCGGCAAAATAAGGACTACATGGCCTCTGAGGCCCGTTCCAGCTCTAGGTTTTCAATTCTGATTTGTTTTGATCCGCACTTATTTTTTTAAGGAGACATTTCTTTTAGGTGGAGCAGTCATTGGGAAATGATAACAATATTTTTTAAGAGCATCAATGAAGTATTTTTTAAAAAGAAATGGCAATCACTGTGGGGTTTAAGCCCCAGTTCTATCAATTACGATCCGTGGGAGCTTGGACAAACCATTTCCCTTCTCTGGGCCTCATTTCTTTCCACTGTAAAATGAGATGGTGAGTCTAAATGATCTCAAATGTCCCTCACAGCTCTAGTATTCTTTAAGGGCTTACTACCAGGGACTGACAAACACAAAAGAGACTAGAAATGAGGATTATCCAAGTAACCTACAAATCATTTACCTCCCAGAGAGTTGTATAGGTTGGAGAAGCAGTGTAATCAACCACTAATGGAAATTACAGATGAACAATTAAGAGAATGGCAGAACGAGAGGACCTAAGAGGATGCTTTATACGGGCTCAGGGAGTTAGAAATGGAAGGGACGTTAGAGGCCACCTAGTCCAAATTTCCTATTCTACAGAATAGGCACTGACACCCAGAGGCAAAAAGAGACAAGATAATCAAATCCAAGCTGGAAGAGATCTCAGAGGCTCTCTAACCCTTTTACAGAGGGGGAAACTGAGGACTGTGAATTTTCCAAGGTCACATAGGGAGTAATCAGCAAGTTCCATATTCAATATTCCAATTTAGGTCCTCTGACTCCAAATTCAACATCCTTTCTGCTATACTCCACAGGCTGAGCACAAAAGCTTGAGCATAATTAAGGGGACACAAACATCTATTCAACCCTGATTCTACATGTGTATGGAACACCACAAGGCAGTAAATCAAGTGGGATTATTTTACTGACTCCTCCCCCTCTCCTCCTCCCCCTGCCCCCCACTATATTCACCTTGAATCACCTTTCCTGGGATCCTGCTTCTAATGACCATTTCAATCAACTCCCAGGATTATATAATTAGACTATGGGATTTGGGAACAACAGGCTAGCCTGAGGGGCTGTAAGATTTTTCTCCTTGTGTTGCCTTACCTGGAGTTCAACAAAACTCAAAACATATTTTCCAAGGCACTTTTCCATTTCATTTTTGAGACCATGTGTATTTTAAAGGAAATTTTATCTACATGTTGCAACCTCACACATTACACAGAACTCTCCCAAATATTGTTCCTTAAAAATCAACTGATATAAAAAGAGGGAGGGGACAGTTTCAAATGTTTGCATTAAGATTTAGGCGATGGTGATGGTGATGGTGATGGCAGTGAAAACGATGATGACGACGGTGACGACAATAATGGTCAGTATAGCATAAAGAACAACGATCCAATCTTGGAGTCTGACAGACCTGCTTCTGCTGCATCCTGGTTATGTGACCCTTACTGAATTACCTAACGTCTCAGAGACCCAGGCAACTCTCTACACCTATAAATTTCAGTAAACATGTCAACCTGCACTGGCCCATGGAATTCTTCCCTGGGAGTTCCCTATATTTTTGAAACCGTAAGTATGGTAAAAATCTAATTAATTATTATTATTTGGAGTTAAAGTATATTAATGCTATTGTTGCTGTTAACAATAAAAGCCCTCTCTTGTCTCAATTTGTTGTCATCCAGTCATTTCAGTAGTCTGCCTTTCCTAATTCCATTTGAGATTTTATTGGCAAAGATTCTGGAGTGGTTATCCATTTGCTACTCTAGTTCATTTGACAGATGAGGAAATTGAGGTAAACAGGGTGAAATGACTTGCCCAGGCTCACACAGCTAGTGGATATCTGAGGCAGCATTTGAACTCAGGTCTTCCTGACTCTAGGCCCAGTGCTCTATCCACTACAGTACCACATAGTTGCCCTAATTTTTTCTTGTTGTGATTGCTGTTCATTTGTTTCAATTGTGTCCAACTCCTCGTGACCCTATTTGAGATTTTCTTTGCAAAGATAATGGAATGGTTTACCATTTCTTTCTCTAGCTCACTTTTTTACAGATGAGGAAACTGAGGCAAACAGGGTTAAGCAACTTCCCTAGGGTGACACAGCTAGTAAGGGTCTGAGGCTGGGTTTGAACTCAAGAAGATGAGTCTTCCTGATACCAAGCCTATTCCAAGAGGTTGAGGCGAAAAGCGTGTTCCAGGCAAACTAAGTAATACAAAGGCACAGCTGGACATTGGGTGCCATATATGAAAAACAGTAATAAGATCAGTTTGGCTGGACTTAATTGGCATGTAAACAAGTAATAGCTAAAAAAGGCTGGGAAAGGATGCTAGGGATAGGGTATCAAAAGCTTTAAATGCCAACCAGGGGAGTTTATTATATTTGTTCCTAGAAGTAATTGGCAGCCACTGAAGTTCAAGCTATATGGAAATTCAGCCTAGGAAAAGAAGCTTGCCTGGTCTAAGAAGGGGCTTGTGAGTACTCTACCTGGAAACTAAAAATGATGTTTCTGAGTGCTTACATCAGGCTCAGTCCCCAAGAAGCTATCTCAGAACTTCTTGGGCTCATATGCATCTAGGCAACAAGAACAGGGTCTGACTACTTGGAACCATACAGTACAAGTGTTTTGTGTGCCATTATTAGTAATCATACTGGATGGAGGTGGCGGCAGTGCTGGCTGGTGATGGCAGTAGCTGTGCCCTAAAAGAGATGAAGCCTACTGAAGGAAAACAAGCAATGAACTTGTAGTCACTGGAGATCTGGGTTCAAACACCACCACTGACAACACCTGTGACCTGGAACAAATCAGATGTCTTTTCCAAAACTCAGCTACTTCATCGGATAATCGGGATTAGAAATACGCAATGCTTCTTTGCCAGAGAGGTGGAGGATGGCAAAGGTGGAATATCGCATAACCTGTAGCACAGTGTGCTCATCCTTCATTGCCGAAGAAGACCATGCCATCAGAGAAATAATGACATGACTTGCACTTGACTTTGTTTTGAGTGAGGGAGGGCTGTGCAGGTCACCAGCCTCACTTCTCCTCCAGTGACCAGATATTCATCAGGATGACTGGAGATGACCCAGGATGAGGCAATTGCGGTTAAGTGACTTGCCCAAGGTCACACAGCTAGTGAGTGTCAAGTGTCTGAGGTGAGATTTGAACTCAGGTCCTCCTGACACCTGCACTGGTGAGCTATCCACTTCACCACCTAGGAAATAAGCCTTTATAGAGCACCTACTTTGTGCTAGGTACTATGCTAAATACTTTTTGCAAATATCTCATTTGATCCTCACAACAACCCTGGTGAATAGGCACTTTATCATCTCCAGCATTCTGTCTCCTAACACCAAGATTTTACTGAGCAAGTGACAGAATGGATGGATTCAAGTCCAGCACCTCATACCTGTTTCCCATCTGATATGCTGATGCAGTCTAGTGTTTGGGATCTTTTCTTATAGTAGCTATGGCATCACAAAAGTCTTACTGTAGTTTTAAGCTTTAATGTTTAAAACTAAAACTTTTACACTGTAATGGTTTTAAACTGCACTAAGACTTTTGGGACACTCCATATAAACTGGGGGAAACCCAGAGTCTTAGTGAACAGGTCAATGAGTAAGAAATCAGGAGGCCCTGGGTCTTTCCCCAGCTCTGCTGTGAAAATAGCCAAGGCCTCCTGGGCAAGATGCCTAAAGTAACATCTTTAGTCTAACGTAAAACCTCAGGAAAGGACAGAGCTAGACCCAGATCAGGGGAGGGGAGCCTGAGGTCTTGAGACCACATGTGACCCCGAGACCACGTGTGGCCCTCTAGGCTCTCAGGTATGGTCATTTGACTGAATCCAAACTTCACAGAACAAATTTCCTTAATAAAAGAATTTATTCTATTAAATTTAGACTCTGTCAAAAAACTGCACCTGAGGACCTAGAGGGCCATATGTGGCCTCAAGGCTGTAGCTTCCCACCTCTAGATTAGATCATCCCTAAAATCCTTCTCAATTTTAAAAATTCTGTGAATTCAGGTGCTAACAAGTAATCAGAGCAAACCACTTTGTGTCTGTATGTGTGCACGCACGCGCGTGTCTGTTTTACCCTTTTTTAAAATGCACATATTTATTATGTTGAAGTCAGCATACATATTGAATGTTTTGAAATCTTACACTATTAGGGTGATTTTCTTTAACAAAAGCTTTTTAATTTACCTTTGAAAGAAAATTGGGCCCATCAACCACCTTATGATTACATGTTAATTTCGTAGGGAGCCATACAAAGGAGCTGGGACCAGGGCGCCATCCTCTGCAGCAAGTTTTCTGGTAATCGAAGCCAAGAAGATGATTTCCTGAACTACAGTAGTCTAAGGAAAGCACAAAACTGTGTGTTCCTGCTCATGCCTCAGGCCCACACAGTCAATGGTGGTGATTCTCAGTCTGTTGGACCTTGTCAATTTCTGTCATTAGCTTCTCTGGTTCTAGAAAAACTGCCTTGATGTAGGGGACACTTCAAAGCATACCCAAAGCCTTCAATGGGGGGAGAATAGTTTAAAGTACTACTCAGAGCCAATTAGGCAGGGTGGTTATGAATATCATCATATACATTAAATGATGAAAGATCACAGAGGGAGGTCTGCTAATGGATGACAGGTACCCCAGGGAGATACCTACACCAAGCACAAGGCCAATTCTAAGAAAGTTTATGATGAACAATTCACTTTCTATGCAGATGATCAGAGAATAATATTCATTAGAAGATGTGAAATAGTATTCTTCCCATAACCTTTCAGGTTTACCAAGTGCATTCCTGACAACAACTCTACAAGATGGATAGCACAAATGCTATCATCCTCATTCTACAGGTGGGGCAACTCAAGGCCCTTTGCCAAAATTCAGCTT
The DNA here is from genome assembly GCA_023548195.1 of Bettongia penicillata ogilbyi. NCBI lineage: Eukaryota > Metazoa > Chordata > Mammalia > Diprotodontia > Potoroidae > Bettongia > Bettongia penicillata. The sequence continues at coordinate 14,099,115 of JAJHZJ010000104.1, read as the reverse complement.
GTAAATCAAAGAGGTTAGCATTTGAAGCCTGGTTCTCTGACTAAATGCAGTCTTGTTTCCATTGGAATGCAACATAATTAACAAATAGGAAACCTCCTACTATGTGTAAAAAGCATTGTGCTAGGCATAGGGGAGATATGAGAATTTTTTTTAAAGCATCATCATTGCCTTCTGGAAACTTAAAATCTATTAGAAATAATATATGGCTTTTGGGCATCGTACCTGTGATTTCACTGGTATAGACAAACGTCCTTATAAGGTGTTGAGAGCCCCTGTGTTTGTGAATTAAGGTAAGAACCAGAATTCCCAAGTCTTCCTCTTCTTCTACCTTTCCTTTCTATTTGGCAGCATCCTCTGAGGTCTTCTCCAATATGTTTTCTCCAAGACATCTCGTCCTTATGCGTCCATCTTCATCTCGTGCACATTCAGGGATATTTTTGATGTTGTATATTATACTCTCCTGAACTTTGGTTTCCTACCCCAATTTCTTCCCTCCAAAATGTCAGCTCTACATGTGGTTTCATTTGATCTTTGCAGCCTTAGGAGGCAGGTGTTATTAATATCCCCCATTTTATAGATGAGGAAACTGAGGCAGCCAGAGGCTGTGACTTGCCCAGGATCACGCAGCCAGGAAGTATCTGAGGCCAGACTTGAACTCAGGTCCTCCTGGATCCCATGCCCAGAACTTTATCCATCATACCATCCACCTGTTAGACACATCTGCATTTCAACTGCATAAAGATGTCATCTTGTGTGGAAAGGGTAGCATATTAATACATAATACACAGTAATGTATTCACCAAAAAACTTACTTGAAAAGGACAATCTCCTTTCGGCACAAGAATTCCCAAGAAACCAAAAGTCTAATGATGGGGAAAGAATGGGATCTATGGAATCAGAGGACCTGGGTCTGAATCTCACTTTGGCCATTTATACTCTATATGACCTTGACTGAGTCATTCTCCCCTCACCCCTCTCCCTAGGCTCAGTTTCCTCCTCTAAGATGGCAGAGTTAAACTAGATGACCTCTACGTTTCCTTCGGATGTTAAACCTATGATCCTATCATGATGAGCTCTGGGCCTTTGACTCCTCTTTAATTTCTACCATTCCTTCTTCTTTAAATGACCCCCCATCGTTAGGGCAGTCCTACTTTAAACAGCCATTCTTCTGGGTGCCTAGCACCACTTCCAGTTCCCATCTGCTGGCTTTTCTGAGTGGAAGCTTTGGGGTTTTTCTCTTTTTTCCTATCAAGCATAAAACATATATTTATCTTAATGCTTTGATTTGCCAAGTATATGTGTCATCATTGCATTTGATGACAAATAAACGAATCAATCAAGATCAAATAAATTTTCACAAAGACCTTTGTGAAAGTGGTGCTGTTATTTCCCCATTTTACAGAAGAACAAACTGAGGTTCATTAAGGCGAAATAAGTCAATGAACATTTTTATGTGCCTACTCTGTGCCAGGCACTGTGCTAAGTACTGGGGATACAAAAGGAGGCAAAAAGACAGTTCCTGCCCTCAACGAGCTCACAATCTAATGGATGAAATGACCTGATCAGAGACCCATTAGGAGTAAGAGTTTGAACCCAAGACTTCCTGATTCTAAATCCAGGGTTCCAACCATTGTACCAAACACCAGGCCTCATGATTAGTCCGGCAGATTACACGTGCACAGCAGGGGGCTAGGCACCACGAGATGACCAATGGGCTCAGCAGTTACATCTGCCCATTCCTTCAGTGCCTTGGAATACAGTTCTTCTGATCTCAGAGACTTGAACACATAGCTTCATTTATTTGTGTACCCTCTTAATAACCTCATATTTCAGAATACAAGCATATTAACAGCAAGAACTATTTTGGATTTTTTTATCTTTGTATTTATTTTTTTCCTGCTGAATTAATTCATCAACGAGACACCCAGAAAGATAGTTGGGTGATGAAATATGTCCACCACCAGCATAGTGGCAACCAAACTGATGGGAATTAACAGCAAAGGAATTGTGGTGATGGAACACACAAGGCCTCAGTTATTGATTAGATATGAGAAGATAGAAAGAAGAAAGGGTGAAGAGGGTCCCAAAGTCTGAATACAAGAGAATCTGGAGGAATGGTTACACTAATGATGAAAAAATGTTAAGTCAGACAGCAGAAGGAGACGCAGAATCATAAGACTGAGCACTGAAAGGACCATTACTCATGTTACAGGGATTAGTGGCCTGCATGATCAGCTGGAAGCTTCTGCCTTTTTTCCCTTACTCTCAGTGTCAGGATGACATCATTGCCAGGGCTTTGTGATGTCACCCATTGTGAGAGTACTAAGGCTATAAAAGCACATGAGGCAGTGAGTCTGTGCTCACTCCTGTCTCTAAGGGGAACAAAACACTTGGGCATACAGAAGCTAGTGCTTCAGCTCCCCTCCTTCCAGTTCAGGAAGAGATGCCCAACTGAGCCTCATTCGTGGGGGCCAACAGCAGCCTCTCTTCTTACCATCCATTCATCATCAATTGCCTCTTCCCAATCTGCTGAGCGTGACTGAATATGAACTTCTCAGCAGTCATTGAGGATGGAACTTATCGTTACCTTTGCATTTTTGTGATAGGTGTATATATCCTGGGTACCCTGAAGACCAGTGAGAAAATAATCTTTGTCCTGGGGAGGCTCTTTTTGGATGTGTTTTACCTCATCTGCCTGCTTCTGTGTCAAGTGCTATACATCGTAAGCTTTTGGCCCCTGAATTTCCTCTTTATCTTGTTCCAATGTTGCCAAATCCTCACCTTTCTATCGATGAAGAAGCTCAGGTATAATCCAATCACAGACCTAGGCTGCTGGATTGACATCATTTTCCCTAGCTTGGCTGCCTTCTACCAAAAGAACATTAATGCTAGAAAGCCAGATTCCAGTGCCACCCAAAACAAGCCTTCAGCAAGTGGCGAAGAGACCGAAACAAACAACTCAAATCAATTCTGGGAGAAGGTCTCACAAGACACCCCATCCATGAAGAGCTTCAAATTTAATAGGTCATGCTGGTGTTGTTGCTCTACTACAACTGATTTGAAATCTCAGCCTTCGATGCTGTCCAAGTCACAACATTTCACTGAATTAGAGATTTCAACCAGTGATCCTACCTGCCACAAAAAGGCTTTCCTCAAATTCCAGCTGCATCTGCTTCCTGACCAGGCCTATGAACTTGATCAAGAGACTTAGGAGTGGCTAAGTCCCCTTCAACACCATGGTCCAACAAAATCTGAAGAGAAGGGAAGCCCATACTGCCCTAGACTTTCAGCAGAGAATCAACTTCAACAAATCTGGAGGGCCAAATATCAACATTACTCTTGGCTTTCTACATCATTACTTGTGTAGATCATAAAATAAAATGACCAGGTGTGAAAGCACTGAGGGTCTCTGTGGCTTTATTTTGTTAGTGGGGAATGGGAGCCTATACCTCCTTTCAGGTGGGCAGGGTGGGAAAAGGGAAGGGAAGACATCAGGCATGGGAGACATGTCAATGAGGCAGAGTGATAGAGAGAAGCCTTGGCCATAATGAAGGAACCAAACAGGTAACCAGATGCAGGCTAATCATTGCTAGCTCCTACCACTCAAACTTCAGAAAAGTCATTTCCCTCTTTTAGACTTTTGGTTTCCTCTTCCATATAATGAAGGCTTTGGATGAGATGCCTCATAGTAGTAAGTGTCTTCTAGTAGCAAGTCCCAAGACCCTGCTTGGGCCTGACCCCTTCCCACTCTAAACCCCCAATTCTGTTTTATGGGACACTGAGTCACTCTTTCATTATCTCGAGGCACCCCCTCCCAAAAAATATCTTCACTGCCCATCCAGAGAGCAGGGTACAGTGGTTACACCTGTTAGAGGTTCCAGGAGCCTAGAACATCTGGAAATGGTAGTGCTGCATTCAAATTCCCCTTGCAAATTATTTTAAAAACTCCACTCCTGACAATTTTTATGAACAATCCTCTGCATTTCTGTCATTGAGAAAGAAAGGAGGAAGTCAGCTCCCGGGTGTATTTTTACTCGAAGAGGCACGGGCATATTACAGCCTCTAAAGTTTGAAAGCAGGCTACATTTCAGGAGATGAAACAAAGGCAACTCTTAACATCTGCCGACATGTTTTCAGTTCGAATTTCAAAGAAAGTAAAATAACCACAGACCCTGGAAGAAAGAACTCCGACCATATAATTTATTCAACTGGAATATTGAAATATTAGGCTATGTCTACATTGGCAAGGGAAGTCTTTGAGACAGACACAAAGGGTTTTTACAAAGAAGCACCTTCATGGCCAGAGTGCTCTTCCTAGACTTTAGGAAACAGTAAGACTGCCTTAAATCCCCAGATATGTTTGCAAATGAGAATATCTCAAAAACAGCCTGCCTCAGTTGGAGGAAAGGAATAAGACTGGAAGGAACTTTGGTGAAAGTGGGGGCTGCTTTCCACTTTCCAAAAATGACCTTTCATTTGATTTGGCTGTCATTAGAAATAATCAGCGGGAAACAGCTGAAAAGAGCCCCAAAGGGTAGTGTTGTGCTGAGGGGTAGAGCTCTCATTCTACAAAAACAAAATTCATTTAAAAACCTACATTAGCCTAGCCTAAGAGGAGAAACCGCTTAGGCATACAAAGTCCACTAGATTTGGAATAAAAATATCTCTGTTTCAGTCTCAGTTCTGACACTTAATAGCTGTGTGATTGTGAGCCAATCCTTCTCTAAGTATGATTTTCTTTCTCTATAGAACACCCATAATAACACACACACTTATCTAAGGTTGTTTGGGAGGAACATGCTTAGTTCTCAAAATATCGTACAGTATTATAAATACAAAAATGTAGGGTGGGTTCTTCATAATAGGTTTAGAGCTGGAGAAAATTTTAGAGAGTACTTGGCCTGATCGCCTTGTTTTGTAGAAGAGGAAACCAGAATGCAGAGATCTGGCACTGTCTCTGATTGCTCCCCTAGACACAAACCCTGCTTCAAACCAGGGGTCCGGACTGTGAACCAATGCCTGAATAAGTCCCACATCTGTGGCTTTGGCACTGTCACTTGTGCTAGTCTATATTTGGTGGATGCTACCTGGTCTATCTGACAGGCGGTGGTGCAGCCTGAGAGCCCTGGCAGAGGGATGCTGTAAATGTAGGCAAGACTGCAGAAAGGGAAAACAACGACCAGCAAAAATCAACCCCGAGTTCACAGCATTCCCCTCCAAAAGGTGGCAGTTTTCACACCAACTATGAAAGGAACTGTCAGGAGATGAAGCAGGAAAAAAGACACTTTGTGATGGGGTCAAGGAGGAAAGCACATCTGAACCATCTGGGATTTGGAATCCTCTTCATGCCATACTCCATTCCATCCTCAAGTTCAAAACACACAAAGCTCCAGCAGATGCAGGACTTTTGTCTGACGTGGCAGCTCCCATCAATTGTTTGATGTTTGTGTGGGGAGTACACATGATCTGAACACAAAGTGCAGGGCTCCTGGACCCCATTCAGACACAAAAAGGGGCTCTGCCCAGTCATTTGGTTTATGACGGTTATTCAGCAGTCCAATAATTACCCTCCACCAGTCATAATGAAGAGCCCCATTAGTATTTAAAGATCATCAAGTAAGCAAAGAGTAGGGCTCTGATTATACAAAATCAGCCTAATTGTTAAATAGCCTGAGTAAGCTGCTGGTCGGATGTTACTGGGTAAACTAGAAAAAAAAATTCAATAAAGGCAACTTGACAATTTGGCAGAAATACGAAAATGTCAGCAAGAACCTTTTAGAATTGTCCTTCCTTCCATAGGGTCTGCTTGCGAGGGGGTTCTGAGTGGTGTTCTGTTTGGCTTTGTTTTGTTTCTGTTTGGGCTCTTGCCCTGTGTAGCAGATTATCACCGGGATGGAGTCTGACTTAGATTCGTTGGCTTCCCATAGAACTCGGAGGAGTTTGATTTGGGGACAGTGGGAAATGATAAATACAAACCTCTACCCTGAAATTTACAAAGTTTCTTGGCAACTGGCCCCTGAAGCCTCAGTTATCTGGAATCCTCAGGAAATATGACCCACTGTGGCATAGGGGTCACTCAGGAAACTTAAACTTGTCTCCTAGTTCTGACACTTAGTAGTTAGGTGACCATGGCATGTCAGCTTTGCTAAAGTAGAAAGAATCTCATAGGAAGAGACAGGTGATGGACAGCATGTGCTAGGCAGGCAAAATCTCTGCCGCATCAGACACCAAAGGAGGTAGCCAGGATCTTGAGCCTAAGAGCCCTTGGAAGAACAGTATCACGTAGACTTCTAGCCCGACTTTTAACTCTGACCCTTCATGGTCATGGAGGAAAGCTGCCCTGGTGAAAAAGAGCCCTCCAGCCCTGTATTACCAACACTAATTGCCATGAACTAGTTGCTAAGCCCAACAGCCACAGGAACAGCAGTGTTAGACAACCAGGCTAACAAAAAGTCATCCATCATCCAAGGAAGCAAATCCCTGTGGAGACCTAACCAGGTGCTACAGCACCTATCTCCTCAGCAGTCACAGCTACTGGAGACTCACTTGCCATCAAAGTCCTTGGCACCAACAAATGGTTCAACACCAGAAACAAATATGGATTTGTCAGTGGAAAGGACGCTAAAGAAGATACATTGCCATCCAAACTGCTGCAACACCCAGAGGACCATGGGACCTTTCCATCTGACTTCCAGGTGAACCCTTCTATATGTGGTACCTCTCCCCATTAGTATTTGAGCTCTTTGAGTACAAAGACTGTCTCCTTTTTCTAAACGGATCCACAGCACTTGGCACAGAACAAACTATTAAGAAATACTTTCTTATTCATTCATAAGCAAATCATCCAGACTTCTGAGCCTTGGTTTCCTCATCCATAAAATTGGAATAATCCATTAACTACCCATCTCGCCAAATTGTTATGTTGTACACATGAAAGCACCATAAAATGGGAGGAGTAATTCTGGGGAGCCCAATTTTCCACATGGTTGAAAATTAATCTTTAAAAACCCAAAGATCTTTGTAGTTTAACCATTTGAGGTAAAATATATGTGTGCCTGTCTTTTTAAACAGAGAATTTTTAATCTCCTTTTCTAGATAACTTGGGGTCACCATTATGAAGAAAGAGACACTGAATCACCAGTTATTAGAACTGGGAAGGACCTAGGCCAATGGTCACAGTTTAGAAAGAAGGAAATTAGGTCCCAGAGAGAGGAAGGGACTTGCCCACAGGCACAAACTTACCAAGGGTTACAGCTTGCTGAGTCTGTCAAACAGTTCAACAGCTGAGTCTTAGGGAGCAACTCCCACTGGTCCTGTGAAGCTCAATGACTGTTTCTATTCTCCCTACAACGTAGAAGAAAAAACAAAAAGTAATCTTGTGCAACAGAAATGCCACCACAGCTGGGGTGGGAAGGGGCAAAGGGCAGAGTCGCTTGGATGGGCTACTCCTGGGGCACTAAAAAGTCACCAAGCACACACTGCCATTTCGGCTGTTGTTCACCTAGCCTGCATGGTCTCTGTCAGTCAGGGTTATAGTCACACACAGAGCACTTTGCCCCTACACTCAACAGTCCCAGACTATGGAACTTCTGGAGTTCTTGAGACAGCTTTTCCTAACTTTTCCTTTTGCTAGCGTTGTCATCCAAGAAGTTTCATCTGTCATTTCTCCATCCTGCCCATGCTCCCAGCAACTGTCTCTCTCTCTCTCTCTCCTCTTCTAATATGCTTAGAAGTTGAAGCAAAACTTCAGTCCTGGAAAGGGTATATAATCACGTTAAGGAAGTTTCTGGAATGATTTGAGGTAGGCATCATTAAAATACTCCAACCAACGATGACATTTGAGGGCCCAAGGATTTCTTCCACTTGCACAGATGAAAAGACCAAACCATGATGCTGGTTTTTAACCTTTTCTTGATCTGCCTCCCTTTTTTGGTGTCTACAAAGTAAGCACTTAAAAATAAGTACCTAACACAGTGACTGGCACGTAATATGTATTCAACAAAGTATTCACTTAAGGAAGCTAGAACATAGGAAAGTTTGCACAGGAGCTGAGCTCTTGACAAGACATGTTCTAATAGGAAAGGAAGTACAATGCAAAGATCACTGAGGTTGGAGGCACGCTCCTGACTGTGCTGTTCACTATCTGCACAGCATTAGCCTCAGTTTCCTCACCTGTAAAATGGGCCTGATACCGTGAACCTACTTCATAGGGTTGGTGTGAGCTAGGTGCTTTATGAACAGTAAATAGCTCTATAAATGTAAGCCCTAACCCTTCTAGGTGAGGGATAGTTTTATTATCAGCCAAGAGAATGTTATTCATTTCAAGAGGAATGTAGAAACAATCTGACAATTTCTATTCCTTTGTATTATTGGAACTGATTGATAATTCCCTCAGATTAATATTTATCTCTTTCATCATCCCTTTTCATTGTCAAGTGCCAATTCAAATGATGAGCACAGACTTTCTGCTGCTATTAGTATCCAGAGAGCCCTTCTCTACTCTGCACTGAATAAGAAGACTATTAAATTTCATATAATTTGGTTCAGCCCAAAATTTTAGCCTAGAGAGATATTTTTAATATTATTCAACACTAATATTTATTATTATATTAATATTAATTAATATTAGTGTCAGAATATTTAGTATTCTGATTCTATCGTCCAGTGTCAGTCCTTACTGGCTCTGGGTCACAGAGGGAAGGCACTAGCATCAAGAGAGATCAGAAGGAGTTCTTGCTGTAAGTGAGATTTGAAGGAAGTCAGGAGGTAATGAAGAGGAAGACTGCCAGGCATAGGGAACAGTCGGGGAAAAGACCTTCAGTTGGGGAATGAAATGCCATCGGAAAAGAAGAGCAAAGAGGCCAGTGTTAATGACTCACAGTACAGAGTGGGGATGGTGTAGAAGAGGGAGGGATAGTTGAGAAGACTGGAAAGGTAGGAAGGGTTTTAAATACTAAGCAGAAGATTTCCTATTTGGTCATGGGAATGATAGGAAGCCATTGGAAACGACTGCATAGAGGGTAAAATGGTCAGATTTACACTTAGCCAAAGTAGGCTTTGATGGGAATGAGCCGTTTAACTCTAACCTATGTCTTCTCATTCCAATATCCAATGCTTTCTCCACAACACTGATCTATATGTTAGAACCTCTACAGGAACTGCATAATTTAAAAAAAATAAAGACACCCTAGAATTACTCTAGTCAACTGCCCTTTAGTAGCTTTCAGAAAACAGTATTTACTAAGGCAATGCAGTAAGAACAGTTCTTAATAAAATATCTCTCCAAAAGCCTCCAAAAAACAGAGAATGAAGAGGTAGATTAGAGGCAGCAACCCAGATGAGCTCTCCCAACATTCCCCTCCAAACAACTTCAAAATAACTCCTCAAATCAAATTTTGGAGTGGCAGAGTCAACCAACAGCTGGGGTGAGACACTTTTCCAGCCAAAGACAGCTTAGGAGGTCAGCAGGAGAGATGTGACACCAGAGTAGGTAACAGACTAGAGTGCCCCATGGCATCACCAGCTGTGAGCCTTGGAGTTGGCTGCAATGACAGTGGCAGCAACAGTTTTGGGAGCTCTCAACCAAGATACAGTAAGAGGGCCAGACAACTGATCAGAAAAAAATGATAGGGGACCCTTTCCCAGCACTGGGTATAGCTGGTACTGATTGGCAACTTAATTGCCCATAAGCAGTTCTGGGTCACAGTTCCAAGGCAGAGAAAAGTGCTTGTGATCTCTCAGTCACCAGGGAGCAGGCACCCTGGTCACAGTTCTAGGTCCAAGAGGAGCACTGGTGCTTGCTACTGCAGGGTATCAGGGTCCCTTGCTGGATAAAGATCAGATTGCAGACCAGAAGACCAGTGGCCATACCTCGGTCAGGATCACATCACCTTGTAAGCACCAAAAATTTGCAGACCCCTCCCTTCAGAACTAGTGCTGAAAATAGCTGCACAAAAAAGCCTAAAGCTTGGGGCAGTCTCCCTACACCCAGATAAGCAGAGCCCAGCTTTAAGATAAAGTTCAAAGTCATGAAATAAATTGGAAAAATGAGGATACAACAGCAAAGAATTTGACCATAGAAAGCCAGTGAGGCAGGAAAGACCAAGACTTTCGTTGAAAATGATGGCAACCGAGGGACAAGTTTTGCTGGATCCAATCCCCTGAAGTTGGAATAGAGATTTCCTAGTCAACACTGAACTCCTGGGCCCAGTACCACCGCAAGAAGAGGAACAAGCACATAGCTCCAGAGTTGGAGGAGTGACAAGGGACTGAGCCACAACGTGGAAGAGCAAACTCGATGCTTACAGTTCGATGGATTAGACCGGAAAGATGGGGGAAGGGGGTATGCACATGCAGAGATGTACCATTTGTTCTTCTTATTTCACGAGTGTAAAATGGGAGAGTTTTGGAGCCAGGGTGGCATACTAGGGTTGCGCAGGAGCCAGCTCATAGGGCCAATTATGAAATTCTCAGTGTGAGCATTGACACCTTGGAAACTGGCAAATGCTATAAATTAGGGCTTGATTTACTGCTTTGTTGAGTGCCTAGACTTAAAAAAGTGATGAAAAAAATGTTTGTAATTCAAATTCAACTGAAAAGTGGTGTGTGTGTGTGTGTGTGTGTGTGTGTGTGTGTGTGTGTGTGTGTGTGTATTCTGCACACCTCCTTGGGAGTCTGTTGTTAAACATTTCCCAGAACATCCCTGGGCCCTCAAATCCTGTCTCCCCTATTTACAACCTTTCTGATCCTGGGTAAGCTACTTCCCTTCTCTGGCTTCAGGTTTCTCCTCTAAGGTCCCATCTACCAGCAGTGGCATAGTGGAAAGGACACTGGATTTAGGTTCCAAGAGCTTGGTCATGTCACTTATTACCAATATGATTGACAGAAAGTCCCTTGCCTTCTCTGACCCTCGGTTTCCTCCTCTATAAAACAAAGGGAGGGGGCAGCTCCACATCCCACAATCCTATGATTCTGAGTGAACCACTGACCTGGTGGCTGGGTCTGAGGCTGCCATTTATAATGTACAATGCAGCTGAGGTGGAATGCTTGTCAAGTGGTCAGAGATGAGCATTATGAAAAAAAACTTCAAAAAATTTCTCCATTTACAGTATTAAGGTAAAGACACCTATTCTATCACACATACCACCTGAGCCAAAAACATTAACAGAGCCAAGGAAAAGAAGGAAATTAGGTATTACGATAAATTAAGTTTGCAAGAAATAAATAAGAATTGACATTCTAATGTAGTTGCTATTGAAATGTGTTTCCAATTTCCATGCTTTTAATGGCAGGCTCCATTTCCTGCTTGTGGACATAATAGTGTTCTATGGGTTTGAAGGACTTTGTCAATGGAAACTAGAGCAAGACCTCATTTGTTGGGAAGATACATATCTAGCACCATCATCTACATGCAATACGTCAGAGTAGCCACCTCCCCCCTCCAAAAATTGTCCATACCCTCAAGCTTGTGCATCTTCTCAGAGAAGGCCTTTGCCCTTCTGATTTACTCTTACTTTACCTACTTTTCTAACATAATTGGCTAGTCCACACCAGATCAGAAGAGAATGAGGAGGGGGAAACAATAGGAACATTGATGCCAACCAGAAGTAGTCATTCCTAGCCTGATCCCAAAGGAGAGACAAAGTCATAACCAGCATAGGAAGAACATGCCTTAGCCCCAAATCACTAATGTGAGCTGAATAGCTGCTTGTCAAAGAGACCAGTGTCCCTGTACTTCACCTTGTGCTCCTCTGCTACTTCGTACCTCTGTGAAAAACAATTGCCTTTCACTCTCTGTCACTTTCCCTTTCTGTGCCTCAGTTTTCTCTCCTGTAAAATAAGTGGGTTAGACCTCCAGGGTCTTCATACCACTCCCATGCTCAGGCTATTTATTGCCTATAAGAAAATGCAAGCTCCTTTCTTTGGCATTTAAATTCTCTTCCAATATGACTCCAACTGTCTTCGTACATATCTCTATCAATCTCCCTCTCGTGCATTATGTTCCAGCCAAACTAGCCTATTTATTGGCCTCCATTAGCAACATCCTTTCTCCAACCTCCAAGCCTTTTGCCTGGAATGCTCTCCCTTCTGAAGTACCTGAGTCCCTTCAAGGCTTCATTAGGTGCTGCTTCCTACATGAAACCTAACCTCAGTTGCTACTGCCTCTAGCTTTGCTAAATTTGTATTTATATCTCTATACTATTCCATTCCCCATCCCTCCCCTTCCAACGTAAGTTCCTTGGGGGCAGGACCTATTCCATTTTTGTATGTCTAGCACATAGTAGGAGCTTAATAAATGATGACTGTTGCTGCTTCTCACTCCAGAGCCTATGATCCCATGACAATGTCGCCATATTGTTCCAGACAATGCAAAAAAGGAAATCTCTTTTCTTTCTGTGAATCCACTGCTTTGTTTGTTAAGTAATTTCTATTGCCACTAAATGTGATGCCAGAGCACATAAATATTTAGAGTCAGAGGACCAGGGTTCAAATCCTGACTTTGCTACTTCCTACCTGTGAAACCTCAGACAAATGATTAAACAACTCTCCATAGAATGAGGGGATTATACCAGAGGGCCTCTGAGGTACCTTCCAGCTCTAGATATATGAGCATGTGTGACCTTGGACAAGTCCCTTCCCCTCCCTGGGTCTCAGAAAAATGAAGGGGCTGGACCAGATGGCCTCTGACATTTCTAGATCCTATATGTGACTTTGAACAAGTTATATCACTTTCCTGGGTCTCAGTTTCTTCATTTGTAAAATGAGGAGGTTGGATTATATGGCTGCTAATGTCCCCTCCAAATCTAAACTGATCCCATATTTCCTGCTTCCATCTCTATCTAAACAACTGGACCTTTAGGTAGTCCCACTGAGTTTTCAAACACTCCAGTTGACCGTGATCCCATGAAATATACAGTATCAATTGGATGGTCACCTATAACTGGATGAAGACAACAGCATGTAGTGGAAGGGCCTTACTAGCTGTGGGACCATCATGGAAAAATACCTTCCTCTTTCTGAGCCTCAGTTTCCCCATGTGTCAACTGAGTGGGTTGGACTAATTGATCATTGTGATCATTTCCATCCTCCCATGAGCTGACCAATGCCTTGAGTTCCACTGAGTTCATTTAAACCTTTTCTGCCAGAGAAGCTGAAGATCACTTCAAATCCCCCAACCCCTCCGCAACCAAAGGCAGCCGGGAAAGGTATTCCAAAGGTGTGGCATTCCTCCAGCTGTGAGGTGCATGACTCCAGAGCGGCAACACCTTAAACCAAGGGGCCGGCAAGGAAGCCGTCACTGAGGAAATGCCATCGTTAGGCCCTTTGCAACTGGCCGCCACAGCGAGACGGCCAGCAGTTCATTTCCTGACCGCTCAGGTGGAAATTGTAAAAACAATTAAGATCCCAGCCTAATCATGGAATCCAAGCCAGTGGCCAAGCTCATTTGCAACTATGGGTTGGAGTTAGTGTGCCAACAAGCCAAGATGCTGGGAGTTTATTATTGAGACCAATTAAAAGCGCTAGGTGATGAGGGGTGTGGATCTGTGGGCCATGCAATGCTCTGCTCCAACATGGCTTTGGAAAGCATTAGGAATGCCATGAATTGAGCCATATGGCCCAAATTAGGAGGAAACACCAAGGATCATGCTGAAAATCGGAGCAAAATGCAGTGTCAAGACAAAAAAAAAATTCCTTGACATAGTGAGAGCAGACCCAAATTTGAACCGACACAGCTTTCTCCCACCCCACTGTCTGACATGCCGGCAAAGCCGAGAGTTTGAATCAACAGTAAAAGGAAAATGAATTGAACAAAATCCAAACAACTCTAACTGTGCAGCAAGAGCCCTTGTTAAATTTCCTGTCCACCATTTGGACTTTTATGTATTTTAGGGCTACCAAGAGAGTTCTTAAAGGGCCAGATGATGAAAATCTGCGACTCTTCCTCCCAAAGGGCCTGCCCAGTGTATCTGGGGAGGGGGCAGTCACACGTCTAGTATAAAGCTCTTGGCCATAAAACTGAGAGAAAAGAATTAAAAATTGAAGCCATTTGGTAGCAGTTATTAAAACAGAGGTGTGGGGGGAGGGGGTGATGGAGAGTTACCTTAGTAAATTAGGCTTATGGAATGAGACGTGTCTAAGATCAACTGAGATGGTTTTTTTGTGTCCCCCCGAATGTTTCTGTTCTCCAACATTTTTCTAATCCCCCCCACTCCTAACTCCTCAGATTACCCTACCTGTCATCCCACCCCCCAAAACTGCACTTCTACTTTTTTAGAAAGTCTCGGAATTCTGCTTTTACTGATGGGTCTTATTTCCTAAGTTACTGGTTCTCTTGAAAGTGAAATGCCTTCCTTTGAGCCTAAACAGAACCTACAAACAGAAAGAACAATTTGAATAGGCCTACAGACTCTAGCCATGCTAGGGTCACAGTAGCTAGATGGGACTATCTTTGAACAGAGGACAATAATACTTACAATTAGTTCACTCCAAGGAAAAAGTAATGTGAGTGTCATGCCTTCATGTGCTCCTTCCATACCTTCATAAATAAGAGAAGAACTGGATTAATTACTCTGGGGGAGTTGGCATGGTGCCTTTAGTGACCACAGGCTTCTCTGAGGCAAAGACCCCGCCTTCTGAAAATTAGTATTCTTCTGGGAGTGCTCTGTGGCTGTGAATCACTGAATATGACAGACTCCAAAAAATTAAAGGTAAAGATCACTCAAAGGGTGACAGAGGGAGATACGTGATGGGTGTAAATTGGCAGCAGCCTCATGCCAACAAAATATCGCACACTCAAAATGGTTTAAGAGAGTCATCAAGGAGATGCAGGACCAGTCACTTAGCATCAATCAATCTTAAGCACTGACTATGTCCCAGGTACTGTGCTACATGCTGGGAGGTACAAAGACAAAAACAAACCAATCCCTGCCCTCATGGAGCTTACAAATGAAGGAGCCAATAAGGACATAGGCATGAGTGAGAGATAGCATACAGACTGTCCACATCCCGCAATGGCAGCCACAAAACACCAAGGGATCAAAAGGAAAGCCTCCAGTCTATAAGGGAGGCTCCTAGGGCAGGATTTATGAGAAGACAAGGACAAGTCTTCCAGTAGACTGTGCTGTGATCCATATCCTGAAGGGATACCCACACAGCCATCAAAAGTCATCCAAGTATCCAAGTATATGGTCAAGAAAGACGCACAACTATGTCATTCTTACAGACCACATTATCTAATACCGTAACTATTTCTAATACATGGTAAAGCTCCAAGACGTCTCTGAATTCCTAAGACTCTCTATAGACAAGAGGAACCGAGGGGTTGAACTGTCCACATCCCAGGACAGTCACTGATTTATCAAGCATCGAGCTCCCTTGAAGAGGCAGCAACGTCAGTAGCTCCATACAGTCACTCTGGGGAAAACTATTCCTGGCCATTATTTTGTCAGCAGCCTCTGAGCTAGGCCAGGCAGGACTGGATTGTAACCTAGAACTTCAGTAGCCAGGAGCATCAGTCCTTCCTCTGCTGCTTGGATGCTAAGTCACCCAGGGAAAGCCCCTCACTCTTATCAGCCTGCTCAAGCAACCATAGATTCCCAGAATCCCAGGATCTAAGGGCTATAAGGGACTTTAGAGATTTAGACTAATCCTGTGTGTGTGTGTGTGTGTGTGTGTGTGTGTGTGTGTATGTTTATCCATATCTATAAGGTAGGGGATAACATGGGAGGAATACAATTTTGCAAATGTTCCATCAAGCATGTCTAAATAGGAAGACTCAGAAGAGATCAAGTCTTACCTTGGGTTTTCCAAGAATAGTCCATTAACTGGCCATGTCACCACTTCTACAGGTTTAGAACTGGATGCGGGGAGGAGCCAAGATGGCGGAATAGAAAGACTGACATATACTAGCTCCGAATACACAGCCCATAAATTTCCTGCAAGAAGAACTCCCCACAAATTCTGGAGTACTGCAAGGCACACAGAAACACAGTGGAAGAGATTTCTGTTCCAGAGAGCCCTGGAGAGCCATCCCCAGGGGTCCATCGCGCCCGGGAAAGCGGAGCCCACCCCTGCGGTGCCATGGCCCTGCGACCCCAGAGGAGCAGATCCAAACAGTCTTCAGGGACGGAATCTCGGGCTGCCAGGAAGTTCCCTCCACCCACAGGCACTACAGGTCAGTAAGAGAGACGTCTGGGCTGGCCAAGAGGGGAGCAGGGTGTCTCTGTGAGTCGAGCCCCTTTGGGAGGCAGCTACAGAGGCAGCAGTGGCCGGGACTCCCTGAGCAGGCAGGAGCTCCATTACTGAAGGTCTCTGCATAAGACCCCTGAGGGAGCTGAGCCTAGGAGACGGCCCTGCCCCCACCTGCTCCATTACTGAAGGTCTCTGCATAAAGCCCCTGAGGGAACTGAGCCTTGGAGGCAGCCGTGTCCCCACCCCAGCACCAGAACTTAAGCTCACATTGAATAGCAGCCATGCCCACCATGGATAGCCCTGAGACTGGGAAGCAGCATTTGAATCTCAGACCCCAAGCACTAGCTGGGCAGATCTAGGCAGGGGTGGAGAGGAATCTCAGAAGTCAAGTAACTGGCTGGGAAAATGCCCAGAAAAAGGAAGCAAAATAAGACCATAGAGAGCTACTTTATTGGGGAAGAGATGTTCCTTCCTCCTTTCATTTCTGATGAAGAAGTACAATGCTTGCCATCAGGGAAAGACATGGAGGTCGGGGCCTCTCTATCCCAGGCATCCGAGGTGGACGTCCAGGGGGCTCAGGCCATGGAAGAGCTCAAAAAGGATTTTGAAAATCAAGTGAGACAGGTGGAGGAAAAACTGGGAAGAGAAATGAGAGAGATGCAAGAAAAGCATGAAAAACGTGTCAATACCTTGGTAAAGGAGACCCCAAAAATGCTGAAGAAAATAACACCTTGAAAAATAGGCTCACTCAATTGGCAAAAAAGGTTCAAAAAGCCAATGAGGAGAAGAATGCTTTCAAAAGCAAAATTAGCCAAATGGAAAAAGAGGTTCAAAAGCTCACTGAAGAAAATAGTTCTCTCAAGATTAGAATGGAACAGATGGAGTCTAATGACTTTCTGAGAAACGAAGAAATCATAAAACAAAACCAAAAGAATGACAAAATGGAAGAGAATGTGAAATACCTTATGGGAAAAGCAACTGACCTGGAAAATAGATCCAGGAGAGACAATTTAAAAATTATGGGACTACCTGAAAGCCATGATCAAAAAAAGAGCCTAGACATCATCTTTCATGAAATTATCAAGGAAAACTTCCCTGAGATTCTAGAATCAGAGAGCAAAATAAGTATTGAAGGAATCCATTGATCACTACCTGAAAGAGATCCAAAAAGAGAAACTCCTAGGAACATTGTGGCCAAATTCCAGAGTTCCCAGGTCAAGGAGAAAATATTGCAAGCAGCTAGAAAGAAACAATTCCAGTATTGTGGAAATAAAATCAGGATAACACAAGATCTAGCAGCTTCTACATTAAGGGATCGAAGGGCGTGGAATAGAATATTCCCGAAGTCAAAGGAACTAGGACTCAAACCAAGAATCACCTACCCAGGAAAACTGAGTATAATACTTCAGGGGAAGATATGGTCTTTCAATGAAACAGAGGACTTTCAAGCATTCTTGATGAAAAGGCTAGAGCTGAAAAGAAAATTTGACTTTCAAACAGAAGAATGAGAAGAAGCATGAAAAAGTAAACATCAAAGGGAAGTCATAAGGGACTTACCAAAGGTGAACTGGTTACATTCCTACATGGAAAGAAAATATTTGTAACTCTTAAAACGTCTCAGTATCTGGGTAGTTGGTGGGACCACACTCAGATGTACACACACACACACGCACACACACGTACATGCGTGCATGCACACACACATACACACAAGCACGCACAAACAGAGACAGAGAGCACAGAGTGAATTGAATAGGATGGGACCATATCTTAAAAGAAATTAAGGTAAATGGTAAGAGAGAAATGTAGTGGGAGGAGAGAGGGTGAAATGGAATGGGGTAAATTATATCTCATTCAAGAGACAAGCAGGAGACTTTTTAGTGGAGGGAAAAAGAGGAGAGCTGAGAAAAAAACATGAAGTTTACCCTCATCACATTCGACTAAAGGAAGGAGTAAAATGCACACTTATTTTGGTATGAAAACCTATCTTACAGTACAGAAAAATGGGGAAGAAGGAGATAAGCAGGGAGGGAGGGATGATGGAAGGGAGGGCAGTGGAAGAAGGGAGCAATTTGAGGTCAACATTCTTGGGGAGGGAGAGGATCAAAAGACAGAATAGAAACAATGGGGGGCAGAATAGGATGGAGGGAAATACAGTTAGTCTTATACAACACGACTGTTATCGAAGTCATTTGCAAAACTACACAGATAGGGCCTATATTGAATTGCCTGCCTTCCCAAAGGGAATGGGTGGGGAGGGAGGGATGGGGAGAATTTGGAACTCAAAGTTTTAGGAACAACTGTTGAGTATTGTTGTTGCTACTAGGAAATAAGACATACAGTTAATGAGGAATAGAAAGTTATCTGGCCCTACAGGACAAAAGAGAAGATGGGGATAAGAGAAGGGAGGGAGGATAGAAGAGAGGGCAGATTGGTGATAGGGAAAATTAGAATGCTTGGTGTTTTGGGGTTGGGGGAGGGGATAAATGGGGAGAAAATTTGGAACCCTAAATTTTGTGAAAATAAATGTAAAAAGTTAAATAAATAAATTAAAAAGAAAAAAACTGGATGAATGATTAGACCCAAAGAGTGATTATCAGTGAATGAGTGAATGAATGACAATCAGGATCCAAAAAGACCTCAACAAGCCAGAATGACAGAATAAATCAAAAGAAGATTAATCTTACCTACATTTGGGTTCTAAAAATCCATAAGCACAAAAAGGGAGAAGAAAAGACAGACACTTCAAGTGGCAAAGATCTGAGAGTTTTAGTGGCCCACAAGCTCAGTATGAATCAACAGAGAGATATGACTACCAAAACAGTGAATTTAATTGGCAGCTGCATTGATAACGACATGTTATGGATAATAATCAAGGTAACAGTTCCATTATCTTGTGGCTCAGTTATACTGTATACGTAATACACAGCCAATCCTGGGCACCATAATTTAGGAAGGACATGGAAGATCCGGAGAATGTCCAGAAACGGGTAATGAGGATAACCAGGCCCATTTAAAGGAATGGGGCATGTTTAACCTGGAGAAGGGAATACTGGGGACAGGAAAGGGAGGAGGGGAAGAAAGAGACAACATGACACCTGATCCCAAATCTGTGAAGGGCTTTCCTGTGGAAGGCAGATTAGACTTGCTGTTTCTCCTCAGAGGGCAAAGTAGAAAGTAGATTTAGGTCTCCTTAGCACCCTTCAAGGCTCCACTCAGGTTCCACCTTGTATGGGACTATGTTTCCTGGTAGTTGCTCCCTCCCTTCTCATGGTCACATTGGTTAGAATGAATGCCCTCTTTAAGGGCAGATACCCATTTGTTTGCATTATCTTTGTAACCCCTACATGCATCTAGCACAGTGCCTGGCACAGAGTAGGCAACTGCAGTAATCAAAGATTGGTAGACTGGATTAGATCAAGAGGCTATGGATCTGGTCCTTGCTGGAGAAGTGAAGCCCCATCCAAAACTCAGAAATGGCATTAGCTTTTGATGAGATAGTTCATAGGCTGCCATAGTTGTATTTGTTTCATGAGTCATGAGAGATAATGGCGCATAGTGAATACAGAGCTAGCCTCAATGCCAGAAAGACCTGGGTTCAAGGCCCACCTCTAACAGATAATGACCATGTGACCCTGAACAAGTCACTTAACCTCAGTGCTCCAGGTAGCTATGATTAAAAATTGGAGAGAGTGTATTGGTAGGGGAGTTTGCCCATCTGGGAGTTCCCTATGCTGGCAAAATCCCAAGTCCATTCCCCATACCTATCTCCATCCCTTTGAGAATCCCTCATGATACCATAGATTAAGATCATGATGTGTCCTAGCAAAGCTGGTGGCTATGTTGAAGAGCTCATGGATCCAATGAAATACTAAGATATGGTTCAGGAAGCAAATATGGCTTCCAGGACTTACACACTAGAAGTATCCAACTGCCATTACCAAGCAAGCCTGGCATATTGGCAGGAGATGGGCATGTCAAGGAAGGAACCAAGAAATGATGCTATCTTCCATTGCTAGAACACTTTAAGGGTTGCAAAGTCCTTTCCTCACAACATTTTGGGATTAAGGACAAAATGTTATCCTCATTTTTACATTTGGAGAAACTGAGACTTAGGTTCAGTGACTTGCCCAACATCCCAGAACTAGTGGGTGTCAGGGTCACAATGCAAATCCAATGTTTCTGATTCTAGGCCCAAGATTCTTTCCATTATGCTAGACTTAGTACTGTGGTTTCTTTCATCTAAAAGCACAAATACATATGCACTTCTGTACATATATGTAGTAGGGAAATAAAAGATTAGAGACAGGTAGAAGGATAGCTAAAAATAATAGAAATAGGTAGAGACTGACAGACAGATAAGCAAGCCCAATGAGGGGTACTTTATCAGCCAAGGATGAAGTGGAAGGAATGCGGGGGCTTGGCTTACTAGGATAAGGGGAGCAAGAATTTGAAAAGGAATCGGGTGGAGGTTAGAGTCAGGGAAATATGGGAGAAGTCGTTGGATAATGGCAGTGGGAGATGAATAGGTCCCAAGGACTTTATAGACAATACTGTTTCCAAGGTGACTTTACTGTGATGGAATTTGCTTCTTATAAATAGCATTTATGGCATTTTCATGCAGGATTACCATGAATGCCAGATTCCAGTTTGGAAACTATCTAAAGACTAGTAAGAAACACATAGAACATATATAGAACAAGCCGCTAACTTAAATTACCCTCTAAAAGGTCCTAGAAAGCTCAAGCCAAAATCTTTCTCTGGCAGTGAGGCTCTCCCTTGCTTTGCCAGAGGTGAACATCTGGTCTGGCTCTCTTTTCCTTTCTTACATGAACCCAGGCAATCAACATGAGACCTTTTGCACCGTCTCTGAGCCTAGTGGCTGTGGAGGCAAACATGGTGGAACACTTTCTTCACCTGCACCTCCTGTGAGCTGCAGGAGGTCTTTTCTGGTCCCTTTTAATGCTCACACATTTACATCCAGTTCATGCAGTACACATCTTGTATGTACATCCTTGTTTGCATGTTGTCTCTCTCACAGACCGTGAGCTCCTTGAGAGCGGGGGCCATGGTTTTGTCCTTCTTTGTACCCCCAGTATTCAGCACAGTTACTGGCACAAAGTGAGTATTTAATAAATGCTTGATGACTGACTGAACAAAATTACTATAACCTAGAGAGCCATCAGAATCTGTGGCAGTCAGCATGAAAAGCCCAACACAAACACACATATGCATACATGCACTGGGGTGGTCACAGAGCTACAACAGGCTGTGAAGAGAAATAGACCAACTGCTCCTAATGTACTGAGAGTTTATTTGAGTGTTTTCCCTGCAATCCTTACCCCTCACATGCTTGGTTCAACTCCAAAGACTGAAGAAAACTGAGACGGTTTTAAAAGCAACTAGAGAGTTTTCTGCAATATGTCTACTAATGACTGGGTCCAACCCAGTGATATTTTATGAAACGATGATGGGGTAAAGTCAACATTGCATGGACTCCCCCTATGCCTGGGCTAGAATTCAACATGGTAGAACTGATGTGTGAACTGGTGTTGCTATTTAATGTGGTTTCTAGCAAAGTGTCCATAAAACCCCATGCTGCAGCTGGACTCCATTATGATGTTCCTTCATGCGTGTTCTTTCAAGGAAAACTTTTCAACAACTTTATAAAGCCAGGCACAAAAGGCCAAGAAGCTGTGTAAGTCAGAGGACTTACATGGTATAGGTTTTGACCAAAGAGACAGGGGATCACAGAATCCTAGATTTAGGACCTGGGCAGCCATCTAAGCCCAGCCCCCTCCTTTTAAAAGTGAGGAAACAAAGGTCCATGAGAGTTGTGTTGAAATGCCCGAAGTCACACAGGTCGGGGACTCTATACCTGGGGAATGATGGGAGTATCTGGAGGACAAGGATTGTGACTTTCTCATTCTTGTTATTTGTAAGATCCCTAGCAGAATGTCTTATTTGCCATTCATTCCCAAATCAGGCCGTTTTAATACCAGACAAACTCAACTTTGACGCGAGTCAGAGAGAACACATGTTGGTGTCACACACATCAAACCCTAGACAACTTTGTCTCCAGTGATAACACTCTGTGAGTTGTCAACATGTGTAAGTGCCAAATGGAGATGGTCATCTGGCTCTGAGGTCACAGCTGCAAGCATCAGTAGCCTTCTGTCAGGCAGCAGAGACAGAGATCATGACACTGGCCAGGCCTCCGCATTGGCAGAGCAGCCAATGGAAAAGTAGAAGTCAGACAACTGGCCGGTCATTAGGCATCGCTGATGTGTCCCCTGACCCAATGTAGTGGTGTTCTGTAGAAGGAGGCTATGTCTGTAAGACACAGGAGAATACCCCCTCAGGCTTCTAAATCCTTGACACAATGCTCATGGCCATGACCTTTAACCCTGAGGGAATTCAAAACACATGGCAGCCATAAAGCATGGCCTTGGAGAAATTAGCAACAAGCTATGAGAAAGTAGAGAAACAAGAATCTCTATCCAGAGTAGAGGGGGTGAGAACTATGATTCAGGAAGAGCCCATGCCAAAAAGCCTGGAGGACATTATGAAGCTGGGAGAGATATGGGTAACCTCGAGCCCAAGTCAAATAAATAGCTGCCTAGTAAACCTGGGACAAAATTTCAAAAGGACTTTGATGGAAAATCCTCTTTAAAATGCTGTTACCTTATAGCACTGACCCTGCCAGAGTCACATGTTTATCTAAGTCTCTACATACACATGACATCGTCAATTGTCCAGCACCAACAATGATCAGCAAATTAGGAGATTGCATGTGTGTTGGCACCTTGGTTCTCAAATTAGTGCCTTGTTTATTTAACTGATGAGATGAGAGGGCCAATTCAGGCCCTTGTTACCTTTCAAGAGACTAAAACCATAAAATCACAGAGTTGCAAAAGGAGCCCAGAGGTCACTCAGACTAACCCTTGTACAACAGGGCAGCCAAATGGTCCTTCGTGTTCTGCTTGAAGACCTCCAGTGGGAGCAAGCGCAACCATGGCAGCCCATTCCACTTAGAAGCAGCCAGAATTGGTCGCAAGTGTTTTCCTTACATTGAGGTAAAGTGTGCCTCTCTGCGGATTCCACACATTACTTCTAGGTCTGTCTTCTAGGGCTAGGCAAAACAATTCTCATCCCTCCCTCCATGAGAGAGACATGCAAAATCAGTGGTCATTTCCCCCACCTGTAGGCAGTGCAGCACAGTGGAAAGAGCACTGGATTTGGAGCTCTGGCTCCATCATGGTGAGCTTGGGAAACTCATTTCCCCTCCTTAGGCCTATGTTTCCTCACTTGTGAAATGAGGGACCTGGACGACATGAATTCTGAGGCCCCTGTCCCCTTTGGACCTTTAATCCAATGATTCAAAGTAATTTCCCCTCTCTAGCCTAATTTCCCCTTCTATGAAAAGGTTACACTAGCTGAGGTCCCTGGGTCTCAGTTTCCCCTTCTGTAAACTGAGGGGGTCGGACTACATGACCCATACTGTCCCTTTTAGTACTACAAGGATCTTAAGGTCATAAGAAGAATTCTGTCCCTACAGCAACCTTAGGGACAACATGCTCCTCAAACTCTCTAAATTCTTGGCACTGTGAAGCTCAGTCCAACTTCCTTCAACAAACACTTATTAAGCACCTACTGAATACAGCACTCAACCTAAATTCATCTAGCAGAATATCACAGAAATGGTGAGGGGATCCCAAATCAGGAAGCTTTATGTGGTGGGAAGATCCTGAACCTGCAGTCGCAAGATATGAGTTTGAACCCTCTCTGACATTTTTTATGTGACCTTGGGCAAGACACTTAACCTGTAAGGGTCTCAGTTCTTCACCTCTAAGATAAGAAGGCTGGACTAGAAGATCTCTAAGGACCCTTTGATCATCAACATTCTGTGACTCAGTTGTCCTTTTCTTCTCTCAGATTAACCTCCTCAACTCCTTCAACTGATGCTTCTGCAGTATGCATGGCTTCCAGGCCCTTTGATCTCCTGGTAATTCTCTTCTCTTTTCTTCCAGCCTTTCCCTTCTCCAGCCCATTCTACAAACTGTTGCTTTCATCATGATATTTCCCTCTCATTTCCCACCAGTGCCACGAATTGATGAGAAGATCAAATTCCACCTCCAGATCTTGACATTCAAGGCCTAGCATACCGTGGCTTCATACATAAGAACTGGCATTTCTGTGGCCCTTGAAGGTTCAAACCTTCTCCCCTCACAGAAACTGTGAGGTAGGTAGTATAAATATTATCCCCATTTTACAGAGGAAGAAAGCGAGAAATAACTGGCCTAAAGTCCTAACTTAAATGTAGCTAGGTGGCACTGCCATAGACAGAGTACCAGGCCTGGAGTCAGGAAGAACTCATTTTACTGAGTTCAAATCTGGCCTCAAATACTTACTATCTGTGTGACCCTGGACAAGTTGCTTCACCCTGTATGCCTCAGTTTCCTCATCTGTAAATGAGCTGGAGAAGGAAATGGCCAACCACTCAGTATCTCTACCTGGAAAACCTCAAATGGGGTCATGAAGAGTCAGACACAACTGAAAAAGACCGAACAACAAAAGTCATGGCTTAAAAATGGCCGTGTCAGGACTGGCATCCATGCCCTGTGACCATCTGTCTTAGATTCTAAGTTTCCTTCAAAACTCCATTCAAATGCCATCTTCTGTATGAAGCCTTCCTTGACACTCCCAGCTTTCCCTTAGCTGCTAGTGCCCTCCATCTCATCAAAATGACTTTGAATTTAACTTTGGATGTATTCTGAATTTATGAATTCATGCACATGTTCACTTCCAAAAGAATATAAGCTCCTACAGGGAAGACTGTTTCATTTTTTCATTTGTCTCCAAGGTCTAGCGTAGCATCTGGCACATAGTAGGTACTCAATAAATGCCCTATGATTGTTGAATGGATGCCAAATTCAGTGCTGTGCCCACATTTCCATGTTGCCTTCCATCCAAAGCACTTTCCTATCCATTATCTCACTTGAACCTCATGATGATCTTAGGATTTTGCTCATGCAAAGGTGATAATTCCTATTTCACAGAAGGGAAAACTGAGGATAAGAGAGGTGAAATGACTTACCAAAGGCTTCATAGTCAAATGGCCAGGGGTAGGATTCAAACTCAAGTCATAAAATGACTCACCCAATGGATAAATGGATGTAATGTAATAAATACGGTTACTGCTCATCCATCTAATGGCAAGCCCACTCTCTTCTCCAGTGGCCTGGCACTTTGTTTTATACTCCCTTCACTCCGAAGTGGCACTCCAACTTCATTACTCTGCCCGACAAGTGACTGTTTTAAATGAGTGCAGTGGAACAGACTGGTTGGTCTCTATGACAGGCCATACATAATCACCATAGAAATATATAATTACACCTGTCAACCTTGTCTCCTGTAATTGATTCAATAACTAACAATGTCAGTTGCGGGCTAAGCTCCGAGGTCTCACTGTGTGAAAATACTCATACACAGCTAAACATCTTGGTATTTTAATTGCTTGTCATACTGCCAAGACTCCTATATTGTATCTATCTCCACAGCAACAGACTGGAATGAGGAAAAGCACATCTTATAACCGGAAAGTGAATTTAGCACCTTGTTTGTATTTTAGGGACCTTTTAAGAAAATCACAGAGTTGTCGACAATGATCTGCCAGGAAGGCAGTGTTGAAAGTAAAGTATAGATGAGGCTCTCTGAATTTAAAAAAAAAAGTTTCCTCTAATTCAGTAAAATCCCTTTTAATTATGGATACTGCCAGAAATCAGTTCATGCTTGAAACTGTCTACATGGGGGCTCAACACAAGAAGTCTTCATCGGAAGTTGTTGGAACAAATTAGAGTCCATTGACTGCAAAGCGTTTCCCATCTCTCACTCTTTCTTGTTTTGCACTCTGCTCCAGCCAAAATGGATTACTCTTGTTCCCTTGATTATGTCCTGTATTTATTATCTCCACACCCTTGCTGACACCATCCTCTACACCTGGGACACACTCTGTTTCCATCAATATTCAATTCTGCCTGTTGACTTCCTACCCATTCTTAAAGGTTCCAATGTCAGCCTATCCAAAATATGTTCCTTGTTCTCTCCATCTACAAGTAGTATCTCCCTCATCTGATCACATGACATTTTATGTTCAGAGTAATAGAATTTTAGAGAGGTAGAGGGGGTTTTAAAAGCCATCCTGTCTAAGCCCTTTGTTTTGTAAATGAGAAAACCAAGAGAGAAAATGAGTTACCCAAGGTCAAATAGATTAGCCAAAGTAAAAACGATTATGAAAGCTCAGTCTCCTGACTCCCAATCTAAAACTTTCCCCACAACACCAAAGTGTGCATTTATAATATTCTAATTTGTATAATATTTTTCTCTATATAGATCTTATCTCTGCAAAGATACTATGAGCTCCTTGAGGGCAGGAACCATGTCTTGCGTCTCCTGCTATCTCAAGCCACCTTTGAACAATGTACAGCATACAGGAGGTACTTAATCGTTAATGATTGAATTTAATTCAACATAAATTTATTAAGTGTCTCCTATGTGCAAGGTACTATTTTAGGCAGTGGGAAGATCAAAGAGGAGGAGCTACTGCCCTCAAGAAGCTTACTTTCTACTAGGATAAGATCTAGATTTTTTTAAAAAGCATGTACAAGTATAGATAGGATTAGTCAATGTCAGAGGGGTTGTGGAAAGCCAGGTACACTAACACACTGTTGGTGGAGCTGTGAATTGGTATAGCAGTAGTGGACAGTATCTGCAAATAAACTAAGAAAGTGAACAAAATCCCCATATTTTTTGAATCAGATTCCAACACAAGGCATCTGCTCCAGGAAGTAAAAAAGCAGAAACAGAAGTCCCATATACACCCAATAAATAGTGAACATTTTATATTGGCAAAAAGCTGGAAACAAATAGATTTCATCAATCAGGGAATGGCTAAACAAATTATGATAAATGAATGTGATGGAAGACCACTGCACTGTAATGAATGATGAAAAGAAAGAAATCAGAGAAGCCAGGGAAGATATCAAAAGAGAAGTAAGAAGAACCCGGAAAATGAGGCACACAGTGACTACAAGAATGTAAAGGAAAAAGTATAGGCTTACAACCAAGAATAACTTACCCAACAAAGCATAATATAATCTTATGGGCTGGGGGGCAGGGGGATGGACCTTTAATGAAATAAAGGACATCCAAGCATTCCTGATGAAAAGACCAGTGCTACAAAGAAACCTTGAAGTACAAACATAAGAGTCAAGAGAAATTTTTAAAAATCTAAATATTCAATAATAAGGGATAAACTATTTACATTCTAATATGGGGAGAGGGGCAGCTAGGTGGCACAGTGAATAAAGTGCTAGGTATGAGGTCAGGAAGACTCATCTTCCTGAGTTCAAATATGACTCAGACACTTCCTAGCTGTGTGACCCCGGGCAAGCCACTTCACCCTATTTGCCTCAGATTCTTCATCTGTAAAATGAGTTGGAGAAGGAAATGGCCAACCACCCCAGTACCTCCACCAAGAAAATCCCAGATGGGTTCATGCAGAGTTAGACATGACAACAACAAAAACAAAAATGGGGAAACGATGCAAGTGTTCCTCTGAACCCTGTTAAAATCAACAGGCCATAGAGTCTAATTAGACAGAAGGACTGGAAGTTGTTTAGTTATGTTTTAATGATCTTAAAAGAAGAAAGAAAAGGAAGGGGAAGAGGAATACATTGGTGTACAAGTAGAAATCTTGTTGCTGTTATTTGTTCTTTGTTCATGAAGAGGACCATGACAAGGTAATACCATGACATGCAAGTGAATTGGATTTAAGTGAGGGAGTGCTGTATGAATTCTTCTATACAAACATGGCAGAAGGAGTAGGGAGTGGGTGACACTTAAAGCTAAATTTCATCTGAACTGATCAAAAGAAGGAAAAATGCAGACACAGAATTGAGTATTGAAATACATCTCACTCAAGAGGGAAACAAGGAAAGGGGGGAGGGGAAAGGGGGGAAATAAGATGCAGCATAGATAAAGAGAGAGTTTAGTCTTTAGAAAAAAGATTCTAACACAAGTTATACAAAAATGTTTATAGCAGCTCTTCGTGCGATGACAAAGAATTAGAAACTTAGAGGGGGTACTCATGAAATGAAAAATAGTCAAACAAGTTATGATATGCAAATAAGATGGAATACTATTGTGACACAAGAAATAAATGAAGGGAATGATTTTAGAGAAACAAATCTTCCATGGGAAGACTGGTATGAATTGATGCCAAGAGAAGTAATTTCTTAATCAATTAATTCAGGAAAAGTGTTGAGAACAATTTATACAACATTTTAAAGTCAAACTGCTTTGAGAGACTTAAGAACTCTTGTCAACATAATTAATGACTACCCAAGATTTCATAAGACTCATGGTCAAACATGCTACCCACTTTCAGATAAAGAGGTGAAGGAATCAGAGTACAGAATGGTTCCTATTTTTTTATGTGGCCAACGCAGAAATTTGCTCTGCTTGACTATATATGTGTGTAACAAGAACTTTGTTTTTTTTTTCACCTGGGGCAGGGGTGGGGAGAATTGGAAAGAGAGAAGGTGAGCTTTTGTTGACTGAAAAAAAGAACAAAATTTAATTTAAAAAACTAAAGAGTACCTTGCACAGAAAAATATTTTTAAAAAATAAGACTCATAAGCCATCAGGTGAAACTAATTAAATTCTAACAGCCTCTAAAGCCTTGCCAATTGCTCATATCCCAAAAAATAAATCCCAGAAATAAACCACACCCAAAAAGTACATGTACAAAAGATGGAAACAAGATCAAATAGCCAAGGATGAATTCAAAAACATTTCATGTTCCTATAAGAGCACTGTTGGGAGCACTAAAGCTCTGAATAAGCCAAGGCTTGTGAGAAATGTTAAAGACAACAACATGGGGTTATTTCAGTTATACTGGGGGAAATGGAAGATCCCAGAAATGATAACATTGCTGCTCCAGTGGACAGATCGATGATAATGGACAAGAGAAAGAAGATAGAGCTGCTCACTTATCACTTCTGTTTTGACTGACTAGGAAGTAAACCTTTGAACTAGAAAGGATGGTACAAAAGTGGCTAATAAGGGGTTGACATCTAAGATCAGCAAGGAAATAGCAAGAGAGCATCTAGCTACCCAACAAATCACTGGACCCAGATGAACTCCATCCTAGGTAGTTAAAGATTTGTCAGAGGTATTGTCTACCAATACTCTTTGAAAGGTCATCAAGACTGGGAGAATTACCAAAGGACTTACCAAAGCAATTACCAAAGGAGAATTACCAACGCAAATGCCTTGATTTTTTTTTTAATGTAATAGAGCATTTTGCAAACTATGGACAAGTGAGTTCGATTTGCCCATTTGCTTAAAAATGTAAGATCATTCACTGAAAGCTCTATCTTCTCCCCTTCTCTTCACCTCAAAACCCTTTCTTATCAGACGACCCCACTCTCCTCTTCTGATCTAGTTTCTGACAATGAGATGACCCTCTTCTTGCCAAGATCAGCCCTTCTACCTGTGCCCTTTACCCTCTCCTCCAATCTTCTCCACTATGTCATCCCCTCAAAAATCTCCCCCTCTCTCTAACCTTAAACCTCTCCCTATCTACTAGTCTCTTGCCTACTGCCTTCAAACATCCTCAATTACTCCCATCCTCCAAAAAAAACTTTATTTGTCCCTACTATCTCCTCAAGCTATCATCCAGTATGTCTCTTGCCTTTCTCAGACAAACTCCCAGAAAAAAAAAAAAAACAACTTGTCTGCATTAGCTGCCACTGACTTCCTGTTCTTTCACTCACTCCTCAACCCTTTGCAGTCTAGTTTCCAGCTTCATCACAACTAAAACTGCTCCCTCTGAAATAAAGAAATAAAGTGCTTAAGTGCCAGGCATTGTGCTAAGTACTGAGGATACAAATGGAAGCAAAAATTAAAAAGTAGCCATCCTGGAGGAGCTTCCATTTGAACAGGGAAAACACATAAAAGGGGATACCCAGGCAGGGACAAGATCAAGAGTGAGGGCATGGGGTGCATGAAATTGCTGAGACTTGAAGGAAAATAAAGCTTCTGAAACAGAAAGAGGGAGAAAGTACATTCCAGGAATATGGGACAGGGTTTGTAAATTAGGTCAAGGTCAGGGAGCAACCAGTAATTCAGTGAAGAAGAGCTTAGAGGATAAAGTCAGAAAGGTTGACTGGAAGCTAGTGGTGGCCCAGGGCATTCAGCTCTAGGTGGAGGAGTGTGTGTTTAATCTTAGAGGCCATAGAGAGCAAAAGAAAGTTCTAGGCGTTGGTCAGAATTGTGTCACTTAGCAAGACAGTGTTTCCAGCTGGGTAAAAGCTGAGAGGAAAACGAATGAAAGAATTAGAACGAAACAACAATGACATTAAAGGCTATTTTCCACTGTTACTGTGTTCTGAGATTTAGGAACTTCCTTAGCAGCCACTGAATACAATGCATCCTGGGAAGAATTCCCACTATAACAGGACCACCAGATGGATCATCAGGCCTCTATGTGGAGACCCACAAGGAGGAAAAACTCCCCACCTCTTGAGGAAAACCATTCTACTTTAGGACAATTCTTGTCATTGGTAAATTTGTACATCAAGGCTGAATTGACCTCTTTCCCCAAAGTGCCTGGTTCTGCCCTGTGAGGCCAAGCAGAACAGTATAATCCCTGCTCTGCTTGATAGCCCTACAAATACTTGAATCTTTTCTTCTTCAGGCTAAACATCCTCAGTTCCTTTGTCTATCCTCTCATAACATGGACTCAAGACCCTTGAACATCGTAGTGGCTTCCTTTTCTGATTTTTCAGCTTGTCAATGACCTTAAACCTTGGTGCCCAAAATTGGGCACAATAGTAGAGATATTGTTAGATGAAAGCAGAACTCCCTATTCCTAGAGATTATTCCTCTAAATTCAGCCCAAGATGGCATTAGCTTTCTTGGTTGCTGAATCCACACTGCTGAGCTGACTAATAAGGTGCTTTAAATGAACTAAGAATCCCAGATCTTTTTCAGAATAATGACTGCCTAACCACGCTTCCTCCTTCATCTTATCCTTGTGAAGGTGATTTTTTACACCCAAGTTCAAGACCTATATTGATCCCTACTGAGTTTTATCTTACCAGCTGTCCAAGGCTCCCTCCTATCTGGATGGATTCTCTTGGATCCTAATTGTGTCAGTTACTCCATGTTGGGAGTCAGAGTACACTAGGCTACAACTAGAAATTCTTAATCATGCAAAGGAGGGTGAGGAGGACAGTTCCCCTCCCCCCTGGCCCTCACCACCAGAGAATAGGGTCATCATCTCCATTAGATTTGTAAGGAATTTCCAGACTACCTGAAAATGGTCATGGCTGAAGGGCCATGATGATAGACCCCTGTGACTGGTGAAGGGATAGAGAGGCTTAGGGGTAGTTTGCAGTATGATTGCACAAGCCAGTAGAGGACTTTCATGTGAAAGGCCAGCAGTCTTCACAGGAAGCATTTGCTCTTAGGGAGGAAGTAGTCCTATGCCTATACTAACACACTGAAACAAAGTGCACTCATCCTATCCTAGTTAGAATTCTGACAATTGCCCAGCAAAGAAAAACACAAAGTAAAGTGTAATGAGACAGAAAAAATACATGCAGTCATTTAAAGAAAACCAGAAGAGATAATTTCTTTTTTAATTAAACAGATTAGCTCGGGTAGTTGGAACTGAAAATAACAGGAAAATACATTTGTGAACATTAGGCCACCTGGGAACAATACATAAAAGCTTCACAAAGCTGTCAGAAAGCCAACAATTTCAATTTCACCCATGATTTAAATAATTTTAAAATGTGCTACACAAACTATAAGTGACACGTGAAAAACTCATTCTATTTCTGTTACCTATATTGCCTTACTCCCCTAAAATCAAGCTTCTCTTCTCCTACTCCATGAAAACAGACCAGCAGAGAAGGCAGAAGAGAGCGAGGCCAGGAGGAAGGAGGGATCACTAGTGGCGAACATTAGAGAGAACTTCAGAAAGAAGAAGGTGGAGGAAAACCTGCTGGATTCTGGGTGTTGGAGCAAGGGCTGTTGGGAACAAATCCTAAGACTTCAGAGACCCAGCAGGGAGTATGAAAAATGACCCAGCATGGGGTGCCGAAAGCATATTAAGAACTCTGGGGTCTGCTTCGATCACTGCGATAACATAGCCATGTGGTTAGTTCCTTCCCACTGTGGGCCACAATTTCTCCATTTGAAAATGAAAGGAGTTGACTAGATGCTTTCTAAAGTCTCTCCTAGCCTTAGTGTACTAAGACTATGGTTTTTGAGTCATTGATTATTTAAAGAATAATTCCAGTGAGTAGTAAAATAATTGAGTAGAAGGAGAGTAGGCTGGATCATGTATGGGGACGTTGCAGAGTCCTATTATCGATGCTAAGTCTACTCGATGCCACCAAAGCCCAAACTTTAGCAGCAATATTATGCCAGTGGGTAGTATCTCTCTTCCTCAACAAATGTGAACACAGAGATAACTTTGTTTGATGGATCCCCTGCTTACTGAAAATGAGAAAATCATATAAATAGGTCTCCTTCAAAAGGGTCTTTGACATATGCTCTTCAAAGATGTTCTCAATGTTCTAAAGGCTGTCCTGTGCAGAGTCCAAACAGAAGTAGGATATCCTATAGATCATGTGACTTTCACTCAATCAGAATGCACTAAATGCTTCCTATATGCCAGGTGATATGAGAGGTAGCATGGTGTTCTGAACAGAGAGCCAGCTTCAAAACCAGGAAGCCATGGGTTCAAAGGTACATACAGGCTGTGGGACCCTGGGCAAGTCAATATCTCTCAGTGTCCCAGGCAACTTCAGAAGACTGTAAGGTGCAGAGCAGATGCTGACCAGCACTGGCAAAAGGAGTTTCCTAATTTCTATCAATTAATTCACATTCCCACTGATACTCACTAATTCAAGGGCACACAAGATTTCGTGTAAGATTTCTTGAGAAGGACTCCCACGTTGTTTAAGGCTGGTGAGTACCAACAACTTTCTGAGGTAGGTGATGTAATTCACTAGATAAGGAAATTGAGACTCAGAGAGGAAACATCCTATGACTAGCAAGTGTTTGAAGGAGGATTCAAACCCAGCTCTTCTAGCTTCAAATCGAGTTCCCTTTTATTAAAAATACATATTTTAATTTTCAGTTCTCAACATTCACTTCCACAAGAATTTGAATTCAAAATTTTCTCCCCATCTCTCCCCACCTCCCACCCCAGGACAGCACTCACCCCATCCACCCCTTCCTCCAGTCCGTCCTCCCTTCTATTACCCATCCGTCTTCCACCCTCCCTTCCCCTCTATTTTCCTATAGGGCAAAATAGGTTGCTATACTCCATTGCCTATATAGCTTAATTTCCAGTTGCATGCTAAAACAATTTTAACATTCATTCTCTCTATATTCTCTTCCTCCTTCCCCACCCATCCTCATTGAGGAAACAAGCAATTCAATATAGGTCATGCATGTGTTACAATGCAAAGCACTTCCATAATAGTTATGTTGTAAAAGACTAACCACATTTCCCTCTGTCTTATACAGCCCTTCATTTATTCCATTCTTTCCCCTGACCTGTCTTCCCACAATAGTGTTTGCTTCCAATTATCCCTTTCACAAATTTGCTATCCTTTCTATTATCTTCCCTTTCCTATCCCCTTCCCCACTGCCTTCCTGCAAGGTAAAATAGATTTCCATACCCAATGGAGTGTGTATTATTCCCTCCTTAAGCCAAATCTCATGACAGTAAGGCTCAATTATTTCCTTTCTTCTCCCCCCTCTTCTCTTCCAGTGTAAAAGCTCTTTCTTACCTCTTTTATGTGAGATGATCTGCTACATTCTACCTCTCCCTTTCTCTTACTCCTAGTACATTCCATTCAACAGCATATTTTATTTTTTTAAGTATTCTCCCTTCATATTCAGCTCACCCTCTGCCCTCTGTCTCTGTTTGTACGTGTGTGTGTATACATGCATATATATATACACACATACACACATGTATATATATACATACCTACACATATATACTATACACATACATGCACATAGACACCTATATAGATAGATATAGATGTATATACATACATACATATAGATATAGATATATATACATACATATATACATATATATGTGTGTATATATATGTGTGTGTGTGTGTATATACATATATATATATATATATATATTCCCTCTAACTACCCTAGTACTGAAAACGGTCTCATAAGTTGCAATTAACATCTTTCCATACAGGAATGTAAACAATTCAATTTTAATGAGTTCCTTAAGAGTTCTCTTTCCTGTTTTCTTTTTCATGTGTCTCTTGATTCCTGTATTTGAAAGTCAAATTTTCTATTCAGCTCTGGTCTTTCAACAAGAATGCTTGGAAGTTCTCTATTTCATTGAAATTCCATTTTTTCCCCTGAAGCATTACACTCAGTTTTGCTGGGTAGGTGATTCTTGGCTTTAATTCTATTTCCTTTGACCTCTGGGATATCATATTTCAAGCCTTTCTATCCCTTAGACTAAAAGCTACTAAATCCTGTGTTATTCTGATCATATTTCCACAATACTTGAATTGTTTCTTTCTGGATGCCTGTAATATTTTCTCCTTGTCCTGGGAACTCTGGAATCTGGCTACAATATTCCTAGGAGTTTTCCTTTTGGGATCTCTTTCAACAGGTGATCAGTCAATTCTTTCCATTTCTATTTTACCCTCTGGGTCTTGAATATCAGGGTAATTTTCCTTGACAATTTCTTGGAAGATGATGTCTAGACTCTTTTTTGATCATGGTTTTCAGGCAGATTAATAATTTTAGAATTATCTCTCCTGGATCTATTTTCCAGATCAGTTGTTTTTACAATGCAATAAGTCATATTGTCATCTATTTTTTCATTCTTTTGGTTTTCTTTTATAATTTCTTGGTTTCTTATAAAGTCATTAACTCCCATTCTAATTTTTAAAGAACTATTTTCTTCAGTGAGCTTTTGAACCTTCTTTTCCATTTGACCCATTCTGTTTTTTAAAGCATTCTTCTCCTCATTGACTTTTTGGATCACTTTTGTCATTTGAGTTTATTAATCTTCCCAAATAGTTTATATAGTATTAGAATTAACTGTTCTTTAAATGTTTTATAGAATTCACTTGTAAATCCATCTGGCCCTGGAAATTTTTTACTAGGGAGTTCATTGAAGGCTTGTTCAATTGCTTTCCCTGAGATGGGGTTATTTAAGTATTCAACTTCCTCTTCTGTTAATCTGGGCAATTTGTATTTTTTAAAATAATCATCCATCTCATTTAGATTGCTGAATTTATGGGCATGAAGTTGGGCAAAGTAATTGCTAATTATTGCGTTAATTTTCTCCTTATTGGGGGTGAGATCAGCTCTTTCATTTTTGATATTGTTAATTTGATTTTCTTCTTTCTTTTTTAATCAAATTGACCAGAAATTTATCAATTTTATTGGTTTTTTCATAAAACCAACTCTTAGTCTTATTTATTAGTTCAATAGTTTTCTTAATTTCAATTTTATTAATCTCTCCTTTGGTTTTCAGTATTTCTAACTTGTTATTTACTTGGGGATTTTCAATTTCTTCTTTTTCTAGATTTTTCAGCTGCATGCCCAATTCATTGATCTCCTCGTTCTCTATTTTATTCATTTAGGCCTTCAAAGATATAAAGCTTACCCTAAGAAGTGCTTTTGCAGTATCCCATAAGATTTGGTTGTTAGTCTCATTATTGTCATTCTCTTGAAAGAAGTTGTTGGTTGTTTCTATGGTTGTTGTTTGACTTACTCCTTCTTTAGGATTAGATTATTTAGTTTCCAATTAATTTTTGATCTATCTTTCCATGGTCTTTCATTACATATAATTTTTATTGCATTATGATCTGAGGAGTATGCATTGACTATCTCTGCCTTTCTGCACTAGGCTGTGAGGTTTTTATGCCCAGTACCACTGAGAAAAAGGTGTATTCCTTTCTATCCTCATCCACTTTTCTCCAGAGATCTAGCATATCTATGTTATCCAGAGTTTTATTCACCTCCTTAACTTCTTTCCTGTTTATTTTGAGGTTAGAATTATCAAGTTCAAAGAGGGAGAGTTTGAGGTCCCCCACTAGTATAGTTTTGCTGTCTATTTCTTCCTGTAACTCCTTTCACTTCTCTAAGAATTTGGATGCTATACCACTTGGAGCATATATTTTAGTAATGAAATTGCTTCATTGTCTATGGTGCCTTTTAGCAGGATGTAGTTTCCCTTCCTTATCTCTTTTGATTAAATCTATTTCTCCTTTTGCTTTGTCTGAGATTAGAATTTGTACCCCTTCTTTTCTTACATCAGCTGAAGCACAATATATTCTGCTCCAACCTTTTACCTTTACCCTGTGTGTATCCCCCCATTTCAAATGTGCTTCATGTAAACAACATATTGTTGGATTATGGCTTTTAATCCATTCTGCTGTCCATCTCCATTTTATGGGAGAATTCATCCCATTCACATTCAGTTATGATTACTATCTGTGTCTTTCCCTCCACCCTCTTTGCCACAATTTGTGCTTTTAGTTGTCCCTTCCCCTCCACATCAGAGTTTTAATTTTTGACTACCACCTCCCACAGTCTTCCCTTCCTTCTTTCAGCCCCCCCTTCCCTTTTACTCCCCTTTACCCTTACTACCTCTTCCCTCTCTTTTAGCCTCCCCTTTCTTTCCTCCTTCCCCTCCTACTGCCTATAAAGGTGGTTAGATTTATGTACGTAATTAAGTTTGTTGCTCTCTCCTTCAACCAAATCAGATGAGAGTACCTCCCAAACAATGCTCATCTCTCTCCCCTCTTTCCCTCTACTGTAATATAATTTTGTACTTCTTCCTCTGATGTAATTTACCATTTTCTGCTTCCTCCTTTTCACATCTCCTGTTACAATCCCTTTACATGCTTAAATTACATTTTTATCATCATATCATTTACTTTATACCCACTCTCCCTATCCATGCACGTCCCTTTTATATTTCATAATAGATATACCATTCTCAAGATTAACAAGTATCATCTTGCCTTATAGAGAGGCAGTTTGCCCAAATTGAGTAACAAATTTTTCTTTTCCCCTGTTTACCTTTTTATACCTCTCTTGAGACCTGTGTTTGAAGATCAAATTTTCTATTGAGTTCTGACCTTTTAATCAGGAAAGTCTGGAAATCCCTTGTTTCATTG
Organism: Bettongia penicillata ogilbyi; assembly: GCA_023548195.1. Taxonomy (NCBI): domain Eukaryota; kingdom Metazoa; phylum Chordata; class Mammalia; order Diprotodontia; family Potoroidae; genus Bettongia; species Bettongia penicillata. Next base: position 14,061,655 of record JAJHZJ010000104.1, on the reverse strand, counting down.
AATGTCCATCTCCTTGCCTGAAATGTTATGCTGAACTTTGCTGGGTAATTGATCCTTGGTTGTATTCCCAGCTCCTTTGCCTTGGAGAATATCATATTCCAATTCATTCAATCTGTTATTGTAGAGTCTGGAAGGTCCTGTGTGATCCTGATTGTAGGGTGGAGACAAGCTACACTGTGCACTGTGTGCTCCTCCACTCCTGTGAAGCAGAACCTTCCTGCTGACCTTCCAGTCTGTCCTGGTCTGTGAATCTGGTGCAATCTGTCTCCTATTGGATTCTGCACCTACAAAATTTGGTCATATTCTCTTTTTAAAGGTATCTGAAGGGGTTTATCTAAGAGTTTAGTTGAGCAGTTGCTCTCACTTTGCCATCTTGCCTCCACAGTCCCATAATTTTTACATTGTCTGTCCTGGATCTATTTTCCAGGTCAGTTGTTTTTCCAACGAGATATTTCCCATTATCTTCTACTTTTTCATTCTTTCTGTTTTGTTTTGTAATTGCATGGTTTTGGGGGAGGAACCAAGATGGCGGAGTAGAAAGACTCAAGTATGCTAGCTCCAAATCTACAGCCCAGAAATTTCTTGTAAAAAGAACTCCCCACAAATTCTGGAGCAGAGCAAGCCATGCAGAAACACAGTGGAAGAGATTTCTGTTCCAGAGAGCCCTGGAAAACTGTCCCCAGGGGTCCGTCACGCTCCAGACAGTGGAGCCCACCCCTGCACTGCCCTGGCCATGCGGCCCCAGAGGAGCAGACCCGAACAGGCTTCAGGGACAGAACCTCCAGCAGCCATAAAGGTCCCTCCACCAACAGGTGCTACAGGTCAGTGAGAGAGACATCTGGGCTGGCTGAGAGGGGAGCAGGGTGTCTCCATAACCCAGGTCCCCTCGGGAGGCAGCGGCAGAGGCAGTGGCAGAGGCAACTGCGGCCCGGGACTCCCCAAGCAGGCAGGAGCTCCATTGTTGAAGGTCTCCCCATAAACCCCCTGAGGGCACTGAGCCTGGGAGGCGGCCCTGCCCCCACCTGCTCCATTACTGAAGGTCTCTGCATAAACCCCCTGAGGGAAGTGAGCCTGGGAGGCAGCCCTGCCCCCACCCAAGCACCAGAACTTAAGCTCACATAGAATAGCAGCCATGCCCACCACTGAAAGCCCTGAGGCTGGGGAGCAGCATTTGAATCTCAGACCCCAAGCACTAGCTGGGCGGATCTAGGCGGGAGTGGAGAGGAATCTCAGAAGTCAAGTAACTGGCTGGGAAAATGCCCAGAAAAGGGAAGAAAAATAAGACCATAGAAAGCTACTTTCTTGGGGGACCGATGTTCCCGCCTTTCATTTCTGATGATGAGGAACAATTCTTACCATCAGGGAAAGACGTAGAGGTTGGGGCCACTGTATCCCAGACATCCGAGGTGGATGTCCGATGGGCTTAGGCCATGGAAGAGCTCAAAAAGGATTTTGAAAATCAAGTGAGACAGTGGAGGAAAAACTGGGAAGAGAAACGAGAGAGATGCAAGAAAAGCATGAAAAATGGGTGAATACCTTGGTAAAGGAGACCCAAAAAAATGCTGAAGAAAATAACACCTTGAAAAATAGGCTCACTCAATTGGCAAAAGAGGTAATTGCATGGTTTCTCATGAAGTTATTAGCCTCCATCTACTCCATTATAATTTTTAAAGAATTATTTTCTTCAGTGAGCTTTGGAACCTCCTTTTCCATTTTGCTAATTATGCTTTTTAAAACATTCTTCTGCTCATTGGCCTTTTGGATCTCTTTTGTCAATTCAGTTAGCCTATTTTTAAAGGTGCTATTTTCTTTAGCATTTTTTTGGGTCTCCTTTAGCAAACTGTTGACTTGCTTTTCATGATTTTCTTGCACTGCTCTCATTTCTCTTCCCAATTTTTCCTTCCCCTCTCTTACTTGATTTTCACAATCCTTTTTGAGCTCTTTCATGGCCTGAGACTATTGCATATTTATTTTGGATGTTTGGGATGAAGAAGTCTTGACTTCCTCTGACAGTGTTCGTTGTTCTTCCTCATCAGAAAGGATGAAAGAAAATACCTATTCACCAAGAAAGTAATCTTCTATAGTCTTATGCTTTCTCCCTTTTGGGGACATGTTACCAGCCTGTTACTTGACTTTTAAGTCCTTTGTCAAAAGGAGGGTATACTCTGGGGACCTGTAAGTTCTCAGTTCCTCCAAGGTGGTACATTCAAGGGAGTGGAATTTAATCCTTTGCTGGCCTGCACACTGGTCTGGGTGGAACCATAAACTTTTCTGCCCACAATCTGCAATTAAAATTCCCTTACCACAAAGACCTCTAGCTCCACCACACCAGTGCTCCTCCTTGCCCTAAGGCCAAGCTCAGGGCTGAAATTCAGATCAACCCCTCAATTCCCCCAGGGGCTCTAAGTGAAGGGCTCCAAAAATGGAAGCTGCCACTGTAGTGGTTGATGCCTGTGGTCCAGAATGTGCTCCCCTCTCCTGGGCGTAGAAGCCCTCCTACTGACCTTTGAGGCTGTCTGTGGCATTTGTAGGTTGAGCAATCTGTGAACTGCTGCTGCTGGTGGCTCCCTGAAGCCTGTTCCAGCTCCTGTCCCTGACATGTAACAGTACGCTCTGTGCCAGGATGTGCTCCCTCTGGTGTGTTTTGTATAAGATAGGGATGAGGGCATCTCTTGGAGGTACAGATGGAGTCCCCAGACTGGAGACCAGGCTAGCAAGGAGCTCTGGGTCCTACTGACCTTGCACATAGCCACTGGCATAATAAGACTCTCTAGAAAACCCAGAGAGTTCCTGAAATCTACATGGCCTGTTCAAGGTACAGGTAAGACTTGAACCCAGGATTCCTGCCTCCCTGTCCAGTCCATGCTGCAGTCTTTACCTGCCTTTCCAGTCTAATTTCAAGGTGCTCCCCTTCATACACTTCCCTTTCCAGACTACAGCTATTCCCCCACACCTAGAATGTCCTCTCTCCTCACCTCTGCCTCTTAGAATCCCTACTTTCCTTCAAAGTGCAGCTCAAATGCCATCTTCTGCATGAGGACTTTCCAAATCCCAATCCCACTTTAGTGGTCCTCTTGGAATATTGACTTATCTGTAGACATGACCCCCAGTCTCTACCCTCAACTCTTCTGAGATCAGTGCCTTCTCAGCAGCTGATAGCTGTAGAGAGGTTCCTGGGGGTATTGAGAGGAGCACAGAAGCAACCAAAGTCATTTGACCCCAAGGCCAGCCCTGTATCCCCTGCAGCATGCTGCTTGCTCATCCCAGGTATTAAAGAAATGCTTGTTGGAATGAATCCCATCCCTGAATTACTGAGTGTTGAATTGTGAACAGAAGTGTCTGCTAAGGAGGATCCCCATCACAGAGGAGCTTAGTTGCACCAGTGATGCATGTTATCATCAATAGCCCAGTTAGGTTGATAGGATCCTTGATTCAGAATTGGATAGAACCCCAACAGACATTAATCCAACTCCCTCATTTTAGAGAGGGGGAAACTAAGATACTGAGGAATGAAGTGGATTGTTCAAGAACAAACCAGAATTCAGAATTTAACAGTAAAGCAGGAAGTGCTTAAGTGGTGAACATTTCCTGGCCTCCAAGGAACCTCCCCAAAATGGCATTCCATCTCACTGAGAACAAACAAGTCCTAGGTTTCCAAATTAGGTGAAAGAAACCCAGCTGCATTTATTGATGCTATTGATACTGCAGTCAAGGCCTCTCTCAAGCCAAGAGGACAGTGAATGGTGTCCCTGGAAAGAACATCTTCCTTAGCTCAGAAGATAGAATTCATATTTTTCATAGGAGTTTTAAGGAAGCCCTGAATGATAGCACACCTGCACACTAGCAAAGTAGTCTCCACGTGCCCTGAACATTCCAATTAAATGGTTCCTCTTTAAGTTAGAGCTCAAATCTCATTTCGTAATTCCATTCTGGGATGGAGAAAGGAAACTACACAAATGAGAAGCATTGGGAAAAGTGAGACAGAAAAAAAAGCAATCCATGGTCTCTGGTAAGAGTCATAGCTCTAGCATCATCAATTTTCATAGCCTCAAAGGCCATGAAAAGAAAGAGAGGCCTCAGGGGTTTTATCATTTAATACCCTCATTTTACAGATGGGGAATCAGAAGCTCAGAGATGAAAAGTGGTCAGTGAGGTCACACAGTGACTTAATGGGAAAGTGAAGATGGAATTTGTTGCCCAATTACTTATTCATTTTTTGCTATGCCTTAGTTTCTCTTTTTGTCATATAGAAACAAAGAACATGACAGCTTACACTCAAGGACCAAGGTTGGTCTCAAAATACAGCCGATGAAGCATTCTTCCCTCCTCACAGCAAAGAGATGAGGCTACCACATGTACTTGGTAATCAAGTACACTGTCAGTTTAAGTTGCTGTGATGCCTGACTTTGTGGAACTGCTTTGCTTTGTTACAAGGGACAGTTCTAGCAGAAGGAGGTAGATGAGGAAATGACTGTGATGTCAAAAAAAGCGTCAATAAAACTTCTTTTCCAAAAAGATCTAAATTGAGATACTTTTGCAAAAGGAGTTGAATTCTTGACAGTTGAATCACTTCCTTTCTGAGTCTCATCTGTCAAATGGAGAGAATAATTTCTCTTCTCACCTGATCTATGTGGGTCACATGGGACAATACACATGATGGAACCCTGAAAGCAGTAATGTACTGTGCCCCTGCATGGATGACAGCCAACCCCACTCCTCTAGCCTTGTTCCCCACTTTGTTTCCTGGTCTCTAACTGTTTCTCCTTGAGTCTATTCCTTCAATGTCAGCCCCTAGCCTGATATCCTGACCCTCGAGCCTTGTGGGACCCTTTGATTGATTCTTTCTTCAGTTCTAACCCTGGACGGTAGCATGAGTCTGACTTTCCCTGCTGTGATGTGCCAACACTATGAGTCCAAGTCGCTCTCCATATGAAAGGTGAGGGAACAAGTAATTATTAAACACCTACTATGTGCCAGGCACTGTACCAAGAACTTTACACATATTATCTCATCCTCACAGCAACCCCTGGGTGGTAGATGCTATTATTATCAGGCCCATTTTATAGATGAGTAAACTGAGGAAGAGGTTGTGATAGGCTGAGGGCCACAAAATTTGTTTAAGTGTCTGAGGCCAAATTTTCTTTCAGGCCTTCTTGACTGTGGGTCCAATACTCTATCCACTGTACCACCTAGGTGCCTCTAATGATAAGGCTGAGCCTGAATCCTGGGGCCCACATAGCTGAATTATTCACCCTCCAATCCTCAGTGAAGAGACAGGCTCCAAAGTTAAGTAAGTAATGGGGTGGGGGGTAGGAAGGGGCAAAGTAGGCATGGATAGATTCTATACGGTCATTAATCCTAGTGCACAGGATCCTAGTGTGGAAGGGCAAGCTCCTTAAAGTCAAAGACTGTCTTTTGCCTCTTTCTGTACCCCCAATGCTTGGCATAATGTCTTACACATAGTTATTGTGACTGCTGTTAAATAGTTTTTTCACTTGTGTCTGACTCTCTGTGAACGTATTTGGGGTATCTTTTTTTGGCAAAGATACTAGAGTGGTTTACCATTTCCTTCTCCAGCTCATTTCACAGATGAGGAAACTGATTTGCCCAGGGTCACACAGCTAGTGTATGAGGTCACATTCAAACACAAGTCTTCCTGACTTCAGGCTCAGCACTCTGTCCACTGCTCCCCTAGCTGCCTGACACATAGTAGGCACTCAATAAATGTTGAAAGATTGATTGAGATGACAAATCCTTGCTCCTGCCTAATGGTCAGAGGCTGGACTCCTGCTTTGCACTTCACCATCATGGTTCATCCCAGCACTTCTTGCCCCTGGATCTGTCTTGAACCCTCAGCGCTTTCCCCCACCTCCCTGGTACCCCCTGAGTATTAAGGTTACCTGACTTAACTCAAGGTTTCCTTCCTCCTCTAGCCTGGTCATTATCTGCTTATCTTACTGTACTTTATACAAGGCTTCATAACCTGAATTAACATTTTAAAGGCAACTCAGGGACTTCCACTGAATTTTTAAATGACTAAAGACACACATTTACATTTTAACACAGCCACTTCACCCCATTCCCCCTCCTACCAGTCTGGGGTAAGCCTACACAATTCACCTCCCTGGGGGAGGAAGCAAAGGTGGGCATTTTATCACAGCTCTGACAGATGACTAACATTTCTGGAAATTTACAACAGCATTAGAAAGCAAAAGAGTTTAAAAAAAATAAAACTACAGGAAAACAGGTTTTTTAAAGGAACCTAATTGCTCAACATTGTTACATCTTGGCTCTCAAACCTGATGGGATAGATTCTCAGACAACTGCTCTCTATCAAGGATGTAAGCCTGAGTTGTCTCTGAAAGGCTTTATCATTGAACCAGGTGATCACAGATGGAAAATGAGATGTAAGGAAACCCAGAGACTGTCTAGTCCACTGCCCTCATTTGACATATGAGGAAACTGAGGGCCAAGGGAGTTAAGTGACTTGCTAAAGGTCACAAAGGTAGCAAGTGGCCAAGACAGAATTCGAACCCAGGTCTGCTGACTCCAAAAGCCTTCACCCTATACCATGCTGCCTCCCTCACAGACTCCATCATCATGCCATTACAGGAAAACTAATACACATACCAGCCAAGGGAAGAACCCAGGAGTTGCCACAGGATACAAGATGACCAATGAAGGAATACGCTAAATGAGACACTCTTCATTGGCTATCTCTCTGATACTCAGCAATAGACCTCTGAGGGTGAAACTTCACTGGAGATCTCCAGCCAACAAAAGGCAGCTTTTCCCAAGCCCCTAGAGGCTCCCATAATCCAGTCTTACTCTTCAAACAACCCCAAAAGTCACTTTAAAGACAGCCAGTCTAAGAAAATCCACTAGTAACTAGTACTTGTCTACCCTTCTTCCTTAAATGTCCTAGCTCATGCCAACTTTCCACACTCCCTCGGCTCAGTCAAGGTAACAGAACATTAATCCTCATGTCTATGATGCTAATAAACATGGTCTACAATACCAGTAAAACAAAAATGGGCTTTTCTCTCTCATCCCACTTAGTGTAGTCACAGAAGACCCAGACAGTTGGATTGACTCAATGATTCATAAGCATAAACTATCAATCTGATAGAATTAAAGTGCTTTGGTCAATGTGTAAAGATGTATCTTTTGACTAGATGAAAGCATCAGACATACTTCTGGGTCTAGTTCAGAATCCTGGATTCCAACTGCAGTCTAATGATGGAGCTTCACTCAAGCCTCTGAGAGAGAATTTCTTGATGATCCTGAGGTCTCATCAGAGGTCTCACTGGTGACCAGTCAGTAGCAGAATCCACCCAGAGGTAGAATCAGTGGCTGCTGGCATAGTAGTTGTCAATGACAGAGGAAATATCTGCAAATAGAAGTCATGTGTATATGGTAGCAGCTTCAGGGATGGTGACCCTTAAGACAGAAAGGTCAGCCATGGACGCTAATAAAGGCACCAACTCTTGAAGCCTGGTTTAGCTACAGCTAAATGGAACTCAATGAAGATGATGCCATGAAAGTAACCAGAAGCTATTTTACCCCTTTGCCACACATGCTCCCTACACATGGCCCTCATTTGTATTTTAAGCTGGAGCCCACTCTCCCCAGAAATTCTACGTATGCAGCAGAGTTAACCTCCAGTTTGAGAGAAGTGTTTTGTACCAAACATTCTTCCTATATCCAACTCAGTAGCTATCCTTCATTAAAAAGCTAATTATGTCTCACTGATAATCAGTGGGAAGCACACCAATGAGAAAGAAACAAAGTTCCTCAGGGTTACCAGTAGAACCATTAATGTGATTAGTACTTTCCCCCTCTGGGAGTCAAACAGTCCAGGGAGTGTTCAGTGTAGAGAATTAGTTCCAGGACGATGGAGAAATGGGATTCACCATTATAGTATCACCATTATACTGTAGTTCCACTATGCTATACTTTATCCCAACATATTTCAGGGATCAATGAAATCAATGGTATGCAACAATCATTTCACTGATTCAAATGTCAATCCTTTTATCTATTAATAGATGGATTTTTTTAAGAGTTGTGATTAAAAAAAAATATTATTTACGACCAACCTAGTGATAAGCCTTTACAAATTCAACAAAACATGCTCTTGGACAACAAATATATAACCCATTACCAGATGCATATCCTAAAAGACAGAAAGACTTCAGCCTTTGAAAGAAAGTGTAGTACAATGGAGCACTGCAGTTGGAAATCAGAGGGCCTGGGTTCAAAGTCAAGCTCTGCTACATGATACCTGTGCCCTTGGGAAAGTCACTTAACCACTTTTGCCTCAGTTTCCCCATCTGGAAAATGAGGCTAATAATAGCACCTACCTCCCAGGCTGGTTGTGAGGATCAAATGGGATAATTGTAAAGTTCTTAGCACAGTGTCTGACACACAGTAGGCACTATATAAATGTTAACTGCTATCATTATATATAGTATTCTCTCTGGACCTCAGTTTCTACATTTTTAAAATTATGGATGGTTTATAAGGTCCCTTCCAGCTCTAAATCAATGATCCTGTAACCTTAGAGTCACCTCCATATTGTCCTGAGACCTTGAAGGCAGATATCAATGAGGCTAATGAAGCAGGTTCATTTGGATGGGACTTGCCTGGATACGTAGGGTAAGGAAGCAATGAATTGGCCTTAGCCATGTTAATGCAGCAGACACCCATCAAATAAATCCTTAGATGATTGGAAATCTCAACAGCTCAGAAAGCTTTGGAAGGTATCATTCATTTACCTTTTGCTTACAGAGAACAAAGTTATTTATGGAGGGAGAAGGATTTTTCCTAGTAGTTTCATCCTGTTTTTGTATCTGCAGTGAATGAACAGGGTAGAAAGAAAGACAAAATTATTCTATAGCTAGATAATGGTGGAGCTCACCCTGAGGAAGCAGGGTTAGCGCCTGATAATATTGTCATCATCCTCCTGGCCATCAATGCTACTGCTTTGATTTGACCTATGGACCAAGGCATTATTCAGGATGTGAAATATTATTACACACAATATTTTGCTAGAAAGCGAAACAATCACAAATGTACTATCATCTCAGCGACTCAGTCCGATCAGGGTGTCAAAGATGCCAAGTTTAGCTTGTTTGTGTCTGGAATCCTGTTAAGAATTAAATGTTAAGGCAAGTTGGAGGAACCTCTGGCCTGGGATTATATTGACTGAAGAATCCCATTCTACAGGAAGAAAAATATATATGAAGGCTTTACAATGAAGACTCCCCAAAATACATAAGCAAAAGTTCTAAAGATAGTTAATTATCTGATCAACAAGCATTTGTTAAACACCTAGGTACCAGGCGCTATCCTAGGTGCTGGAGATACAAAGACCAAAAAAAAAACAGGCCTTGTCTTCAGGGAACTTGAGTTCTAATCAAAGATACTTCTTCATACCCTATCCAGGAACCCAAAGCAAACAAAATGGAAAACAAACTCCAGCCAACAAGATAACTGAGGACCGTTCAACGACACTGCTACCTGGATAAATGCAAGATCTCATCAAAGTGGTCAGATTCCACCAGAGTCAATTGTACCCCTCTCTCCCTCCCTGTCTTCTCACCCTGGTTGATTCTGTGTCTTTCCATAATCCCTCCAGAGTTCAGAGAATTATGAGATCCCTAATATAGAGTTGGAAGAGAACTTAGAGTCATCTAGTCCAAACTCTTCATTTTAGGAATGAGGAACTGACTGACATCAAGGAAGGTTAAGTGGTTTGCCTGAGGTCACAAAAGGAATAAGTTGAAAAGCTATGGATTCCAGTCATTCCTATGACTCCAAGTCCAGAAGTCTTTCCACTGAATATATCCAGTTTCCCAGGGGCCTTGCTCTATACCTTTTATCATTTCCTTATTGGGGCAACATTAGGGCCATTCCCCCAGGCCATCTTTCTACCTACCCTGCTGCTGCTCCAGTGATCACCTCATCTCAAATAGTATCCTCTGGACCAGATTCCCATCAAATATGTTCCCAGTCTTTCAAGGAATTAATTCATCTGGCCCTGGAATTCTACTCCTGCGTTGAGTCAACTTGACTGACAGCAGAGCATGCAATCCATCCATTCCCCTAACACATCTTGCTATTTGCCCTGCCAATTTCTGACCTCTGCCATCCTTCTTTACTCTTAAGACTATGATCCCATGTATTTCATGACACTTTTTATGTTCAAATAATTTTTGGGGTGGTGAGGTGGCTCAGTAGATAGAGTACCAGGCTTGGAGTCAGGAAGACCTGAGTTCAAATTCAGCCTCAGACACTTATTAACTTTGTGACCCTGGGTACTTATTTTACTATGTAACCTCTGCCTTCCTCAGTTCCTTCATCTGTAAAATGGGGATAACAACACCTACTTCTCATTGTTGTTGTAAAATACATGTTTAGCATAGTGCCTGAAACATAATAGGCAGCATATAAATCTTAGCTATAATCATCTTTATTATTAATATTAGATAAATGTGTTAAAGATTGCTCATGCTGGCCATGAATTGTTCCGCTATCCTTTGATTCAGTCATCTGCAACTTTGATGCTTCTGAGGTTAGAGTATTCCATGTTTCACGGCAATATGGTATCATGAGATAGTACTGAAATTTAAATGGGTATCCATGAGAGCAAACAACTTTGGATGCACGAAACCATTATGTAATTTCTCAAATGGGATTGCTAGATAGTACAACGGATGGAGATCCACGCCTGGAATCAGGAAGACCTGGGTTCAAATCCAGCCTCAGATACTTAGTAGCTGTGTGGCCCTGGTGAAGTCATTTAATCTTGTTTGCCTGACTTATCTCATGTGTAAAATGATCAGGAGAAGGAAATGGCAAATCATTTCTAGTATCTTTGCCAAGAAAACCCTAAATGGGGTCACAAAGAGTCAGATACCACTGAAAAACATCAACAAGCCAAGCATTATGCTATATAAAGAACATAAATAGGAAAAAAAAGACATGTCCCACTCTCCAAACTTCATATGCTAATTGGGAGGGACAATATGTATGAAAGAATTCACCTGCAAGGAAAATGAAAAGGCCCAGAAGGCATGTCACAAGGCAGATGCCAAGGTCTAGAGGTCCTCGGGCCTTTTTCCTTTAGGCCTTTCCCTTTTTTGGAAAGTCAGGCAGTAAGTTGTCAATTGTGCCAACAGGTCAGGATGCAGGTCAGAATCTCTAGGGATGGGACACCCCCTCTCCTGAAGTGACTCTACCTGCATCATACCACAAGGCCCAGGGACATCTGACAGTCCTGAGTATATTGCTTGGCATATGAGTTGACAATTAAAGATTTCTTGAATTGAGGGATATTTTCTAGTGTTGTTTTCTCTCCCCTCCCCTGAGTCAGCCATCCTTCCCTTCAACTATGTCTGGTTATTTTCTCCTTTCATTTAGAGCATAGACATTCACATGTATATGAATTAATTTCTCCAGCAACACATCAGCTCAGTGATCATTGCACATGAATAATATCAGCCTTTAAGTTATTGTTTATAGATAGTCTAGGAACAATGTAATATTTTTACATGTTTTGGGGTGGGTCACCAAAGCCAAAGTCTTCATTAGCACTTGGTGATAAAGTTACGTTAATCTTGCTCTGACAACAAGATACCCTAGCCATCACTGGATCTGGCCTTGGAGACTTTTCAGTTTGGTGGTACCCACCAGTATCACTTTTGAGAACCCAAGAAGTAAAACATAATATACAGGACACTCATCTTAGAATCAAGAAGACATGGGTTTAAATCCTGCCTCGGACACTTATTAACTATGTGACCACAGGCAAATCATTTTAGCACTTTGAGTCTCATTTTCCTCATCTATCAAATGAAGGGGTTGGACTCAGCCCCCAAGAATCCTTCCCAGTTAAGACCCTATGATTCTGCAACCTCCACGCAACAAGGCATGAGAGAAGGATTTTTGTGGAGCTGTGTTTCTATAAAAAAGTTCCTAAATGGTAGAAAGTCAAAGAATACACAATGACAGTGAAGGGGATTTTCGCAAAAGGAACAAAACATGTTGGGAATCAGCAGCAGCCTCCCTACATACGGCAGCACAATTTGCAACATGGCATCCATACCAGACTATACAGAAGGCTATGTTGTTGCACATTCCATATGCACCCTTTTACAAGAAAGAGACGAATGACATCTAAACATGTCATCAGTGAGTTATTCAAAACAGCAGCTCCAGGCCTGTGTCAAAGGGCCATTACCAACGCAGTCCAATCTCCTTCAGCTCCCCTATAATAATCATTGGTATTCATTATGATGCCCTTGAAGATCATCAAGTGCCTTCTGAATCCTCAAAGAAAGCACTAATTATGCTTGGCATCATTTAGAGCTCGGTGTATTTAAGTGAATTCTAATTTTTGAAAACTGACAATTCAAAAGTGGGATCCATTACAACTGTTAGAACTGTGAGTTCCATTGATCCCATCTCTGTCTCTTTTCCCTAGGACAGATCTCTGTTCCCATCAGTCTTCCCCGCTCTCTCATTCATCTTCAATCTCTCCCTCCTATTAGTTCCTTCTCAATTGCCTACCAACCTGCTCAGGGCCCCCAGGACTAAAGCCTTAATTTATTTAATTGCAAAAGCCTTATTTTAACCCTTCCCTCTATCCCCCATCAAAATACAGTCTCATCTCCCTTCTTCCCATGAATCCCCAAGCTTTTTGATCTCCTTCTCACAAAACAGGACTGAGGCACTGTGGGGTACTAGAAAAAGGAAAGAGGTCTGAACTCCCAAAGGTCTGTGTTCAAATCTTATCCTGGCCACATACCACCTGTGTGTCTTGAGTAAATCACAAAACTTCTCTGGGGCCAGGCTCCAGGCTCCAGGCTCATTCTTTGGTTCATATCTCTGATGCATTTACTCCGGATAACAATGATTTAAACATGTACCGTTTCCCTCCCTGAGACTACAAGGTCATTGAGAGCAAAGGTCTGGTTTATCTAAACTTTGCATTTCCCCAACACAGAACATAAGGCTTTGCCCACATCCGATGCTTTAACAAATGTTTATTGAAGTTACTGAGTCCTAGAATTGCAGCACTAGACAGAGATCTGCAGAGAAGTCCTCTGAGAGTAGTATACTTAATCAGCCCCACACCCCCTGAAGGCATGGCTAAGGCTACTAAAGTCCCAGAGAAGAGACTTGGCTCAGATTGGCAAGGAAATGCTTGAGAGGCCAGGTCTCCTTTTGGCAGCTCTGGGCTCCTTCCATTGTACTCCAATATCATTCATTCCCTGGCCATCTTGGCTCATCACATCATGGGTATCCAGCTAAAAGGGACCTCAAAAGGAGTTTGATCACCTCATTTTTCAGAAGACTAAAGAGAGAGCTGGAAAAGTAAAAGGACTTCTTGAGGTGATAGATTTGAAACTGAAAGGGACCTCAAGGATCCTAGTTCAACCCTCAAATTTTGTAGATAAGGAAACTGAGATCTAGGGAAGTAAAGATACTTGGGATCCTAGATCTGTAGCTAGAAAGGCCCTCAGGGGCCTTCTACTACAACCCCTTCATTTTACAGAGAAGGAAGTTGAGGCACAGGAAGATGAAGGCATTTAGGATCATAGATACATAGCTGCAAGGAACCTCAGATGCTGCCTAATCCTTGAATGTATCACATATAATGCCAAAGGTCAGATTCATTTTTTGAGCCAGGTAGCCACTCACAGACAGGTCTTGGAATGACATGATTTTCATTTCTCTCTTTGACCATTTCAAACACAAGCCAGGTAGTCTTCCCAAAATGCTCTACTCTCTCCCTATCCTGGCTTGGATAAATGAAGGGCAGGGGCAAACAGTGAAAGTGACCTCTTCCAACTTCATTCTGATGGCAAACCTTTTTAAGCCAGACCACATCAGATTCTCTTTCTCCCCATGTTTCTCTCCTCCCAGCCAAGCAGAGAATTCAGCTCACACAGTCAGAGCTCCCTCATTTGCATCCCTGATTGGCATGATGAGCTCTGCATAGCAGTTTGTGAATATTGTACATTACACAAAACCCTGCAATCAAGCAGCAGAAAGGAAGGGCCGTGCAAGCCCTCGGAGAATGGGAATCATTACTAGCTTAACAAGCAGCCTTCTCCCTCTTGCCGATTTTCGTGATGTTCATATAATATTAATTGTTACAATATCATCTGGTGTGTGAGCTTTAGATTTGCCAAGGGGATAAATATTTGACAGTGACATCCAACCAAGTGCCCGGCCATAACAAAGGATGAATGCAAACATGTAATATGTGCATGCTGTATAAGCATATATATTTTCATCCTTTGTCTATACATATGAAATATATATATACACATATGTAAACATGCATATGTTTAAAGAAGTATACATTCAGGTATCTAGACAGATGGACAGACAAACAGGTAAGTAGGTAGATAGACAGATTCAGAGCACGCAAAAAACTCAGGCTAACAATTGGCAGTACAATCAGAGAATGAATGCTGGGGAAGGTTTCTTACATGATCTCATCTAACTCAACACCACTGTTTTACAGATGGGGAAACTGAGATGCAGAATGGGGAAAGGCATCAGTCCAAGTTTGCCCAGTGACTTCTTTAAATGCCTTTTCCATGTGTACATATGATTATTTCGCTCCTTTGAGATGACTGCACTAAGTGGTCTCTGAGGTCCCTTCTAGCCCTACCGCTAGGATCCTATGAAGAAAAATTCCCCCAAATCATTCTCCTGTCTCCTCTGCAACCTGTACATCATACCTGGAATACACTCTCTCCTCCCCTCTTCATGTCTGCCTGTTGAAACTTTCCTCATCTTTCAAGGTCCAATTCAGGTATCACCTTTTTGGGCTCCTCTCCCCCATCCCCACCCCACCTGTCCACCAGTGTTTCTAGACTGTGCTTTGCCTGTGTCACTCTTTATCTTGTCTTGCAATTTTTAGGTGGAATGTAAGCTTTCTAAAGAGGCAGTGGATAGCAGTAGACAGGAGGACCCAGGTTCAATTTTTGCCTCAGACATTCACTAGCAGTGTGACCTTGGGCAAGTCACTTGCCTGCTTCATTTGTGGGTATGTGATGACCTCTAAGGCCCCCTTCAGCATTAAATCTATGATTTATCTAGTATAGAGAGAAAGCCTCAACTTCTGTGCCCATTTCTAGGTCTGGCTCTGTTACTCACTGCCCATGAGACCTTGGCCAAGTCTCCCCTTTTGGGCTTCAGTTTCCTCCTCTACAAAGCAAAAAGGCCACAGGGGAGATTCTCAGAAAAGCCTGAAGACCCCTTGAAGTTCCCAAAGCCTCTGATTCTAGCACTCCAAGGCCTCCTCCCTTTCAAAGAAACAGATTCCTCTGTGGAAGCATATGTAGCTAACATGACCTAAGAAGTCAACACCTTTGGAGAGGAAAGCTGATTTACTTAAGAGAAGCCCAGGCTACTCCAACACGGTTGGCTCAACTTGATCACAGCGTGCTGTGCAGGACTGATTATGGCACTGTCAACAGACAGTCCCAGCACTGCTCCAGTGGCAAAGCAAGAGGGGAGAAGTTTAGACATGAGCCAGGCAGGCCCAAGCAGCAAGTAGAAATAAGTCATGCTACCTTGGGGCTGCTGGTCTGGCCATATATTTCAGTTAACAACAAAGGTCGGGGGGCGGAGCCAAGATGGCGGAGTAGAAGGACGCACGTTTACGAGCTCCGAAACCAAAGCCCATGGAATTGGTGTAGAAAGAGTCCCCCATAGATTCTGGGTGAGTGCAAGGTGTGCAGAGGCAGAGTGGAGGAGATTCCCGTCCCAGGGAGCCCTCAAGACCCATCCCCAGGGTCCGGCGCGCCCCGGAGAGTAAACCCGACCCCCAGCGCTGCCCTGGCCGAGGCCTCAGAGAAGCAGATCGGAGCAGGCTTCAGAGACGGAAGCTGAAGCAGCCGGGAAAGTCCCTCCGCCCACAGAAGCAGGTCAGTGAGAGAGGCCGGGCTGAAGGAGAGGGGAAGCAGGGCGTCTCTGTGACTCGGGCCCCCTCGGGAGGAAGCGGCGGCGGCAGGGACGGGGGCAGGAAGCGGCGGAGGCAGAGGCGTGGGCTGGGGCTGAGGCGGCAGCGGCCCAGGACTCAGGAATCCCCCAGCAGCAGGCAGGATCTTCATTACAGAAGATTCCCGCATAAAACCTGACGGAGCTGAGCCTGAGAGACGGCCCTGCACCCAGCCCGCTCTGTTGCTGAAGGTTTCTGCTCGGGACCCCCAGGGGAGCTGAGATTGGGAGGCGGGCCCCCCACCCCGCCCCCACCCGCTCCATTCTTGAGAGTCGCTGCATAAAGCCCCCCCCCCGAGGGATCAGAGTCTCGGAGACAGCCCTGGCCCCGCCGCAGCGCCTGAACTAAAGCTCACTGATTGACAGCCAGCAGGAGGAAAGCCCATTTGAATCTCAGAGGCCAGGCGCTGGCTGGGCGGATCCAGGCGGGGGTGGAAGGGAATCTCAGAGGTCAAGTAACTGGCTGGGAAAATGCCTAGAAAGGGGAAGAAAAATAAGACTTTAGAGAGTTTTTTCCAACAAATGCAAATGATCCCAACCTTCGGATCTGATGGGGAGGACGAGAACGTATTTTTCCCATCAGGGAAAGATGTGGAGGGCGGGGCCTCAGTACCCCAGACACCCCAGGGGGGTGTTGGGTGGGCTCAGGCCTTGGAAGAGCTTAAAAAGGATTTTGAAAAGCAAGTTAGACAGGTGGAGGAAAGACTGGGAAAAGAAATGACAAAGATGCAAGAAGAGTATGAAAAAAAGGTCAATATCTTGGTAAAGGAGACCCAAAAAAATGCTGAGGAAATTAACACCTTGAAAAATAGGCTCACTCAATTGGCAAAAGAGGTTCAAAAAGCCAATGAGGAGAAGAATGCATTCAAAAGCAAAATGAGCCAAATGGAAAAAGAGGCTCAAAAGCTCACTGAATTTAATAGTTCTCTCAAAATTAGAATGGAACAGATGGAGTCTAATGATTTTATGAGAAACCAAGAAATCACCAAACAAAACCAAAAGAACAATAAAATGGAAGAGAATGTGAAATATCTCATGGGAAAAACAACTGACCTGGAAAATAGATCAAGGAGAGACAACTTAAAAATTATGGGACTACCTGAAAGCCATGATCAAAAAAAGAGCCTAGACATCGTCTTGCATGAAATTATCAAGGAAAACTGCCCTGATATTCTAGAACCAGAGGGCAAAATAAGTATTGAAAGAATCCATCGATCACCACCTGAAAGAGATCCAAAAAGAGAAACTCCTAGGAACATTGTGGCCAAATTCCAGAACTCCCAGCTCAAGGAAAAAATCTTGCAAGCAGCCAGAAACAAACAATTCCAGTACTGTGGTAATACAATCAGGATAACCCAAGATCTAGCAGCTTCTACATTAAGGGATCGAAGGGCGTGGAATAGGATATTCCAGAAGGCAAAGGAACTAGGACTCAAACCAAGAATCACCTACCCGGCTAAACTGAGTATAATATTTCAAGGGAAAATATGGTCTTTCAATGAAACAGAGGACTTTCAATCATTCTTGATGAAAAAACCAGAGCTGAAAAGAAAATTTGACTTTCAAACACAAGAATGAGAGGAAGCATGCAAAAGTAAACAGCAAGGAGAAGTATTAAGGGACTTACCAGAAATGAACTGTTTGCATTCATACATGGAAGGACAATATTTCTAACTCTTAA
Source organism: Bettongia penicillata ogilbyi (assembly GCA_023548195.1). Taxonomy (NCBI): domain Eukaryota; kingdom Metazoa; phylum Chordata; class Mammalia; order Diprotodontia; family Potoroidae; genus Bettongia; species Bettongia penicillata. Next base: position 14,043,951 of record JAJHZJ010000104.1, on the reverse strand, counting down.
AACTTTTCAGTATCTGGGTGGTTGGTGGGACCACACATACACATGTACACGCATGCACACACATACACACATGCATTCACATGCAGAGACAGAGAGCACAGATTGAACTGAATAGGATGGGACCATACCTTAAAAGGAATTAAGGTAAATGATGAGAGAGAAATGTAGTGAGAGGAAAGAGGGAGAAATGGAAGGGGGTAACTATATGTCATTTAAGAGGCAAGTAGGAGATGTTTTTAGTGGAGGGAAAAAGAGGAGAGCTGAAGAAAAAAACAAACAAACAAACAAACAAACAAACAAAAGTTTACCCTCATCACATTTGACTAAACGAAGGAGTGAAATGCACACTCATTTTGGTATGAAAACCTATCTTACAGTATAAGAAAGCGGGGAAGAAGGAGATATTGGGGGGGGGATGATGGAAGGGAGGGCAAAGGGAGGAGGGAGTAATTGAAAGTCAACACTTGGGGAGGGACAGGATCAAAGAGAAACAACGAGGGGCAGGTGAGGAGGGATGGCAATTCAGTTAGTCTTACACATCACGACTATCAGGAAGGTCATTTGCAAAGCTACACAGATATGGCCTATAATGAATTGCCTGCCGTACCAAAGGGAATGGGTGGGGAGGGAGGGATGGGGAGAATTTGGAACTCAAAGTTTTAGGAACAATTGTTTAGTATTGCTGTTGCAACTAGGAAAGAAGACATACAGTTAATGAGGAATAGAAAGTCATCTGGCCCTACAGGAGAAAAGAGAAGATAGAGACAAGGGAATGGGAGGGATGACAGAAGAGAGGACAGATTGGAGATAGGGAAAATGAGATTGCTTGGGGTATTGGGGTGGGGGGAGGGGAGAAAAAGGGAGAAAATTTGGAACCCAAAAATTTGTGAAAATGAATGTAAAATAAATAAATAAATAAAATATCAAAAAAAATAAAAAAATAAAAACATCAAAAAAAAAAAAAAAAAAAAAAAAAAAAAAAAAAAAACAACAAAGGTCACTCAATCTCAGGCTTAATGAACAGACATGCCAGCATCACTCCCTTTCTAGGCATGGTCTTAGGGTTTCTCCAGAACCATCAGATCTAGAAGGGACCACAGAGCTCATTCCATGCCACCTAGTGATTTTAGAGAGGGGGAGGCCCAGAGAATTATAGTCCTTCACTCAATAGTACATAAGTAGTAAACAACTCAGACACTTAGTATAGCTGTGTGGCCTTGGGCAAGTCATTTAACCCTGTTTGTCTGAGTTTCCTCATCTGTAAAATGACCTGGAGAAGGAAATGAAAAACCACTGTAGTACCTTTGCCAAGAAAACACCATATGGGGTCATGAAGAGTTGAAAATGACCAAACAACAAAAATAACTAGCTGACCCAGAGCCCAAAGATGCAGAAGAAGAAAGAGCTCTGATTTGAGAGGCAGAAGACCAGGGTTCGAATCCTGCCTCTTACTGTTCCTGAGTGGTACTGGGTAAATCACTTCATTCTGCAATGTCTTAATTTCTTCTTCTATGAAATGACTTACAGATAGTTGTGGGGAAAGGTATAGGAGGGAATAGAATAAAAGATACACTGAACTGGGCATTGGTGGGCCTCAGGGTATGACTTTGCCTATGCTGGGAGGATACCCAAGTGACACTAGCAAGAAGAGTCACTGCTCTCTTGACTATCCATTCTCTGAAGATACCCCTAGAAGGAGAAATCTGTGTGTTGAAGTGGGTACAAAATTCTTTCTGATTCTCCAGCAGGAATGTACCTGTTGGACATAGGGCATTGCCCAAAAGGCTAAGAAAAGTACCATTTTTATGGTACTTTATGGTACTTTCCATTTTTATAATGGAATGGCCCTCTACCCTAGGTTGGGGAGTGAGTTAAAGAGACAATTATGCTTTGATGGCCCATTTTATATTTTCAAAATCATTACATAACAAGAGGATAAGGATAGGTGCACCACAGGGGCATCTGTATTGATGAGTGGTTTAAGAAGAAACAGGGATGTGGGCAGGACTGCTAACCAGAGCGTGTGGGTATGGAGCATCAGCCCTCCACCCCTACCCTGAAAACCAGCACCCAGACAATTAACTGTTCCCTATGGAATTCTGGAATGCTTTAGTGGGGTAGTTTGCACCTCGGTCCTTAGCAGAGCTGCTCTTTCATTTCTGCCATCTGTGCCCATAGCTAAGTGGGTCCCCACAGGAACCAGAGAGGGAGGAGACTTGCAAACTTGTTCCGAGTAGCCAGCTGAGCACGGATTGGCCCACCCGAGCTTACTTGCTCTGTTATAGAAAACCCCATTTAACTAAAGAAGAAAAAAGATGGAGCCCCAGGAGGGAATGCGGAAGGCTGGCAGTGACTCCCTGTTCTCACCCAAGGAAATTTGGTTCCACACCTTTAGAGAAAGCAGACTGGGCCAATTTCCATGATGGCTGGCCCCTAGGTGGTCTCCAGGGCAGCAGTCCACCATGGCTCCCTCCTAATTCGTCACTACTCCAAAAGTACAGTAGGCTTTTAAAGTAGTCTAACACTCAGGGGCCAAAGGGTCCAATTCCCATTCACAATATGCAGGTGCCAGTGGAGCGATGCAACATATTGGAGTCTCTTTTCATCCATTCTCATACTTACTACCTCTATTCAGGAGCAAATAAAAGGACACACAGAATGAATTCCATTAGTTCTGGGAGTGGCTGCTTGGTGCAGTGGAAAGAGCCCAGGCCCAGGAGGACCTAAGCTCAAACCCCATCTCTGATGCTTATTAGATTAGCTGTGTGACACACATAGGGTCAGTTACTTTCCCCACTGTGGGCCTCAGTTTCCTCCTCTGTAAAATGAGGTGGTTGGACTAGTGAGGAACCTTATGACTCTCCAATTAAATTCAAACAATTACTAAGCACCCGCTACATGCATGATCTTAGGGAATCAAAGACAAATGAGACACAGGCCCTACTCTCAAGTAGCCTACAGTCTAATGAAGACAGGAGGACTAATTCCTAAGTATTCTGACAGGGATGATCAGAGGTTTGGGGGCTCCCATGGAACAAGGAGGCAGAGCACGTATTCAGTTCAAGGATGTGGTCCAGTCCAGCAAAACTGCCTCTATTGACAGGGGTGTGGAAGGAAAAGAAATCCTCTCCCTGACCAACCCCTTGCTAGAATTTCAAGGAAAATAAAGCACTGAAAAAGTTTCCCAAAAAAAGGAGAGCCAGCTCTTCTCAACTCCACCTGTAGGCCACAGAAGGGGGAATTCCTCCTGCTATGCTCAATCACTCATCATCTTCAATTCAACCCCACTCCCCCAGTCAATGAAGACCAAATCAAGAGTCAAATCTCAGTCCAAGAAATCAATGAAGTGTTATTTCTTTCAGGTAATGGGGCAGCAAAAAGTTACCTTGTGGAATTCACCAGAATTGCAATCCAGGAAAGAAACAAGCTCTTTTCCATCATCTCAAGGATCTGTTTTCCCTTAAGAGAAAAGAGGCTGGGCTCCTCTCCACTCACCTTGTGCCACCCCCATAGCATACCAAAAGACAGTGACAAGGCTGCCACTCGATAGGGGGCAAGAGCCCAAGCCAGAGGCTCTTGCCTCAGACTGGCATACAGCAGCTTGTTAATTACATATTTCCACTAGTGGTAGGAATTTCATTGTCTTTCTTGGTGACAATTTCACTTTGGATGCACAAAGAGGTCTGTGTGGCTCTGCTTAGCAACGTAGAGACTTGGTTTTGACACTTTTGCTTCACTCTAGTCAGAGAACTAGCTCTTGAAATGCTATGGCTGCTGCTGCTGCTAAAAAAATGTTGTGGGTCTTTTTTTCAGGCACTCAGTGCTTTGAATCATACAATTAGACAAGATTTTTCATCTACTATAAAAATTTTAAAGCACTATACTTTTTCCAAAGGAGGTTTATTTCTTAAGAGTTGCTTAAGAGTAGTCTCAGTCTGCTAACTGGGCTTTCTTCTCATGTCTTTGGGACTTCTGAAAAATTTGATTGCTCACATGATTTGGGATTGAAGGGATCCTAAAGATTTGTGAAGTCCAAGTCTTTCATTTTTTTTTTCTTCAGACAGACTTGAAACTCAGAAAAATGTTGGAACTTGTCCAAGGTCTAACAGGTAGCAAGTAGCAGTCAGGATTCACAGCCATGTCAGAATCTTAGAGTTTTAAGGCAATTTGAGGGGACATTTAGCCCAACCCAGGTCTCTGTCTCCTATCCTATGTTCCAAAGCAGTAAAGATGTTCATTATTTTCAGTGCAAAGAAGCTAAGATAAAATATGCCTAGTAGACTTAGGGTGACTCACCCCAGCTTTTATATTTGCCTTTACCCTGATCTTGTTCACTCTCTATCAGAATCAATTCTTACTGAATCTGACTAATCCTGGGAAGAGAGGCTTTCAAAAGATTATCAAAAAGGAAATGACAAAAATGTTAAATGCCTCAGACATAAGACTGAATTAAAAATGAATATGCATCTAAGAGAAAAGATTTATTTTCCAGAGTTGGGAAGCTGAAGTAGATATAATGTTAAGGTTATCTCCATTTTGCAAATGAGGAAACAAACATTCAAAGAAGCCAAGTTACTTCCTCAAAGTTGCAGAGATAGAAAAGGTCAGAGTTAGTATCTGAACTCAGATCATCTCTGCTCTTTCCACTACATCAACCTCATTGCGCAATCCTAAAACATGGGTCACTTCTGTGCTTTCCTGTCTCTCTGGTTCAATAAATGACCATAAACATATTTCTTTGCAAAACTTGTGTGGGTATTCTAAGAACTTTTCAATAATTTTAAGATTGTTTTACCTACATGAAGTTTCCAATAAATTCTTTAAAAAGTTTTGACCTAGAATTATTCACTTGGTAAACTATAAATTAAAATATCATAACTCAGTTCTCCATTTGATAGAGCAAAGTGTATTGCAGGGATGCCCTCTGGAATAATAGTAATAACCATAAATCACACATGTGTCATGGTAGAAAACAGCAATGTTTCACACTTCATTGTCAGTAGCCTCACTAGGAATACATTGGGCAGGCAACCAGTATAAGGGGGACTAAAAGTTAGGTTATATGACTAATGTGAAAATATGTTTAGTGTGAATGTATATGTAGAGCCTATATTGGATTGCATAACATCTTGGGGAGGGGAGAGGAGGGAGGGAGAGAAAATTTGGAACTCAAAAGCTTATGGAACTGAATGTAGTAAAATAAAAATAGTTTTAAAAAAAAGTTAGGTTAGGCACTGGGTGGCTGGCATAGAAGTTAGTCGGGGTGGGGGGTTGAGGATAGACTTGGGTTGGGGAGCAGGCAAGTAGCATCAAGGATAATCAAAGTCAATAGGACAATGTTCAAACCTGGTCCAGAGACAGAGGGTTGGTTCTAGTCCATTAGCTCTAAGAGAGGTTCAGGCATACATGGGCCAGTACCCTGGATAGCTCCATGGAACAGAAAAGTTCTTCCATCCATGTCTAAAATCTAAATGAGGGTCTTTATCTATAGAACCTCAGGTATATCCCATTGACTCCATGTCCTAGGACAAACTCTCTTGATATTAAAGGGACCTGACCAATTGATGCCAAACTTAGAACTAAGGGAGATGTCCTCATTCCCTTTAGGGTTAGCATTATATTTGTCTGAGAGGAAGGCCATATTCTTCTGGTGTCATTTACAACTAACTGGGGATGGCCACATGACATAGTGGACTGAACCTCAACAAGACCTGGTTTCAAACACCACCTCTGATAAATGATAGCTGTGTGACCTTGAATAAGTTACTCAACCTCTCAGTGCCCCAGGCAACTCACTAAGACTATAAATTGCAGAACAGGTATCAGTAGAGAGAAGGTCCCCATTGGGAATCCCTACATCAATGAAATCACAGGTCCAGTCCAAAAGGAAAACGGTGGTTTTCTGAACAGTTGTTCAGAGGGTAAGAAAGCTGCTCAGGGTGAGGGAAGAGAGTGTTACATCCTTTTCATAACATCATTCATTCCCATGGGTAGTTTTCTCCTAAAACTAGGAGAACCTAGTTCAAGAACAGACAAAGCACTCATCTTTCAAAGTTAAGTGGGAATAAAATCTCAAAGAATTATGGTCACAAAATAAGGAATCTCCTCTCAAATTGGTTTAAAAAACCTGTGGTGCAAATCATGTTATGGAGCAACAGCTTGCCCAGTGATGATGAAGTGACTGCTGGGCTTTGTCTCACTGAGTGAAGGACCTGTTCTTAGAAGGGTTAAGGTCGTTATCATTTCAGAGAGAGAGAGAGAGAGAGAGAGAGAGAGAGAGAGAGAGAGAGAGAGAGAGAGAGAGAGAGAGAACGAGAACAGCCCACAAGCATGTTATACCTGCCACATGCCTGGAGAAAGGGAGGTAGGTCCAGTACAGTAAGGGAAAGACTGCAAAAAAGCCAAGAGCAGAGGGCTTTGGGGTGTTTCCATTCAGCTCTAATTTGAAGGACGCCCCTTGCTTTAATTACATTTTCATTTGGCCTCTTTAATTGTTTCCCCCTGGTGAAATACATGATGAAATGCTGCATGAAATGCTCTCGTGGTGAGCTCTTTGCCGCACAAGCTGCTCATTAGCTCTCGCTCCAGGTCACTGATATTTGTATCTAAATTACATGGATGATATACCAGAGACTTCTAGTATCTTCCAGAGACAGACAGATGGCTGCAGAAATAGTGGGTGATATCCAACCAGAATTGACTTTTCCTATGCTCTTGGGCCTTGCGATTACCACCCCCCCCCATGTGACATCCATAGCAAAATGACTTTCAAAAAGCCTTGCAGTGGGAGAATCCATTTTAAAATATATTGAAAAATATGAGTGTGAAATCTCTCTTTGTACAAGAGGAAGTAAAAAGGGGGCCTCAAAGATATTTGCCCTCCCCCTCTGGAGGAACAAATCCTGGGCATTTATGTCACCAGAAGGACCCTCCAGACTTCAAAGAGACCATGAGCACCATGATGTCAGCTGCTCTTTAACAGAAGCATGAAAGGACAAATTGATTGGTAAATACCCCAAATTAACATGATTATACAGGCACACCCCACATAAGGTGGCCTAAGCAATGTCTTTACACAATAGCATCATTAATGCTCTATAATTAAACCTCACCAGAATGTCACAAAGGCCCTGTAACAGCATTCAGATGATCATCTGTTCAGAACATCTCGGTCCACAGGCACTTAGAGGTGGGCATTTCCATGGAGAGTAATGGGGGCGGAAGAAGGAGCTGTCCAGCTGCAGCAAATTTTGAGGAGCTGGAAGTGAGGGGATAAAAGCATGTACATATCTAAGGAAAGCTGTTGCTATCTCCGCTGTAGCCAGGCTCTAAATCAATTCTCTTATTCATTCTGTTTAGGCTGAGTTGTTAAATCCAGTACTGTCCTTGTTTTTAATACACACACTGTTTTCACCTGTGGCCCCTGAGCTGAACACTCTGTGTCCCTAGCTCTTGATATAGATTTATTGTGGGAAGCTTCTGATACCTTCTTACACAGAGAATTCCTAGTTGCCATTTCTCTCTTCTCCCCAGTCAGGGAGAGTCTTTATTCAGAAAAATAGAAGACCCTCAGCCTCAGTTCATGACAGGTCCATTGCTGGTCCTCATCAGAGGCAGAACAGGAAAGAAAAATCCAATCTATATCTAGCATTTTTCCAGTGGAACTAATTATCCTCATAACACTGCTTCACCAACATGGTGTCTTTATGGAACCAATTAACAATGTTCTTTCTATTCCCCTACACACATACACTGTAATCCAACTAGACTGGCTGATTTTCAGTCCCTTGAACATAACACTTCATCTCTGTGCCTATGCCCTCTGGCTGTCTCCCATGCCTGAAATGCTCTCTCTTGGCTCCTCTAGCTTCCTTTGAGGCTTACCTACCTTTATAGGAAGTCCTACCTTTATAGGAAGCATTTCCTAGTCTCCCCTCCCATACCACCTCTGTCAGCGGCCATTGTCTTCCCTTCTCAGTTTACCTTCCATCTTTTCTCTCTCTCCATCTTCCATCTCTCCCCTCTCTTTTTTCCCTTCTCTTCTCCTCTATCCTACGTATGGAGTTACTTATAGGCTATATCCTCCATTACAATGTAAGTTTCTTGAAGGCAGGAGCAATTATATCTTTCTACACACCTCCAATACATAATAAACATTTGAAAAATATTTGTTCATTGTCTGAATGGCTTAAGATTGTTTTCAAAAGAAGAAATGTGAACCATCAACACCATGTGAAAGAATGTGAATTCCTAATAATAAGAGAAATGCAAATTAAAACAACCTGAGGCTTAACCTCATACCTAATCCAACAGCTAAAGATGACAAAAGATAGCAAAGGTAAGTTGTAGAGGGACTGTGGAAATGGGCTTAGTAATATACTGGAGCCATGAATTGATCCAACCATTCATGAAACAATTTGGAATTGTTAAAAAAAAAAGTCACTAACCAGTAATATACTAAGCACATACTTCAAAGAGGTCAAAGATAGACCACAAATTTCCATATTTATGAAAACATTTGTAGTAGCACTTTGTGGGGGCCAAAAACCAACAGCAAATAAACCTAGAAACAAAATGAAGGCCTGTACATTGGGAAATGGCTGAACATATTGTTGTATGTGAATATACACTGTACCATTTGGGAAATATTTTTATGTCATTAGAAATGACATATATGAAAAATTCAGATCAACTTGGGAAGACTTGCCTGAAATGATGTATGGCAAAGTCAGTAGTACCAGAAAGAATGGAAAGAAGCATATATTAAATATCTACTATGTGCCAGACACGATGCTGAGTGCTTTACAAAAATTTCATCTTATCCTCACAACAACCCTGGGAGGTAGGTGCTATTATATTCTATAGGTGCTGTTATAATCTGCCTCAGAAAACTGAGGCAGAGGTTAAGTGACTTGCCCAGGGTCACACAGTTAGTAAGTGCTTGAGGCTGGATTTGAACTCAGATCTTCCTGACCCTATTCCAGAGCTCTTTCCACTGTGCCACCTAGATGCCCTTAGGAGACTATTAACCAGAAAAATGTTATGGAAAACAACACTGAAAGACTGGAAAATGATGCTGAGTAAAGTAAATGCAGCTGGTTAAACCATATACACAATAACTAGAAGAATGGAAATGGAAAGAACAGTAATCATAAAACAATCAAAATTGAATGTTGTAAATCGTCAATAACAAGTTCGATCCCATAAAAGAGATGTGAGAAGACATTTCCCCTTACTCCTTTACAGAGAAGGGTGGTGGTGGGAGTGGGGGTTGATCTTAAGGTATGGAACATTTCATATGATTGGTTCATCAGTTATAAAGGTTGGCTTTCTGGGACTAATAAGGGGAAGGATCCGGGGGAAATACTGATGATGGAAAAACAAAAGTTATCCATAAAAATCCCTATATTACACATATGTGTACACACAGAGACAGACTTTTGAATTCTGATCAAGGTAATGACTGGAAAACTGATGGAGAAGCATGCCTCTCCCCCCCCCCCCCCCGAGAAGAGACATGGTAGACTGAGGTGTGGAATGAGGCATACATTGCTACACATGACCAACATGTTGATTTTTTGTGTTATTATGCTTATTATAAAGAAGGGGCTTAGATATAAGTTATGGAAGAGAAATAAGCAAAAACGGATAGTGACATTAGAAAAGTACATCAGTAAAGTAATTTTAAAATAGTGCTAAAGTTGTATCAATAAGAAAATATTTCTTCAAGGTTTAATATGTTTTAGACCAAGGAAAGAGATTGGGAGCCAGAACCGTGTTTTGGTTGAGCCACTAACAGTTGTTAGAGCTACTGGACATAGCTTTTCTCCTATTGAGACTGACTACTTTAATGGAAGACCTGGACAGAGGCTGGAGGAAGCAGGAGGAATCATGTAGGGCTGGCCAAGCTGATTGCCCTGGAACAACAAAGACCAAGTCCAGTATCAGTGAAGAGTCCAAGTAAATTCAATGCCCAAAACGAGTTTCAAGGAAACCTCATCTGATGAATTCAAGAAGATACTCAGAGAGACTTGGAACACCAAGGTAACTTTGCACAGAAAGGATAGATCAAAGAGAGTCTGGCTGTGTTTTCCATTGTACCTAGAAGCAGTTTGACAAGGCCATTCACGACCCTTACAACCATGAGCAAGTCATTTCCCCTCTATGGACCTCAGCTTTCTACTCTATAAGGGAGTTGGACTACATGTCCCCTAAGATCCCTTAAAGCTCTCAATTTAGGCTAAGGTGCTTGAGATAAAGATGGAAGATGTTGTGTTAAGGAAAGCCCCTAGAGAACAAGAGATAAAAATGAAGAACAGGGAGTGCCATGTAGCTAAGGAATGAGAGGAAAAAGAATGCAGGCAAAGGAAGAAAATAGAAAAGCTTCAGACTGAAAAGTGTGAAGATGATGGAAGTTCAAAAAGAGAATGAACAAAATTTGATCACATAGATAGAGCTTATCATGGCATATGAAAAAACCTCCAGTGAATGTAGAGAATACATAGAAATATTCACCCAAAACTTGGATCATGAAATTGACCAGGTGAGTAGGAGGAAGTCCGGATATTTTAACAATTTCTACCTCTCTCTCCATTGCCCTCACCTCCAGACTCCCTCAGAACATTCACTTCTTAAAGGGAAAGCAGAGAAAGGATAGAAAGAAAGGGGTCATAGTAATAGACTGAGGGGGAAACAGTTACATGTCTGCAGAGGAGAAGAGGAATTGTGGCTGTGTATTCTTCTTAATTAGGCCCTGGGCTTTAAAGAAACAATCAGCTGAATTCTGATGCTAGTAATCAGTGTAGAACTGCCTCATAAACTTGCCCTCCTGGGATTTCATGACAGAGGGCATAGAGAGCTACCGATAATGCGAAGAGACCAGGGTGAGGATGGCAATGCTGTCCTCTGACTACAGACGGAGAGGGCAGATTCAGCTCCTGGGGTCAAACTAAACATAGGCACACAGCACTGTTGTTTTTTAAAATGTTTTTATTGATGTCTTTTTCATCTATATATCACCATAGTTTCCTCTCCCTTCTCCTCCCAGCTTTAGCCATTCTACATAACAAAAAAGTGTTTTTTAGAATAAAAAAGAGGAAAAAATCAATGTAACTGATCAATACATTGGAAAAACCACAAATACGCACAACGTGCAACATTTGTGGACCTCCTGAATCTGCAAAGAGTTAGGGTGGGAGTGACTTCTCATATCTCTTCTTTGGAAACGTGCCTATTCTTCATATTTTTGCATCGTTCACTTTTGATTTTTTGTGTGTTTGTTCTGTTTACATCATTGTAGTCACTGTGTATATTGTCTCCTGCGCTCTTACTTCATTCCACATCAGTTCATGTAGATCTTTCCATGTTTCCTTATATTCTTCACATGGCATTTCTTACAATATAGTAACATTCTGGTACATTCATATACAATAATTTGTTTAGTCATTTTCCAATCTGAGCATCAACTTCATTTCTAATTATTTGCTATCACAAAAAAAAAAATGCTGCTATAAGTATTTTGGTGTATAAGGGAACTTTCTTAGCAATGACCTCCTTTGTGCATAAGTCTAGTAAGTGAATCTCTGGGTATGGACATTTTAGTCACTTTATTTGCATAATTCCAAATTGCTTTCAAAAACAATTGTAGTGATTAACAATTCTACAAACAATGGATTACCGTGCCTATCTTCCCACAATTGCGCCAACATTGACTTGTTATGTTTGCCAATTTAGAGGGTATAAGGTAAAATCTCAGGGTTATTTTGATTTGCATTTCTCTTATCACTGGTGATTTGGAACTTTTATAAGGTCAATAATTTGAAATATTTTGAAAACTGTTTGTCCATATCCTTTGGCCAGTTATCTATTATAAATAGGTAGGTAGGTAGATCACAGACAAATTGATGGACAGACAGCTGTTAACTATATATCCTGGATACCAAACCTTTATCAGAGAATCTGACACAAAGAATTTCTTACCAAGTAGCCTGTGTAGAAGCTTTTCAATTTCCATTTGTCTTTTGTAATTGCCTCTTTCCCTTGTTTGGTTAAGAATACATCTCTTACGCATAGCTGTGAGAGATATATCATCAGTTTCTCTTCGAATATTTTTGTGGTATGATCTTTTATATTAAGGTTCCCACAACCAATTAGAATGTACTGAATAATATGGTATAAGGTGTTGCTCTAAGTCTAATTTCTGCCACACTGCTTTCCAGTTTTCCCAGCAGTTTTTATTGAATGGGGAATTCTTTCCTAAGAAGTTTATGCTTTCCAGTTTATGAAGTTCTATTGTATCTCAATATTCCTTACCCCTAGGCTATTTCATTGATCTATTTCTTATATTTTAACCAATACCATATGATTTTTATGACTATTGCTTTACAATACAATTTGAGGTCTGGAGGTGCTATTTCCCCTACTTTTTTTCCCCTTGTTTCTCTTGATAGCATACATCTTTTGTTTTTCCAAATCAGTTATTATTTTATCAAATTCTATAAAATATCACATTGGTAATATATTGGTACAGCATTAAAAGTGTAAACTAACTTTGATAGCATTATCATTTTTATTGCGTTGACACGGCCCAGCCATGGGCACTGAATATTCCTCCAGCTACTTAAGCTGTTCTTTATTTCATTAAAGAGAAAACTGTAATTGAATCTCTACAATATTTTGTGTATTTTTGGTATATTAAGCCTTAGATAATTTATGCATTTCTCTTTCTAAGAATTCCTCTTGGATTTTGTTATTATTAGAGAGAAATGAAGTTGATGGCGGATTTATTTTCTAAGCAGTAACTCTACTGAAGCCATTGTCTCAATCAGTTTATTTGCTGATTTCCTAAAATTTTTCCAATTAACCTATCATATCATCAGCAAATAAGGACAATTTTATCTCTTCTTTATTTATCTTTGTGCCTTTAATTTCTTTTCTTGTCTTATTACTTTAGATAACATTTTTAGAATTAAATCAAATAAGAAGAATGGTCATTCTTTCTTTTCTCTTATATTTATTGGAAAAGGGTTTAGTGGATCCCAATTGCATATGACTGGGTTTTTGTTTTAGATAAGTATTTTTTATGTAAAAAAAGGTTCCTTTATCTCTCTACTTCACAGGATTCTTAGGAAAAGTGTTATACATTATCAAAGGCTTTCACCATATTTATTGAGATAATCATGTTGATTTTGTTTTTAATATAATTATGTTAATTATTTCCCTAAAGATAAACCATTCTTGCATCCCTGCTATAAATCCAACTTGGCCATAATGGATGATTTCTTGGATAAACCACTGTAGTCTGTTTCACTGCATTTTATTTAAAAATTTTGAAGTTGATATCCATTAACAATGATACTCTCTAGCTCCCCTTTGTGTTTTATCCTTCTCTAGTTTAGGTATTTGAACTATATTTATCTCATTAAAAGAATCTGGTAAGGTGATTTCTTTCTCAGTTTTTGAGATTAAGTTATGTAGTATGTCTGCTAATTAATGCTGAAATGTTTGATAAAATTCTCCCATCAAGTCACCAGGACCAGGAGTTTTTTTTCCCCTTCGGTACTTTCTTTATAACTAAGTCTAATTCATTTTCTGATATTGGGCTAAGATATTCTGTTAGAGTATTGTTTATTTTGAAGGTATTCCTCCTCTATTTTTTTTGTGTTCTCATTTTTGCTATTGAATGGGGAATCTTTCCTAAGAAGTCTATGTCTTCTGGTTTAAGTCCAATTGTATCTCAATATCCCTTCCCCTAGGCTGTTTCATTGATCTAGTTCTCTACATTTTAACCAATACTATAATTGTGCAGTAGATTCTCACTTTTTTAAATTTCTGATTTTGTTGTGATTTCGCCTTGTTTGCTATTTTGTTTACTTGATTTTTTTTTTACTTTTTCTTTCTTATCAGATTGGCTAAAGATTAAACAGTTTTGTTAGCCTTTTCAAAGAACTACCTTTTAGTTATTTTTGTTTTCCATTTCTATAGTATTTTTAAACTTCTAGTTTATTTATTTCTCCTCAAAGTTTAATATATATTCTTTTACGTCCATTTAAGGTTTACTTGACTTTCTATTTTTTTTTAAAATGAATGATCAGTTAATACTCTTGTTTTGTATTTTGCTAGTGTACCTTTGTAGGGATATGATCTTTTCCCTGAGGACTGCTTTAGCTCTATCCCCAAAACTCTGGTATGTTGTTTCACCATTATCATTTTCTTACAAATAATTTGTTGTTTCTATGATTTGTTCTTTGACCTAGTCACAGCAGGATTTCATTGTTAAGTTTCCCTTTGGTTCTGTGTCTTTTGCCTGTGCTCCCTGAACTAATTATTATTTTTACTGCATTTTGTTCCATGAAGTATGGATTTATAATTTCTGCCTTTTTACATTTTTTTTGCAATCTCTCTGTGCACAAATGCATGGTCATTTTTGTAAAAGTTCCACACAGTACTGAAAAATATGTATATTCTTACACAATATTACATAACTCTTACCACTTAGAAGATATATTATTTTACCTCTTCTTTCTCCAGCAATTTGTTCAGTTCTATACTTTTCTTGTTTCTTTCATTAGATTTAGCCAAAACTGAGATATAAACACTGAAATTTCCTGTCATTGTTGTGTTACTAATGTCTTTTTGTAGTTCAGTTAAGGTTTCTTTTAACTAAGATTCTAAGACATTTAGAGCACCTAAGTTTAATATTAATACTGTTTTGTTGTCAATGGTTCTTTTCAGCGTAATATAGTTTTCTTCTTTACACCTTATTGTATTCTGAATATTTGCTTTTTGCTTGGTTTTATAGTATGATTGTAACTCCTGCTTTTGTGGTTCTATTTGATGCACAATAAAAATTTCCCAGCCCCTCATGTTTATTCTGTGTACGTCTTTTTTTAATGTGCTTCTTGTAGATACCTTTGTCTTCTGATCCAAGCTATGGCTCTTTTTTTTTCATTTTTTAATTGTTTCATACATTTAAAATTATAAGAGTTAGGTTTATATTATTCTCCATTTCTCTTAAATGTTGGAGTTTATGAGATTAGAATTTTCCTTCTTCTGCAAACACAATAAAATGTCTTTTTGGTTATTTTAACTTAATCTATTTGAATATATTCCCACTATATTCCTCCTCTGTCCCCCGTAATCCTCTCCCTCATTTGTTACCCTTTAATCCAGCTTTGGAGTTTCACTTATTAGTTCCTTTTGCTTGCTTGTTTTATCTAGTTATTTCTTTCTCTCCTTTTTCTCCCTTCCCAGTTAAGTAGTCAAATAGAATTCTAACTCCTCCCCTTCAAATTATTTTGTCCTTTAGTTTTTGAAAATTTCATTTTCTTCACCTTTTTCTAAAAAAGAATTTCTTTCTCTTCTCATTATTATCTTACTTTACTGTCTATTCTAGACTTTTATTTTTTGGTTCATGACCCTTCGACTTAGTCCTTTTTTTAGTCTCCATATTCCTTACAGAATTAAAGTTTCTGTGTATTCCATCTTCTAAATAGTTTCTATATTATTATTTTCTTGATATTATACTCTAGCCCCTTTTGTTCTATTCTGGATTTTTTTTCCTTAGAAATATCAATTCCTACAGGCTGCTGCCCCAAGGTAGGAATTTTCCTATGTCCTTAATTGAGCAGCTCTTTTCCTGACCTTTGTCTGCTTCTTGATCATTTTTCCCCACTTGTCTCAAAAGCTCCTCCCTGGGTCCATGTCCTATCACTTTTCTGGATGTCAGTTGTCCCCAGGAGCTCTGATTCCCCTTCTCCTGAGGCAAAATGAGTGGTGTCTCTTCCCAATCCCTGCAGCTTGCATCCATTGTTGATGCCCATGTCTTTTCATAAAATGTCTCTCTTCTCCCATAGGAGTATTCATCAATGGTACCTTCTCTGACAACTAAAACAAGATTGTACCACTTCTCTCCATCTTCTTCAGTCTCACCTCCTTCCCATTCTACTGTGGTCTCTCTTCTTCCAGGGAGATTATAGGATTCATTTTTCTTCATTGTTAGTCTTTCATTTGATTAGTGCACATCACATATTCCCTTCTACTTTCTTCTATTCATCCTCTAATTATTTAATTTAGCAAAACGCACACACACACACACACACACACACACACAAGAATGTTGTTGATTCACCTGTTGGCAGAGTGTTTTGAAGTCCAGTTTGTGATATTTCTGACCAGTTTCTCACCATCATATCTATTTCACTTCTGCTTTCACCTTTGGCTCATTCTGTACAATTAAAAAGAATTTTCTTAGTGGTTTCTCTTATTTTTTGTTGTTATACTTGGTTGCTATAGTTGTTTATTTTTTTATTTCTGTTCTCTGGGGTGTTTCAGGAGCAAATAATTTCTTCAGGCCTTGTTTTCTTTCTAAGAATCCTTCAAATGCCCCTTTTTTATTAAACACCCACCTTTTTGTTTATGGATAGACTCAGATTTGCAAAGTAGGTCACCTTGGGCTGCATCTTGATCTCCTTTGCTCTAACACAACATTCCATTACCTCCTATAGTCTCTGGTCAGCACAGAATAGTCTTGTGCTATTTGAATTTCCTTTTCTTTATATTTGAACAACTTTCTCCTGGTCACTTGTAGAATTTGTTGTTTGTAAAATTATTCAACTTAACCATTATGTGTCTTGGAGTTTGGGGCATAGCTTTGTTTTGCTTTGATATTTTGTGGGTGCTATCTGTAGATTCTTTCAATTATCATTTTGTCTTCTTCACTCAAAAGTCCCGGTCATCTTTCTTATATTATCTCTCAATTATGATGCTCAGGGTTTTTTTCTGGGAGACATATAATCTTTAAGTTGTTTCTGTACATGCTGTCTTTGAGATCATTTTTTTTAGTGTATATGGACATGCTTTTTTTAGTACTATTGCTTTTGACTTCTCTTTTCTTAGACTGACCTTCACATCTGCATTCCCAATTCCTTTTGGATTCTTGGTGATTCAAGTTTTTCTATTCTGTCAATTATTTCTATTGTACAGAACATAAATTCTGCTTTTACAATTTCTTTTTATCTTTTAAACCATCCAGGAACATTCTGCTACTGTAGTCTCATGCTCTCTTAAGAATCCATACCTCATCAGGTATGGATTTATTTTTCTTTGTCTTACAATATTTGTTCATAGATGTTTCAATTCATTTTCTTAATCTGAAGATCATATTCTCTTCTGCTGTAAAATCTTCCCTATTGATTTATATGCTTATATTCAAGGGTTTTAGTTGTTTTCTTCCTCTAAAAATCTTTAGTAACTTCCATCTTTTCCTCTATTTTCCTCTATTACTCACTTTCAGACTCCTCCTTAGGCAATGGTTTCCCTAGGAGCTAGATCTCAAAGCATCTCAGCCTCCTCACACACTAGGCAATTCACAGTTCATCAGCCTTAGTCTCTGCTCCAAGTGACTTTTGGTGGGACAGAACTGGTCCCAGTTCCATATTAGGCTCTTTCCCTCAGGCAGACACACATCCATCCCCATTTTCAATCTGTTCTAAAAGTTTATTGCTCCCTGGCATAAACCACCTTGTGATGCTTGAAGAACAGAGCATTTAACACCTGGAGAAAGTAAAAGGACCCTAAGGAATATGTATTGGGACCAAACAAGTCCTTGACATTCCACAAATGTATAGAGCCCTGCCCTCACAGAAAATCCTACATCATGAAATAAGGTAGAAACAATGAATCAAGAGATACTGCTGTGAGTGTATATGTGCATATATATACACACAATAGTCTTTGTGTGCTGACATATACATATATATACGAGGGAGAGAGAAAGGGAGAAAGAGGGAGAGAGAGGGACAGAGGGGGAGAGAGGGACAGAGGGGAACAGAGGAAAAGAGAGGGAGAGAGAGGGAGAGAGACCAACCTGCTGGCCCCTGTTCTCAATGCTTACAAATACGTTCAGGTAGACCCTAGGTCTGAAAAAACCCTTCCATGTTCCTACCATTCCTTCAAGCTATCATCAAATATCTCTAATATTTCTCTGCTATACCCAGAAAACGCTCTCATTATGGACTTGCTGCCTGCATATTCTTTAGCACCAATTCATCCTCAACCCTTGTGAATCTGGGTTTTGCCTTCACCATTTTATCAAAATAGCTTTTGCAAAGGTCATCTTTTCTTTTCTAAATCCATTAGCCTCTTCTGTCTCTATTCTACCCCACTCCCATACTCCCTATTTCCTTTTTTCTTATGACATTATCATCTCCTGGTCCTCCTTCAAATTAAATGATATTTGTAAATATGAATTTGGGGACAGCTAGGTAGTGAAGTGGATAAATTCAGAAGTCAGGAGGACTGGAGATCAAATCTCACCTCAGACATTTGACACTCACTAGCTGTGCGACCTTGGGCAAGTCCCTTAACCCCTATTGCCTCATCCTGGGTCATCTCCAGTCATCCTGATGAATATCTGGTCACTGGATTCAGATGGCTCTGGAGGAGAAGTGAGGATGGTTGACCTGCACAACCCTCCCTCACTCAAAACAAAGTCAAGTGCAAGTCATGTCATTATTTCTCTGATGGTCTTCTTCAGCAATGAAGCACACATATTTGTAAATATAACAAATGAGATTACAGATTAAACGATATCATAACTGTAAAGTGGTTAGCATAATCCTTGGCAGAGAACAGACATTTCTTGCTCCCTTCCCTACTCATCTGAATGTTCCTTCTCTGAACCTTTAGCATCTTCCTCCTGATCTCATCAGTGTAGGTGTCTCCTAAGAGCTCTCCTAGAACCTCTTCTTTTCTTCTTTGATGATTTTATCTACTACCAAATATTCAATTGTCACTTTTAAACAGCTGGATCACAAGTTTATTGACTCTGTCCTGTATACTTCAACATTTCCAATAGTGGTGCATATATACAATGAGATGGCCCATCAGCCATTCAAACTCAATGTGTCCCAAATGGACCTTTTCCTGCTAACCTTTCACTCCTTTCACCTTCCCTATTGTGTTGGTGGCACCACAATGTGTCCAGTGAAAGTTTAGATTCACCTTTGACTCTTCTCTTGATCTAATCTTACCCCAAATCCAATCTATTGCTTTACTCTACCAATTCTACCTCTACTTGCATCTTTCATATTTGACCCCTACTCTCTACTCACATACCTAAAAACCTCAAAATGGGGTCATGGAGAATCAGACACGATTGAAACGATGAAACAACAATTAGTACCCTAACTCAGCCCCTCATCACTTCTCACCTGAGCTACTCAAAGAGCCTTCTAACTGATCTGTCTAGCCTTCCCCATCCATTTTCTACACAACTGCCAAAGTCACCTTTTTAAGGCAGAGGTCTGACCATACTACTTTCCTGCTCAAAAAACCTTCATGAACTCCCTAATTGTTTCTAGACTAAAACAGAAACTCCTTAGCCAAGTATTCAAGGCCTAGCACAATATAGTTTAAACTCACCAGTCCAACTTCAATGCAATTCCTAGTACCCTGCATACACTTTGTACTAGACTCAAACTGGACCAGTAACTGTTGTCATGAGTGGACAAGCAGTTGGCCACCCACATGCATCTGTGCAGGTCTGGACTGAAGATTCCCTTTGTATTTACATCCCTCAAAGTCTTTCTCTTCTTTCAAGGCTCATGCCAGGTACCACCTTCTCCATGAAGCCTGCTGTAATCCTTAAGAGTTTCAAGTATTCTAATTCGTACTCATATCTTCCTAGATCATTTTCCCTGGATTCTTCCTCTGCTCCCTTCCCATTCTAGCATGTATTACATTCGTTTCTCCCCATCAATCCCCTCCCCACATAAACTCTTACTGTCAAAGACAATGGTTTTTTCTTAAAGTGTATAATTCCAGGATTTGGCATCTAAAAAATGTTTATGGGAATTGTTGAATTGAGAAAATATTAACTAACCAGCTAGTCAGACTTGGACCACCTACCTTTCCTAGTGGCAGTAGATCCAATTCAGCATCCCCCAAACAACAGCAGATTTCTGCTTTTGAGTTCCAGGTCCCCAGAGTGATTACCCATATGACCTTAAATGAGATACTTCTCCTCTCTTGGCCCTTCCCTTTTCTGAATAATGAAGTAATTCAAACAGATGATCTTTAAGATTTTTTTCCACTCCTAACATGCCATCCTTTTGTACTGTTCTTATTTGAAAAGAATCAAAATTAATTGCTTGGTGAATAGCACTTGTTTAACAGTGCATAAAATTCATAAAATGCATTCATCTCAATTTTACTTTCTGCTGTTGGATAATTGTTCTTAGGAAACAGGAGGCTGATTGATCATTTGTGTGTTGCACAAATATTTTGGAAATCTGGGAGCAGACATGGTACAACGGAAAGAGCACTAGACTACAAATTAGGACAGCGAGCACTTTTGCTAACATGATTCAGAACCCTGGTCACATCTTTTCCTTTCTCTGAGCTTCAGTTCACTACCCTAGAAAAGGAAGAGATTGGACCATGTCACCCTCTAAGGTGTGTGCCACCTCCCCAGGGTCTGATTATATTTTGTTTATCAGTGTCTTAAGACTGGGCGCCACCCTATCTCCCTCATTCTGGAAGTGCACGGGCCATTAACAGGGCAAATCCCACTACTGGTCAGCACGGGAGTTCTGACCTGATCCATTTACAATTTGGGCCAGTTTGCCCTTTCTTAAGCAGTCTGCTGACCCACCCCCAGACTGGGGCTCACCATATAATGCCAGAATTAATGGGCACACCTGATTGCCATTGGACCCAGATGGCTCCAGAGGACAAAGTGAAGCTAGTGACTTTGCGTATCCCTGGTTCACTTAAATCCAATTCACTTGCAAGTCATGGCATTACCACCCTGATGTCAGGTCCTCTTCAAGGATGAAGAACAAAGAACAGCCTTACAGTGACTCAGAGCTCCCAAATTCAAGCACTCCCCCAGCCTCAGACTTTCCAGTAGCAGGGCTTACAGGCATGCCACGCTAGGCACCTGGACTCTGATTCTGCAGATTTTATTATTTACCTTGAATACTGACACTTAAGAAGTTCAGGTCTAATTAGATGAGGAGGTAGAGAGAAACTATGCAGAGATTATAAAGGGCTCTTCTGGCCACTTACAAGAGTTTTAGATGTTGATGGCATTGATTTTCAATTATGTATAATTTCACTTCAAATCTTATAGCTTTTCTTTCCTCTGATACAAGTGTTATCACCAGTACTATTCTTACCCTTCTAAGTGATCACCACCCCATGAATCCCATGCAGTTGACAAGGCTGGTGACAGCCCAGAGTGCCCACCTGCTGTTCAGGTGGGAGTTGGGCTCTCTGGCCTCTGTGAGTCCTTTCAAATCAGAGGTTCTGGGCATCACTTTGGCCCCCAGCCCCACTGCTCTCAGGGGTATGAGGAAGGGAGGCATAGGATGAGTTGTTGAATTCTCTGCACTATCCTCTCTCTCTCTCTCCTCTCAGAATTCACCTCCCTACATGACGTACTATACTATCACAGTACTGCTTCCTAAAGGGATGCTACTCAAATCAATGGAAAATCTATATGATGTGCTATCCTATATAATGGTTTGACTTGAGGGTGGTATAAATAGCTGCCTGACCTGGACTTTAGACTACAAGTCTCCAAGGGAGACTTATATTTCTACTATTGGAGGGTAGAGGAGCAAAAGAGGGCTTTGCCTGAGTGCTTGCTCCTTCCCACAACTATCTCCATGAAAAGTATTGTGCTAGAATTATATCTATCAATCACACCTCAACTATTTGCGATCTAGAGGCACAATACTTTGGATTTCAGGATACTTTAATACTCTCAAGGGAACTGTAATACTTAGTCTACCACATTACAGCAGCACTTTTGTGATAGCAAAAAGTTGGATACAAAATGAGTGCTTATCAATTAGGGACTGGCTTGACAAAGTGTGATTAAAACAATGTAACAGGATATTACTATACTATAAAAAAATAATAAATTCAGGGGAAACATGGAAATATTTACATGAACTAATGCAAAGTGAAGCAGACTGAGCCAGTTAAACTATACACACACACAATGATTACAGCAATGTAAACGAAAAGAACGTCCACTACAAAACAACAACAAATAAATATCACAAAATTATAAAGAATAAGCTTGGCCTCAAAGAAGAGGAAGAAGATGGATATTCAATATTGCAAAGGTCAGAATTTGTGAGAGGTTTTTTGATGTACTGATTGGTTTTGCTAATTTTTTCTTCCTTTTTTTAAAACTTATTTTTCATAAAGGATAGTTTTCTGAGAGAAGAGAGGGTAGGATACAAGAGGAAATATGAGAAATGGAAAAGCAAAATATATTAATGAAAATCTATTTTGAAAACTATTTCACTTGCTATATCTGCTTAGTTCTGTTTCACCAAAGACTATCACAGATAGTTTGCAATCTTTTTATCAAAACAAGCAGTAAAAAGACATTGGAAAAGCTATTTGGATTGGAGTAGACAAAAGAATGCCTATGCTGGAGTAAATTAGATCTTTGGTTTGTGAACGAGTTTAAGATATTCTAAGTTAGCCAAGAAGAGAGTGATCTAAGAGGGGGAATCCCTCTTAGAATTCTCTAGAGAAGCAAAACAAGCTTTGCGGGGGCAAGAGGAATGGCTCCTCCTACATGTCTGCACCCACTCAAAAGTTGGAGACTGCTTTTCTTGATATCTCCCTATGTTTTTCAGCCAATTCCAAAAGTCCCTCCTCTATTCACATAGGTGTGTGTTCGTCCTTCGTTGCCGAAGAAGACCATGCCATCAGAGAAATAATGACATGATTTGCACTTGATTTTGTTTTGAGTGAGGGAGGGCTGGGCAGGTCACCAGCCTTACTTCTCCTCCAGAGCCATCTGAATCCAGTGGCCAGGTATTCATCAGGATGACTGGAGATGACCCAAAATGAGGCTATTGGGGTTAAGTGACTTGCCCAAGGTCACACAGCTAGTGAGTGTCAAGTGTGAGGTGAGATTTGAACTCAGGTCCTCCTGACTCCTGCAATGGTGCCCTACCCACTGCACCACATAACTTCCCCAATTCACACAGGTAGGCCTTGCTGAGTATCAGCATTCTCTCAGCCAACCAGGAGTCAAGTCTCCTGCATAGGGGGCCTATCTAGCCTAGAGTGAAAACCATTCAACTCTCAGCATGCAGGTGCTACATAAAGGATGAATTTCACTTGCTTAACCTTTGCTTAGAAGTGTCCTGACACCACAGAGGTACTGTCTTTTGTTTCTTTCTAGATATTTCCATTATTTGGTGAAAATATATTCTGCTATTTACTAGTCATGAGACCTGGTGCACTGGATTTCAGTTTCCTCATCTATAAAGTTGGGGGGGATGGTCTAGATGGCTTCTAAGTTCCCTTGGAGATCTAAATCTGTGATCTAATAACCCTATAGTATGAACAAGTGGGCAGTTATGCTAGAACTATTTGATTATTTTTCCTTATCAAGCCTGTCTACTTATAAAATGAGTCTTTGGACCAGCAGAGGGGGGCTGGTACCATGATTGAGGGAAGCTCAGATACAAAAGGCCCCCTGTTATATATAGATGAGAACAAACAACTCAGAGATAAATTGTCCTCCCAAATATAACTGGATCCATCAGTTCAGGAGGTAACCTTGACTCAAGGATTATATTAGGAATGCAAAAACAAAAAAAACAAAAAACAAAAAAGGAATTCCTCAGGTGATGTGGGTTTGAACAAGTTAGGAGAAAAGGATAGTCCAGCAAACAATGCACATGCATTAAAAGCACATGTGCCAACGTAGCAGTTGAACTAGACCAATTATACATATATAATTTGGACAGCTCAATCTTTAATCTCTCCTAGCACAGATCTTGGAAGTCTGAAAACCTGGGCCTCACCTCTGACATTGGTGTGATTCCCTGGCTTGGAGCCACCTCTTGCTCCTGACCCCAGCATGTCACTAAACTCCACTTGAGCTTTTATTTCCCCATTACCAACTTATCCCTTCCTTTTCTGGGACTGGGAAGGCATTGGGCCATGCCATAGACCCTACTTGACCATTTTCCACAAGCAAGCCCAGGGCTGGCTCCCTCCTGTACAACCAATGCTTACAAATATGTTTTGATTCATAAATAGAGTTTAGGAAGAGAAACATGGAAAGAGAGGAACAGATTTTCCTGAGCTAACTGTTAATGGAAAAGGGAGTTAAGGGATATAGAAAGATAGAGAACATATATCTATATATCTGTGTGTAAATATACATTTTATATATATGCATGAGATAAGCTGAGGTGAAAATAAGAACTGAAAAACAGGAGAGGAAGCACGGAGTGTGCCTTAGAAGAAAGAAAGGAGATGGTTGGGAAGAGATAAATCAATTCTTCTTGATGGCAATCAGAGAATACAACTGTCCTGGGACAGCTTGTTTCCTGTCCATAATATATACATATACAATGCATGCATACTGTGTATAATATACAGTACAGTATGAGAGTGATCTGAAAGAGGAAAGCAGTGGGAAAGTAGCTAAGAGCACTGAATTTGGAGTCAGGAGATCTAAATTCAAATTCCACCCCTGACATTTACCGGCAATATGACCTTGAGCAAAACTCTGTCTCTCAGCCTCAGTTTCTTTTTTATATAAGTAAAATAAAAAGTTTGGATCATCTTTAAAGTCCCTTGCAGGTCTATTATTCTACAGATTTTTTTTTACTTTGAATGCTGGTGCTTTAGATATTAGTTCTAATTAGATGAGGATGAGGAGGTAGAAGGAGACTATGTGGAGATTATGAAGGGCTCTTCTGGCTACTTTGAAGAGTCTTATATGTTGATAGAATTGATTTTTAATTATGTATAATTTTACTTCGAACCTTATAGATTTTCTTTTCCCTGACATAAGTGTTATCACCAGTACCATTCTTACCCCTCTAAGTGATCACCACCCCATGAATCCCATGCAGTTGACGAGGCTGGTGACAGTCCAGAGTGCCCACCTGCTGTTCAGGTGGGAGTTGGGCTCACTGGCCTCTGAGATCCCTTCCAACTCAGAGATTCTGAGCTTCACCTTGACCCCCAGCCCTGCTGTCGTTAGGGGTACAAAAAAGAGAAGCACCAGACAAGTTACCTAATTCTCTGCACTTTCCTCTCTAGTCCCTCTCCTCCTGAAAACCATTTCATTACCCAAGATCCAAGAATCACTACTGCTTTCTTGGAAGAAGCAATGGAATGAGAGGTGCGGTGTGTGGTGGGTGTGGTACAAACAATACTCACTGCCTTTGGAGTTAGGAAACCTTTGAATGAAATCTGGTTTTGATGTTGGCTGTGTGATGAGAGGAAAATCACCACCTTTTGGGTCCTCAGTTCTTCATCAGAAAAACAAGAAGTCTGAAATAAAGGACCACAAAGCTACTTTCCAGTTCTATGATCCAATTTCTGAAAAAAAAGGACTAACTTTATTTACTTAACCCTTTATTGCATATATCCTGATGCCACAAAGATTTTGCTTCTTAACCCACTTTTCCCATATTTGGTAGAGAGAAGTACATTGGTATAGACAGCTATGTTCGGAATTGCTTGGTTTTTCTCCAATAATCTAGCTTTCCTATCTTAATTTCAGTATCTCTGAGAAGAGCTGGTATTGCCATTGGCAGATTCATTGAATCAGAAAGCTGAAAGCTGGAAGGGACCTCAGTCTAACCTGTTTATTGGACAGATGAGGAACATGCCCAAGGTCACATGGGTAATAAGACAGAATCTGAACCTAGATCCTTAAATCAAATCCCAGATACTAATGTTCCCCAGTTCTATGTGGGTAGGAACAAACAAGCCAGAGACTTAGAAGTAGTCCCCCAAAATTTACATGGGCCCTTCATATCAAGAGGGATCCCCTGATGTGCAAGGGTTGCCAAAGATGGCAGAGAAATGACAGGGAGCCTCCCCATTAAATGGGAGTCTGTGCAAGTTCGAAGAATGGAGTTGGCCTGCCAATAGCTAGACTTAAAATTCACACTGCCTATGCAGCAGCTGAGTGAGACAAATTACAACTCCATATCTTGTCTAGCTCAACCTTTGATACATTTCTAGGCAAAGACTCAGAAGTCTAAAAACTTGGACTTCATGAAAGGTACCTTATATACACGAAGATTGACAGAACATTTTGTAGCAGCAAAAAATTGGATGGGAACTTGGTTCACCTCAGTCAAGAAATGGCTATCAAAGTCAAATAGAAATGAGGACTGATCATCCATACATACAGATCCCTATGGGCTGCACCTTGACTTAGTTTTAAAATGTAATATTATCTATGTTTTATTGCAACTTTATTTTGTTAAGTATTTCCCAGTGACATTTCAATGGAGTTTGGGCAGCACTCTGGGTGCTCTGGACATGCTGCACAACCTGTGTGTCATCCATGGTCTCCCACAAGTTTAGCAGGGGCGCAGGAAACAGGCTGAAGGCCTTTTTCAATTTCTACTGACAGGAGGTTACCAGTGAAACACTCCAGCAATTCACCTGGTCCATCTCTTGCCCCATCCCATCATGTGACCAGTCTAGTCTCTTTTCCTATTACATGATGCCTTTACTTCCTCACTGATTGTACATTGTAGTCTGTCCACAGACACCATGTGCCTCTCCATTGCCCTCTGGGTGATAATGATCTTTAACTCTTTGGAGATACCTGAATTTCATTTCTCAGTGCCATATAGTAATATCAGTAGGACATGGACACTAAAAAGCTGGGCCTTTACTTTCATTAGAATTTAGGGATCATTAAAGGAGCTTTGTAATTTCCCATAGGCAATGTGGCCTGCTTTCCAACCACAGTGATGTAAAGGAAAACAACACAGAAAGATTTCAAAACTCTGATCAGTGGAGTGACTGATTGTGACTTCAGAGGTCTGCCAATGAAAGATGCCTTCTGCCTCTCAGCAGAGAGGCAGTAGGCTATAGGTGAGGAATGAGGCATACGTTGTCAGATGTGACCAAGGTTTTGATTTGTTTTGCCTAAGTCAACTTGGATTTTTTTAAAGGAGGGTTCCATTTGGGGTGGAAGAAGACTCATTGGGAAATGATACAATGTATGTATATACACATACATGCTATATATTTCAGTGTATACCCCAAATCCTATCTATAGAAGTAAAACCAGCCATATTTTTGTTTATAAATGGCGTGAAGGAGAGACAGAGAAAAAGAAATGGAAAAAGAAGTTATTTTCTTGAACTGGCAAGAAAAAAAAAGAAGGGGAACATCTAAGGGGGTTAAAGGAAAAATGAAAGAAAGAGATTACCTATAGTGATACTGAACAGTGAAAGAGAGAAGAGCAGAGACGGGGTTGACAGGGAAGAGATGTCAGACTTTCATAATCACATTAGTAATCTTAGGATAGGAGGCAGCTAGATGGCTCAGTGGATAGACCACTGGGCCTGGAGTCAAGAAAACCTGAGTTCAGATCTGACCTCAGACATTTACTAGCTGTGGGACCCTGGGCAAGTCACTTCATCTCTGTTTGCCTTAATCCACTGGAGAGAGAAATGGTAAACCACTCCAGTTTCTTTGCCAAGAAAATCCCACAGACAACAGTGGCATGCTATGGCCCATGGGATCACAGAGAGTTGGACATGATCAAACAACCACAGTCTAGGATAGGCTGGCTATTGTCCACAATGGCAAAAAGGACAGCAACAAGTTTTCCTGAGAACATAATAATGAGAAAGGCAGAGTACAACTGGCCCAGAGTACCGAATTTGGAGTCAGGAAATATGAATTCCAATCCCATCCCTATTCCCTTGGGCAAGACTCTGTCTGTCAGACTCA
Source organism: Bettongia penicillata ogilbyi (assembly GCA_023548195.1). Lineage (NCBI taxonomy): Eukaryota > Metazoa > Chordata > Mammalia > Diprotodontia > Potoroidae > Bettongia > Bettongia penicillata. The sequence continues at coordinate 14,016,189 of JAJHZJ010000104.1, read as the reverse complement.
GTTTCCTCCTCTACAAAATAAAGGAACTGAATAAGATCCTTTCCAGGTCTTTGATTCTACAGACTTTTTTATTTACCTTGGATGCTAGTGCTTTAAAAATTAAATCTAATTCGATAAGAATGAGGAGGTAGAGAGAAACTATGCAGAGATTGTAAAGGGCTCTTCTGGCCACTTACAAGAGTTTTAGATGTTGATGGCATTGATTTTCAATTATGTATAATTTCACTTCAAATCTTATAGCTTTTCTTTCCTCTGATACAAGTGTTATCACCAGTACTATTCTTACCCTTCTAAGTGATCACCACCCCATGAATCCCATGCAGTTGACGAGGCTGGTGACAGCCCAGAGTGCCCACCTGCTGTTCAGGTGGGAGTTGGGCTCACTGGCCTCTGAAAGCCCTTCCAACTCAGAGGTTCTGGACTTCGCCTTAGCCCCCAGCGCCACTGGCCCCAAGGGTACAAGGAAGGGAGGCATGGGATGAGTTGTCTATTTCTTTGCACTGTCTCTCTCCCGTCCCTCTCTCCTCTTAGAATCTGTCTCTCTAACCCAGTTTTTGTATTATCACCCCATGTGACTGGAGAGCTGCTGAGTGAGACAAATTACATCTGCATAACTTAGCCAGCTCAGTCTTCAATTTTGCTCAGTCCTGAACTTGGCAACTTTCAAAGGAGCGCCTCGTGTCTTTCCAGCCCTCTGTCAAACCCTAGCTCGAATTTGCCTCTCACCCTCCTTCTGTCCCGACACTGCCTTCTGCAGTTCATTATGTGGTTCTCCACTTTGCCCAGAGTCATGGCCCTGAGTTCCATCTGGGTTGTCACTTTTCCAGTTATCCGTTTTTCCCTACCTTTGAAGGGACAGAAGAGTCTTTGGACCACACCACAGACCCAAGAGTCATAGATGTCAGCTAGAGTTTGAAGAAAACAGAAAAGTAACTAAAGGGGTGAAAGGAGATGGCGAGAGAGCTTTGCAATGGAAAGAGCAGTGCTTCGTGGAGTCAGAGCACCTAGGTTCAAATCCTGTATGCGATGCTTACTACCTGAAGCCCCCGACGGGTGTCCCAAAAGACTTAGTAGAGATGTAAGCGTCTGTAGCTTTAAATTACACTAAGACTTTTAGGACACCCTGTATAAATGACTCATGTTGTTACTCTGGTTCTTGTATCTGCTCCCTTTCCTGGCTGCCTTTAACCCTTGCCTGGCCAATGCTACCTAACTGAAAGCAACAGGCACTTCGAGACTCACACTGTATCTTTTTTTCTCTATGATAATGTGGTCAGTTGTCTTCCCCTACACTTCCACTTATTTCCTAAAAAATAGCATGTACTTCCCTAAAAGGGGGACAACAGAAAGGGGTCTGGAGCAAAGAGCAGGCATTTGAGATGCAAAGCATAACTGAATGTGCTGAAACCCCTTCATTCAGCAGGCATATAATCATATTGAGGGAGGCTATTTTCACTGTCAGATTTCTTTTTCAGCCCCTGGAAGTGGTGCTAGAGAGTTTTTTTTTTTTCCTGCTATTAAAGTAATGGTGCCCTTACTCTGCTTCTTTATTTATCTCCAGGGACTCATCCTCCAGAAATCTGTCTCTAACCCTCTTTTTAAATGAGCCTCCAAGGAAATATGCGCCCGAGGTACTATCTGCTTTAAAGAAGCCCCAGCACCATCAAAGGTCAAAGTCAAAGGTCCCCAGATGTGGGAACTCATGAGGCACAGCTACTCAGGGCCAGTTTCAGAACCTTTGTGGTGTTTGGACCCCTTGGGCAGCATGAAGCCTGCACTTAGATCCCATTACAGAGCCATATTCTTAAATGCAGAAAATACATATAAATGTAAAGGAAATCAATCATATTTAAATGAAAATATCAAAATATTTTTAAGAGAAAACAAATTTAGACTTTAGGTTAAGAACCTGGACCATAAGACATGGGGAAAAGGTAGTAAGGTGGAAATATAATGGAAAGTGGAAATATAATGAAAAAAATGCTGAGTTTGGTGTCAGAACTAGGATCTATGACTAAGTCACTGTTTTGCCATTTACCATCTGTGCAACTTTAAGCAAGTAGCTTTCTCATTCTGGGCCTCAGTTGACCCATCTGTAAAATGGAGGATTAAAATGACCTCCAAATTCCCTTTAATTTCAACAAGCAGTTATTATTTACTCTGAAGTGCCATGTTAAGCAGGTGAGATAGAAAAATTCAAGTGAAACCACTGGACCCTCAAGGATTAATATAAATGCAAGTCTAAGTAAGTACACGCAAAACATATACTAAGTAGGTACATATTAATTTGGAAGAGGAGAGGAATACACTTGTAGCTGGAGAGATCAGGATAGGTCCCTAGTTTTTAAATTGAGTCTTTCAGGAATCTACCAATTAGGTGAGGCGAAGGTACGGAAGGGGCATATTCCAGACATCTAATAGTCCTATGAAGTAATATACAAACACAGCCCACATGTCTCCATTAAGGTATACATGTGAAGGCTCAATGCCTCATCATGACCTACAGGTCATGGTCTCATGACTCATGGACTCAGGGTCCCTAACACTACAGTAGTGAGTTCCAGATCTGAAAGGTACTGCTAAGCTGGAAAGTCTTCCCATATTGCCTTGATACTTTGAAGATCAACCTAGGTAAGTTTGAAAAGGCTCAGCACCAGGGTAGCTATAGGGGAATGGATTCTCCAGCCCTAGCAACTCTTTCCATGATCTTCTGGAAGATGCAGACTGGGATTGCATCATGGAAATGGGAACATGTGTCAAGGAAATCACACATCCTACAAGTATTGAGGTATGGCTCTTGCACAAAAACAATTGAGTGATGTGGAAAAACCATTGGTCTGAGAGACTGAGTTCATCAATCTCCACTCTGTCACTAAATTACTTCTTCAGAAGGTAGTGTAGTGTGATAAGAATATGACATATGGAGTCAGGAAAGCTTAGGTTCAAATCCTTCCTCTGATAGTGTGTGATCTTGGACAAGTCAAAGAACCTGTCTGAGCCTCAGTTTCCATGGACTACAGGGCCTCTATGGGGTCTTCTAGCTCTACATCTATGATCCTCTGACTCAGCCTCAGTTTCCCCATCTTTAAGAGAGGGTTGGACTAAACAATCTCTAGGTTTTCATGTTGCTTTTCAAGGCCTCTGCAAGCTCTAATATTTGATACTTCTAAGATCACTTTTGGAAAGAATTAAATATGTATTTCCAAATAAAAAGAATAACTCAAACCATATTGTAATGTTATATATTATATTATAATTGTTATAATGTTATAAAGCAGCAGTCAATAAAACCATCTGGTATTGGTTAAAAAATAAAGAGGTAGATAGATGGAACAAATTAGACAAGGGAGCATCAGAAATAATGGAACTCAATCCAGTGCTGAATAAAACTGGAAAATACAAATTACTGAGAAAAGAACTCCCTATTTAATAAAAACTGCTATCTGGTAAAAATTAGGCTTAGATCAGCACTTATATCATTTCTCACAATACATTCTAAATGGATATAAGACTTCATTATACAAGAAAATGCTCTAAAAAATCTATATCCTTGGACCCAGAGATTCTATATTAGGTTTATACCCAGTGGATTTATAGTGACTCCATTTTGAGAATCACTCCATTTTGTTCACACATATATGTCTGTCTTCTCCCATCAGTGTCTGTAATGCAAGTAACCCAGATTTTAAGGAACAGACATGAAGGAGAACAGAAGGAGAGATAATGAGAAGACATTCTCACACCATCCCTATGCAGAGGTTGCATTATTGGGTATTACTCATATTTTCAGGCTCCTTTGATGTACTGATGAGTTATGCTTTCTTTTCCCTTTTTTTGGAAGGAGGTCGTTACAAATACTTAACAAATATGGGATGGTTCCCTAGGTAGGGGGAGAGGAGGAACACTGAAGCAAACTATGGTGATATAAAAGATATCAACTAAAAACTTAATTTTAAAAATATGTCATTAAAAAAAAACTAAGCGGACTTTATGCATTGTGATCTATGCCCCTGCTCATCCCTCTAAAGGGAAATGAAGCCCACTGGCTCATCAGAGTATTTGAAATTCCTACCATTTGGGTAATTCACACAATCACAGAAAAGTTGAGTTGAAAGAGGACTTGGAGATTATCTGATCCAACACCTTCATTTTACAGATAAGGAAACTGAGACCCAGAGCTCTGGCTAGTACAATTAAGATATGATTATCCCCAGGAGGCCCCTGGGAGGAGGTAACCCCATTAACTCATTAGTATGCATTAACATCGAAGCATGGCTTTATTCATCAGTTTAGCTTGCTGTCACCTCACGAAGAACAAGGTCCTCAAGAAATAGGGCAAATGTGACACTAGGCCAGGAATTTGGGTTAGAAGGGTAGGTGGTCTTTAGTGGGGAATTTCAAAAACATCTGTGGGACATTTCCCTGCCTTGTCCTCCTTGTACTTGGTAGGTGGGAGATGAGCTCCACAAGTATGAAGAAATAGAGATCAGAGAATATGGAGCTGGAAGGAACCATAGGGATCTAATCCAACTCCTTCATTTTCCTGAGAACCAGAGAAGGAAAGGGATTTACTCAAGGTCACACAGATGGTAAAGAGCAAAGCTGGAACTGAAACACAGATCCTCTCATCTGTCCAATCTGCCACAAATATGTAGCAGCTCGTTTTGTGGCTCAAGGAGACAGTGAAGGGTCCTGAAAATACTGCTAATGTGGCCAACCTTGGACACAAGCTTAGAATATCTGGCTGTGCTGTATTCATTTCTGTTATTTTTATTTCCTGTTTTATGAGTTTTGTGGGTTTCTGTGGCCAAAAATTCATTCCTTGGAGGATTAAATTCTGATGATGTTGATGATTAGCCAAGTTGTGCCCAAAGCCCTTCCATTTTGGTAGAAACTCTCAGAGCTTACATTGTACTCTATACCCCTTCTCCTCTTCAAGAACACAAGATTGGAGGGGTTAACAATCTGCAAACATAAAAGGTAACACGTGAACACCAAAGAGCAAAGGAAGGATTCTTAATGGGTGTAAGGGGATAGGAGTGTTACCAATGTGTTTGAGAAGTGGCAAAAGCAGGTCACTGAGGACATGAGGGAGAGGGAGCCAGGGAAAAATGTTGATCAGTTACATGATAAGAATGGGGTTCTTAATGGACAATCTGAGGGCTACATGAAATATAAGAAAGTTCAGAGCATGATCATCTATGAGGGTTGTAGAGAAAAGCTTGGGAAAGATATGTCTGAGTGAGGTTGCAATCCACACAAGTGAAAGGTATGTCCCACAATGGAGAAGAATTTGGATCTAAAATATCAGTGTCTCAAGTGATCGATCAGAGGAAAGCAAATGGGCCATATTTGTGCTGTACCCACAAAGGGCCAGATAGAAAGTGGGGACCACCTTTGCATTGGGAAAACTTCTCACCCCTGCAGAGTAAGGACACCAAGTGAACTCAATAAACATTAACCTAGTAAATGCAAGTGTAGGAACTCAAGGGAAGATATGGATTCTTGGCTTAAGGTTGGAATCTACTTTTTTATAGGAGCTTTGGGTATGGAGGGCAGGGAAGGATGGGCCAGAAGTACACACAGGGTTGAATGTTCAAAATGTACTTTGCTCATTTCTTAAGTCTTCCTGGGTCCAGGTGGGTAAAACCCCTCATTCCTCAATACCATTGGTAATTCTGAGTCTAACTAGACCCATCTCCCCCCACCACATATTGCTGTATAACCATCTTCTCTCTTCCTCTGTATCTCAAAACTCCTTGACAATTTCCCCCATTCTCTCCTCTTCTGTCTCAGTCTTTGTCCTCATGGACATGGCTAACCCCTTACTTGTGCCCTTGATCACATCTTACATGCGTTCACCCACAAAACCACCACCATTCTCTTGCTAATTTTCAATCTCTTCCTAATTCCTCCCACCACTGCCTACAAACATGACCAAATCTCCCATCCCTCAAGAAGCTCCTATCCATAAAGACCTTACCAGTTCCTCAAGCTAACCTCTGAACTCTTCTCCCTCCTTACACCAAAACTCATGGAAAAAGTCATCAACACTCATTGCCTATACTTTCTAGCCCTATTAAATATGGCTTCTAACCCTGTGATGGGACAGATTTAGCCCCTCTCTGACCTTAAAGCTATTCTTTTCCTAAGAGCCAAGAAAGGGGTTCAGTTTGGATGCATGATGGGCTCAGAGGCTAAGGATAAACATGCCTAACTGCTGATACAGCCTCCCAGTGCCTCCTCAGCCCATACTGATGTGACTTACTCCTCACCTAAGTCCACAAAAAGGCCCATAATCACAGATTCTGGCCCTTTCAGACTTGGCAGATGTCCAAGTCTGGTGAGTCCCCACACCCTATCCTGTTGATCAGAGATTTCCATATGGAGATGAGAGAGTCCTGTGCACCACAGCTGAGTGCTGTATCCTTAATGAGCAGCCTTTATTTGCTATGGCTAATAAACCTCCTTTGTTCACTGGAGAATGACTTATAAGTGCCTCATTTTGTTCTAATATTGGACCCAAACTACCAGAGGACTGGTTTCATCTGGCCCACCCACTACAAACCTCATTATCCTACATATACTACTCTCACCAAAGTTACTAGTGACCTCTTAATTGTTGAATCCAATGGCCTTTTTCTTAGTCCTGCATGCTTCTCCAAGACTCTCTAGCCTTTAACTCAGCTAGTTCCTAGAGCACCACCTCCCAGACACTGTCTGCCAGAAATCACTCAGGACTTACTCAGTGTCTATTTTGCTTGTATTTATCAGTGTATGTGTGCTTCATCATACCCCTAATAGGATGCATAAGCTCCTTGAGAACAAGTCAAATTGTCATATTTTGCATCCAACTCAATGCCAGGCACAAAGTACACCCTTATAAAATGCTTCTTAAGGATGGCAGAGTAGAAGGATGGACCTGTAGAAGCTCTCCCCACATAGGTCATAAAATACCTGTAAAAAATGACTCTAAACAAATTCTAGAGCAGCAAAAGTCACAAAACGACAAAGTGAAAGAGATTTCTAGCCCAAGGTAGCCTGGAAGGCTGACAGAAAGAGTCTATAGCACCATGCTCAGAGTGGAGCACAGCCCAACCTTGGCAGCATAGCACCACACAGACAGGACTGGAGCAGGCTTCAGGATTCAGAATCATGTGAGGCAGCTGCAGTCCACAGATTCCTCAACCCACAAATGTCAAAAACAGCTTCAAAGTTCAGTGAGAAAGCTCTTTCACCTGGGTAAGAAGGGAGCAGGGTCCTGACCTAGCCCCTGGCCCAGGGCAGTGGAAGTCACTGCAGCATAGCATCCATTTTTGGAGTCCTTGGCCTAAAGACCTTGGGGGAACTGAGCTGCAGACCTGGGTCTCAGTCCTAAGTAGAGGTCCTGGGGTGAGGAGGAGTGCTGGAGTGGGGGAACTAGAGGAGGCTCTGAAGAGGGAATTCTACTCACAGATCCTGGGCAAAATAGCTTATGGTTGCTCCCAAACCAGAGTACAGTCCAGGAGAGGAGTAAACTTCCCCCTCCCTTGATTGTGCCACCGTGGAAGAACTGAGAACTTACAGGATCCTAGAGTACACCCTCCACTTGACATAGGACTCAAAAGTCAAGTAACTGGCTGGTAAAATACTCAAAAAAGAGGGAAAAATAAGACTATAGATGGTTACTTTCTTGGTAAAGAGGTATTTTCTTCCATCCTTTCAGATGAGGAAGAACAAAGCATACCATCAGAGGAAGATATCAAAATCAAGGCTTCTGCATCCAAAACATCCAAAATAAATATGCAGTGGTCTCAGGCCTTGGAAGAGCTCAAAAAGAATTTGGAAAATCAAGTAAGAGAGATAGAGAAAAAATTAGAAAGAGAAATGAGAGAGATGCAAGAAAATCATGAAAAGTGAGTCAACAGCTTGCTAAAGAAGACCCAAAAAAATGCTGAAGAAAATAACACCTTTAAAAACAGACTAACCCAAAAGGCAAAAGAGCTCCAAAAATCCAATGAGGAGGAGGCTTTACAAAGCAGAATTAGCCAAATGGAAAAGGGGGTTCAAAATCTCACTGAAGAAAATAGTTCTTTAAAAATTAGAATGGAGCAGATAAAAACTAATGACTTTATGAGAAACCAAGAAATTAAAAACAAAACCAAAAGAATGAAAAAATAGAAGACAATGTGAAATATCTCAGTGGAAAAACAACTGACCTGGAAAACAGATCCAGGAGAGACAATTTCAAGGTTATGGGACTACCTGAAAGCCATGATCAAAAAAAGAGCCTAGACATCATCTTTCATGAAATTATCAAGGAAAACTACCCTGATATCTTAGAACCAGAGGGAAAAATAAATATTGAAAGAATTCACCAATCACCTCCTGAAAGAGATCCAAAAAGAAAAACTCTTAGGATTATTGTAGCCAAATTCCACAGCTCCCATGTAAAGGAGAAAATATTGCAAGCAGCCAGAAAGAAATTCGAGTATTGTGGAAATACAATCAGGATAACACAAGATCTAGCAGTTTCTATATTAAGGGACTGAAGGGGCTTGGAATATGATATTCCAGAAGTTAAAGGAACTAGGATCACAACCAAGAATCACCTACTCAGCAAAACTGAGTATAATACTTCAGGGGGAAAAATGATAATTTAATGAAATAAAGGACTTTCAAGCATTCTTGATGAAAAGATCAGAGCTGAATAGAAAATTTGACTCTCAAACACAAGACTCAAGAGAAACATGAAAAGGTAAACTAGAAAACAGAAATCATAAGGGACTTACTAAAGTTGAACTGTTTACATTAAAACATAGAAAGATAATATTTGTAACTCTTGAAACTTTTCTCAGTATTTGGGGAGTTGGAGGGATTATATACAGATATACAGACAGAGGGCACAGGATGAGTTGAATAGGAAGGGATGATATCTAAACACAAACAAAATTAAGGGGTAAGAGAGGAAAATATTGGGAGGAGAAAGGGAGAAATGGAATGGGGCAAATTATTTCTCGCAAAAGAGGCAAGAAAAAGCTTTTTCAATGGAGGGGCAAAGGGGTGAGGTGAGAGGGGACATTTGGCTTAAGAAGGGAATAATATGCCACTCAATTTGGTATGAAAATCTATCTTACACTACAGGAAAGTAGGGGAGAAGGGGATAAGAGGGATGGAGGAATGATAGGAGGGAGGAGGAAGTAATTAGAAGCAAACACTTTTGAGGAGGGACAAGGTCAAAAGAGAGACTAGAATAAATGGGGGGTAGGATAGGATGGAGGGAAATATAGTCTTCCACAACATGACTATTATGGAAGTCTTTTGCATAACTACACATGTATAACCTATATTGAATTACTTGCCTTCTCTAAGTGGGGATGGAGGAAGAAAAAGAAGTTGGAACTCAAAGTTTTAGGAACAAATGCTGAGAATTGTTTTTGCATACAACTAGGAAATTAGAAATACAGGTAATGCAGTATAGAATTCTATCTTGCCCTACAAGAAAAGAGAGAAGATGGGGATAAGGGAAGGGAGGGGTGTGATAGAAGGGAGGGCAGATTAGGGGAAGGGGTAATCAGTATGCACGGTGTCTTGTGGTGGGAAGAGGAGAGAGATTGGGAGAAAATTTGAAACTCGAAATCTTGTGGAAGTGAATGTTGAAAACAAAAAAGAAATAAAAAATAAAGATAAAAAATGCTTCTTAATATAACACTTTAAAGTTTTAAGTAGTTTACATGTCATCTCATTTGAACCTCACAACAACAACCCTGGGAGGTAAGATTTTACAGATGAGGAAACTGAGGCAGAGAGAGGTTAAGTGATTTGCCCAGAGGCACATACCTAGTAAATTTATGAGGCAGGATCTGAACTTGGTTCTTATCATGAGCTCTATTTATTTTGTTCCTTAGCTAGTTGTTAAATGAATACTAAAAGAATGAATTTCTTTGCCTGGAAAGCCAAGATTCTAATACCATGGTTGTTATCTCTGTCCCCTAATATCAAGCTTTTGCTGTACTAGAGGTCAGAAGAAATTAGGTAGGTTGATAAGGGTCAAGAATTCCCAAAATGACACAGGTAAGACAGTGCCTACTCATTTTAGCAAGGAAACAGGAAGTTGGGGCAGTAGTCACAGAAGAAGGGATCTGTTCAGGACCATGATGATGCTGAGATAGCAGAGCAAGAAGGAAAAGAGGCTCACTCCCCAAAATCATAAGAAACCATTTTCTTGACGAGAAAGAAGTTGGGATCCCCAGTCTTTGGTGACTGAGATGAAAATGGGTCTCCCAGGTGCCACTGAGCCCCAGTCAATTAATTCACAGATCCCCAAAGAAAGAACCTTTCTGAGGGAATGAGGGGAAACCTGATCAGAGAGAGTCATGCCTCTGATTCAGCAGGAAATCAGGTCTCAAATAGGAATGTAATTTGGAGTGGTAGTCAAAGACTGGGAGGGTCAATAGGGAAGCAGAAATTGGGAAGTAGTTTGGCTTAGAGGGTAAGAGTGCAGCAAAATCTAGGCCAAGGGTGGGTTATCCATAGTCTTGAGGTCATATGTCACCCTCTAGGTCCTCAAGTGTGGCCCAGTGACTGAATTCTTTCACGCAATAAATTCCCCTTAATAAAAGAGTTTGTTCTGTAAAACTTGGACTCAATCAAAAGGCCACACTCAAGGACCTAGAAGGGCACATGTGACCTTGAGGCCACCCATTCCCCACCCCTGGTCTAGGCCCAGACACTCACTTACTGTGTAGTTCTGGTCAAGTTAGCTTGCCTCTCTGGCTCTCACTTTTCTCACCTGCAAAATGAAGGGACTTTACAATCCCTGTTAGCTCTAAGTCTATGATCTTATGGCAGAGAAATGATACCACACCTCTTCTTGCCCCACTGCACTGGTGATGCTGGGGGCCCACGCAGTGGTGACCAATTCTACTTCCTTTCAAAGGACAGTTGATTCACACCGAGGGAAGGTCGTCAGAGAGAAGAGGAAAATGGAGACTTCCAGAAAATTGAGATGTCTGATTACTGCTGTGATTGTTTAGTTATTTTTAGGTCCTGTTTCACTCTTCATGACCCCATTTGGAGTTTCATTGTCAAAGATATTGGAGGGGTTTTGCCACTTTCTTTTCCAGATTATTTGACAGATGAAGAAACTGAGGGAAAAAGGGTGAAGTAACTTGCTTAGGATCACAGAGTAAGTAAGTGTCTGAGGTCAGATTTAAACTTAGGAAGAAGAGTCTTCCTGACTCCAGGCTAGGAACTCCATCCACTGTGCTACCTATTTGCTTTTTCATTTGATTAGTTGACAGTAAATCACTGAAGATCAGGTCCACAGCCTAAGAAATCCTGATCCTCAATGCATTATGGTATAGATTTCAAGCTGAAAAAGAGGTCAGAGGTCAGAATCTAATCTCATTTTACAGATGAGGAAACTGAGGCTCAGAGAAGGTAAGTGATTTGCTCAGAATCACACAGCCAGTAAATGTCAGTGGCAGTATTTGAATCCAGGTCTTTCCAACTTCCAAGCCCAGTGGTCTGTCCTCTCTACCATGATGCTCTCAGTGAAAATGTTTGCTTTCCATAGATCCAGATGGAGATAAGAAGAATTTAGGGACAAAATTGAAGGGGATGAAGGATGGCGAAATCTCCTTAATGAAAAGATGGTTTTGATTGTGGGGTAGCTTCTCAAGGGAAAGAATAGGCCTTTTCTCTTGCATTCCATGCAAAAGAAAAGGCCCCAGATCACATTTGAAGTCACGAGATTGACAGACTAGATGAAAATTCCTAAAACAGGAATGTGGAGTTGGAAATCAATGTTCAAGGCCTACTTGAACCCTTGAAATCATGGATCCAATCATGTCAGTCATATGTGAGAAGTTCCTCCATTCTTCAGGGCAAATTTCTATCATTGCAATCTAAAGTAAAATTCAGAAATGTGTGATTCCTGGTGGCGTTCTCCATGTGTCCTTCCTCCCCAGCTCAACTATAAGCTTCTTCTATTGAGGTATCGTACTGCTTCTGTATCCCCCTAGGACTTAACTGTGCTAGGCACATGGCACTGTGCCCAATTTGTCCTTGTTGGGTGGCATACAGCACAAAGTCTTACTTGGTCATTCAAAGCCCCCAAAATTTGGTTCAACTCAAACTTTCCTGTCTATTCTCAAACAACTTCCTCCCACACACTTTCTGTCCCAGTGAAACCCAGCAACTTGCCAGCTCCCAAACATATCCAGGACTTTCTAACCTTCACGTCTTTGTTCATGCTGCTCTCTACAAAGTACACCCAACCCCCCACCTCCCCATCTGGTCACTGAAATCCTGCAAGTTAGAAAACAAACATATTTTTGGACATGGCCAATGTGGGAATTTGTTTTGTTTGAGTACGCATATTTGTTGCAAGGGCTTTGTTTTTCTTTTTCTTTTTTCTTTCCAAGTGAGTGGGTGAGGAGAGAAAATAAATACTTGTTAATTGAAAAATTAAATTAAAATGTAAAAAAGACATAACTCAATTGCTACCTGCTGGTGCCTTCCCTGACTCCCCAGACTAACAATGATCTTTTCCTCCTTAGCCACTGGTTTGTGCCCCTCTGATGGGTTCATTAGGTCCTATTTTGTGCTATCATTCTATCTGTGACTTAACCCTGCTACAGTTTGGACTGTAAGCTCCAAGAAAACAGGGTCACAATTCATGTAAAAGTGGCTATCCTGCTCCGCATACACAAGGTAGTAAATGTTTGCTGTACTTGAATATAGGAGACACTGGTCCTGGAAAGGGCACTAGTCCTGGAATTGATGCTTAATGCCTATGTGACTGACCTCAGACAAGTCACTTAACCTCTCTGTGCTTCAGTGACTCCATCTAAAAAAATAAGGATGTCAGCCTAGAAGGCTTCTCAGTTCCCTTCCAGGTTTCACCCTATGACTCTATGAGCCTTGTTCTTCCCTAAGATCATATCTCCCTTTGATTTTTGCCTTTCTTCTCACTTCTCCCACACCAGTGTTCACTTTACAGGGAGTCCAAGCAAGGAAAAGGGGGCGGGGGAGGGTCCCTGCCAGTGCACACCTGTAATAAATGAGTCAGGAACCAGAGCCCCACCCTGGGCCAGGTTGACCCTCAGATGACAGAAAAGGGCCTTGGTGATTAGGAGACTGCTTCCAGAAAGCTTATTTTCATTTAGGGGTGAATGGAGGAGGGGACCAGGACTTCAAAGACCCAGGCTCCAGTCTCAGCTCTGTCACTACTTCTTTGTGTGACCTTGGGAAGATCACTCTCTTTTCTGGAACTCAGTTTCCTCTGTAAAACAAGAGAAGTGAGCTTAACCTCTCAGGGCCCTTCAGTTCTGACACACTATGACTCATAGGTCTCCTTCAGAGATGATCCATTCACATTTAAGCAGGGGCCCTAATGAATTCACTTACTAATTGTTCTTGCCTGCTGGGGTTGTTAAGCCCCAAGGTCATTAGTGATAATAGAGACATATCAAAATCCCAACTCTCTCTTCCTTCTGAGTAAACTACTCAATGCCCTCCTTTCAACCCCTACGAAATGCAAAGGTAAAGGATAGAACAAGTGAACTTCAGCCAAGTATTTAAAGGCAACAACTGTGGACTTATCCTCTGCGAATCAGCAGACTAAGTTCAAAGGTTGGCTTTGCATGATGACCAACCACAACAGCTCCTGCCACCCACTGTTCAGATATAGGAGGATGTGGAGAGGCCAAAAGACCCATCCAAACCCATGGCTTTTTTCCCCAGTACTGAACTACAGTACTACCAATTAATTGCCCCCTTCCCTCCCTCTCAAATGCTCTAGGAGGGTGAGACCAGAGGAGAATTGAGGTCGGGCCCTGCCTGGGCATGAATAACCTCTTCCTGTTCTGCTCAATAATACTAGAGAAAAAAAATTTATCTGTCTTTGATGGGGGCCTTACAAGACACTAGAAGCACTTCCCTTTCAAAGTCTGCCCAGAGTCTACTGGTAGTCAACAATGTTGATTTGATAGGTCTCCCCAAGTGCCTAAATGGAGATTTGTCCTGCACGTCAAATGTGGCTATAACAACCAGTCTTACATGGGACCCATCTTCCAACCTGTTAACTATTGCCTCCAACAAGGTCAGTTTCAATTTTGTCTTTGGATCCACTTCAAATGCAATCTCTTTAGGACACCTTCCCTAAATACCCCTCCTCTCAGCCAGAAATGAACTCTCTGTTCTAGGAATGCTCATCAGACATTGTTAGCCTTTCTTTTCTGCATGTAGCATAGTCTATCCTGGGTTATAGCTATTTGTGTATGCATCTTATCCCTGCTACTAGCTTGAAAATTCCTTGAAAATAGGAACCAGATCTTATCCATTCTTTTATTCCCTTTGGAACCTTGAACGGTGTTGGACACTCATTATATGAATTGTGAATGATTATCAGGATATGTGTGACTTCATAAGCATATGTCAACAGTTGGGTTTGACCATGGGTATGCATACATATTTTGAGGGACAAACTGGAGAAATATGACTTTGGGTTATAATGGCAATCAACTACATCCTAGTACAGTGCAAAAGTATAGCATATGGCAGGAGAGGACTTGGGTTCAAGTTTTACCTCTGTGCCACCTACCACTTGTGTGACCTTGAGCAAGTTATTTCCCCCCTGTGGCCTCAGTTTCCTCATTTGTAAAATAAGGAAGTTAAACTAAATATCCCCTAAGGTCTTCTCCAACTCAAAACTGTATGATATTATAATCTCCAAGTCTTTAGTCCCTTCCAAGATAATGACTCCAAACCTTTTCCTCATTATACTGCAGAGGCCTTAGAGCCAGGAGAACTGGGTTTGAGTACTGACTCTAAGGTGTTCTACCATAGTCACTGTACCTCTCCTAACATTAACCTCCTCCTCTACAAAACAGAGATAATAATTTCTCCCCCTCCTTCCCTACTGGATTGTGGTAAGGAAAGTATTTTGCAAACTATGAAAAAAACAAGTAGCCATCTCAATGATGGTTATTACCAAATAGCAAAGAAAATGAGGCCCAGAATGGAACCATGGGGGCCACTCAGAAATAGCTGTTTAGGAATCTCTGCAAAAGATGTTTCAAATCATTCATCAAATTCAAATAAGTCACCAAGGCCTAAAGGGACTAAGTATGGGGGAAAGGTTTGGGGCAGGGGACTGCTAGCTTATTTAACACCTACAATCTGCTAATGAGATATTCAGTTCCTCATGCAAAGGAAGAAGCTTGGTTGTGTGACATTCCCTCTCCCCAAAGATTAACTATGGTGACAAGAAACATGTGTGCACGTACATTTCTTTTAAAGGAGGTGATTTGTCTCTCTGAGGTATCATAACCAGTTTGTGAGCTCCCAGTTGCTATGGCGGCTGCTTTTGTATTGAATAACAAAGTGGCTACATCAACTGGGGTCAATCTGCATAAATTATATCTGCCCCACACCCACTTGGACACCCGCATTTATCATGGAATAAATATGCTTCTATCTGAGCCAGAAACAGTGAACTGGTGAACCAACATTTTTCAGGTGTGTATCACCAACACCCAATGAGTGGGCCACCTAGCTCTAGTAAGCTAAATGGCTACCGACCTATTGTCAGTGACCTCATTTCCTACTATTCCTACTGTTGGTAAACTATAGTTTAAATCAAAGGAGGTGATGAGAGCATTTTTGAGGAAAGACAAAACCCAACTTTGAGTATGTTTCTAGATCCATGCCCAGAAACATAATCCCCTTCTCTCCAATGAATTGGGCATATATGTGCGACAGATAGGATGTCTTTAAAGTAGACACATGAAACTTACCACCATATTGTTTCTGGGTCTTTTATCTCTTGCTTCTGAGAGTCTCAACATTCCACAGAATCCAGGATTATATTATCAACTTCCTTTTGTCCACATGGAACACACCATAGCTCTCTGAAAATAGGACAGTATTGTCAGTTCCAAGGCGCACCCACTCATCCCCCGTTCTTTTCGGCACCATCACTCTTCATAAAGAAACTGCCGGCAAAACAGAGACTATCTGTAGTTAGTTTGCACACTCAGGGAAGAGGTTTGAAGTCTTTTTCACAAATATTTCCTAGGCTCAAGTTGCTTGCTTTATCTCAGCAGGGATGGCCAGGGTATGACTGAGTTCTCATTTTCGCATAGCTGCAGACATTTTGGTATTCCTTGTTTGGAAAGTGGGGTGCCTACAGTAATCCCCTAAGCCAAGCACATTTAAGGCTCTTCTAGAAATGCCACCAAAGCAGCTGAGCAAGACAATTTGGATTTCTAGGGTCAGTGGCATTTCCAGGGTTAAGTTAGAAGAGTTAGAAAAACGGGTCCCATAGTTTCTAAATAATCTCAGTGTCATAGGAATTTGAATTGAAAAGAATTGTCGAGATCATCTAGTCCAATTAGCTCATGTTACAGGGAAGGAAACTGAGTCAGTGGACAGCTAGAGTACCCATCTACTTACCCAAGGTCAGACTAATAAGTAAAAAAGAGTCAAGATTTGTACGCAGGACTTGTGACTCCAAAATCACTTCCTTTTCACTCTTTCTCTATAATATTATTAATTTTAGATTTGAATGATATTGTACTAGAGGCCACATGGGGCAGTAAAAATAAACACAACTTGGGAGTCAGATGATCTGGTTTAAATTTCATCTCTGTCATTTACTACCAGTATGACCTTGGGGAAATCATCATTTCCTTATCTGTAAAATAAAGAGGTTGGACCAGATGGCTTCCAGATTTAGAATCCTAGGTATGACCTTAGCCAAGTCCCTTCACCTATCCCAGGCCTCAGTTTCTTCAACTGCAAAATGAAAAGACTAGAGGATTCTTCCAGCTCTAAAGCTCAGATCATACATGTTACTCTGGGCCAGTACCTTCCTTTTTCCAAGCCTCAGTTTCCTTACCTGGATCCAATCAACCTATCTCTAGTTCAGTGTCAGCTATAGTCAGAAAGCATACATACATATGCTGGCCTTTCTGATTTTCCTGCCAAATTCTTTCTGACTTCTAGACACAGCGAAGCTGCACAAGGAAAACCAGGGGTTTCACTTAACCAGGAGTCTTGCAGCTACCACATCAAAGAGGCTTTAAGCAGACCTGGATTGCCACTATGACTGTACCAGGGATGCCCTGTGATGGCTGGTACTCAGACTCCCCAAAAGAAAAGAACCCTTCTTTTGGAGTCCAAGGGCCCAGCTTTTAACTCTGCTTCTATCACTTATTACCTATGTCACCCTGTCCAAGTCTATAACCTCTCTGTGACTCAGTATCCCCATCTATAAATTGAAGCTCTTAGAGTCACAGGTCCCTTCCAGTTTTAAAATTCATGCCCATAGGATTCTACAAACTCCAGTTTCACAAGGGACCCCACAATGCCTTTGGAATAGAGCATGCACCCCATAGCAAACCCGGCAAAAGCCCACGGCTGCTAACCCCCAAGCCTCTGTCCAGAGAAATGTCCAACTTGGAAATTACCAATTGAGGTAGTACAGAAAGAAAAGAGAAAATGCTTGTGTTATATTTTGGTTTAGTTTCATTTTTCTCATGGTTTCTCTCCTTCGTTTTAATTCCTCTAGGCAACATGACTAATGTGAAAAAGTGCTTAAAAAGAATACATGTATAGAAACCATATAAGATTGCATGCCATCTCAGAGAGTGAGGGGGAAAAAATAGAAGACTTATGGAGGTGATTGAAGAAAATGGAAAATAAATTAATAAAAAATAAAAATAATTTGAAAATGAAAAAAAGAAAAGAGAAAATAACCTAGGACAGAGCCTTAGGGGCTATCCAGAGTGAAAAGTGAAGACACGGATGAAAATTCAGCAAAGGAGACCGAGAAGAGACAGAGAGGAAGGAGGGGTGGGGGAGGGAGGGAGAGAGAGAGGTAGGAAGAGAGAGGGAGAGAGAGAGGGAGAGAGAGAGAGAGGGAGGGGGAGAGAGAGAGAGATGGGTACCCAGAGAGGGAGATGGACAGAGAGGGAGAGAGACAGACAGAAAGAGAGAGACAGAGATAGAGAGAAGGAGAAGGGAGAGGGAAATAAGAGAAGAAACAAGTAAGGAGAAAATAGATCAAAAAGGATGAGGAACCAGCAAATTTAGCAGTATGGGTAAAATTATAAGAAATAGCTCTTGAAGAACAGGTGTTAAAATCTTTTTCCTCCTGTGAAATTCTTCTGAGGCTGACTGAAATTTGGGGAGATATTGTATTCCTGGCCATCTCTAACAGTTCAATGGAACACTGGCATGTGGTACCTCTG
Organism: Bettongia penicillata ogilbyi; assembly: GCA_023548195.1. NCBI lineage: Eukaryota > Metazoa > Chordata > Mammalia > Diprotodontia > Potoroidae > Bettongia > Bettongia penicillata. The sequence goes on along the minus strand of JAJHZJ010000104.1, from coordinate 13,997,950 downwards.
AAGGTCAGGAAGATGTTCACTGTTCCTACCACTGTACTGGCACCGATTGTCAGAAGGAACCTCTATGTGCACCTTCTTGTGTATACCACCTCTGTCCAGAAATCTTCAAGGGCTCCCTATTGACTATTGAACAAAGTTCACACTCCTCTGTCTGGCATTCAAGGCCCTCCATAATCTGGCACATTATCTTTCCAGTTTTATATCATAACCCTCCCCTCAGGGAACTTGAGTTTCAGTCAACCAAGGACTCCCCTCTGATGCCACTGCTGTACACACCCCACAGCGTGCCCTGTACCCTTTCATCTCTATACCTATAACCACACTGTTTCCTATTCCTGGAGTGTCCTCCCCTTCCCACTCCTCACTGGCTTAATTCTGATAACTTAAATTTCAACTAGATTTGCATCCAGCCAATTGATAAAGACAACAAAAGATGGAAATAGTTGATATTGGAGGGGCTGTGGAAAGATAGGCAAAATAGTGCACTGTTCTTGCAATTATAAATTTGTGCAACTAATCTGAAATTACACCAAGAAAGTGAATAAAATGCCCATACCCTGTGATTCAAACACCACGTATGGGCATATTCTTCAGAGAGATTGAAGGAAAGGTCCCCTCTACGCCAAGATGCTCCTAGTAGAACTTTTTGTGGTAGTCAAAAATGAGAAACAAAATAGATATTCAACAATTGGGAAAGGCTGCCCTGGGATATGAAAGAAACAAGTTCAGAAAAGCAATGCAAAAGGTGAATATGAACTGATGCAAAGTAGCATAGGCAGAACCAGGAAAACAATATACATAAAATAATACTAATGAAAACAAAAAGGACAAAAAAAGAATACTGTATAATTGTGGCATTCAGGTTTGGTCCCTCTGAAGGACTGAGAAGGTACACCTCCTTCTCTTCATTATAACGATGAGGCATAGGGGATAAGGAGTGCTGGCACATACTATCAGTCACAGTAACATGGGGTAAGCGCCCTTATTCTTTCCAGTGAGACACCAGCTCTGTTCCCTTGCTAAGACCCATGGGCAACTACCATCTCCATGCTGGTCTCTTGGTCCCTATGACCATAGAAGTGCATTAAAGATGATTGGCAAATGAGACAAGTAGATATACTTCCTCTGTAGACTAGGTTAAAGGAATGAGGAGAAAAAGCTCCTCCCTCTTTTGGGTACATCACTTGGGACTCTGCCTAGGTTCCCTGGACTTACAGCATTGGAGGGAGACCAATGATTCTTTCCCTCCCCATCCCCGGCAACCACAGTGACCCTAAGCTCAAAGAGCCAGCCATGCCAGTCTATGTGGGCTCTTCTGGGTGAGCCTGAGGCCAGTCCCGCAAATTCCCAGTTGCCTCTTCTGGTTTGCATTTATTTCTCTCAGTATAGGTCACCAAACAGCAAAGCTGAGAGACAGAGGGTTTTAATTGGGATGGCTATTTGGTGAATTCATAGGTTCCTGACTTGGTGCCGGCTGCTCAGCAGGAAGGACTTCCTGCAATCATCCCACTTCTGGGAGAAGGGGACCACTGCCAGGAAGATACTGTCCCTAAAAGGATGAAGAAAGCCCCGAGTCACACCCTGACCAGCCAAGAGATCAGGATTTTGTGAGCTGCTCCAACAGCACAGATCCAAGGTGAATGTGAAATATCTGTTCAGCAGTCCTGAAAAGTTGACTTTACTTCCCAAGAGAGTAGACTACATGCGATGGGTTACTGTTTTAAATTTCAATGTTTATTGATGTGCGCTGCTGAGTCTGTGTTTTAAGCATTTCTTTTGTGGTTAGGAAAATAAATAACTGTCCTATACATAATCTGCTTTGTACACTGAGTACCTTTTCTGGAAGGGACTTTTTGAATTCCTTTTAGGGGAGCCCCTAGACATGAACCACATTGAAACTTTGTTGTAGAGATTTCCCCCAAACTCTGGGGATAGAAACATAACAGATCAAACAGAGCCTGATCTCCTCTCTGAGGTCAAGCTCTTTCCTGAACTGACTGGGGCCTGGATGGGTCTAGAGCAGGAGGCTTTTCTGGGAAGAAACCTCCTGGCAAACAGTTAGGATGAAGTGAGTAGGGGGAGAAGGAGACATGTATTAGCAAACAATTGTGATCTACAAAAAAGAAAACCAAGATTTTAAAGCTTACCCAGAATGCTGCCCCCTCCAGGGAACCTTCTCTGACCTACCTACCCCATTGATCATGACCTTGACCTTCAGAGCCAACACAGAATTTTGCTTTCTACCTCTCTAATGTATTTGTTGAGCAATATTACACATGAGAGCCAGCTGTATTGGTGCCTTAGCCTCCTATTAGACTAGGACCTCAATGAGGACAGCTCATATCTGAGCTAAGCTTTGAATATCCCACCCTCCCTTCACCAAATATAGCACCAAACACAGGAGATATTTGTTAAGAATAATAATAATATCTAACATTTATATAGAGCTTTAAGGCTCACAATGTACCTTATTTTATCCCTTTTTATCCCTACAACAACGATGGGAGATAGGTGCTATTGTTGTCCCATTTCACAGATAAGGAAACTGAGGCAGAGGTTAAATGACTTAACACAGCTATTAAGTGTCTGAGTCAGGATTTGAATTCAAGTCTTAACTGACTCTAAGTCCAGCATTCATACTTAATCAGTGTGTGTACTCTTGTCTACAGTGTTTTCTAAAATCCGTATCTCATGTTAGTTTTAACTTAGTCTATTATCAAAATCTCAGCAGCCAGATGTGGCCAGAAGTGGCAAACCTGGCCTCCACAATATGAGCATTTGCTGCCATACATGGGAGTTGGGGATGGGAGGAGGAGGAGGAGGAAGGATCACACTGAGCCAAACCATGAAGTTGGGTGTGCATTCTAGTTCCTGCCAGCATGGGCTACATTATAACACGGATGTGTATAATATGGGTGGTGTACACAATAGAAATCAACAAGGAAACACAGTCCAGTATAGTGAGAACAACCCCAGACTAGGATGGAAAGCTGACCGTCACACAGCCTGACGTAGACTAGGATGGAAAGCTGACCCTCACACAGCCTGACGTAGTAGAAAGACCAGTGGGTTTGGACTCTGCTCAGCAGACCTACGTGACCTGGATTCTAGTCCGAGTGTTGCTATTATCCATGTGACCCACAGTAAGGCACTTGCTCACTCTGGACATCAGTTTCCCTCTCTGTAAAGTGGGGGACTTGGCCCAACAGCAGATGAACTCCGAGAATACTAAGAGAGCCATGTGACCACATTATCCGAGCGGAGTGACCTTGGTAAGTCACTTCATTTCTGAGATTCACTTCCTCATCCATAAAACTGGAAAGGCTCTCTAGACTGTAGCATGGGAAAGACTTTGTAAACCTTCAAAAAGCCCTCAGAAATGTGAGTTGTTATCATTATACTCATCCTTTCCAACTGCTTTGGGCCATCTCCAAATAGTCCCTAGGGTCAAGTGTATCCTCTGGCAGTCAATTGTTTTCCCAGGTTGGCTTCCAAAGGCTCCATATGCAAATGCCCCGTTTACAGATACCTGGAGATCCAGCTTGAACAAAAAATCTGAAGCAAAAATGCCTCTGCTACAGGAAAGGCCTAATCACATGCACCCTGGGGCTCTCTTGAGCCTTTGTTCCCAGCAGCTCCCAGTGCTCTACAAACATTATCTCATTAATCAAACAGCGCATTCCTGGCCCCAGGATCCTGGGGTGGGTGCTGAGGAGGGTCAGCAGTTCCCTTCTGGAAAGGACAGACTGTTACTTGAAGACTGTTGGGGGCTGGGAGGGAAGGGGGGGAGGAACCTTACATCTGTCTCAGGGTTCAAGTCACATCACAAATCATGTACTCCATCAAAATATTTTCCAGGGATCCATCTAATTCCCTGTGTGTATCCTTGAGCAGATACTAGTGACAAAATGGCTACCATTTGGGAGCCCGGGGAAAGGAGAGATTAGTCCTTTACATCTGTTGGTCAGACATCAGCTTAAGGACTGATAAAGTGAAGTAAGAAACAAGTAAACCTAAGTTTGTGTTGGCAGTTGGTGAGAAACTGTCCTGGGATAAACGATGATGCGACTGAACGCAGGGAAAAAACCCACTAAATTTGGAGTCACCAACTGATTTTGAATCCCATGTCTTCTGCATATTTCCCATGTGACCTTGGGCAAGCTGGGCCTTGGCAGCCTCATTTATAAAATAAGAGGGTTGAACTAGATGGCTTCCTAGGACTCTTCCAGTTCTAGAGCTAGGAACCTATGATCTACAAAACAGATGTCACATATCTTATAAGCCTTCATTTGCTCTTTTCTGGAGAACTGCAATGGCCTCATCTCCCACTTTTCATCAATTCATCTCCATATGTATGCCAAAATAATCACCTCACCAAAACTAATGGTGTCAGTCGCTCACTCAAAAACCTCCCATAGCTGCCCAAAGTATACAGATACATACAAACACACACACACACACACACACACGCCTGACACTGAGATTTAAGATTCAGCACAATTTGGTTCCTATCTGCCGTTCCAAATTAGCTTCATACCTGTCACTTTCATGAATGTTCTACTCTAATCAAATGGTACTAGTAGGTATTCCCTAACCTCTGCCTTTCATCTTCAACTTACAAGAGAAGAAGGGGGTGCCCCTTGCATGGAATGCTCTTCCTCCTCATCTCTACCTTTCAGAATCCTTATCTCCCTTCAAAGCCCAATTGAGGAGCCATATCTTCTACGAAGCCTTCCTTGATCTCTCCAAGTGTTGGTGCTTTCTCCCTCCTTAATTTTCCTCAGTTTCTCTTGTACTGTACTTATCTGCGTACATGTTGCATTACCACCTTCCCTCCTTCTATCCCAGAATATAAGCACCTTAAGGATAGGAACTATCTTGGATTTCGTTCTTAGATTCTCAGTCCCTAATCACATAGCAAACACTTCATAAATGTTTGTTCAATGATACAGTGAGTAGGAAGCTGGACTCAGAGTTTGGAAGACCTGGGTTCAAATCCTGCCTCACTCACTAGCTATATGACCCTGGGCAAGGTATTTCATTTCTGTTTGCCACAGTTTCAGCCTCTATAAAATAAGGAAGTCTCAAGAGATGCTCTATCTATGATCCCATGAGCATCAGAACTGTTTTCTTGTAACACTAACACTGAGAGCTGTTCCCAAGGGGAATGGGCTACCTCAGGAGTGAGTGACACAAATTCCAGCTCTTCTCTGTTTGGGTGGGAAGGTGTCTATCATATAGAGGTTGGATGACCACTTGTCACGCACTAGATTGGAGCAAGTGACCTGAAGTTACTTCCCCCTCCATGTTTGGGGGATTCTTATTTGAGAGGACACAGCCCTGGTTGTATGTTGCTGCTCTTAAGTCCTCTAACCTGAGCCTCAGTTTCATCATCTGTGAAATAGGAAAACTACTGTATTAATCTTACTCAAGGGCTGTGAGGAAAAAGTGCTTTGTAAAAAAAAAAAAGCACCATAAAAAAGGATAAAGCACCGTAAAATGTGAACTATTAGGACTATTTGTGGAGGTCATTAGGATTTACATTTTCTGCTTCAGAAAGTTACTAGCTGTGTGACCCTGGGCAAGTCATTTAACACTGTTTGCTTCAGTTTCTTCATCTGTAAAAGGAGCTAGAGAGGGAAATGGCAAACCACTCCAGTATTTTTGCCAAGAAAACCTCAAAAGGGTCGAAAAGAGTCTGAAACGACTGAAAAAGGACTAAACAAAAGCAAGCAAGAGCAAGGAGACCAATTAGGAGGCCTACAACAATGCAGAGAGGTTGGGGAGGGCAGGAGGTAAATGAGAGATGTGGTTATTATCAGTAACTGATTGGAGCAAGGATGACTCTGAGGTTGTGAACCAGGGTGACTAGGAAGATGGTGGTGGCCTCAACAGAAATATGGAAGTAGAGAGGAAGAGTGGGTCTAGTAGAGAAGAGGATGAAGTTTCATTTTAGACACTGTGGGACATCCAAGCGGAGATGCTGAGCCAACAGTTGAGTCAACAGTCAGCAATATGGGGCAGGAGCTCAAGAGGCAGATGAAAGCTATGTGGATTTCAGAGCCATCTGCAGGGTTAGGATTCTCCAGCCCATGGGAGCTGAAGAAATCATCAAGGAAGAGAGAGAATAGGAGGGGAAAGGAGGAGAAGGAAGGGAGGAGAGGGGATGGTAGGGGGAAAAGAGGGCCCAGGGCTGAGCCCAAGGGGATGCTCACTCAATGAGCAGAAGATGGAAAATGGTCTAGTAAAAGGAACTGAGCAGAAGCTGTCAGGGATGCTGTAGGGGAAAGATCAGAGCAAAGAAGTGTCATCACAAAGCAAAGGAAGGAAAGAAGATCCAGGAGGGGGTGGTCACAATAGGGTCAAAAGGTCAAGGGGGCTAAGGACAAAGAAGAGATCACTGGTGACCTTAGCAAAATCAGTTTCACTTGAGTGCTGGAACAAAAAGAGTAGGGAGAAAGGTGAAGAGGTAGTTACAGTTCAAGATATTCCTAAAAGACCTTTTGTTTGATCACAGGACCTCAGAGGCCATCTCATCTAACTCCCCCACCATACAAAGAAACAGAGATGATATGATTTGACCAAAGCATTACATGCCTGCTTGGTGACGCATCCAGAGCTACAGCCCAGATCTCCTTCTGGGTTCCCCTATACTGTTTATTTCCAGTTTTCCCAAAGGTTTGCTTTCTCCCAGTACTTCAGTCAAGGGAAACTGTGTAATAAAGTAAGATTGCCCATGGAGTACCTGAAGTCTAGTTATCTGCCTCCAACCAGACTTATCTCCAAGGGAGGCAGCCCCAGTACTTCATGTAAGTATTCAACCCATGGCCTTGACCTCCCTATGAGACCCCCTCTCTAGAGATCAGGGAGAAGAATAGTACCGTCTTTGGGAAATGGCAAATATGGTGTGAGACTGAACTGAGGGTGGTCAGGCTACTGACCAAACCAGCATCCATTACTGACTGACAGAGATGATAGGGAGATCTCTGGGCTTTTCCTTATGCGCCTGACTCTACCTCACGAACACCAGGCTTTGGGACAAGTCCTGCTTCTGCCACTTTCATAACTGTGTGATGCAGGCCCATCCCAGCACCCTCTGAGCTCACTTCTCAATCTACAAATCAGGGGTAATAACACCCATCTTCCCAGTGTAACAGAGGTTACATGAAAATCAACTGAGACAATGTATGTGAAAACACTTATTAAACTATAAACTGTAGTTCATATCTCTGCATACATACTGATATATAATGTACATACATAAAATATATTCTAGAAAAATAGTTAACATTTATATCACTCTTTAAGATTTGTAAAGTGTTTTATGGGGCAGCAAGGTGGTAAAGTAGATAGAATGCCAGGCCTGGAATCAGGAGGATCTAAATTCAAATCTGGCAACCCTGGGCAAGTCACTTCACCCTGTTTGCCTCAGTTTCCTCATCTGTAAAATGAACTGGAGAAGATAGTAGCAAACACTCCAGCAACATTGCCAAGAAAATCTCAAATGGGCTCATGGATAGTCAGACATGACTGAAATGACCAAACAGAAAGCATCTTCTATATCTCATTTGATCCTCATTAAGGTAGTTACTATTATTACATCCATTTTACAAATGGAAAAACTGAAACTGAGACATTTGATGTTTGCTAGCTGTGTGACCTGTCTGTATTTCTGGGGTGGGGTGGGGTGTGTGCGTGTATGCGTGTGTGTGTGTGCATTTTTAAATCAGAACTGTGATTTCAAAATTATAGGGAGTTCTGGTAGAAGAGGAACTTCTTTTATCAATATAAATCTCCAGAACTCTGTAACTTTGAGATTTACTTTGGGCACTAAGAAGCAGGGACCTGCTCCGAGTTACCCAGCAACTATGTGTGGCAGGCACTGTCTCCAAGGCTGACCCTCTATCCCCCAGGACATGCTGTCTGCTCCTAATGCCCCAAAAATCAGTGCAAAGAGTCAATAAGGCACTTTAATTACTATTATGATTAATACTAAGCAACAGATCAAGGGCCGCTCCTATTGGAAAAGAATAAAGCTTGGCCAAGAAAAAGGAGCCCAGAAAGGCAAGTTGGGAAAGCGGGTCTTGCTTGGCCTGACAGAGGGATGACAAAGGAGCAGGCCTCCGGGTCTACACCAGGCTTCTGTGTTGTGGGTTTGTGCTCCGAAGGGCCCCCGTTGTAATGCACTTCCTCAGAGGAGAAGACTAAAGGTTGCTATGGGAACCCAGGCTCTGCATCTTCCGCCTTGGGTGAATGTGTAAATGTTGGGTAAGTGAAGATTTTGCATTAATCACTTGCTATCCCTCAGCATGGAATGGAAACAATTCTCTTGTAACAAATGAGTCTCTTAACTAAGTTCACAGCTCATTAAAATGTAACATTTTTGAATGCACAGTTTGTTCTTTGCCATAATTCCTGCATTTGGCAATTATTCTGCAGCCTCCCACCCCCAAATCAGAGAGGTCCATCCTGTGGAAAGGAATGAATCCTCCAAGGAATGATGGATCCCTGCATACAACTCTGTTTTTCTCTGGCTCTGTCCTGGGAAAACAGAATTATCTGCCCCTGTCCAGAGAGGCCACGAAGGTAGAACAGATCAGAGGACCCTATCTCACCCAATCCTCTCCTGTTACAGGTGAGGAAACTAAGTCTCAGATAAAGGAAGGAAAGGAGTTAGGTTCATGGAGTCTTCTCTATTTTTTTGTGTAGATACAAAGACTCATTATATCTGTGTCAGCCTATAAGATAAGTGCCTTCTTTTGCTGTTTGCATTTTTTAGAAATATTACTGTTTCCCAGTGTGGGACCAGGACCAGATTAGGAGCCAGGGGATCTAAGGTGTTCTTTCAGCCCTGTCTCTAACTTGCTATATGACTTCGAGCAAGTCTTTTCCCCTCTCTGGGTATTAATTTGTTCCTATTCGAAGGGAGGGAGGGTCAGACTAAAATCTAGAGTCTAGGGGTGGGAAACCTGTGACCTCAAGTGTGGCCCTCTGACTGAATCCAAACTTCACAGAACAAATCCACTTAATAAAAGGATTTGTTCTGTAAAACTTGGACTCAGGCAAAGGGCTGCCATGGAGGACCTAGAAGGTCACATGTAGCCTCAAGGCCGCAGATTCCTCAGCCCTGGGTCTAGACTCTTAGAATTGAAGGAGAGATCTCAGCAATCACACAGGAGGGAAAATGAAACCTAAGGAAATAAGGGACTTGACCAAGATCACACAGTTAGGGGATGGTAGAAGTGTGGTTGCTAAAGGTCAGAAGTGAGACTTCAAAGGCCATGTAGACCAATCCCCTGGGCCATATTATAGGTGAGGGAACTGAGGTCCAGGGATATCAAGAGATTTACTCAAGGTCACACAGGTAGTGGAAAACAGAGGTGGAACTTGAACTCAGAGCCTCCAACTCTAAAGCCACAGACTTCCCACTGAACCATACTTCCTCCTGTTGTCCTTCAGTCATTTCAGTCATGTCCAACTCTTCATGATCCCATTTGGGGTTTTCTTGGCAAGTATACTGGAGTGCTTTGGTTTTGTCATTTCCTTCTCTAGCTCAATTTACAGATGAGGAAACTGAGGCTTGCCCAGGGTGAAGTGACTTGCCCGGAGTCACACAACTAGCTTTGAACTAGGATTTGAACTAGGAAGATGATTCCTGATTCCAAGCCCAGTGCTGTATCCCCTGCAGCACCACCTAGCTGCTCACACTTCTTCCTAGAGAAAACAAAAAAGCACAAAAGAACTTTGCATGGAAACCGCCCTGGCCTTGGAATCAGATGACCTGGGTTGAAATCCAGACTGTCAATTAGCAGCCTCTAATCTATGGGCATATTTAACTCTTCAGAGTCTGTTTACTCATCTCTAAAATGGGCTTAATAATAGATCTGCTTCTAGGGATTGTTGTGAGACAAGTAAGATGGAAATAAGAGATAGTATGACTGGAATCCTTCAATCAGTCTGTGGTGTGGCCTCAGGCCAGTCATTTCCCCACCCTTAGCCTCAGTTTTTTCCTCTGTGAAATGAAAGATTTAGGCTAGATGTTCTGTGGGGTCCTTCCTATTGCTTCAACCAGTGTAGATAGCATCCAATCCAATGTGTTTTTGGTGATCACTCTCCTAAATGGCAAATTGATACCCAGAGCACTTTTGAATGCATATCTTAGTGTAAACAAGCATGCCCTTGGGTGGGCACTCATGGCCATGGTCTGATCACACAAAGGTACCCCTTCAATATCACTTCAGCAACTTTCCATGTTGTTTTAAAAGCACTCATAAGCATTGGTTCTGACACCTACAGATAGGTGCTTGGTGACAGTGGCAAGCTCTCAGCAGGAATGGGGAAGCCCAGGCCCTTGTACCTCCTAGTAGGCCAGTATTTGGGGAATGACTAACAAGAGTAGTTTTTATGTCAAAAAATGAACAAAGCTTCCATGTCACTAATAACATTTCCAAGAGCCAGGATGTGAAAGGATGACCTATAAGTAGGGGTGGGTCATCAAAATCATCAAAAGTCTCAGGTTCAAGTCCTGGCTCTCCTGCTGTCTATAAATCGATGATTTTCTGAAAAGTCATGACCTAGAGAGAAGCAAACAGGATCAGACAAGTATAGTGACTTGTTCAAGGTCTCCAGCTAGTTAAACCGGAGGATCAAATAGGAACCTAGCTATCCTGGCTGAGACCACTACAGCCAATGTTTCTCACAAATGAGACCAGGTGGCATGGAATGCCTGTGAGGGTGCTGTAGGAGGGCATTTTCTTCTCTGTAGGTCCAGGGGACCCAGCAGGGAGAATTGAGATGAGTAATCTACTTACATAGCTAATGAAAAACACATTATGCATCAGAATTCACATACAAACGACCCAGGGGGGGTGGGGCAGATGTATTCTTGTCTTCCTTTCCAGGATATTGGAAAGAGATCTGCTGAGATTGTAGAGGTTATAGAGTCTAAGCCTTTCAGTTTACAGAAGAGGAAACTGAGGCACAGAGAATTTAGATGACTTGATCCAATACCTACTATTGCTGTTCAATTAAAAAAACATTGGTCTTGCTTTCACAGTATAGAAGAACTAGCAAAGGACCTTGGGTAGAGAGACCCAGGGTGTTCTCTCACCCACTAACTTGCTGAGTGACCGAAGCAAGTTCCTCCCCCTCTCTGTTCCTTAGCTTCCTCCTCTGAATCTGAATCTTAGAGCTGGATAAGACCTTAGACAGAGAAGGAGAATGAAACCCAGAGAGAACAAGGGTTTTAGTGATTTCTAAAACCCTAACAGCTTTAGATATGCTCAGAGATAAAACTGGGGGCAGCTAGGTGGTGCTGCAGTGGATAGAGTCCCAGGCTTGTAGTGAGGAAGACCTGAGTTCAAATCCAGCCTCAGACACTTACTAGCTGTATGACACTGGGCAAGTCACTTTACCCTACTTGCCTTGGTATCCTCATCTACAAAATGAGTTGAAGAAGGAAATGGCAAACCTCTCCAGTATCTCTGCCAAGGAAACTCCAAATCGGGTCGGGAAGAGTTAGATATGCCTGAACAATGATGACAACAGAGACAGATGCAGAAAATTTTATACCTAAGGCAAACAATGAAACTGATACTTTCTGATCAACTTTTTAGGACAAATTTATTGGAGGGAGGGTGATATACAGCCACAAGAGAGGGAACAGTCAAGTTATCCAGTGGCTTCCTATTTTAAGTAAAGATTCTTGCTAATTAGGTGCTAAGCTCACAGATTTCTGCAGCTAGAGGACAGCAAGCTTGTCAGCACCCTCTAAAATTCTCCACCCTGGGCCATAGCTCCAATGGTTCCTCCCAGTTTACTGCTCAGAGGAAGCTTACTCCTGATCATGCAAAAGCCTCCCGAAACCAGGAGAGTTAGAAGTTACATAAAGCCAGCCCAAGCTGCCTAAGTAAGAAGGGCCCTTCATAATAGCTCCAGAGACACACAATCACTTGTATGGGGCCAGTTCCCCTGGAAGCTTTGAAAAAAGTCTGCATAAACTCGTTAATGATTGGCTCCTGGCTAACAACTGCTTGTTTAATTTGGTTTATTTTCTTTTTAAACCCAAAGAGCTTATCTTCACCTAAGGAAGCATTCAAAAGATAGACCTCATCTTATTTCTTTCCAACATTTGCTACCCTTTATAATTTCCCATTTCTGTTCCCCAATCAATCAGAAGTTTTGAACCAAATCTTCCTCAGCTCTGGCCTTAAGCTATACACCTTTCTATTATCCTCTGCTGATTAGACAGGGCCTTTTCTTATGGTGAATGAGGAACACCAGGAGTACTGGGTTCTTCTGGTAATCCTTTCCAAAGTCTGGAGAGGGATTAATGTCTTAGAGTCATAGAATTCAGAGCTAGAGGGGACTCAGGGGTTTCTAGTTCAACCCTTTCGTTTCAAAGAGGAGGAAACTGAGGCTAGGAAAGGGAAAAGGTCTTGTTCCAGGTCACAGCTAGGAAGTGTTAGGGCTGGAATTCCACTGGAAAATAAATCAAAGCAAATTATCAATAATGAAGGCAGTTGCTTGGCGACCTCCATTTACAGAGAGACTAACGTTTGAAAGAAACTGATTACCAATATAAGGTAACACAAGAGGATGAAAAGAAAACGAGCTTTGGAGTTGGAAGACCTAGATTCTTTGATTAAAATCCTGGCTTTCCTGCTTATTCTTGTGGGTCTCTAGGTAAAGTCATTTTGTTTTCTCTAGGCCTAAGAGCCCTAAGGTCTCTTTCAATTCTAAATCTTCTGACACTATAAAAATCTCTAGGACACTGAGCAACGACCCAACTCTGATTTAATAAAATACCTTGCTTCAAAGCTCTCTCATGTACTTATCCAAAGCTGTGACTAGTGGTTTGGGCACTTGGGGGTGGGGTGCTCAGAGAAAGAATCTAGGATCCTGTGAAGCAGGCTGCTGGGAAAGTCAGCCTGGTTGCTTCCTATTGTAACAAAGCTTATTAACTAAATGCTAAACTCCTTTGTTTCTATGCTGCAAAAAGAATGCAAGCTCTAGCATCCCCTGCATTTCCTCACCCAGAGACAAAGCCCTAGTCCTCTATCTTAGTTACATCTTTGAACTTCTCTATTTCTGTGTAGTCTAGCTGTCTGTATTTGCATCTCATCTGTCTAGTAGACTCTGAGCTTTGTGAGGGCAGGGGTACATCTCAGCTTTATCTCCCTCAGCATGTAGCGGAGTGCTCTGCACATAACAGGCACTTAAGAGTTGTTGAATGAATGAAACTACAGAAATTTAGACCTGGCAAGAAAATAAGTGAGAGTGCACTGGAATCAGCTCCTGCTGGCTGGGGAGCCAATCATTAAGTTTTGCATGGGAGCATACATACCTTGACATCACAAATGCTACAAACCAGGGCTTGATTTATTATTTTGCTGATTTTCTAGATTTAAGGAAGTGATGGAGGGAAATGTTAATAATGCAGATGAAACTTCAAAGTATCCATGTTTACTATTTTTTTAATCAGAGCCACTTGTTAAATTTTTCCCAGCTAGCTCACCATTGGAAACAAGCCCATATTATCCTGCTCGCTGACTGTATGTAGGGTGAGGAAACTGGTCCAACAGGGAAATGACTCATTCAGGGTCACACTTTCTCACAACTCTACCCACTTACACAGTTTCAACCTGTCCCTGATCTTAACTTTCTAACACATCTGGTTTATTATTATCACTTGCCAAGTGAAACTAGGGATTTGGGTTCATAGGGCAAACAGAGGACCGTGGGTGATCAAAACTTCACCATACAATTCCTGGCCTAACATAGTTCTCAGACATTTCAAGAAAGCAGAGGCCTCTGGGAGGAACCCTTTATGCCTTAGCCTTCTTTCTCTCTGCTGCAGGCCCAAGTCTTAGGTGAGCCAGGGAACATAGTAGAGGACCCAAGTTCCCTAAATGTGGCACCGAGAAGGCAAGAACTTGCCTCCTGGTCTGTCTCAGCCACACTGACTGGCTAGCAGCCTTCTCTCTTTGTGTCAGTTTGCCCTTTTCAGCGTGCCTGGTGTATATGGGGCTTTTTTCACGTTCCTGTCCCTAAACTAGACTTCTATCTAAAAGCTCGATTTATTAAGGATTCCATGGGTATCTTTTGCTCTATTTCCTCTTCCAAACCTACATCATCCCAGCTCTTCTGTGAACTGTACCTTCATTCTTAGGAAAAGGTGATTAGAACTGGAGGCTCTATGTTTGATTAGCTCCATCCAGTTTCTTTGTAGGGAGACAATATCTCTCATACAGTAACAAGAGCACTGCTTTTGATTGACGGTCTTGCCTCTGTTGATACATCCCATTATCCTGTTTGCCTTTCTTACTCCAGCTAGACACTGGGCTGATAGTTTCAAGGATTTTTCTTTAATAACCTCCAAATCCCTCAGCATCTGCTTCCTGCAAGACAACTTCCCCCTTAACATCAATTTCTTTTCTTTTACCTTTGAGCGTAACTTTGGACAGTTAGGCAAAGCAGACCAGCCTCCTAAGGAAAAACTGGGGCAATAGCACTTGACCTTATATTTAATAAGAAATGAGCTCAGGCAAAGGTAATTAATGTGCTGTTAGCTTGACCTGGCTGGACTGTGGGTGCCATCAATACTCTCAATGACAGGGATACAGGTGACATAACCCATCTAAAAGGACCAGAGAAGGTCCACAACCATGTCCATTTCAAGATTCAGAGAAAGTGACTTAAACGTCCCTACCCCTTGACCCAGAGATTCCATTGCTGGGCTCCCACTCCAAAGAAGCCATTGGTAAGAAGAAAGTCTGCATATACACCAAAATATTTATAGCAGCCCCTTTTGCGATACCAAAGAATTGGAAACCAAATAGATGCCCATTGATTGGGGAATAGATAAACAAATTATGGAACATGAATATGAGTGTACTGTAAGAAATGATGAAAGGGACAAATATAGAGAAGCATGGGAAGGCCTATATGAACTGATGCAAAGTAAAGAAAGCAGAACCAAGAAAACAATACATGCAATCACTTTTTTGGTGCTCAGTCACATCTGACTCTTCATGACCCCCAGATCATTACAACAATGTAAACAGGACCATGAAAACAATCACAAGTAAATGTTACAAAATTTTAAAGAACAAACATGGTTGCATGACTTAAAGGAGGAAATATAAGAAGACAAAAGGATTCCTGCAGAAATGGTAGGTCTATAAGTATGTACATTGCACATATTTTCAGACTTCTTCAGTGTATTGATTTGTTATGCTGATTTTTCCCCCTCTTTCTTGTTTATCTTTAAAAAGTACTATTTGTTGTATGGGATGACTCAGAGAAGGGGGAAGAAGTACTGGGGGTACATAATGGTGATAGAAAGAAATCAATAAAAACTTATTTAGAACAGCACAAAAAAAAAATCACATGGTAGAGTCCTTCACAAGACTCAAAATGGATCCACTCTAGATAGGAAACTGTTGTATTTTCCTTCTCCATTACCCCCCCCCTCCCCAGAATCTCTACCATATAGGTAAAGGCACAAAAAAAGCTCAGGCTCCCTGGAGCCAGAGGACCTGAGTTCCAATCACATCTTTGATGCTTATTACTTGTGTGACCTTGGGTGAGTCACTTAATTTCTATGAGATTCTATTTTCTCATCTGACCATGAAGGGGTTAAACTACATGGCCTCTGAGGGTCCAGCCCTTCCAGCTCTAGATGGAAGAAGCCATGATTTTGATTATCACTGAAAGACACACTCAAGATGAATGCTATCCCTGGATCAAGAGAACACTGCCCATTCAGCACAGTCCATCTGTAACTCTAGCAGGAAAAGCCTCATCAGAACCCAGAGGTCAGATAGTCCCATGAATTTACCTATAGGCAAGTTCCCATTTAAGGTGAAGAATTACCCTGTCTTGGACCTTTTCTGGCTATGTGACCCTGGGCAAGTCACTTAATCTCTCCCAGTATCATTTTACTAATCAGTAACATGAAGATTGGACTTGGTCTCCAGAGCCTATGTGTGACCTTGGGCAAGTCACTTAATATCTCTAGGCCTGTTTCCTCCTCTGTAAGATGAAAGAGACAGTTTTGTTTTTTTTTCCAAGCACTGGTACTTTCCCCAAACCCAGTGTCTGCCTCACTTTCCCCCTGGTCTGGGGCAGAAAACTGCCCCTTGTTGCTCACATCCCCAATCTGGACTATAGATGAGAAGCCAGTTAATGAAATTCATCTCTTTTCTCTTTCTCTACCTCAGGTCCCTGCCTGAATAACAGGGGTGCCCACCACAAAATATGGATTTATTTCAAAATCCCTGGGCCCTAAAAGCCCTCCACACCATTTGGTCTTGAACTGCTCCAATGGCGGGAGGTGTAGCCGCTGGGGACAACCCAGAGCCATCTGGTAAAGTGAACTGGGAGCAACAATGGCGAGCCAGAGGGGAGAGCAGGGCAGTGATTTCCACAAACATGTGAAATCCTCTAAACTGCCTGATCTGAGCACCCAACAAATGCAGCTCTTGAGGATGGGGGGATGGTAAAGGGGTTGCTGGGGACAGAGGCCTGGACGCATTTGCATTCAGCTAAGGAGAAATACATGCAGATTGGGGAACACAAAAAAATATAGAGAAGAACTAAGCAGACGTCAGTTTTCCTGGGCTCTTTCCTGTCAAGGTAATGTACTAGAAGTCTTTATTTCTTTCAGGCTGGGCCTCTCAGAGGTTCATTCTCCTTCCTGGCTGTTCTCATGCCTTCCCCATCACCTGCTGAGGCCTTGGTGACGGACAGAGCAGACGACCAGCGGGGGACAATTAGCGAGGAGTTCAGACTTTGATCATTTGGCCATATGTGAATACAACAGCTGACCACATGTTTTAAAAGACAAGTAACTTAAAAGTATTAACGGAAGGGGGAAGGGGAAAAAAACTCACAAAGCAGGCTGCAGATTCTGAAATTTACATTTTAATTATCTGCCACAATACTGCATTCAGCTTTTGCAAAATATTTAATATTAAAAAAATTCCATCCTAGCTTGCCCAGAATAGGGGGGGAGGCATTTGCTCTCTTTCCTCGCCCCCCCAACACTGAAAAAAAAAAAACCGTGTTCCCTTGCAGCAAAGCGTTTAAACGCTTTGGATGGTGATAAATGCCCTACAGCCCATTTCAAAAGGTACATTCAGAACTGGTCTGAGTTGGTCATAGTTATTAAAGTCAGCTTCCACTGAAGTCCCAAAGCTTTATTGGAAACGGGGTCTTTGCCCAGGAAGAACCTGGGAAAGCTCTGAACATAGAAGTTTGTGCTGATTACTGCCGTCTACCAAGTCCCAAGCAGACAATTCTCAAGTGGGGACAGGGGGATGCCTTGAAAGAGCCTTTGAATACCCCAGTTCCCTGACCATTCCTACATCTGTGGGTACTCCAAAGGGCCCAGCAGTGGGACAGGGCAGAAGGCCAAGGGGCACACTCAGACCCTGGAGTGTGGCAGAGGAAGGCTGGCCAGGGTCTTGGTATCCATACAATGAATGATTTATCATCTCTGCCTGAGATAGAGCTTCCGACTTATCTCTTCCACCTCCTAGGTAATTAACATATTCATGAAATGGTTATTTACTCTCAAATAGGAAGATAATAGAAAAATAACACTAATTGTTTTGACAGCAGTTTACTTAAGAGTTATCTTCAGGAACAAACGCTGCCGTGGTAGGTTGAAGGAGGCAGAAATATTCCTGCCTTCTGTAAACACTGATCTCAGTATTAAGCTTATTTTTCTTCTTACATTGACCAGAGTAACAGTATGTGTGTGGGAGGTGGGGGAGGGGAGCAGAGAGGGTGAAAAGAGAGAAAAGGCGACAAGAAATTTCCATGAAAATTCATCGTCTATTGCCTTACACGTTCCTATATTCCACACGTTTCAAGTGAGATCTGATTCAGCATTACCTTTTGAATCCTGAAATCCAAAGATCTAAGAGGACAGTAGAGAGGATCTAAAGCCAATCTCATTTTACAGGAGAGGAAACTGAGGCCCAGGAAGGGGCAGGGAATTGTCAAAGGGTCCCACAGCTAGGTGTTAGTGGCAGACCCAAGTTTCCTGATTGGCCAGTCAGTGTGTGTTTCAGTTATTTTTTTTTTAAAGTTCACAGACCCCAGGTGAAGATCCCCTGCTTTAGGACCTGGCCAATTTTAATTTTAAAGACGTTTCTTTTCAAGGTATCCCATGTTACTGTCTAAAAGGGGGAGACGGGGAATCAATCTCCTTGAAGGACAATGTCTATACCTAGGTCTAGATGGAAATAAAGATTCTTCTGAAAAGAGGGGAAGGTCTACTCCAGGTGTGTACCTTCATTTATTGCTAAATCAGCGTGCCATGGAGAGAACACTTTTTTGAGTATTTTAAATACATGCTTTCATTTAAAAGATATCAACAAGTGCCTCTCAGTGTGCCCCCCCCATATGTTAGACTCTGTTCAACTGTATACCTCCAGTTTCTGTAGTCCTGGTCAATGGTATTAAAAAGCCAGGGTCAATATCACAAGAAGTTAAATCTAGGGCCCAGAAAATGGACAGTGACTTGTTCAGGGTCACGCATGGGATCCTAGATGTAGAGCTGGAAGGAACCTAAGAGGCCATGCCTCCATTTTTAGATGGGGAAACTAAGGCCCACAACAAGGAAGGGACTTGCCCAAGATCATGCAGGGAGTAAATAGCAGAGCATAAATTTGAACCCAGGACCTTGGAATCCAAAATTCAGCAGTCTTTACATTTCACCATATCAGACACTTCTGCCTCTGTAGGAAGACTGAGTGACAGCCCCAAGAGGTTTTGAGGAATGGAGGTGAAGACTTAGTCTTCTCAAGGAAGTTAGAGACCATGGTCTTCTACTGGGTGGTCAGCGAGGGAAGGGAGTAAATTAAGGAAGAAGGTGTCTTGAGGGAGGGGGAAAATTCTGGAAGGTGGCCCTTCCTTGTGACTACACTTAGAAAATAACACAGTTGGCAGCAGAGAAAGTATGACTCTAGAGACAGAGTATCTCATAGTACTTGGGTGACCCTAGGTAAATCCTTTCCCTTCCCTGGGCCTCAGTTTCCTCTTCTGTAAAATGAGGGGGTTTGACTAGAGGGGGTTTTTCCTCTGAGGGCCCTGTCAGAGGGAGAGGTAGGAGTGATTTAGGATCTATGATCCTGAGTGTGGCCTTGGGCATTTAGCCTCTCTGAGCCTCAGTTTCCTTATCTGTAAAACAAGGTTGTTCCCTTCCAGATTTAAAATCTATTATCATCCTATGAGGGTAACCACACTTGAGCATCTCACGTTTCCCAAACATATGCATTGCACATCTCTAACCCATCTTGTATCTATCACCAGCTCTCAGCTCCTTGTAGTATGGGTCTACTTGACCACCTGGATGATCCAGGAGCTTCCTAATGGGTCTCTTTGCCTCCATTCTGAGCCCCATCCAAATGATTGAGCACTCTGGCTGGGGTTCCGATGGGGTATGTAAATGTAGCTGTTGGGGAATGCAGTGACCAGTGCCTGACCCTATTCTGTAGGAAGGACCAAGGGCTAGCAAGTAAGCATAGACAGGGAAGAGAATTGCATACAGAGTAACAGTAACAATTCATATTTCTCTGATGCCTTTAATTTCTACCTCACAACACTCTTCTGAGGTTTGATAGCACATTTGGCAGATGAGGACAGCAAGGCTTTCAAAGCTTAAATCATTTGCCCACAGTCATAAAGCTAGGATGTTTCAGAGTCTGGATTCAAAACGCATTGTTGGGATGGTATCTGGCACACAGTAGGCACTTAATAAATGCTTGTCGATTGACTGACACTCCACGTGGAGCCCCCTCTGTCCTCCCCAGCCACCCAGCCATCAGGGGGATCCCTCCAGATAATTCCCGGTTCTTGGAGGTGGTACCAACGCACTCTGTAACAAGGCCTACTCCTAATTTGAAATGTCTGCTTTCCCAAAGAAAGGTAATGAAGCGGAAAAGAAAAATCCAACTCAATGCTTTTGTTCTTGTCTCCCAAAGTCTCTCACCCGCTGACTAATTAGCAACTAGAAAAATTGAATCCAAGTCTGCATGTAATTATCAGCAAATTTTTAAGTTGTTTTTCAGCTGGAAAGGAGGAGCTGAATGAGAAGAAATTTATAAACTTCCTCTGGAAGGTGAGTTTCCTTCACAAGGCAGAATGTGGCAGGGAGTACGCCTGGGCCTGTGTGCCCACACCACAGGCACGTGTGACCACATCCATCAGGAGGCACACCTTCGACCCAGCACATGGGAAAGTGACATTCTCCCAGACTTGAAGGATTTATCATGTGTACAGTTTAGCCTGGGGCTGGGCTGCAGGGTAGGAGCAAGGTAAGGGACAATCCCTTGATTTGTTCTGGAAGAAAAGGTCATAGCTGACTTCTAAAGTTCCTTTCAATTTAAAACTCTGATCATAACTTTCTGTCCTTACATCTCTCTTGGGGCTATTACTCACAGACCTCTTCATCTTCATTTCACCTAGAGTACCTCTGACCTTCCTTGTCCATAGATTCGTAAGATCATAGAATTAGAGTTGGAAGGAACTTAGATGCTATTGAGTACAACCCCATTTTACAGATGAGGATATTGAGGCACAGAGTGGCTAAATGACTTACCTAAGATCACAAGGTAAGTATCTGAGGCAGGATTTGAACCCAGGACTTCCCTGACTCCAAGTCCAGTGTTTTATCTACTATGTAAATTATGCCTCATTAGGGACTATTTATTTAGTGTTTTGTCACAAGTCTGGATTCACTTTCCCCCTTTGCAGCATGATGCTGTAATTGACCAGTTTGACTACACACTTCCAACCCTGTGCTCCATGCCATCACTGCTCACACTTTACCAGATTTCTCCGAGTTACACCAACATCAGCCTTCTCAGATACTACTCCAATGGTGACAAACATCACTGGCAGTCACACAACTATGGTGACTATGTTTCCTACAAATTTTTGTTACCTAATCTCAGTTGGTCACTCACTGTTGTATGGCCATCATCTTATTCTTCCTTGATTGACTCTCCATAGAAGAGGTAAACTTTAATGAGGTGAAAAGATAAAAGCCATTGCTCTAGCTTGAAGATAACTCCCTATAAAAGGTATAGATGTTCTCCTCGTAGGCAACACATTTGGGAGGTGGATGGCATCACCCTGAATACTTGCTGGTCCACTGACAACACATTGAGGATGAAGGAGTTCAAGGCAAACGAGGACAATCAGTCATGATCGATGTAGATCTGAGCCATACCCTTGGCCTTTCAAAGGATATAGCTAGAGATCTGAAAAGGAAACAGTGTCTGATACTTAGTGCTTATTATATATTTGTTTACTGATCAACTGAGGCCAGACCCTCAGATCCCATCAGATGCTGAGAGAAGAGAGGCTATACAAAAAGGTAGATCTGAGTTGAGTCTATAGGGCAGGGGATAGAATGATGATAACTTATTTGTCTGAATGGGCCTCCCCCAGAAAGTCTCTCCATCCCAGGCACCGCAGCAGCAACAGAGTAGGCAAAGGAGTTCCTGGAGGTGGAAATATGTCACTTCAGAAGAGAGGAAGGAGACCATATGGTCTAAGAGACGTTAGTGACTGGAGGGAATGTGGGGGCACAAAGAGTTCATGACGCTCATCTCTTGGAGAAGAATTCCTGGACAAAAGTAAAGTCAGAGCTAAAGAACAAGACACAGAACCGTGGCATGGAGAAACCAACCTCAATGTTGCTCTCGTAACCACTGTTTCGTTAGGCAGACTGCGTAGGTCCACAGGAAGGGAGGCTGACCTTGCAGCAACCCAAGTTCTTTCTCCTTTGAGGAAGCCTCAACAACAGGGAAGTGTTAGAAATCAGGCCAACTGCAGGGGTCCCTGGAAAAATGGGGCTCACTGCAGTGGGAAAGAGAACGGTTTTGCCGATTGATGGCCTGGAGGGAAATCAAATTTGCTCGGTATTAAACATATTATTCTAGTTAGCAATAGAGACTAGACTTGAGAGGCAGCTCTGGAGTGAAGGCACTCTCTCTACTGTGTAGGTTGGCAGTTCTCTGTTCTCTGCAATTTAATCTTAGAAACTTACCCAGAGCACTTGGAGGTTAAGTGACTTGCTCAGAGTCACACTGCCAATATTTGCCAAAGCAGGACTCGAACCCAGCTCTCCTTGTCACTAAAGCCAGCTCTCTATGCTACTAGCACTGTATCACTTTATGTGTTCTATTTGCTTGTACACATGTGTATATACACATATGTAATAGACATTTACATATATATAACATGCTCATACAACATGTGCATATATTTAGCCTAAACACCTTCATGGGAGGAGGGAAGAGAGGGTAGGACATTTACCATTTCTACAGACACTTATGCATCTTGTCAGAACATGACAGCATACTCAGGTAAAAAGTCAAATTCCGGTATCCTCAGGGGAAATCACAGGTGGAAATATAAACCAGAGAGAGAGTTGGTGGGCTATCCCTAGATTAGGTTCTGATTATCCTAGACCCAGGACTCTGGACCATAAGTCATTCATGTCTCAACCACACTCCCCAGCAGCTATCCCAGACCTCCTCCATTCCCTACAAGACCCCTGGGCCCCTCCTTTCTCCCCTAACCATACTTACAAATCCCTCTAATATGCTCCCCCTTTCTCTCCTCCTTTACTTCGGTCTCTGAGGAAGAGGCCATCCTTCTCAGCAAGGTAAATCCTTCCTCTCATATCCTTAGTCCCATTTCATCCTGTTTCGACAGGAATTTGTCCCTTTGATCATTCCCCACCCCCTTCTCATCTTCAATGCCTTCTTATCTACTGGCTCTTTTCCTGCTGCCTGTAAACATGCCTGGGTCCCCTCCATGCTTAAAAACCTTCCCTTGACCCTGCCTTGAGCAGATGGCACTTCTGATCACATTTTCCTCCTGAACACTCCTCCCTGAAAGTTGGAGACGTTGATCTCTTCTACGTCATCTGTCATCATTCCACAGTCTCCTTTGTTGGTTCTTTATCCATCTTGCCCCCTCCAACTGTGAGTGTTCCAAAGGCTCTGTCCTGAGCATTCAGCTCTCCTCTCAAAGAGGGCCCTTTGCAATCTCATCTGTTGTTACCTACACAGATGATTCCGAAATCTACATGGAATTTTCCTCCTGAGCTATAGTCAATCCCACATTTCCCATCACTTTCAGAATATCTCAAGGTCAGCAGTCCCAATGCCTAACTCATCATCTTTACCTCTTAACTCACTCTTTCTTCACCTCATGTTGCTTTCTATTGAGACCACTGCCATCCTTCCCAGTCACTCAAGGCACAAGCCCTGGCAAAGTGGAAGCCAAATTATCCCTGTTTTCAGAAGATAACATCATTTACTTAGGAATGAAGGGGATGTGATGGCCAGATCTCAAATTATTTTACAAAAAGGAAATTATCAAAACCATTTGGTATGGGTTAAGAAATAGAAAAGCAGCCCAATAGAATACACAAGACTCCAAAGCAATAGAATGCAATTAACCAAGTGTTCTCAAAACCAAAGTATACAGATCATTGATGGAATGATTCTTTCTGTATTTGAGAGAAAATGCACACTGGAGGATGTCATTCCTGGTCATGGTGGTCATGTGAATGCTCAGCAATCTGTTTCTAGCACTGAAAGAATTTTGTATTTTAGTTTGACACAGTAAGCTATGATTCTCGCTTGCGACAAATGCTGTGCCCTTTGCTTTGATTCTGCCATGCTAAGGGCAGGGGATAGGGGACACTTTCCTGCACTGCCACATGGGATGTGGATTGGGCTGGGCAAATTTCTTCAGGCATTTGATGGCCTTTATCAATTTGTTTAGGTCACCTGAGTCACCAAAAATGATTCTTAAGGTGAATGTCCAGAATTGGAAAAAACCCTTTGATTTCAAGAAGCCCACAGATCCTGAGCGTATTGAAAGAAGTGACCCACTTCAGCTGCTGCTGGAGTGGTCTGGTATTAGGAAAAACTTCCACAATGGAAAAGAGGATTGGCCACGTACATGTTACACATTTAGAGTTGAAATATAAAATGCCTTTCTAGTGATCATGAGAACTGTCCTATATCCCAATGAAGTATAAGTATCATCCTCCTAGCAGACTGGAAAGGTGGTTGTAAGTCACCAGATTCTGTTTTAAGTTCATTTTTGCCAAATGAACACTCACAAGTGTCTCACAAATATCATCCCTTTTGGGGGCAGAAAGAAATCAATTGCCCGTATCTGTTTAGTATTGTATATTGAGAACCCTTTGTGTGATCTGCAAATTTGATGAGTATACCATCTGTGGCTTTATACAAATTATTGATAAAAACGTTAAACAGCACAAGCCAAGCACAGATTGCTGAGGTATTACATTAGAGATCTCCTTCCACAAAATGAAGAACACCTATAGGGATGGTAATATATGGATGTAATGCAACATAACTATGTCATGGGAAAGAAAAAATGTCTCAAGACTTCAGAGAAACATGTGAGGACCTGTACGAAATGACAAAGAGTAAGGAAAGCAGGATCAAATGTAGACCTCCATAATGTAAACAAGTACAATGTCACTAAAA
Organism: Bettongia penicillata ogilbyi; assembly: GCA_023548195.1. Classification (NCBI taxonomy): domain Eukaryota; kingdom Metazoa; phylum Chordata; class Mammalia; order Diprotodontia; family Potoroidae; genus Bettongia; species Bettongia penicillata. Next base: position 13,973,396 of record JAJHZJ010000104.1, on the reverse strand, counting down.
GGCAACCAAACTCATGTCTTGGGCACAGCAGACAACCTTAGCTATAAATTATTAAAACTGAAGCACATATCTTTGCTTTCTGTAACAATAAAGTGTAAGAATGAAAAATGAAAGTATAGTTATAATCCCAACTTTAGATGTTTTTGCTAAGTATTTTGTTGGAAGGTATTATAGAGAGGAAGTCTTTATTAGGATGTGACCAATGAGTCCAAACAATATGCATCCATAAAAATGTCTTTCATGGTCCAAATAGACAGAGAATGCCAATTATGCACATTTGAATCTGCAGCAAGGTGGGCGGCCATTGCGTTTGTCTAGGAGTCCACTTATCTTGAACTAGCACTACTCATGGACAATGAGTTGGGACCAGAATTGAATAGAGTAAAAGAGTAGGTAAGATTACACTTGGGAAATGATCTATTACTTTCAATGACCTCAATCTACTCCTTCAAAGAAATACCTATCTTTTTCAAACCCGTTTTCTTGTAGTGCCGTGATAAAGCTGAGACTCTTTGAACACTGCAATCTCTGAAAAATCAATATTGTAAGTGACCCAAAGAGCATAAGAGGAATGAAGAGTGGTTGTAAGGAGGCCAAAGCATATTACTAATGATACCTTGCAAGTCCGAAGTGGTGTAAAGGGTATCATCCAAGAAATGTATGATCAGAAAGGAAGGACAGCCAGTCAGGTAGTGAGACTGAGGAGCAACACACAGACTGCCTGAATGGACCCTTGCTACTCACAAAACGTTAAAAGACCTTGAAAAAGGTTTCTGAGAGCGAAGACTCTCTAAGAAGTATTTAAGGGAGGGCTTAGACAAGAAATACACAAAGTGAGAAGGTTGCAATGCATATCATTGAGAAGATGAAAACTGTGAGGATCTCAGAGACCATGTAGTCTACGCTCCTTGTTTGATACATGAGGAAACTCAGGCCCAAAGAGGATTACAGAGTCCTAGATCTAGAAGGACCTCAAAAGCCACAAAGTCCAACACCTTCATTTTACAATTTAAGAAACTGGGGTCTACAGAGGTTCCGTGATTTATTGAGATTCCACAGGTAGTTAGCATCAGGGGCAGGATTTGAACTTGTGGTGTCTGACTCCAGGGCTCTTTCCAATATGCCATGCTATCTCTTTGAAAGAAGTACTCATAGCAATGAGATCTTGGATCCCTTGGAAGACCTGGCAAGGCAGTATGGTTCAATGAAAAGAGTACTAGCTTTGGAGTTGGAGGACTTGGTTTCAAAGCCTATCTCTGCCACTTACCACCTGTGTGAACACAGGCAAATCACTTTCACCTCAACAGGCCTCAGTTTCCCAAAATGTAAAATGGGGAGGTTGGACTACATAGGCCTCTAAAATCTCTTTCAGCTCTAAATTGATGATCCTATGATCCTGTGACCTCTTTTATGACCACCTTCCCTTTGAAGCCATTGAGCCTCCATGTATATGTTATTTTACTTTGGACTAACTTTCCAAACTAAAAAAATTCTACATTTCTTTACCTTCTGCAGCAGATGCTGATACATAAATTATAATTATCTTCATCATACTCTCTTTGCTTATGCTTATCAGAGCACAGCAAGGGAAATTACCAAGTTTCCTTCTATGACGTTTTTCCAACTCCTTTGGGCACACAATGAAAGCAACTCTACTTATCCCTTTACTTATCAATTCCCTTACTAATGACCTTTTCTTCATGCTCCTGAAATCGAGGTTTTAGATCTATGTTTTACTCATGCTCCATAAGCAAGTAGATATAGCCCTAAAGAAAACAAAGAGGTCAAGGGCCACTGACCTGGACCAAGTACTGAGAGTATCATGGGATTAATTCTGAAACGATCACAAACATGGCAGGATCCCAAATTCTTGGAGGGGGGAACCACAGACATCTTAATCCAGAAAAGGTGACTGAGAAGATACCAATCCATATGACTGTCTTCCCACCTCATAAAAACCTTTAGGAGAGGACACAGGGCATCCTCGATGAAAACATAAGGAAGCAGACACTCTGGCAGACCATATGTCTATAGTTATTTGACTTAAAGGTGCAGAGAACTCAAGATCCCACCATATTTGTTGACTACTAAAAAATTTGATTTGGAAATAACAATACGTTTTAATTAATGCTTTAAATGCCACCTTGAAAGCTCTCTACCTATGATGTGTCCCCTGTATATGTCAAAAACATACAAGATTCCTTAAAAGATATAACAGTATAATCGTTCATTGATCCATTGTGTTAGACTTGCAGTTGGGAAATCTGGGTTCAAACCCCAGCTCTGACACTTGTTCAGTTGTATCTAATTCTTCATGACCCCATTTGGGGTTTCCTTGGCAAAGATGTTGGAATGGTTTGCCATTTCCTTCTCCACTTCATTTGATAGATGAGGAAACTGAGGCAAGCAGGGTGAAGTGATTTCCCCAGGGTCACACAGTAAGTGTCCAAGGCCAGATTTGGACCCATAAAGACCATTCTTCCTGACTCCAGGCCTGGTATTCTATCCACTGTGTCATCTAAATGTCCAGCTCTGACACTTCCTACCTGGAAATCCTTGGGTAAGTCAGTTCATCTGCCAACAACAGAGAAAGCCAGGAAGTTATAGAGATGGGGAACAGACAAAAGATGATACTCAATGGGAAAATAGCAAAGGAATAATGGTTAAATATTGACTCAATGGAAACCAGTGATCATCAAGGGAACATGCTCAGACAAGCAACACTATGATGCTATAAAAAGCCACTGGAGGCCTTGCAATGTCAGAAGAATAATTTACCCCTTTGTGTCCATACTCTGGCCACAAAGGTTCTCTGTATGTGTACCTCTTCATGTGCGTTCACTGGCCACAAGAATTTCCTGCTTGTGTGGCACTGTACATGTTCACTCTTTGTGTCAATGATACATCTGTGAGAGAGCGTACACCCAGGTAGGGAGTGGGGGGAGGCAGGGAATATTTTCCACGGCTATTTTCCTTACTCTACTATTTCATTACATGCCTTTGCTTTGAACTAATTGTTATCAGCTGGCTGACAAATAAAAGTAAACACATCCATGGGGGTTCACAAGTTATGGTTTTGAAGCGAATGCAGAGCCATAGAGTCCTGTGAACCTGGGGTAAATTTTTTTCTGGAGGTTCTGGAGGTATGAGAAGAGAATACCCCAGGGGCAACATGAAATTGGTAATGAAATTAATTCAGTAAAATATGCTTCTCAGTACTGACATTTTAGAATCAAAAAGCAATCTAAGTTAAAAAAAAAAAGTTTCCCTCTGTCTCTGTGACTCTCTCCCTCTTCCTCTTCTTCTCTCCAGTTAATTCTTCATAGCTGAGTACCTAATGTGAAAAAAGTTTCTATAGCCTGGCAAAATGGCCAGTGAATTATTCATGTAGTCACTGAACTGAAATCTGTAACTTGCAGCTTTCTTTCTGCTCCTGGATGACAGGTGAACATGGAGTACAAAACCAAGTATTCTTCACAATTCAAGTCAAAGCTATGCCCAATATTTTAAGGGTGGGTAGCATTCTGCCCTAGAATGAGAGTTCTGCCCTCTTTTAAATTATTCTTAAAGTTGTGATGCCATCCGGACATAATACATGATTATTTTTCTTACTGAATTAAGGTGAGAATCAAGGAAGCAGTTGTCCCATTTGCATATAGTTGGTGCTTAATAAATGTTTCTTGAATAATTTTTTTTTAAAAGAGTCTTTCCTCTACTTCCCCTAACAATGATGATCCCTTCCACTCCTATGACACTCTAAGGGTTACAAAATGCTTTCCTCACAATAATGCTACGAAGGAATGCCAGTTGTATTTTATCTATTTTGCAGATGGGAAACAAGCCAAGAGAAGAAAGGTCACTTCTTCACAGTCACACAGCTAACAAGTGTCAGAGTCTGTGCTTTGGAATCTACTGATGCCAAACACGATATTACTGTCATTAGGGAAAGGAATGGAATGTGCATTTATATGACACTTTGTGCCAGGCAATACTGCTAAGCATTTTTAAAAACATATCTCATTTGATCTTCACAATCTTGTGATGTAGGTGCTGTTAGTACCACTTTTTTACAGGTGAGGACACTGAAGTTAACAAAAGTCAAGTGATTTGTGCAGGGTTACACAGCTAGTAAATGTCTGAGACTGAATTTGAACTTTCTCTCTCTTGGCCTGCACTCCATCCACAGAGATGACAGGTACCTCCATGGAATGACCCCATTAGGATACTATCATAAGGCCTTGAAAATTCTAATCACTAGAAATAAATTTCAATTTAAATATTAGTCAATCCTTTTTGCTTAATAGCATCATGAGCAACAATCATCTCGTTATGAGTAATACATTACATAATTTTAATAAAATTATATCATATAATTAGTATTACATGTTATTAGTGAAAATAATCATCCATTTTATAGCACTTTACAGTTGTAACACATCTTTTTGGTAACATCCCCATGAGGTAGGAAGCTCGATCATTCTTATCTCCACTTGACAGCTGAGTGAACTGGAATGCTTTAAGAGGTAATAAGAATATCAAAGCACTTTCAATTCAACTGATATTTATTTTTAATAGATTTTATTCATCTTTTGTTGTCATGTCACCAAGATTTCCCTCTGTATCCCTTCTCACCCTCCTCTCAAAGAGTCATCCCTTATAACAAAAAATGTTTTAAGGAAGAGAAAACCTATCGAAACCAATCAATGCATTTAAAAAAAACCCCTGACATTACATGAAATGTCCCATATCCATGAACCTACCCCCAAGAGAGAAAGAGAGTGGTATCTTCTCATCTCTTTTTGAGAACCAACCTGGGTCTTTATGCTTTCACAACAGTTTCCATTGTTCTGTGGTTGTTTTCTTTCTATTTACATTGTTACAGCTATTGTATAATAAATCAACAGGCATATAATAAACACCTACAACTTCCCAGGGACTGGAGATATGAATACAAAAAAAATGACCATCCCAGGGAGTTTACTTTCTATTGGGAGAGAATGTTTGTTTATAATAATCCTAAAATGAAGGCAAGCCTGTTATCCCCATTTTGTAGATTAGTAAAACAAGGCTCAGAAAGGCAAACTGACTTTTCTGGGAAGGAGCTGGGTCTTTCAAGTCACCGACTATTCCTTGAGATTATTAAAGTGGAAGAAAAATAGTTCCTCTCCAAGAGTACCAAATAACATCCCATTCCACTTCACACACCCCCCCAAATAAGATCCCCGATTTAGAATGAGATGGGTTTGAGTTCCTTTTTAATAGATGATGCGACTGAGGCCTCCAGAGGTTAAGTAAGTTGCCCCAAGGCATCCAGAGAGTAAGTGGAAGAGCTGGGGCTCAGACCCCAGACCTCCGATTACAAAGCCAGCTCTCTTTTCAAAGCTTTCCTAAAACTTTCAACTTAAACAATCCAGTGATGCTTCAGTGCCCAAGCAGGCCTCCCTCCCCTTCTCCCTCTGGCCAGCTGCTCTGAGCTTTATGCAAATAACAAGCCCCAAACCCAATTAATTGCTATCCTTATGGTGCATTCTCATCTTAAGTGCTATATTATAAATGCAGCTCCTGCAGGGCCTTCCACAATAGAAGTACTTGGGATACTTTGTGATCTCTATTTTTGCTTTAACTATGGCAGAAAGGTAAGCCATGGGCTCTTACAAATAGGCTCTGGCAGTTAGTCAGCAAGAAAGCTTTTTGTTGGCCTGACTGACTTGGTATGAAAAATTGTTTTCAATGGCCCAGAGGAAGCAATGTATAATATAAGAAAAAGGGTTTGAATCCCAGCTCAACCAGTTAGTGGTTGTGTGACTTTGGACAACTGACCTCATCTTTCTCAGCTTCAGTTTTCCCTATTTGTGAAGTGGGAATCATAAGACTCCTATCCTTCTCTATACAGGCACAATCCAGTCTCTGAAAACTGTCTGCAAAGCAAAAACGCACGAGGAGGAAAATTGTGGAACATTATTGGACTCCTCAAAAGTCACCCCCTTTCCCCCAAATTATAATGCGGTTCAACACACCAAAAAAATCTTTCAATGACTGTTTAGCTAAAAGCACTTACTCACATGAGAAAAAACCCATGTGTGAATATTAAAGTGTACAGAACTGAGAGGCAATAAGAATTGGTCTGCTAAGGGTGAGAGAGGATGTCTAGATGAAAAGCAACAAAGAGGGACTCCTTCATTTAAGTGCCTACTGTGTGCCAGACATTATGCTAAGCATTGAGGAACTATAGAAAGGCAAAGACAGTCCCTTCTCTCTAGAAGTTCATCATCTTAGACAACATGCAAATAACTATGTTCAAACATGATGTAGATGGGCTAAATTGAAAATAAACAGAAAGAATTAAGGCTTCTGCAAGAAGCCTTTGAAGGAAGCCAAGAGAGAGATAAACAAGGACAACATTCCAGCCAAGGAAGTCAAAAGATGAAATGTCATGTGGGACAAAAAGCAAGGAGGCCAGAATCACTGTATTGCAGAAGATGTGGTCAGGTAGGGCTGAGAGAGTATAAGGCGTAAGAAGTTTGGAAAGGAGGGGAGATATGCTACAAAGGGCTTTAAACATCAAACAGAGAATTTTAGATTTTATCTTAAAGGTGATAGGGAACTACTAGAGTTTACTGAGTGGGGGGAGTGAATTGGAGGAAGGGAAGGGAGCAAATATGGTCAGACCTGTGCTGTCAGAAGATTAGTTTGACAGCTAAGTGGAAGATGAACTAGAGTAGGGAGGAGACCCAAGGCAGGTAGACTCACCAGCAACTGTTATAAGTAGTACAGATGTGATGAGATGAGGGCCTGCACCAGAGTGACATTAATGCCAGAGGAGAGATGGTGGTGAATGAATGTGAGAGAGAATTACTTTGGGTCAATTCTGAAGTGGTATGCATTAACTTTAGTGGAGGATGTGCAGTTCCTGAGTTGGAGGGCTGGGACTTTTTCAAGTATGATGGCATTTAGGGATGAAAACAAGAGAAAGCCTATCTTTATAGGTACAGAGCTCCAAAAAGTACTACACTGATTATTTAAATACATATTTTTATGTTTATATATATACACATATAAACATATGTGTTAATACTTATACTACATGTATATATTTATTTAATCAAATACACATAAGTACATATTTTGGTGTCTAGTGTTTTTAAAATTTAAGTAATTTTTTGTCAGTTACATGCAAAAACAATTAACACTTTTTTTCCCCACATTTTGAGTTCCAAATCTCTCATTCCCTCCCCCCCACTCCCTCCTCCTTGAGAAGGCAATCAATTTGATTATACATATGCAGTCACGCAAAACATATTTCCATATTACCCATGTTGCAAGACCTCAATGTCCAATTCTTTGCCACCACAAGACCTAGTAGTCTGGGTCAAACAGTATGCCCTTTGGGCATAGTTGCGAACTGTTCTCCAGAATGGAAGAATCAGTTCACAACTCCACCAACAATGCTTTAGTGTCCAAATTTTTTCACATCACCTCCTTTTCTATCATATTAGCCAATATGATACATCTGAGGTGGCACTACAAAGTTGTTTTAATTTGCATTTCTCTAATCAATGGTGATTTGGAGTATTTTTATATGAGTATAAATAGCTTTGATTTCTTATGAAAACTGCCTGTTCGTATCCTTTGACCATTTATCAATTGCAGAATGACTCATTCTTAGAAATTTGACTTAGTTCTCTATATATCTGAAAAATGTGAACTTTGTCTGAGAAACTTGCTGTAAAAAGTTTTTCCCCAGTTTCCTGCTTTCCTTTAAATCTTGACTGTAATGATTTTGTTTAAAAAAAAAACAACCTCTAATTAATACAATCAAAATTCTCTATTTTCATACTATTTTGCTCTCCATCTTGTGCTTGGTCACAAATTCTTTCCTTATTCACAGATCTGACAGGTAAAATATTTCATGCTCCCCTAAGTTGCTGATAATATTATCCTGTACATCTAAATCATGCACTCTTTTTAACCTTAACTTGGAACACTGCGTGAGATGATGTTATACCTTGTTTCTGCCAGACTGCTTTCAAGTTTTCCCAGCAAGTTTTGTGAAATAATGAGTTCTTCCCCCAAAAGTTTTAGATCTTTGAGTTTATCAAACACTAGATAACTATGGTCATTTTCTACTGTACATTGTGTACCTAATGTATTTCACAGATCCACCACTCTGTTTCTTAGTTGGTACCAGATTGTTTTGATGACTAACCCCCTCTGTGATACAGTTTGAGATTTGTTATTGCTAGGGCACCTTCCTTCACATTTTTTTTTATTGATTCCCTTGATATCCTTGATTTTTTGTTCATCCAGATGAAATTTTTGTAATTTTTCCCCCACTCTATAAAACAATTTTGGTAGTTTTGTAATGGTGCTGGAGAAATAAATTAATTTAGGTAAAACTATACTGGTTCAGCCTACTCTTAAGCAATTAATATTTCTCCAATTGTTTAAATTTGATTTATTTGTGTGAAGTATTTTGTAATTGTGTTCATATAGTTTCTGGGTTTATCTTGGCAGGTAGACTTCCAAGTAACTGTTACTTTAAATGGAATTTCTCTATGTCTTGCTGCTGGATTTTGGTAATAAATAAAAATGCTGATGATTTATGTGAGTTTATTTTATGTTCTGCCACTTTGCTGAAGTTACTTATTTCAACTAGTTTCTCAGTTGATTCTCTAGAATTCTGTCATATCAAGTACAAAGAGTGATAGTTTTGTTTCCTCATTTCCTATTCCTTCAATTACTTTTTCTACCCTTATTGCCATAGCCAACATTTCTAGTATAATACTAAATAATAGTGGTGATAATGGGTATTCTCACTTCACCCCGATCTTACTGGAAAGGCTTCCAGCTTATCCCCATTATAAGTAATGCTTACTGATGGTTTTAGATATATGTTACTTATCATTTTAAGGCAAATACCTTTTTTCCCCATGTTTTCTAGTGTTTTTAATAGGAAAAAATGTTGTATTTTGTCAAAAGCTTTGTGTCTATTTGTTGACATAATCATATAGTTTTTGCTGGTTTTGTTATTGATGTGGTAAATTATACTGATAGTTTTCCTAATATTGAACTAGCCTGCTCTATTGGTATAAATCCCACTTGGTCATACTGTATGATCTTTGTGGTATATTGCTGGAATCTCCTTGCTTGTATTTTATTTAATTTTTTTGCATCAATATTCATTAGGGAATTTGGTCTATAGTTTTCTTTCTCTGGTCTTCCTGGTTTAGATAATCAGCACCATATTTGTGGCACAAAAGGAATCCGGTAAAACTCCTTCTTTGCCTTTGCTTAGACTCAATTTTTGCCTATTTTTCCAAATAGTTTTCATAGTATTAGAATCAATTATTCTTTAACTATTTGGTAGAATTCACCTGTGAGTCCATCTGGTCCTGGGGTTATTTTTTATGCTTTTTGCATGACTCTCATTTCTTTTACCAATTTTCCCCCTACATCTCTTATTCAATTTTTAAAGTCCTTTTTGTACTCTTCCAGGAATTCTGTTTGGGCCAGTGATCAATTCACATTTTTTTGAGGTTCTGTATGTAGTTATTTTGAATTTGTCTTCTAAGTTTGTTCTGACCTTCTCTGTTACCATAGCAACTTTCTATGGTCAAGTTCTCTTATTGTTGTTTGCTCATTTTCCACCTTATTTCTTGTCTTTTAACTTTAAGTTAAAAGTTGAGTTTTTCTCCCCATATGGAGGGGAGCACTGTCCCAAGCATCAGGCTTTTTGTGCAGCTGTTTTCAGAACTAGCTGTAAGGTGTCTATAAGTTTTTAGTTCTTCCAAGGTGGAATGATAGAAGTATTCCAATAATAACACTGTTCTCTTGGTATATGCTCTGCTCAGTGAGAGACCATAACCACTCTTTTCCATGTTGGAGCTGTGACCAAGTCCCCTGCTTCCTTGCAAACACAAGCGCTAGTGCTCCTCTTCACCCTAGGACTTCAACCCGGAGCTGTGTATGGGAAATGTAACAGGGTCCTGAACACAGTGCCAGCAAAGGGCTCCCTGTAATCTACTTCTGATCAGTTGTCCAACCCCCTTACCATCTATAGGCTGAGAGCTCCCAAAGCTACCAATGCAGGCACCACCAAGGCCCACTGCTGGCTTACAGGGGCAAAGTCTCCAAGGCCAACCAACACCCCAGTGAGACAGATCTTTCCGGCCAATCTCCTAAATTGTCTTGGACTGGAAAATTGTTTAACCCCAATCTTTTCTTGGTTCTGCCTCTCCAGATTTTGATTTCTGGCATTATTTTAAAGTTCTTTGGAAGGGAATTTAGGAAAGTTCAGGTGAATTCCTGCCTCTACTCCACGATCCTGGCTCCACCCATTATATCTAGTGTTTTAAGTGGTATATTCTATGTGTACCACAAGTTGCAGCAGTGATACAGGGGAAAGAAAGTAGACCTCAGTTAGATTCAAATCTCTCCCAAATCCCTCATTTCACAGGGAAGGAAACAGAGGCCCAGGGAAAAGTAATTTATCATAAGGGGGTTAGTTACACATAAAGTTTAGGGATAAAAGAGACATCAGAAAACATCTAGCTCAACCCATTCTTATTTTACAGAGAAGTAAACTGAGGCTGAGGGATAGGAAGTGACTTGTCCTAAAAGGGTTACTCATACATAGATATATTTTAATGATGAAAGAGACCTCATAAGCCATCTCGATCAACCATCTCATTTTACAGAGGGGAAAAATGAGGGTTAAACAGGAGTTTGGAGGATTGTTGTTTTAAATAGACAGCTTTTTATATTGCAAAGCCCTTTACATATGTGAACTAATTTGATCCTTACAACAATCCTGCAATGTAGATGCTATTATTTCCATTTTATAGAAGAGGAAATCAAGGCCCTAAGAGGCTAAATAACTTTTCAAAGGTCACATAGCTAATAAGTGTCTTAGGCAGGATTTGAATTCAAGACCTCCAGATTCCGAAATCTGTGCTTGATGCACTAAGGCAGAGGTGGGATTGAAATCCATCCCCTTTGGCCGCAGAGGCCAGAGTACTTTCCACTGTACCACGTGGATTTAACCTTCTTTTGACTTTTAGATGCATCATGATACACCAAGGCAAAAAAAAATAAATTTAAAAATTAGTCAATCTTCTAATGACATTGTATACTGTATTGTGTTTGTGTATGTGCATGCATGTATGTGTGTGCGTGTGCATGCACACAGTTTATATGTGCCATCTGTCTTCGATATGGAGGAATTTGTCCATAATAATAAAAGACTGTCTATATAAATAGTTATGAATTACTATTATCAATTAAGGTAAAAATTCATCAAATATCCTACAGTAAATAATGGGTATTTTTATGTAGCCCACAGTCTAACCAGATGTGATCTTGGAGAGTCTGGGTTCAAACCCATTGAGACTTTTGAGCAATTTAGCTCTCTAATTCACTTTACTCCCCAGCTAGTGAGAATATTTGGAACTTCTAAAAATTTACTCAGGTATTCAGTTGCTCACCATGATAATAAATTCACATGAGAACATCATGGAAATAGTAAAAATATTTCCTCTGGGACAAATGAAACACAACAGAAAATAATCTTAGTCACCATTTTCCAAGCCACTGCAATAGTGACTCTTAACCAGTCTGGGAATCCTTAACAATGAGTCGGTGAAAGAATGATCAGGGGAATGAAAAATTAAGAAAGAATGATAAGAGTGAGACAGCATACCAAAATATATTAGATGCAGCTAAAGCAACCCTCAGAAGAAAATTTACATCACTGAAAATGTATAGTAACAACATTTCTAAGTCAATGAATGAAACATACAATTGAAGTCCCTAAAAGATACATTTAGAACACGTAAAAAGAAGCAATCTTGAAACTTGGAAGAGAAAAAAAACTTAAAAAATGAAAAGACTACAGAACTTATAAGTAAAACTTAAAATCTTTGGAAAAAAAGATTAACAAAAATGATAAACAATTTACTGCCCTGGTTAACAAAAATAACTCTCAGCTTTTATATAGCATTAGCAAAAGTTTTTCATGTTAATTCATTTGATCCTCACAAAAATCCTGTGAAGTAGGTACTATCATGATCCCCATTTTATAAATGTCTACACTGAAAGAAATGAATAGACTTGACCAGAGTCACATAACTAGTAAATGCCTAAGGCAGGATTCCAACTTAGGTCTTTTTGACTCTAAGTCCTCCATTCCAAGTACTACTCTATCTACTAAAACAGAATTCAAAAGAAGTTAATAGATATTTCCAATCAAATCAATAATTATGATATTAAATGATCCATTCTCAGAAAAAGAAATTGAATAAGCATAAATGAAATTGCCAAGGAAAACAAGTTATGTTATAGTAGGGATTCCTTTCACGTATTGGTTAGAATAGATGAAAACTGAGGTCCCTTCCAGGTTTCAAATTCTTTTATTCTGTGAAAACCCCTAGATCAGAAGGATTTACAAGTGCATGATATAAATCCTTTAAAGAGCAATTAATATCTATGCAACAAAAGCTATTCAGAAAAACAGAAACAGAAGGCATGCTACCAAATTCTTTTTTACAAGAAAAATAAAGCCCTGAGACCCAAACTGGGGACAGATGAAGCAAAGAAAGATAAGTATAAACAAATCTTACTGATAAATATTGATGCAAAAAAAATTGAAAGAAAATCCTGGAGCAACATTTCCAGAACAGTGAAGATTAATTCATACCAGGGATATACAGACAGCTAAAAATGAGAAAGCTAGCAAAATTAATTATATTAACAACAGATTTTATAAAGAATGAGATAAGCTATGGAAAACAGAATTTTAGGGTTTGATAAATTCAAGAGCATAAATTACTCCATAATGGAATCCTTTCCAATAAGAGCTGCTAGGTAAGTAGAAAATAGAAATTCAGTTTAAAACATTATCTACCATATTAGCACAATATATCCAAAATGGGTACATAACCTAAATGTAAAAGGTCACATTATTTTAAAAGTTGAAGAAAATTTTTAAAAAGTATCTCTTCATATTCTGACTAGAAAGAAAATTATTTTTACAACAGATTTTATTGATATGTTTTGTTTTTAATTGTCTATATTTCTGCTTGTATCCTTCCTTATCCCCTCATCTTGAGAGTCATCTCCTTTAAACAATTTTAAAAAGAGGAAAAATTCAGCAAAATTGATTTATGTTTATAGTTATGTCAATATAGGTATATCTATAGATATAGATAAACTCTGACATTACATACAATGTTCTACATATGTGGACCCTTTTGCCAAGGAATGGGGAGAGGAGGCATGCAGAGATGTCTTCTCACATTTGAGTCAAACTCTGTATGTCCCAATTTTGAGATTTTAATTATCCATTATTTAATGGTAGTTGTGCTTTTCGTACATTGTTACATTGTTCTAGTCACAATGCATATTGTTTTCTTAAATCTGCTCACTTCATTTTGCATCAGTTCATGTAAGTATTTTCATGCTTCTCTGTATTCACAATTTTTAACTGCATTGTATTTCATTACATTTATGTACCACATTTTGACCAATTCTCCAGTTAATGAGTATCTACTTTGTTGCCAATTCTTTGCTACCAAAAAAGGTGCTGCTATGAATATTCTGGCACATATTGAGCCTTTCTTTTCATCAGTGATCACTCTGGGTATTGAGCCTTGCAGTGGTATCTCTGGGCCAAAGAACATGGCTATTTTAGTAACTTATTTATGGCTTTTGAGAATAATTTACAACAATGTATTAGGTGTGCCTGACTTTGCACAACCTCATTGACAATGACCATCTTTTGTCATCTTCACCCATTTGCTGCTTGTCAGGTTGTCTTGACTCACATTTCTATTACTGATGATTTGGAAGTCTTTCCTATGGTTATTAATTATATGCAATTCTTATAAAAATTTTATTCACATCCTTTCACCATTTATCCACTGGGAAATAGTTTTGGGTTTTATATATTTTATTCATAGTTTATACATCTTAGATGGAAAATGCTCACCTGAGAAATACTAAGATTTATTTTCAGTTGAACATTGCCCTTTTTCATTCCAGATGCATTCATTTTGTTTATACAAATACTTTTCAACTTCACGTAATCCAAACTATCTGTTTTGTCTTTTGTAATTGTCTCTATCCATTGTCTGGTTAAGAAGTTATATCTTAATGTCTAGGACATGCTTCATTTGTAATTTTCATGGTATAATCTTTAATATTCAGGTTGCATATGCATTTTGAGTTTGTTGTAGAATGTATGTAAATTTTTGGTCTAATTTCCACCAGAGTGCTTGCCAGGGATTCCCAAGAGTTATCATGAAATAAAGAGTTCTTTCCTAAGGGACTTATGTTTGGGGATTATCGAACCCTTGGTTTTAAGTCCCTTTTTTTCTGATTCTCCTTTGTCGATTTTGTTACACTGATCTCCTTTTCTATTTTTTAAACAATATGAAATGGTTTTGGTGATTTCTGGTAATTAATATAGTTTGAGGTCTGGAAGGGATAATCTAGATATAGAATTCTTAACTTAAAAAAAGTAATAACAAGATCATAAAATGTCTACAGATAACTTTGATCACAGAAATTTTTAAAAGTCTTTGAACAAAATAAATTAAGACCACATGAAAAGAGGAACTTTCCAGTAAGAAAGATATGAAATCAACCATCACTCATAAAAGTCAGATATTTGGGATATATAGGGGATTGACAAATGTATCAGACCAAGAATCATTCCTCGATAGATAGGTCAAGATACATGAACACTTTTCAAATGATTAAATAATTATAAATGGTCATTTGAAAGCATGCTTTAAATCATTAGTAGTAAGAGAAATGCAAATTAAACAACTCTGGGGGTTGGCTTCACTCCCTGAAAATTGACTAAGATGACAAAAAATGGGGAAAATCAACATGGGAGAGAGCAGGGTAACAGCACCCACTTTCTAGAGTGCTCCCTCCAAGCCCAGCCAAATACCTGTAAAGAAATGGCTCAAAAGAAATTCTGGAGCTGCAGAATCCACAGAATGATGGAGTGAAGCAAATCTCCAGTCCAAGACAGCCTGGAAGAGCACTGGGAAGTGTTCATCGTGCCATGCAAGGGGAAGAGCTCAGAATCACAATTGCACAGAGGGGACCTGAGCAGGCCTTGGGGAGACTGAATCTCACACCTGTGGCAGCTTCCAGACTTCAGGACCCCAAAATGCAGAGGACAAATTGGAATGTCAGAGGAAAAAGCCTGGGGGACCCAATGAGTGAGGGTAGAGTAATCCAGCCCCAGCCCCAGGGAAGCAGAGGGGAAGGTGGCAAAGGAACCCGAGGCAGCCAAAGCAACAGCACAGGCAGAGACAGCAACTGTTTATGGGGCTCTAGGCCCACAGATTGTGGAAGAATCATGCTGCTGACAGTACATTCCCCCACTTCCACTGGAAGCAGAGATCTATCTTGACAAAGGGCTCAAAAGTCAAATAAATGACTGGGAAAATGAGCAAAAATCAAAAAAAGAATCAGACTATAGAATCTTACTTTGGTGACAAGGAAGACCAAAACATGCAAACAGAAGATAACAAAGTAAAAACTCCTCCATCCAAAGCCTCCAAGAAAAATATGAATTAGTCTCAGGCCATGGAAGACTTCAAAAAGGATTTTGAATTTGAAGTAAGAGAAGTAGACCAAAACTTGGGAAGGGAAATGAGAGTGAGGCAAGAAAATCATGAAAAACAAGTCAACTGCTTGCTAAAGGAGACTCAAAAACTGAAGAAAATAATACTGTAAAAATAGACTAACCCAAATGACAAAAGAGATCCAAAAAGCCAATGATGAGAAGAATGCCTTAACAAGCAGAACTGGCCGGATGGAAAAGGAGGTTCAAAAGTTCACTGAAGAAAATAGCTCTTTAAAAATTAGAATGGAGCAGATGGAAAATAATGACTTTATAAAAAAATCAAGAAATTATAAAACAAAACCAAAGGAATAAAAAATAGCAGACAATGTGAAATATCTCATTGGAAAAACAACTGACCTGGAAAATAGATCCAGGAGAGACAATTTAAAAATTATGGGACCACCTGAAAGCCATGATCAAATAAAGAGTTTAGACATCATCTTTTAAGAAATTATCAAGGAAAACTGCCCTGACACCATAGAACCAGAGGGTAAAATATATATTGAAAGAATCTACCAATCGCCTCTTGAAAGAGATCCAAAAATAAAAACTCCTAGGAACATTGTAGACAAATTCCAGAGCTCCCAAGTCAAGCAGCCAGAAAGAAACAATTCGAGTATTGTGGAAATATAATCAGGATAACACAAGATCTGGCAGCTTCTACATTAAGGGACTGAAGGGCTTGGAATATGATATTCCAGAAGTCAAAGGAACTGGGATTAAAACCAAGAATCATCTACCAAGCAAAACTGAATATAACACTTCAGGGGGAAAAATGCTCATGCAATGAAATAGAGGACTTTGATGCATTCTTGTTGAAAAGACCAGAGTTGAATAGAAAATTTTATTTTCAAACACAAGAATCAAGAGTAGCATGAAAATGTAAACAGGAAAGAGAAATCATAATGGACTTACTAAAGTTGAACTGTTTACACTCCTACATGGAAAGGTAGCATTTGTAACTCTTGAGACTTTTCTCAGTAATAGGGTAGTTGGAGGGATTACATACATATAGACAGAGGGCACAGGGTGAGTTGAACATGGAGGGATGATATCTAAAAAAATAAAATTAGAGGATGAGAGAGAAATATATTGGGAGGAGAAAGAGGGAGAAAAGGAATGGGGCAAATTATCTCTTATAAAAGAGTCAAGAAAAAGCTTTTTCATTGGAAGGGGAAACAGGGAAGTGAGAGGGAAAAAGTGAAGCTTATTCTCATCACATTTGGCTTAAGGATGGAATAACATGCACACTCAATTTGGTATGAAAACCTATCTTACATTACAGGAAAGTAGGGTAGAAGTGAGGTGTGGGGGGATGATAGAAAGGAGGGCAAATGGGAGGAGGGGGTAATTAGAAGCAAACACTTTTGGGGAGGGACAAGGTCAAAGGAGAGAATAGAATAAATGTGGGGGAAGGATAGGATGGAGGGAAACAATCTGTCACAACATGACTTTTATGGAAGTCTTTTGCATAACTATACATGCATAACATATCGAATTGCTTGCCTTCTCAGTAGGGAGGAAGGGAGAAAAGGTGGAACTCAAAGTTTTAAAAAGGAATGCTAAAAATCATTTTTACATGCACCTGGGAAATAAGATATACAGGCAATAGGCTAGAGAAATCTATCTTGCCCTCCAAGAAAATAGAGCAGATGGGGATAAGAAAAGGGAGAGGGTATGATAGAAGGGAGGGCAGATTAGGGGAAAGGGGTAATCAGAATGCACACTGTCTTGGGAGGGGTGGAAGGGAGAGATGGGGAGAGAATGTGGAACTCAAAATTTTGTGGAAATGAATGGCAAAAACTAAAATAAATAAATAAATTAGAAGAAAAAAGTAATGTGGGAGAGACTGTGGAAGATAGACACACTAATATAGAAGTGGTGAAAACTGAGAATTGATTCAAATGTTCCAAATGTCATTTTGGAATGAGGTCAAGAAAAGGACTCTTTATACCCTTTGACTCAATGAGCTTATTATTGAGCATATATCACAAAAAGATCAAGGTGAAAATAGTATCAAAATATTAGTAGCAGCACTCTTTGGTGTATTAAAGAAATGGAAAAATGGATATTCATCTATTGGGATGTGGCTACAGTATACAATGTAATTGAATATTACTGTAACAGCTAGAAATAAGTGAGAAATTCAGAGGAAATAAGAGGACGACCTGGATATGCTAACTATGCAGAGTAAAATAAACAGAATATTAATAACAATGACTATAATAATGTTAAAGTTTCAAAGCAGAAATAGGAGCAATGGGTAGAAGGAACAGGGTAACATAAGGGTAATACTTTTAGGAAAACTAGCATTTCAACTGAATCCACATGAGTGCCCTTGGCCAGAGAGAGAAGATGAGAAAATGCATCCTGTATTGGCATGAAAGATGAGTGTATAATATTGTACATAATAGGTTGATGTGCAAATAACTTTTCCTGAATTGCTTCCCATCCCTCCTTCCACTTCTATATTGTTATCAGAGATGGCTATGCGGATAGGGGATGATGGATGGAAACAAAGGTAATATAAAAACAAGAAGAACCTTAGCGATTTTGTTAAAGCAGGGTGCCAGAGGGTCTACAGGGGGGTTGTGATCATGGGCAATCATCCTTTAGTCAGCTTAAGCACATTAGGCATTCACAGCTCCATGAAAGGAACCATCCCTGACTCACAGCTTTCTCATAGACTGGCACTAGAGACATTCAGTCTGATTCAGTGCTCAACAATAAAATATTCCAATAGAGCTGAAACTGAGCAATTAATTCAACTTCCTGAAGTGATAAATTTAAGGACATTGACAGGCTGGAGCAAATCCAGGGCAAAGGAACTAGAAGGGAGAGGGGCCTGTGAGCATCAGCTGAAGGAATGAGGTGCTTAGCCAAGAGAAGGGAAGACTCAGGGAGGGATAAGAGAACTATGTTCAAATGTTTGAGCAAGGATCAGACTACTTCTGCTTGGCCTCAGAGGGTCATATAAGCAGTGGCAGGTGTGAGCAGCAGTGATTTGGACTTGGTGTCAGGAGAAACTTCCTGGCAATGAGAGTCAATCAATAGAGGCAAGGGCTGCCCCAGGAGCTGGCACTTGAAGCAGCCAGGCAGATTCCTTTTCAAGGACAATTTGGGATAACAGATCCTCTGAGATCACAGGACATCAGGGATCATGGGCAAGGAGGTTGGAAGGAGTTCAGAAGCAGAAGCAGCAGCCTAGTACACCCCTTACTTTTTACAAATCAGAAAATTGAGACTCAGGGAAAGCAAAGGGGTGAGGATCACTTAATCCAAGACCTTCCTTTTGAGGGGAAGAAACTAAAGTAGAGAAAATTTAAATGATTTGCCCAAGGTCACATATATAGTCAGTGAAGGAGCACTGAAGGGAGCCATTAATCCTAGGGAGACAAAAATCCATGAAGAAAGCAATAAACCCTATGGACTCAGGGTCTAGATGTCTACACATGCATGGTTACGCATCTTTATGACTAAGAAACAAGAGGAACTACAGATCCTAATGCAAAGAGGAAAATTCATCCACAGAGAGATCATCGAAAAGCAGCATTGGAAGGAAATTGTGTTTTGTCCTTCATTCTTGAATAGGACCGTGACATCAGAGAAGTGATGACATGACTTCCAGTTGATTTTGATGTGAGGGAGGGCTATGCAAGATTTCCAGCCTCACTTTCTTCTCCTGAGCCAACTGGATCCAGTGGTCTGATATTCCTCTGGATGACTGGAGATGGCCCAGGGTGATTGGAAGGAAATATCACTCTCAAAGACTTCCAAATTCTGATCACTGCAATGAACAATCAGATTTCCTGAAGATCAATGAGGAAGTATCTTACACACCTCTTGTCAGAGAGCTGCTGCTCTCCAAGTGCAAAAGAGCTACACACTTCTGGACTTGTCTTCTGTCTGCATGCATTCTGTTTGATCACACTTACTTGTTACAAAGGTTTTATTTTTTTTCCTTCCTTTCCCTTATTATCTGGAGGAGGGGCAAGTGGAAGGATGGAAGAGGAAGGGTCAGTAACAGTGGTAACAAAAAAAAAAAGAAAAAAAGCACCAAAAATATTTAAAATGTATAAAAGAAAAGGAATTTGTGAAGGAAGTACAGAAAAGAAAGGATAACTATATTAATGTGTGGTGTTTTGTAGATATTAAATATAATATATTAATATTATAGTTATTTTTATATATTTAAATCAAGTGACATGAAGATTCGTGGATTCATATAAATCAGATTCTACCATGTATAGGGAAATGCTCTTTTTTGGTGCTTAAGCTCAAAATAAAATTTTTAAAAATGAAATGACAAAGTGTAATAGATGCCACTGGATAGCATTTTGTGTGCAACTCTGAGCTTTAGTGGACTTCAAGCTCTATGGGAGTTCAGCCATATCACATGATTGCCCAAAAAGTCATCGTAGGCTGCAGGAAGAGAAAAGATTGTCCACTTGTACCCTGCCTTCATCAGCTCACATCTAGAGGGTTGTGTTCAAGTCCAGATATCACATTTTGGGAAAGATATTAACAAACTGAAGGTCACCCACAACAATGAGAGGATTGGGAAACACCATGTAAAGGTCCATTGGGTGTGATTTTCCCAATGAAGACAATAGTTACTGAGGAACAAGATAAATGTGTTTAAGCATGAAAAGGACAGTCACATTAAAGAGGGCTGGATTAGCCAATGAGTTTGTTCTGCTTGGTCCTAGAAGGATATAATATGCAGAAGGTACAAGAAGAGAGACTTATGCTCCCATACAGGTATTATTTATATGTTAGAATCTCATGAGAAAACCTAGATTCCCATTTAATTCAAATAGAGAAGAAATATGTTCCCATAGAAGGGATGACATAATGTACCTCCATCATGGCAGATGTAGGAGACACTGGACAAATTGAGTAAGTGGGTTAGTTAGTTTCCATGAATTGCTTTTTTCCCTTTTGAAAAAGTTTTTCTTGCCAGGGATGGTTATAGGGGGGTGGAGGGAAGGTGGGATACATTTGAGCAGGAGGGAAATATAAAAGCAGGGGAGGTCCATAACAATTTTTTTTTAAAAGCCAGGCACCACAGGGTCCACATAGGTAAGTTATGATCATGTGCAATCATCCCCCAGGCATCTTAGGCAGAGGAGGCATTATGTATTTAATGTGAGGAGTCCTGGTCAGCAGGTCCCTGGTACCCTGGTACTAGAGGCTTTCAGCTTTTTTTCAACCCCTAAAAAAATCAACACATTCTATTTCTTTTTTTTCCTTAATTTTTTACCCCAAGACTAATCAAATTTTTTTTTAAAACAAAGATAATGCTTCTGCCTCTCCAACTTCCCCTCCAAAGAGAGAGCAAGAAAAACAAAACCCTGTTACAAATATGTATAGTCAAATAAAACAGAATCCTGCACTGGTCATGCCCAAATAATGCATGGCTCATTCTGTATGAGCCCATCACCTTTTTATCAAGAAGTGGGTAGATATTTCATTGTGAGTCATCTAGAACTGTACTTGGTCACTGCAGTTCCTAAGACTTTCGAGTTTAATTGACTTTATGATATTGCTATTGTATGCACTGTTCTCTGACTCAGTTCATTCAAGCATCCCAAGGTTTCTCTGAAACCATCTCCATCATTCCTTACAAGTTCAATAATATGCCATCATATTCCTATACCTTAACTTGTTCAGCCAATTGATCGGTATCCTTTTGGTTTCGGATTCTTTGCCACCAAAAACAGAGCTGCTATAAATATTTTTGTACATATGGGTCCTTTTCTTCTTTCTTTCATCTCTTTGGGTTCAAACCTAGCAACTTGCAGGACCTAGCTCACCTGAAAGGAGATTATTAGACAGTGAAACTATTCTAGTTGGCCCTGTCTGTGTTCATCCTTCGTTTTCGAAGAAGATCATGACAGAGAAATAAAGCAGAAATAGGAAGGTGTGGGGAGACAAACCTCAGCTTTGACACTAACATTACACAACTGGGTCTTATGAGAAAAAAAAAAACCTGATTTCTGATTTCTGTTCAATTTAAGTAAATAGCAATGGCAGTCCCATAGAAGGAATAACAAAATACATCTGCATCCCAGCGTGGCAGACATGAAAGTCTCTGGGTGGGAGAATACTACACATACTGGGTAGGTTAGTTAGTTTCCATGAACTGCTTTCTTCCCCTCTTTCTTTTGAAGTCTTTGTTGCCAGGGATGGCTATGGGGGGAGGAGGAGGGATAGTGGGATACGTTCAGCAAGGAAGGGAATGTAAAAAACAAGGGAGGTCCATAACAATTTTTTTAAAAGCCAAGCACCATGGGGTCCACACAGACAAGTTGTGATCATGTGCAATCATCCCCCAGGCAGCTTAGGCAGAGGAGGCATTCACAGCCCTATATAAGAAGCCTGGACAGCAACTCCCTGGTGCCCTGCTGCAACAGGCTTTCAGAATGTTCCAATCCATAAAAAACAATAATCCATTTTTTTTTGTTTTTCACATTTCTTTTTTGTTCTTTTTCAGACTAATTCTTCTGCCCCTCTCACCTTCCTTCCAATTAAAAAAACACAAAAAATAGAAATTCCTCTTAGAACCACGTATTGTCAAGCAAAACAAATCCCCAGAATAATCATATTCAAGCAATATGTGTCTCAATTTACCTGAGTCCATCATCTGTCCATTGGGAGATGGATAGCCTGCTTCATCATGAGTCCTCTGGAATTGTGGTTGGTCCTTCCTATGATTGTCAAGGTTGATTGTCTTTGCAATATTGTTTTGATTGTACAATTTTACGTCCCCTAGTAATGCTCCCTTTGCTCTGCCTCAGTCCATACAAGTCTCCTCAAGTTTCTCTGAAAACCACCCCTTTCATCATTTTTATGACATGATAGTATTCCATCACATTCCCAAACCTTAATTTGTTCAGTCGTTCCCCGGTGATGGGTATCCCCTCAATTTCAGATTCTTTGCCACCACAAAAAAAAGAGCTGCTAGAAATATTTTTGTACCTATGGATCCCTTTCCTCTCTTTGGGCTATAGACCTAGCAGCAACACATACAGTTCCAGTTAAGATGGAATTAAGCAGCAAAATGTCTTTGCCCCCTTGGGAGAACTAGTATTAAAAGATAGGGACAAATAAACAGGAGTACATCCTGAGAAAGGCAACCAGAATGCAGAGGGGCCCAAAGACCAGGTCCCATGAACATCAGTTGAAGGAATGAAAAGACCCAAGGAAGGACAGGGAATTGTCTTCCAATGTTTGAAGGGCTGACCCATGGGAGAGGGAACACACTTGTTCTGCTTGGCCCCAGAGGACAGGACAGGGAACATCAGGAGGGAGAAGCAGAGAATTTGATTTGCTCTTGATGTCAGAAAAAACTCTGTGGCAATGAAAGTTATCCAATAGTGGCATGGGCTCCCCCCAGGAGCTGTTGGATTCTCCCCCTTACTTGAGGTCTCCCAATGGGCAGTGATGACTTCTTGTCAGGGACAAAGTAAAGGAGATTCCTGTTCAGGGAGAAGTTGGCCCTTTGCACTATGGGCTCAGTGGGGATCTTGGATCCTGAGTCAGGAGGGAGCTCAGAGCACATCAATTCTTATACTCTCTTTTCCTTCCAATCGTTGAGCTTTGCTGATTCTCTGGTTTCAGCTTTCTTCTTGGTCTTTCCTCTTTCTGGGCCTGTTCTCTGCACTGTCTCCATTTGACTCTGGGACCAACTTCAGTTTTTCAAACAGCGTGCTCAATTAAAAAGCACTGGCCATTCATCTCCTTTGTCATCCTCGGCTTTCAATTCTTGCTATTTTTCCATTCCTGACTTCCAATCCAAGCTCTAGAAATGACTATCCTCATGACCAGGGGTCAAATATATCACCTTTTTGAACCCAGCATCTTTTTTGGTAAATTTGTAATAATATCATCTGGATTTTCTGCCCGACATCACGACTATGAGCAAACTGTTTTGTAACCTGTGATGCACTAGGTCAATGTAAACAATGAATATTAGCTAAACCAATGGTAAGTAGTGCTGAAACTTCAATGAAAAGATTGCAGGCTATGTAGTCAGAGGACCCAGGTTCAAATCCTCCTCCTACCTGTGTAACCTCATACAAATCACTAACCTCTCTGGGTTTCAGTTTGCTTTTCTGTAAAAGAAGGAGGCTGGACTAACTTTCCAGCTATCGATCTAGACCCTATGAAGTCACTTAGCCTGCTTTGGCCTCTATTCCATCATTTATAAAAAAGGGTGTCAGGCCAGATGGTGCCTCTGTGGTTCCTTCCAGATCTATATCCATACTTCTCTGAAGTCACTTCTCCTCTCTGGCCCTCAGTTTCCTTAACGTAAAAGTGAAGGGCTGGACTAGACAGTTTCTGAAGTCCCTTCCAACTCCAGATTTAAAATCTTAGGTGTGTTCCCCCCCGGGCCTCAGTTTCCCCATCTGTAAAATAAGGGGTGGGGTTGAACTAGATGACCTTTATGATCCCTTCTGTACATCTAGGATCCTATCATCCAGCCAGTCCTTTATGCAACAACCCAATACACTAACATTCCACGTGCTGGCATGGTCAGTGTGATGCCCCATCCAGCACCTGCCACAAGGTCACTTAATAGAAAAGAGACAGGTGATTGTATGGGAATGGGAATCTTCCATTCTAGAAAATTCTCCAGGCTCTCTGCCTACATTAAGTTGGAGCACTGAAAGCAGAGTCTTTAGTCCATGTGCCCTCACCTACTGCGGAAATGTCTCCTCCAAGTCAACGTTTAATGTTAGAGCTTTGGGCCTTTACAGCGAATCACATTGGAAATACGAATACAGCGATCCATTGGAAACTACTGTGGAAATGATGACATGGCCTGCCATCTCATTCAGTGTCTGACCTACAGCGGCCCACCAAGATAAACTCCTTTAAGAGTTTCCCTCAGGAAGAGCTTTATTTCTAAAGAAAACTCTGTTTCTATAGAACAATGGAAACTTATCTAACTTTAGATTTCCCTTCTCTCATCTTCTCTCAGGAAACTTAGAACCAAAGCCGAGGCCTGCCAAGTTATTCACCTTCTGTGGCAAACACTTGCTCATATCTATGCATTCCTTCATACTGCAAATGTTGGAGCAGAGAGGGGCCTTAGAATCCCGGAGCCATCACTTGGTGAAACTGGAGGGACCTTAGCGAACAGCTCATTCTCTCTGCATCTGGGCAGCTTCCCTCCTTTGCTGCTGGTTCTACCTTCTGGGCTCTTCCATAGGGTCACCACAAGTAAATATTTCACAACAGCTAACATGCCCCCTAGGAATTCTCTCTTCTCCAGGCTATTCCCTATGGCATCGCCTCTGGGCCCTTCAAACTGATCATTCTCCTCTGAACTGCTCCAGGCTGTCAAAGTTCCTCCTAAAAGATGCTGCCTTATTTTTTTTTAAAGCATTTCTTTCCTCCAGGGCAAAGTCACGTATTAATTTGGCTACTCAATTCCATCTCAGCTGAAACATGACATGTGGTTATGCTTTGAATCAATGAATTTCAATGCCTGTAGTACCAAAGTACCAGAAATCTAGCTGATGATAAGGCTTATGGGCTTGTGGGGCTGTGATCTCCACCTCTGCCTGTGAGATGATGACACATGATCGAAATTTGCTTGAACTAAACTGTACCTTTCAACTGAAATCCAATTTTGCTTGTAAGGCTCATTAGGGTAACCCCTGCAGGGACTTTCATGTGACCCAGAAATCCAAGGTACCTCTTGGAGGACTTCTCACCTCTTTGACCAGTCTCACCAAGTTGAAGAGCCTGGCTTAGGCCACACACCCAGTACAATGTCACCAATTCTCCTTTGCAAGCACATAGTTCACACCCAACTCAAAGAAAAAGAAAGGTTTCTGTACAGTCAAAGAAAACAAAAGGCAACAGCTAACCTTCCAAGGCACATGTAAGATTTACATGTGTACAACTACAAAAGAAACTTCACACAAATAAAGAGAGACAAATAATTTAAGGAATATTCACCACTCAGGACAATACTACTTAAATTAATTCACAAATTTCATGATAATCAAATTACCAAGTAGATGTTTTTCACAACTAGGTAAGGTTTTAAAAAAATTCTTTGGAAGAACAAAAAGCCTAGACTCTCAAGGGAAATAATGATAAAAAGCATAGATGAAGGGATCATAGCATTGCCTCCCCTAAAAATTCTACTATTTAGTAGACATCAAAACTATTTGGTACTGGTTAAAATGTTGAGACAAAAGGCATCAAAAACTCGAGTCTAGCATTTGAAAAATCAAAGAATACAAATGATTAGAGCAAGGACTTTGTTTTTGCCAAGAATTGCTGGGAGAAAAGAGAAGTAGTTAGCGTAAATTCCATTTAGACCAACATCTTACACCACATACCACATTAAGCTCAAAATGAATACACAACTTGACTATTAAAGATCACATCATTTAAAAAAATGAGAAGGGAATAGGATCAGGTACCTTTTACAATTGTGAGTAGGGAATTATGAACCCAGTGAAGAATAGACATAATTATTAAAGATAAAAATAATTTGGACCATGTTAAAGGCTTTCTCATCAATAAAATCAGAATGTTAACTAGATAAAATAAAAAGCTTCTTCATTAATAAAATTAACCAAGTCAAAATTAGAAGGAAAATGCCAGAGTAGGAAAAAAAACTGAATCAAACGCCACCACTAAAAATATGATCTCTCCAAAATATGCAAGAAGTTGATGTAAATACCGAAACACCAAGAGACATTCCCCTATATGTAATGTGTTCAATGAACAGTTTTCAAAAGATCTTCAAAGCATAAATGACCATGAGAAAACATACTCTAAGTCACTGCTGGGAAGAGAAATGAAAATTCAAATAACTCTAAGACTTCACCTCATACCCTGCAAACAAGCAAAGGTAGAAAAAAAAAAGATAGGAGTAGTCAATGTTAGAGGGACCATGGGAAGATGAGTTACTCTTGGCAGAGCTATAAATTGATCTAACCATCCTGGACCCCCATTAATACCCTGCCCTATATATTTTGACCCAGAAATCTCACTATTAGACATACACCTCCATGGCAGTTAATAACAGGAACAAAAGTCCAATTTACACCAGAATATTCATGGTATTTTTCATTTGTGGTAGCAAAGAAATGTAGACAAAACAGGTGCTCATGAATTGGGAAATAGCTTCTAAAAACCCTGGTGTGTGTGTGTGTGTATGTGTGTGTGTACGTGTATGTGTACACACATGTTCACATGTGCATGTGTATAGTACATAAGAAACTATGAGTATTAAAAATTCAGAGAAATTTGGGAAGATTTGCTAGAATTGTTGATAATGATGAATACCACGATAGGGAAAATGAGTACAATGATGTAAATTAATTGATCACCCAAAGGAAGTTGAATTCTGATCATGGAAAGACCAAAGAAGGTCTGGAAGAAGATCTCAGGTAAAGAAGTGCTTTTCCTCCCCCCCATGGTAGAGAAGTGGGGGACAACTGGGACAGATTATTGTATACTTTGGCAGCCTTCTCTATTAGATGTCTGTGCTTAACTGTTTTTCTTTACATCAAGAGAGAAGTTGTTCCAGAGTGGGAAGAGAAATAAATAAATAAATAAAATAAAAGTTGCAAAGGCAAAAGGCATCAAGAAAATACACTATTAAAATAAGAAAATGGGTAAAGTTTGCAGTGTTCAAAGAGGCAGTGATCTGTATAACAAAGCACAAGAAAACCAGTTTGGCTGGAAGACTAGGTATAAAAAGCAAAAGTGAAGCTAAGCATAGGTGAGTAGGAGCCCACCGCTGTCCAATGCACCCCCAAACCTGGTTAGATCTCCACGCACTTATCCTCATTATACCAGCCAGTCATTTCCAACTGTCCAGTTACACCTGCCATTTTCAATTGAATTCAACAAGCATTGAACAAGGCCCTATGCCACCAACCTACCCATAAGCTGCCTCCTTAGGTCATCTTGTATTGTTGCTCCCACCATCTAACCTTGTACTTTCTTTTCCAGGTGAAAGTGAAGAGTCTCACAGAGGGGACTGAGCATTTTCCCCAGTTGCCTTCAATTTCTCAAAGGATGATTGTCCTCTTTTAGAAGGTTATGCTAGAGATCCACGTTATCCCATTTCCAAGATATTTTTCTTCAAGTTGAGCTTCTGTGAGGTATATGTTTTTTGATCAGTGGGATCCTACATCCTTAAATTCTCTTCTTTAGGATATCACATATCAAAATCAACACATGTCAATAAAAAGCTAAAATACAGTGTTATTTGTCTCCGTAAGGCTCTCATTCAAAACTATTTGTGCAAAACCATAATTAGAGTTCTGTGGTGCAACAACCCTGTATGTTACCTGAATACTGTACTATAAATATTATTCATATTGATAATTACTTGAGCTTTGTATCCAAACAGATGCACTCATTTCATGACAGATGCATGAGTTTCTGTAACCTGAGCCATGTTTGCAAACCATCAGGGCTTTAGGAAAAATAAGCTCTCCTCCACCCTTCATTTCTCCTGTGCCTTTTCATTTCACCACAACCTCTTAAGAGAAGTAAGGCAGAAATGATCATTCTCATCTTATAGATGGGGAAATTAAGGCTAAGAAAAGTGGCCTGACCATGGTGATAAAACCATGGGATATGACACAGCACGGATTTGAATCTAGGCTTTTTCTACCTTTAAGCTCAGTGTTCTTTAGACTATAGCTATACCTGCCCACATCCCCCCACCTCAGGGATGTTTGATTTTGTCAGTCTGGCCATTCCCCTTCATGGTTGCAGATCTCAGCCCCTCTCTATTTGAATCTACTGGGCAGAGCCCAGTGGACAGGATAGAAGAAAGCCTGACTCAGAAAAGAAGGAGAAAGATAGACAGGGATGGTAGCCATGGTCAGACCTGTACTTTAGGAAATCATTTTTACAGAAGATGGATTGGAGTGGGCAGAGACCTAGGTTGGGGGAGACCAAATAGGAGGTTCCAGCAATAGAACAGGTAAGAGGTGCTAAGGGCATGAATGAAGGCAGTGATTGCTTAGAGGGAAGGAAATCTAAGCAAGAGATGGTAGATATGGGGTGGCATATGAAGGAGAAGGAAAGACTGAGATGGATAAGGATGAGACACCTGGCAACAGGAGTTTAGAGAGGAGAGTTTGCTCTTTTGTGGTAGAGAATTCAGTATCGCAAAAATGGGAGAGTAAGGGGCAGAGAAGGAGGGAACAGTTCAGGCAGAGTATCAGTGCCTAGGAAGAGCACCACAGATGAAGGCAGGTGAAGTAGAATGTCCTTTGGTTCTTCTCTACTCGAGGTCTTACTGGCCTCACATTTCTGTGGCCCAAGCCACCTGCCATGGTAGCCTCTTGTGCCAGACCCTAAAGAAGCTCATCCCAGAGATGATCCTAATTCTCAAAAATCTGTGTAACAGACTACCAACACTGATCTTTTTGATGCCACTGCACCCACAATTCTCAACCCAATTTCTTGCATCACTCATCAACATACAACAGTGTGGTTACTTCTACTTTGCAGAATTGTAAGTCACTTGCTTCTCTTTGCATCTATCCTGTACACTAAGAAATGCGAAAAGAAATCTACCTCCCCTTTCTCCCCCTCAGCAGCAATGCATGCCAAGCCCCTAATACCATTCCGTTGGAGTATGGAGTGCTTGGTGGGTAAGCAAGGTAAGGTAAAACTGCAAAGGTAGAGAAGCAACAAATTATGAAGGGCCTCAAATGCCAGCCTAAGATGTCTGAACTTTACTCAAGGCAATCAAGTGTCATTGAATATTTATAAACAGGATGGCTGTCAGAACACAGGAAAAGACCATGCAGGTGGTAACAAAGGTCTGTTAGGAATGGGGAATTCAAAGAAACATTTGTGATGGAGCCCCTGTCTGATAGGAGTATGCCCTCTGATTGGCTTTTGCTCGGGACAGGAGGCTACTAACTTCACACTAACAAGGACCTCTAGGTCAGGGGCTACACTCTCCATGGTGCTACGTATGTCTACTTCTAGTCTATGACGTTTACAGAGATGAAGACCTGAAAATCATCCGGGAGTCCTCCTTCATCCCAAGACAAACACTCTCTCCACAATACCAAACTGCTTCTCATAGAATTATTGACATATTGAGTAAGAAAGAGGTTCTAGAGCAATCTCTTCACATGGGTCACCTGCCAGAGAGTTGTTCTCAAGCTAGGATAACAAGTACCATCTGCTGAAAACTGGCAACAGAGTTGAGCTACAGCAGGGGAAGCCGAAGAAGTGCTGGGGGCTGAGCTTGAGAAGGGGAGCCCCGGCAAAGGGCACCCCTTGACCTCTAGTGCACTGCAGCCCTACCCAGGGCAACACTGATGAAGTCAGAGAGACTGTGCAAGGTCTCCAGAGGAAGATGGCTCACTATAGGTGGACCTTAGAACACTCAGAAGCAAGTTCATTCTGTGTCCCCCTAATTTATAAATAACTGATCTGTTTTGAGCCTTCTGAGTCCCAGTGCTTGTAAGGGAAGCTGGTGACTTCTTTGGGGCAAGTGCCATATACTCACATACATGGACTATACTTGAGTGAGAGCAAGAAACCAGAAAAAGGAGAGGTGCTCAAAGTGGACCAGGGTCCTCACTGCCAGGGAGGAACATCAGAAATAAGGGTTTCATTCAAGTTAGAAACAGGTATGTCTGGGCTGAAAGCCAGCTCAGCCAAGTGTTAAGTCTTCAGTGTGATCTTTTACACTTTGGAAATTATCAAAAGCTACAAATCAGGACTTAATTTATTGTTTTGCTGATTATGTAGACAAGAAAATTGTGGAGAAAATATTAATAATGCAGATTAAAAAATTGCCTAATTTTCCCCCCAGAGAGCTGGTTGTTTAACATTTAGCAGCACCCCACTGGTCAGAAAGGATATTAGAACATAAATATCCAAGCTAGAGCACAAGACATCCAACATGAGAGTTGGGGGCAGGGGAAAGGGACAACTACCTTAGAGGTGGTCTAATCTGATCCTTTCCCAAGGGATTTGCCGCCTTCTTTACTCCTTTGAATTTGCTTTCAAATAAGGAAGAGGTGGGCTTAGCAATCCTTTAGAAGCCCCCAAAGTTAAAAGAAGCTCACTCTAGAAGAATGCTTGATTTATTCAAAGAAAATAAGGAGTACCTGATTAGAAGGAAAGGACAAATGTATTAATTAAACAGTTGGATTCAGGCAAAAAAACGCCACCTGTCCACATAAACCTTTTCCATTACCTGGGCACACCTACATGTTTGCATTCTCTTGACACTGATCCTGCCAACCCTACCAAGCAGTGTACTGCTCACAATTGCATTTCAACAAATGACAAAGGGGACCTGCCAACTAAGGGCCACACTGGGGGAGGGGGAGGGGCCTAAAGGCTTTTCCTTGGAATTTGGAGCTGAAGCAGAAACTCTCAACTTCACTACAGAGGAAACTGGAAGTTTCCAGGAAACTGGAAGCAGTATGGTTTGACTTTCAAGTTTGACTTCTGTAAAGTCAATGGTTAGAAAAGACACTCCCCCCCACCCCCTAAACAAAGGAGGGGGTCCCTTTACTAGCAGGAGGTAAACTGCCTTCTTTTGTTAGATATTAACATGAAATAAGGCAGTAGAAATGGATGTCCATCAACAGAATTAGAAGGAACTAAGTGAGTTTTAAGAACAAAAGATTTACTTATTTAAATTACAGTAGATGTAAAACAGCTGGGAATACAATTTATCTCAAAGTAGAAAGTCACAAGCCTGTTAAATGTAATTATATTTCAACATACTTTTATCATCTCAAACTAAATTTGTACAATCATTTTTATTTGAATTGAAAAACTAATGGCCAGACATTATTATTATTTCTTAACTTCCCTCAATTCAGCTCATCCATTACGTAGTTCGATGAGCAGGTTTTCCACCATAGAGTCAAGCTGCCAATGAGCTATGGGGCACTTGGTAGTATCCAACCTTCAGTGTTTTTCAAAAACTTTAAAACTACACCCTCCCTCCTCTCTCTGCTTTGTGCAGGCTTCTACAGGGCATTTTTACCTTTGATTTTGCACAAAGAAAAGGGAAGCTGGGGCTGTCGGCAATCAAAATGGAAGGTTTGTGACTTTGGAGTCTCACTTGGGAGTGATGGAGGTGAACATGAGTAGCAAACTTCTCTGGGGAGAAAAAGAATCATTCCTAAATGTTCCTTCTACTTAGAAATATACTTTTAAAATAAATAAAAAGATCAATTGAAATTCAAAAGAACCGTAGGGTAAAGGTGAACCTTATACAACTTTGTCATCTCACCTAAAAACTTCTGTCAAATAGAGTACCTATTATTTCTCAAAGAGAATGAAAAAGTGCTACAGAGTAAGCACTTAAATGTTTGACGAATAAATGTATGCCCCAAGAAAATGATGGACTAGATGACCTTTGGGTGTCCCATTTCAGATCTAGGATTCTATAGTCATATGAGAAGTGGCCTCATGGTCAGGAAACCCTTAGTTCTAGCCCACCTCTGAAATATACTAGCTGTGTGACCCTGGGCAAGTCACCTAACCTCTCAGAGACGCAAGTAACTCCAAGTTATGTTTGTTGATCAGCACCCTGGTTCAGATCCCCTTCAGCTCACATCTGGATTATTGCAACAAGCTGCCGATTGGTCTCCCGCCTCAAGTTTCTCCCCATTGCAGTCCACCTTCCAATCATCGTTCAAATTACTTCCTCCCAAAGCATAAGTCTGACCATGTCCAAATGTTCTGTAGCTAAGAAATATCCCTTTATTAGAGTAACACTATATAGAAAAGTTGTAACATAAAGAGGGCCTGATTTACAGCGAGGAAGATCTGGGTTCAAATCCTGCTTCTGATTCATACCGACCACGAGCAAGTCACTTAATGTCTTTCTCCATGGCCCAGGCAGCTGTTAGACTGTATGATCTTTGGAGTTCCTTACATGGATGAAATTGTAGGTCTGGCCCCAAAGCAGCATGGTCTTGGAGCCAGAAGATATGGGCTTCAGATTCGAGCCCTATTACATGTACCTGAGCAATCTTGGGCAAGTACCTTCCCCTCTCTGTGCCTTCGTTTTTCTCATCTGTAAAATGTTCCCTTTCAGCTCTTCATCCAGTGACCTACTAGGTGCCAGACACTGTGCTGGATTTTGGGATGCAAAGATGAAAATGAAATAGCCTTCATCCTCAAGGAATGGCCTGAACCACATAATATTTGCCCCCAGGACCATAATTTTACTTAGAATGGCTTTTCATGTTTGTGAATTCAGTGAATTAAACTGCTTCTTTGGAGCAGTAGTGCAGGCCTAAACACTTAGAGATCTCCCTCCCAAGCCATTTCACCCTTGACTCCAAGTGAAGAAGGCAATCTAGCATCAATGACCAGGAGTCAGGACATCTAATGGGGCCTCAGTTTCCTTCTCCATCAAAGGACAGGGCTGAATGAGTTTAGATCACTTCCAAGTGCCCTTCCAATTCAATGTACCATAAAGCTTGTGAACCAGGAAATATATTAAGGACCTGAAATGCTAAAAGTCTATATGGGCCTCTCAAAGAAATCTCAGTTATAAAAGGAAGAATCAACAGAATGGTAATGTATGTCTCTGAGGCAGAGCTCTAGAAAGGAAAATTCTCTGCAAAGTCTCCCATGATCCGTAGCCCCCTGTTGCTGGAAACCATTTCCTTCTGGCCTGCCCTGTTTCTATCCTTACTGTGCTCTGATTTACATTCTTTTTAATGGTGTGGGTGTCTTATCTCCCTTTCCAGAATGTAAGTTCTGAGAAGGCAGAGTATGTCTTGGTATCTGCCTCAGCATCAAGCTCAGGGAGTTCCACCTAGTAGGTAAGGTAATTCAATAACTTAATACAAAGCACCTAACATCAGAGCCTAGTGGATGGAGAGCCCCAGTTCAAGCCCCACCTTGGAAACATACTCGCTTGGACACCTTGGATAAGGCACTGAACTACTCAGTGCTCTAGGCAACTGAGACTGAGTTGCAGAATAGGTGCTGATCTGCCTTGATAGATGGAGTTTCCTCACCCAGGAATTCCCTATACCAATGAAATTTCATGGACTCCTTCACTATTTCTATATGCAAGGCATCACGCTAGCATGATACAAAAAGGTACATTGATAGCTACAAAGGATGTACTTGGAGGAAGGGAGGAAGGAGAGAAGGAGAGAAAGAGAACACCACCAGCTAACGGAAATCAGGTAAGGCTTCCTGGAGGAGGTGTTACCAGAGCTGAGCCCTGAAGAAAGCTCCAAATTCCAAGAGGTGAAAATTAAAGAAAGCCTGGAGGGAAGGGTCAAGCAGCTCACCTAAAAGCAAATATTGTTGGAATCAAAAGCAGGCCCTCCCTCCTTAAACATTTCTCTTACTTGTATACCTTTCTTCCCCAATGCCCCAAGGCAGGGGTTCCTAATCTTTTTGTAGGTCATGGATCTCTTCTGCATTCTACTGAAGCCTAGGGACTCCTCTGAATGTTGTTAAATGAATAAAATAAAATACACAGAATTATGAAGGAAACCAATTACTTTCAACTACAGCTATCAAAATATCTGAGGGAAAAAAAAAAATCAAAGTTCTCAGAGGCCAGGCTAACAACTTCCCCCATGTTTGAGAGGCAGCAG
Source organism: Bettongia penicillata ogilbyi (assembly GCA_023548195.1). NCBI lineage: Eukaryota > Metazoa > Chordata > Mammalia > Diprotodontia > Potoroidae > Bettongia > Bettongia penicillata. Next base: position 13,939,148 of record JAJHZJ010000104.1, on the reverse strand, counting down.
GGGCCTAAGCAACGCTGACCAATTCAAATAGAAAGAGGCCACCACACAGAACACAAGGGGCCCTCCCAGCTGCAGACTGCCATGGAAAACCACGGCTGGATCTCTCTGTTTCACTGTATTTTTTTCTTTTGTTAAATATTTCCCAATGACATTTTAAAATGCTTCCAATCCAATTGAGAATGTTGTATGCTGGGAACCCTACGAGACCTGAAAGCCATGCTGGACAACTCTGCTGTGCTTGAAAGTGAGAAAGAACGTGGTTCAAACCCTTCCTCTGTCACCTCCTAAATGAGTGACTCTGGGTAAGTCACTTCACCTTTTTGGAGTCTCAGCATCCTCATCTGTAAAATGAGGATAATGTGATCTGCCTTGATCCGTTGTTGGAAAGCTCAAATGAGAAAATTTACTAACCTTTAAGTGCTGTAAAAATGACAGTTATAAATATTCCTAAGGGTTTACTCATTTCTAGCTGATGCATTCTTGAGGAAACACCTTAATGGGTATGTTTTTCATCATTGTCTTTTGTCCATAATACTGCCAGGTACATCAATGATAAAATCATAGGATGCAGAGCTCAAAGGTCACTTAGTCCCATGCCCTCATTTTACAGAGGAGGAAACTGAGTCCCAGGGAAGAGAAGGTACTTATTCAAGGCCACTAAGCATTCAGAGGCCTTCAGGGAGTTATATTAGAAACATATCTAAGTACCTAAGCACCTAAGTTGTTCGTTCAGCCATTTTTTCAGTCATGTCCAACTCTCTACGATGCCATTTGAGGTTTTCTTGGCAAACATACGGGAGTGTTTTGTCATTTCCTTCTCCAGCTCATTTATAGATGAGGAAACTGAGGCAAACAGGATTAAGTGGACTGCCCAGGGTCACACAGCTAGTAAATGTGAGTTACCACAAACTGGAAGAATTTAGCACTTTAAACCGTCTTTGGGAAACAGAATGTACCTGAATGCAAATGCATTGTTAGAGACACAGGTTAGAAATATGAATGCTCACTGAGTATTCAGGATTTAAATACCCAGATAATCCATCACCTAATGCTGTTTGCACATTCCTTGGGGCTATGCATGAAGCAGAGTGGGATTTCTAAGAGCCAAGGCAACAAAAGGTGTTAAATGCCTTTTCATTTGCAAACTTTATTCTAGTACTGCCTAGTCAAAGAATGCAAATCTTAATTACCCGGACCTGACACCAAGGCTTTGTCACCAAAAGCTTTTTCCTTTTCTTGTTGTGTTGCTGTTTTTTAATGAGATAAGGTTAAAGTTCAGAATGAAGTCAACCTTCTTTCCTGTGAGAGGCAGTGTGGTCTGCTGGACCGATTTCTGGGTTTGAAGAACTGGATTCTAATGTGACTCCTGACACTTACTAGTTGTTTGACCCTGGGCAAGTCACTCAACCACCTTTAAGCCTTCTCAGTTTCCTCATCCATAAAATGGGGCTAACATTACCCAGAGTGTACTTGTCTCAGGTGGTGACAAGGAGGTTCAAACAAGTTGATATATGGAAAGCACTTTGAAGGCTTTAAAATGTTATATGACTATCAGTTATTATTCTAAGGCATCCTTTAATTGCAAAGAGAGTAACAATTGAGATCCTGGGCCTTGGGCACTTATGTAAGTCATAGAGGGGCTATAATATATTGGTGATGAAGGGAGTTCCCACACATGGAGTTGCCATACTCTGGATGAAATCACATTCTACTATGTAAGGAATAATATTTATTTCAGCATTATTCTTTATGTAAACAAAGGTAGAATGAAAAAGCTTCCTCAAAACATCCCTGTCTTTCCAAATCTCATATTCCTAGTCATTCTAGAGCTGGGAATCATGTAAGATCCCACTTTACAGTTGAGGGAACTGAGGCTCAAGGAAGTGTCCCAATTTATCCAGAGTCATCCAGCCAGTAAATGTCAGAGACAGGACCTGAACCCATGTCTCGAGGAAAGATAAGCATTTGGATCTTTACTATCTTGACCCTGGTTGTAATTGGCTATTTGTTGTAAAAGTTTGGGATAATGGTCATAAATGAAAGCATCCAAGCATTTTTAGAATTTAAATAAGAAGCGAATATAGGGCTGTGTTCACAGGACTAGATCTACTTGTCTACTTTATAAAGACTTTAATGAGAGACTGATGGAAACCCTTGATCTTCTCGAGGTCTCGTGAGTCATGATTTTAATTGGTTACAGCCACCAAATATCTAGTTTGTCCTATGATTTCAAGCATTAATACAGAGAGCAAAGGCGGGAGGGGAGGAGAATGAGGAGAGAGGGAGCCAAAAGGGGGAAGAGATGGGGTTCAGGAGGGAGAAAAAGAAGGACATTTGGATTCCTCTGCCCCCAGATTTTGTCTTTTTTATATGTGGTTTCAACATTTAAAACTGGAAGAGCATTTCAAGAAAAAAATAATTGGGTCTCAGTTTCCTCATCTGTAAAATTATATCAAAGGTCACGGCTGGCTCTAAAATTCTATTTTCTTCTATTTTAATTGAGCTTATTAAAACCTCAATATGCCACTATGAAAACAACTCCAGCTGCCAACAAAGACAACACTCTTAAGAGAGTTGACCTGTGTACTAATTCAAACTATCCTTGACCTTACTATCAACTACCCGAATTAATGGATTTAATTAGCAAATGTTATACTCTCACCAAAACTCCCAGTTGGCTATATCCAAGGAACATCAAGATATTAACATCGCACCTGCTGACACCATCTATCTCCAACTCAACAAGTGGAGAGATGAACTCATTATCTTCCCCAAACCGGCTTCCCTTCTCAACTCTCCTATTTCTTTAAACCAGCAGCTCTGCTCTTTAAAGTGTGATCCATGGAGCCCTGGGGGTCCAGAGACTTGGTAAGGGGGTCCATTAGATCAAAACTATTTTTTGAACAATATATATATTTATTTGCCTTTTCTTCCTCATTTTCTCCCAAGTAGACAATGGAATTTTTCAGAAGCAACATGACCTGTGAATTAAAGATTTAGTTGCAACATGAGATCACATTAATATCTTGTCTGCAGAACTGGACTTTTGCTTTGCAAATAGATGAATGTTGTGTCTTGGCTGAACTTGCTATTTTTCTCATATTCACCCAATATCAGCACCAACTAGCCATAGAAAAAAAAAATCTTGTTTTATATCAATTTTTGGCAACAAGCCCAACTGGAGTCGAAATATTCCAAGGGCTGAATAACTCTCATGGTATATCCTGGAACAACTGTGTTGATGTTTGTACTGATGGTGCCGATGCAATTTGAAATTCGCATTTGCAAAAATGTCCAACAAGGTCGCTCTTCTCACTATATTTTCCTTACTTTGGAAAATAGTTATTTTTTATTTTAAAATGTTATTTCTATTAACATGCAATGGTTATATTATTGTTATTTCTTATAAATTAGTATTTTAAATGATCAGTTTTAATTTCTAATACCTATCAATAGATAAAACCCACATAAATAAAAGTTTTTTGGGGCCCGTAATAATTTTTAAGTGTCAAGTATTCCTGAGACCTAAAAGTTTGAGAACTGTTGCTTTAAGATCAGATCATGATGTAAAGAATGCTAAGGAGTCCTAGGACCTGACTTCAAATCCCAATTCTGTCACTTACTACGAATTTGCCCCTGAGCAGGTCATTGAATTGCCCTTTGTCCACTCTATAAAGAGAAGAGGTTGAAACAGAAGACCTAGAAGGTTGCTTCTAATTCTAGAGCTATCCTTTCTAACCATCCCTTCAGGTTGAGAACGTTGGAGTCATAGTTGATTGTGCCTTCCTTCCTCATCCCCTACTCGATCCACTCCAATAAATATTGGATACTGAATGCCTACCATGTGTAAGGCACTGGGATCGGCACTCAGAGTAGACAAAGATGAGTAAGACACAGTCCCTGTTCTGAAGTAAGGTTCAGACTATTAGAAAAGATCAAAATAGCCTAAAACAACTATTAGATAGTAGTCAACTCTCTGTCCATCCCCAGGCCCAGAGAAAGGTTTCTCAAATCAAAGGGAACAATATAGGATATGGAAGACACTACATGGATTGTACAAAAAGAGGAAGGAGAAGTCACATTTGGTAAGAGGTATCTCAAGAAGCAGAATCTCAAGATAAGGGCATTCCAGGCGAAGAGAAGTTAGAGCAAAGGTATAGAGAAGCGAAAAGCTTTATTCAGTTCAGCTGATGCAGCAAAGGAGATTGAGGATTGAGAAAAGACCGATGGATTTAACGATTAGGAGATCCATGCTTATCTTGGACAGAGAAGTTTGAATTCCATGGCTAAGGCGGAAACCAGGTTGAAAAGAGAGAGTGAGGAGAGAGAGTGGAGGCAACTAGCATAGATAACTTTTTATAAGAGTTTGGCAGCAAAAGAAAGGAGAGAGAAAGATAGCTCGATGAGATGGATGGGTCAAGTGAAGGTTTGAGGACATGAATTATCTTGGGCACACAGGCAAAAAGAAGCCAGGAGATGAAGAGAGAAAGACAGAAGGAGAGGAAGAGAAGAGATGATCCTCAAAGAGACTAGCTCCCAGAAAGGATAAGAGGAGAAAAAAAAGACCACATCCTTCCCTACGCCTAGAGTAAATATTAAGGAGTGGATGATGAAGTGATTTAAATGTAGAATTGGAAAGAAGAGGATACATAAGCAATTAGCCTCAATTTGTCCAGTGATGTATAGATCAATGTTTTCTGTTATGAGTTAGGGGAGACAAGTGGCATAAAGAAAGAAGGTCCCAAAGGAGTGGAATAAATTCAATCAGATGGGGGAGAGAGCTAATCATGGCAGAGCATAAGTTCATACTCGACCCAGGAAGACTAGTTATGTGATTTTTCTCCAGCACCATTCAATAGCAGGCAAGAAGGAATTCTTGCCAGTCAGAACTGGTTAACCATAGGATCAAGATATTTCAAAAGGAGGAGAGCGAGACCAAAGCAACAAAAAAATGGTATGGGAGCTCACCAAGGGGTAAGAGGAAATAAAGGAAGAAGACAGGATAGGTGTGTAGGCAGTGCTGAGGAACAGAGAGAGATAGAAAAAGGGGGTCAGATGGAAAATACAAAAAATGGAGTTTCAGATTGAATAGTTGTGTAATCAAATCTCTTGTTTACAAGCAGGATTGTTATTTTCATCTGGAATCTACTAAGATAAAAACATTATCAAAACAAAGGACTTCTATTTTCTGAAATGATACTGTGAAAGTGTCTTGTTACTGCCCCTTTCCCTCCTTTCCATTCGTTAGGGTTTTCAGTCCCAAAGAAAATTTCATCATAAAGAAAGATAGTATGGTCTCGTGGAAAGAGAATTGACCTTGGAGTCAAGAGAACTGGATGACCTTGAAGGGGCCCCTTGTCCCTGGGGCTCTGTTTCTTTATCTTGTGGACTCTAGGGTCTCCAAGCTTCCCTCTAGTATGAACATTCTATGTCACATGCAGCCAGTTGTTTTAGCTACATGACACCAAATACCCACACACCCACTGGACAGACTGAATTGAATCACAAGGTCATAGCATAGGTCTAGAGCTAGAAGGGACCTCAGAGGTCATCTAGTCGACCCCCCCACCTCCATTTTACAGATGAGGAAACTAAGGCCCAGGGAGGTGAGGAGATTGTCCAAGTCACAGATGCGATAACTATCAAAAGTGAGATTTGAACCCAAGTTCTGTGACTCAATAAACTGACTACATTAGTGTTATTCTGTCATCATGCAAGCATAGCTGAAACCTCTCATTAATGAGCTACTCAAGCCAGTAGCCACTATACATTATTTCCAGGATGAAAAGCAAATAGCCAACCAAATAGTTCCATATCACCATAAAGTGAGGTCTTCAAAACAGGCACATTAACACATTTTTAGGGGAACTGTGAATTTGTATAAATAATCTGACAAGCAATTTATGATGCAAATAAAGTAGGTAAAATGCCCATACCCTTTGACCCAGAGATTCCACTACTGGACTTATAACCCAACAAAGTCACTGAAAAAAAAAAGAAGTAGTAGGGAGCATGGCACAGAGCCAAGATGGTAAAGGCAGGAGTTTATCTGAGCTCGCCTAAACTTTCCTCCAAATAACTTTAAAACAATACCTGAATGAAATGAATTCTGGAATGGCAGAATCAACAAAAGGATGGGAGAGTCAAGGCAGCAACAGGTCATGGGGGTGACTAAATCAGCAACAGTGTCTTCCAGAACTTTCAGCCCACAGACTATAAAGGGGTTGGACAACTGGTCAGAAGGAGATCACTGGGGTCCTTTGCTGGTATGAGGTAATGGACCTTGTTACATTGCCCATATTCAAATGTGGGTCACAGTCTCAAGTCAAGGAGGAGCATTAGCAAACTAGAGTATTGTGTTCTGGGGGAGCAGAGACCCTGGTGGCATCAAAAACTTGAAGCTTAGGACAGTTCTTCCCCTCCTTCCTCTGGGAACAGAGCTCAATTTTAAGGGAAATTTCCAAATGAAGAAATAGTGTAGGGAAATAATCAAACAAAAAAGAAACTGACCATAGAAAGTTACTATGGAGACAAGGAAGGTCAAAACACAGACTCAGAAGAAAACAAAGTCAAAGTAGCTACATCCAAAGCCCCAAAAAAGTAAATTGGTCACAGGCCAAAAAAGAATTCTTGGAAGAGTTTGAAAAGTAGTTTTGGTAAAAAGAAGTATAAAAAATACTGAAGTAACACCTTAAAAAAACAAAATAGGCCAAATGGTAAACGAGGCACAAAAACCCATGGAAGAGAACTCCTTAAAAAGCAGTCAGCCAAATGGAAAAAGTTACAAAATTCACTGAAGAACTTAAAAAGTAGAGTTGGCCAAATGCAAAAGTACAAAATCTCACTGAAGAAAATAATTCCTTTGAACATTACACACTGCAATGATCAACTATGATTGACTTAGCTCTTCTCAGCAATACAATGATCCAAGACAATTCCAAAAGACTCATGATGGAAAATGTTATCCACATCCAAAGAAAGAACTATGGAGTCTGAAGGTAGATCAAAGCACATTATTTTCACTTTTTTTGTTTTTTGTTGCTTTTTCCTTTTGTTCTGTTTCTTCTTTCACCACATAATTAATATGAAAATATGTTTCCATGATTGCACAAATATAACCTATATCATATTCCTTGCCATCTTGAAGAAGGGAGCGAGGGAGGGAGGAAAATTTGGAATTCAAAATCTTATAAAAATATATGTTGAAAACTATCTTTACATGTAATTGGAATAATATTTACAATTTTTTTTTTACAAATCTCAAAAAAGTAAAAGAGAAAACAACTCCTTCAAAATTAGAATTGGACGAGTGGAAGATAATGACTCCATGAGATATCAAGAAACAAAAGAATGAAAAAATAGAAGAAAATGTGAAATATCTCATGGAAAAAACAACTTACCTGGAAAACAGATACAAGAGAAATAATTTGAGAATTACTGGACTACCTGAAAGCCATGACAAAAAAAAAAAAGCATGGACATCATCTTTCAAGAAATTACCCAGGAAACCTGCCCTAATATCCCTAGAACCAGAGGGCAAAATAGAAATTGAATGAAGTCACCAACCACCACCTAAAGGAGAACTCAGAATGAAAACTCCCAGAACATTATAACAAAATTGCAGAGCTCTCAGGTCAAGAAGAAAATATTGCAAGCAAGCAGAAAGAAACAATTCAAAGATCATGGAACCATAGTCAGGATAACACAAGATTTAGCAGCTTCTACATTAAAGGATCAGAAGGCTTGGAATATGATATTTCAAAGGGCAAAGCCCAGCACAACTAAGTCTAATCCTTCAGGGAAAATGGATATTTCATGAAATAGGGAACTTGCAAGGATTCTTGATGAAAAGATCAGAGCTGAAAAGGAAATTTGTCTTTCAACTAGAATACTCAAGAGAAGCACAAAAAGTAAACAGGAAAGAGAAATCATAATGATTTAATAAGATTAAATTGTTTACATTCCTACATGGGAAGATGATGCTTATAATTCCTAAGAACTTTATCATTATTAGGGCAGTTAAAAGAGTATACATCAACAGAGGGTATAGGTGTGAGTTGACTATGATGGGATGAGATATAAAAATTTAAAATTAAGGGGTGAGAAAGAGGAATGCACTGGAAAAGAGGGAAGGGAGAGGTAGAATGGGGTAAGTTATCTCACATAAAAGAGATACAAAAGAACTTATACACTGGAGGGGAAGATGGGCAAGCAGGGATGGCAGACAACACTTGAACTTTACTCTCATTGGAACTGACTTAAAGAGGGAATAATGTACGCATTCAGTTGGGTATAGAAATCTATCTTACCCTACAAGGAATTAAGACACAAAAGGGGCTAAAGAAGGAAAAGGGGATTGGGAGAGGTAGTGGTCAGAAGCAAAACACTTTTGAGGAGGGACAGGGTGAAAGGAGGGAGAGAAAGATTAAAAAAAGGAGAGAAACAGGGTAAAATAGAATGAAGAGAAATACACAGTAACATCACTGCAAAAAAAATTTACAGCAAGTTTCTCTGATAAAGACTTCATTTCTCAAATATATAGAGAAGTGAATCAAATTTAGAATACAAGTCATCCCCCACCTGATAAATGGTCAAAGGATACAAAAAGGTAGTTTTCAGAAGAAGAAATCAAAGCTACCTATTGTCATCTGAAAATAATGCTCTAAATCACCATTACAGAAATGCAAATTAAAACAACTCTGAGGTACCACCTTACACCTATCAGACTGGCTAACATGACAGAAAAGTAAAATGAAAAATATTGGAGAGAACATGGGCAAATTGGGACAATAATGCACTGTTGGTGGAGTTGTGAACTGATTCAACCAGTCTGGAGAGGAATTTGGAACTATGTCTAAAGGGTCATATAACTGTGAATACTTTGATCCAGCAATACCACTACTAAGTCCATACTCTAAAGAGATCCAAGGAAAAGGACATATATACACAAAAATATTTATAGCACCTCTTTTTGTGGTGATAAAAGAATTGGAATCAAGGAAATACTCAACATTTGAGAAATGTCTGAATAAGTTGTGGTATATGATTGTGATGGGATACTATTGTGCTATAAGAAATGATGAGCAGGATTCTGTCAGAAAAACCTGGAAAGACTTATATGAACTGACATGAAGTGAGCAATCAGATCATTCTAGACAGTAACCATAATATTGTATGATGAACTGTGAACGACTTAGCTATTCTCAGCAATACAAGGATCCACAACAATTTCAAAGGACTGATGATAAGAAATGCTATCCACCTCCAGAGAAAGAACTGATAGAGCCTTAATTCAGGTTGAAGCAGACTTTTTTCTTTAATTTTCTTGGTTTTTTTTCACAACATGACCAATAAGGAGATTTATTTTGCATGATTGCACATGTATAACCTATATCAAATTACTTGCCTTCCCAATGAGGAAGGAGGGGAGGGAGGGAATGAATTTACAATTGAAAATTTTTAAAAGATTAAAAATTGTTTTTGTGAAAAAAAATTGTGAAAAAAATTTAAAAAAAAGAAAGCAGCAAGTCTCCAAATAGAACAAAATATTTATAGCAGCGAAGAAATGGAAACATAGTAGATGTAGGCATCTGAATGGAAAATGGCTAATCAAATTGTGGTACATGGATATAATGGGATATTACTTAGCTGTAAGAAATTATGTGTGTAATGAATACAGTGAACATGGGAAGACTTATGTGAACTGATACAGAATGTAACATTCCAGATGCAGGAAGTAGAACCAGGAAAACAATCTTGCACAGTGACTATGGCTATAATAATATAAATGAGAAGAAATAATTGAAACAGAATATTGCAAAGTCATATGGAATAAGCTTGACACCAAAGGAAGAGATATGAGAAGATATGCTTTACAAAAATCCATGACTGCATATTAAATTAATTTTTTTATGATGTGTCAGCTGGTTTTCCTGAATTTTTCTTCTTCTTATTTCTCTATTTAAAATTTTTTGTCATAAGAGGCGACTCTCTGAGAGCGAAAGAGGAGGAATATAGGGGAAAATCCAGGCAATGTAAAAACAGAAGATACAAATAAAAATCTGTTTTTTAAAAAAACCAAGGTCTCCAGTGGAGTACCCCAGGGATCTGTGGGGCCCTTTGCTGTTTAACATTTTGATCAATGGCTTTGATAAAACCATGGATATCCTCATTATAAAATTGCAAGACCATTTAAAGCTAGAAAGGATCCCTCAAATGCTGGATTGTCAGGGTCAGGATCCTCAAAAATCTTGACAGACTAGAATATTAGGCTAAATCTAAGGAGATCAAACTTAATGGGCAAAATTGTGAAATCTACTTGGGTGTTAGAAAACAATTTCACAAATAGAAAACAGGGAAGGCAAGTTTAGAAATCAATTAAGTCTGCAAGCTCAATCTGAACCAATGATGTAATATGGCAGGAAAAGGAAAGCTATTCCTATCTTAGCCTAAATTAAGAGACAAAGCTTTGAGAGCTAAGCAGTCCTTACATAGCTAGTCCCATATACTCTGCCTTAATCAGACCACACAGAGACTTTTGATCTACCCTGTCTAAATGGTTCCAGTCCCATAACTATCCTAGTCATGCTCTAGTTTGCCAGTGATGTTATTTTATCTAAGGCAACATGTATTTATTGTCACCACGAGAGCCTTAGCATTGCTTCAGCTCGACTATGGTTTCCTATGACAACATAAGTAGGGTTTTCATCAAAACAAGATGGAAATCATTCATTAAATTATTGCAATAATAGTACATGCTATTGTGCCCAAGGTATTTTTCTATTATTTATAATAATCAAATGAGGCCAGCATTAACTAAAGGTTTTAGGGTGTCCAGGGGTCATCGCTCTCCGAACGAGATTGCCCTGAAAGCCTCCAAGCAAATCACATGTAAGCACTTCACTGGCTTCCTCAATGATCACTGATGAATCCAAGGTATCTCTTCATTCTAAAGGTGTCTCTTGGGTTTTGTTCTTTTCTCAATACACACGAAATTCCTATTAACAATAATGAGAATTACATGCAGTCTATGAGAAAATAATGAATCCCTTGGGGAGTTGTTCATCTGCTGTGCCTTATTTGAAAAAATGAAATATGTTTCACATCCATATTAGACTAATACAGCTTTACTCAAAGCACCTGAAATTATGATTCTTGGGTGATTTTTTTCTTTACTCTATCCTCTAGTTTGGAAATTGTCTTCAAAGTACAAACTTCTCAGCCTGGCAGGCAAAGCCCTCCATAATCTGGCATCAACCTCTGCTTCAAGTCTCATCTTACACAGGTCGGTATAAGCACATCTCACCTTCATGTGGAAGAGCTCCGAGACAAGTCACTTTCTTGGCCAGTATAATGGACGGATCACAGAGTCAGGAAGGGGAAAGATTCAAGTCTCATCTCTAACAGCATGGTCAAGTGGCCCTGAACAAATCACTCAACCTCTAGGTGCCCCAGGTAGCTCTCAAAGACTAAATAGCATGGATAAAGAAAATTCCTCACTGGTATCTCCCTATGCCAATGAAAGCATAAGTGTAGCTTTAAGAAAAATTACATCCTGGGATAGCGAGAAACAGTTTGGTCTGTGATAATGCTCTAGTTTCAGTAGAAAATGTTCATTGAATTGCCAAGACTGCTCTGGTTGTGGTATGGGATTTGTCACTTCTTAATGAAGGACACTAAGCTTCTGATCATAAGATCATAGAGTTACAGCTGGAAGGAACCTCAGAGACCTTGATAGCTGGAGTCTCCCCTCATTTTACAGACAAGGAACTTGAGGTTCAACGAGATTAAAATGACTTGCCCAGGATCATAAGTAGTAAACATAGGAGGTAGAATTTGAACCCAGGTCCTCCAACCCCAGAGTCATAAAATCTCTCTCTACCATATCTTGCTAATGATGATGGTAATTTGCCCATAACCTGTATTCTAGCCTAACTAGATTACTCAGCTTTCCTTGAAACTGCTCCTACAATCCAACCTCCACACCATTCCCTACCCTCAACACTATCTCCTGTCCCATTGCCATCTAGGCTAGTTTTCTTTCCACTCTCCCATTCTGCCTCTCACTAGCTTGCTTTCTCTCCATCCCGTCAACTGTGTTACCTCTTTAGATTCAACCATTGTTAATAAATCACTTAGATTTCGTATGATTGGAAAGAACAATTTCCCTAAAATAGCAAGGATTGTGATATCAAGGACATATATCATAAGCACTCTCAAGTCCCCAGGCCCCAAGGAAGCGATCTCAGTCCCTTTCAGATCCCTTTTTCTTGACCCAGGTCAAACTAGGGAAGCTCACCATAGGAACATTGTTTAGTCACATTCCACAGGAGGTGGGATCTGCCCAGGGTGCTGCTTCTCACTCAAGTCCAAGGTTGACTCATATTCACCATGTCCCCTACAGATGGGTACATTTGGGGTATACCCCCTCCCTGGAGAAGTTAATCCACTCTTCTTAAAAACTCTACCCTGAGTAGTAAAAGAGAGTACAAAGCCACCTAATCCACCATATTTAGCCAGCCTCAGACCAAGCTTCATATCCCATCTAACCATCTACCCCACTGCTACAGTATGTATGCCTTCCTCCCATCACCCCTCCTCATTTTTGTATTTATATCCCAAGTGCCTAGCATAGTGCCTGGTACACAGTAGGCATTTCCTATCTTTTTTAAAAAAATCCATTGTTTCATCTTTTCCCTCTTCAGTCTTCTTCTTCCTTAACTCTCTTCAGTCATTCCATCTTTTCACACCTTCTGCATGAAGAGATGTGGAGGTCTGCCTCCAATTTGGCCAAAATCACTTTCAGAATATTTGCCCAGTGAACACACTCTTTACTCCAAAGCCATCTTGGAGGTGTAGTCCAGGGAGAGTCCATGCCTAACCATATCTGGTCTGGGAAACACTAGTCCTTTATATTGACAGTTGCCCTGATCTATATCTTGCCATTGGACCCAAATGACTGGAGGAGAAAATGAGGCTGGTGAGCTCTCACAGCCCTCCCTCACTTAAATCCAATTCACCAGCAAGTCATGGCATTACCTTCCTGATGTCATGATCCTCTTTGAGAAGGAAGGACAAGCAACAACTAGTATATGAAGAGGGAGGAGATTAAGACATCCTCAAAGACGTATAACATCAGAGAAGAGGTAGGCCAGTCCTTTACCAAGGGCAAAGAATGCTCAGACCAAGAGCTGACCAATGGTGTTCCCCCCACACCTCGCAAAGCTGAGGAAAGCAGTAGGTTGGAAATCATAGAAAGTACAATTAGATGAACGGAACAGTTTAGACAAGGGAAAATCAGAAATAATTGAACTCAATAACCCAGTATATGATAGACACAATAACACAAATTATCTGAGAAAGAACTCCATATTTGAAAAGAATCTCTGGGAAAACTTAAAAGAAGCCTGGCAGAAGTTAGGCTTAGATTTATACTTTATATCACATACCACAACAAGTTCATGATGAATAAGGTGACCTGAATATTCAAGTTTATCCCATAAAGCAATTAGAATAGACGCAAATCCCGTACCTTTTATAGCTATAGCTAGGGAATTAATTCTTAACTAAACCAGAGATAGAGAAGATCAGGAAAGATAAAATAGATCATTTCAGTCACATGAAATTGGAAAGATTTTGCACAAACAAAAGAATTTCAACTAGGATAAGAAGAGAAGCAATAGACTGGGAAAAAAATCTTTACATCAAACATCTCTGAGAAGCATTTGATATCCAAGATACACATATAGGCAACTAACGGAAACATATAAAACCAAAGGCTATTCCTCAATGGACAATTGGTCAAAGGATATAAACAAGCAATTCTCAAAGAGGAACTGAAAACCACCAACAAGCACACAAAAGAATGGCCCAAATCACTAATAATAAAAGAAAGCAAATCAAAGCGACACTGAGTTTTCACCTCATACCCAGCAAATTGGTAAAGATGAAGAAGAAATAATTGACACTAGAGGAGTTTCAGAAAGAAAAGCACACTAATACACTGTTGGTGGAGCTGTGAATTAGTCCAACCATTCTGCAAAGCAATTTGGAATTACTTGGAGAGTGAATAAAATGTACATACCCTTTACCCAGAAATCCCACTGCATGGATATGGTTTAGCGTGCACGTGTGCTCTCTCTCTCTCCCTCCCTCCCTCTCCCCCCCCAACACCCCGCTCCCTCCCTCCCTCCTTCCCTCCTCAGGGAAGCCAATGCTACAAGGAGAGGTCTCCATATGCACCAAAGTAGTTATAGTAACTCTTTTTTAGTACAAAAGAATTGGAAACAAACAAACTATATGATCATCAATCATGGAATGGCTAAACCAGTTGGGGTACATAGAATGTTACAAATAAATCTCCTACAAAGTACATTTACCCCATAGAATTCAGCAAAATCACCTAACAGAATGACTGTGACAGTGCATTTTTGCTTCAACTTTTGTAGTTTGCTAATTTTTGCGAAAAAAAAAAAATCTTGTTTCTCAGTATCATGTTTTTATTACACCTTTGCTTTCCTCTGTAGCCATCCTCCCTCTTGTTTCATCTCCCAGAAAACAAAACTAACCACCACATCGAAAAAGTCTCACTTTACCTATAGTGCTCAGTTTCTTCATTCAATTTCCATAGTAGTCACTTTCAGTGGCTTGTTCTTTCCACTGACATTATTGTAGTCAGTCATGGATACTGTCTTTCAAGCTGTCCTGACTTCACTTTGTATCAGTTCGTTTTTCTCCATGACTCCCTTGCTTTTGTATTATAGGATTTATTACCGAAGAATATATGGGAGTTGTGGAGCCATACAGAGCCCCTGTTTCTTTTCCCCTTCCACAGGGAAGGTCTGAGGAACCTAGGGAAAGGTCACTAATGAGAAGCTGGGAATCTCATTAAGGTAGAGTGGTGAAGAGATGGAACCTCCTTTAGGGAAACTAGATCAGTTGGAAACTGATCAAGGCTACTAAGCACAGCTGCTAGCTGAACAACCTGAGTGCAGAAAGTCAGAGAGCCAACCTTAGAAGATTCAATGGAGGGCTAGACACCAGGGAAAATCATCCAACTTCTGGTTCAAGGTGGGAACCAAGTAACTGCCTGGCCTGTTCTTCGACACCGCTAACTATGAGGAAAACACTATGTCCTTGGGGGGGGCACTGCCTGGACAAACAGCTCTGATGGGCAGAAAGGTCCAACGCCAGTTATAGATGCAGGAGCCATTGTTCATCACTGATTATACCTTACACCTGTTGGTCCTGGTTCTGCCCACACAAAGTGAGACTCTACAATCTCACTGTCTCCAGAGCTATCTTGCTTACCTACTTTTGAATCCCCAACACTTATCAGAGACTTCACACAGCAAATACTTAGTCAATTTATGCTTTTTCATTCATTTCTTTAAGCTATCTGTTTTCCTGGGCCCTTCACAGCAGGGCAGTTCCTTGAGACAATTGAAGATATGGGACTAGCCTGGGTTTAGGAATGTCTAGTTCAGAGGTGGGGAACCTGTGGCCTCTAGGTCCTCAAGTGCAGCCCTTTGACTGAATCCAAACTTCCCAGAACAAATATCCTTAACAAAAGGACTTGGACTCAGTCAAAGAGCTACACCTTAGGCATTGCTGCTCACCTCACTGGCATGTGCTCAAGGTATAGACCACCATTTCTGTTGGGGGGCATGGCAAAGGGCACTGGAGAGAGAAAGAGCCAAGGCACTAATCAGGAGTTGCTATGTTGACTTTGTCCCTTAAGCAAGGAGCCAAAGGGCAAGCCTAGCTCCATGGGAAGTACTCCTGCCACCCTCACTATATGCATCACCTGAGGCTGCATTTCACTCTATTTCCCATTCTAGATGCTACATAGGAAGGAAAGAGCCACTACTGTAGGCAGCAAAACCACCAATGGCAACCAACTGTAAACTGCAGGGCTTCCAAAGCTTAAGTAGGAAGTCGGTGTACTCTAAGTCAGGAGAGGCAGCTAGGTCCAGTGGAAGGAGCACTGATGCTGGAGGAGGGAGCACCCCCCAACTTTCAGAGTAGAGAACCTCCCAGAGGCAGGAGACTGAGCTCTGAATACTAGGGGTGTCACCGTGAGCAGCTCGCTCAGCCTGAGTCCCACTACCAACCTTAGAAGGCTGCTGGGTGGAACGGTGCTTCGTAGATTTCACAATGCTACCAAAATGTGAGTTGATTTTATTATTTTAGGCCTGGGTCTCAAAGACCCAATGGATCTCAGTGGGTACCGCCTCCAACTGTACAAGAACCTGAGCTTCCAACTGAGTCTCTCCATGCTCCCCCAATGTGATCAACTGAAACATTCAGGTTCTTAACAGCAATAATGTTGTTGTTCCAAGAGCAACAATTTAAAAAGGTTCAAGACCACTGTCATAAACACAGAATGCACAGACTTAGAGACTTTGGAGAACACGGGATAATAGAAAAAAAAAAACTAGAAGGAACTTTTATCTAATTCAACATCTCCCACATTTTATAGATGGGGAAACTAAAGCTTACCTAATGTGTTGACCCATCACTTGGCCTGTGGATGAGTTTCTTCATGTGTAAAGCAGAACGGTAATCCTTGCCTTACTTTACCCCAATGTTGTAATAATATTAGACTGGCAGGGGACAAACTCCACCTAGTATCACAGCTTTAGATCTAGAAAGGAGAGCAGAGGGCATCTAGTTTGACCCCCTCACTTTCAAGTTGAGGAAATGAGGCCTACAGAGGTTAAGTGGTGTGCCCAATGTCAGGATAATAGTTGGGAAAATGCTTTGAGAAATGGGAATGGCTTTATGTAAGGTAGCAGAGAATGAAAATCAATTTTGCACCAAGCACATCATTTGGGCCTGCATATGGCAAAGCACTGTCACAAATTATGGACCAAAATGGCAGCTGGCCTCTTCCCTGGGCCACAAATGGATCTATTTTTGTGATCTTGAATTTTAGCAAAACTGTAATAACTGCTCTCGTTTTTAGAGTGCTTAAGGTTAGCAAATGGTTTTCTTCTCCGGAGCCCTGAGAGCAAAGTACAAAGAGCACACTGAAGATGGACTCAGAGGACCTGGGTTTGAAGGCTGGCTAAGCTGCTTTCTAGTTGTTTGACTTTGGATATGTCTCTTCTCTTTTCTAGGCCTCAGTTTCCTTATATAGAGGAGGAAAAGGTTGGATGAAATGATCTCTAAAGTCCCATCCAGTTCTAATATTCAGTGATTCTACTTAGCCCAGCTCACCATTCTAGTGGGTGTTGCCATGGGAACATGAGATACAGATGTAACTATGGCAGCCAAGCAGATTTTTTTTTTTTTGCTGAGAGTTCACAAGACCTGTGGTGTGGACCTTAGGATTGGAGAAGGATGCAGAGAGTCCGTCTTATTAAAGCCAGGCAGAGAATCAGGGGCAGACTGGGGTCATGCTTGAATTCATGAAGTCCAATATCTAAGACATGAGGGTACACTGGCCCACCCCAGGAGCCTTCACAGATTGTGGATGGGGATGATGGCTATTGTAAGGGGGAGGGATTGCCAAGGGGGAGGGGTGGTAATTCAGAGATTCTTAAGAGCTTTTGGGCCTGCTGGGTAAAATTGGCTGTCTGGGCAGTTAGAAGTCTTTGCTTTCCCTCCCCGCCCTGCTCATTAACTGCAGCTTAGCCCTAAACCCCCTCTCCCCAATCATAACCCAGTGGGGCAGGGAGTTCCTGCTTCCCTTCTCCTCAGCGATGGAAATGGGGCTCCAGAGATGAGGCTATTGTCAGTGCTCACCTGCTAGCCCACTGTGGCTAGGGTCTAAGCTTCTTGCTTCCTGTAACCATTTTAATTCCAATGTCATGTTCATTCATTTGCTATTTAAAAAAAACCTGTGGCCACTGAACCAGACTAATACGCTCCTTGT
Organism: Bettongia penicillata ogilbyi; assembly: GCA_023548195.1. Lineage (NCBI taxonomy): Eukaryota > Metazoa > Chordata > Mammalia > Diprotodontia > Potoroidae > Bettongia > Bettongia penicillata. Next base: position 13,921,270 of record JAJHZJ010000104.1, on the reverse strand, counting down.
AGGCTTTGGGTGAGATTGAGAAAAAGGAGAAGTCTGTCCCCTAAACAGACAGGAGACATTTTCCCCTTCAGTGGAGAGTAGGTGTGAAATAGGAGGCCCCTGGAAGCCACAGGAGCAAGAGCTTGTGAATCACCATTATCCTCTAAACCTGCTTAAGAGACCCTTAATAAAAAAAACAGTTATGGAGGAAGGGCAACTGGAGCAATGATGCTACAGCCTTTGACTGGCATTAAATCTGTTTGGCTTTGGGATAACTGTCTCCGCGTTAAACCCAGACCCTATCAAACCTCCAATATTCAGTCATTTCAGTCATGACCAACTCTCTGTGACCCCATTAGGGGTTTTCTTGGCAAAGATACTGGGGTGGTACACCACTTCCTTCTCCAGCTCATTTGACAGATGAAGAAACTGAGGCAAACAGGCGAAGTGACTTGCCCAATGCCACACAGCTAGCAAGTATCTGAGGCAGGATTTGAACTTGGGAAAATGAATCTTCCTAACTCCAGACTTGGTACTCCATCTACCGCAATGTCACCTAGATGTCCACAAACCTCCAAAGTGAGGCTATATTATTACATCCTGTATCATTTTTCTTATTAGACATTAACATCTCCTGTTATATATGAGATCCTATCCTCTACGTGTTCAGGTTCTCATTACACAGGGGGACTCTGTAACTACATTGTACCCATATTACAGATGAGAAAACTAATGCTCAGAATTAAAAGATGACTTGCCCAGAGTCACATATAACAAGTGTCAGAGCCAGAACTCCTGACTCCAACCCTCTTCCCACTTCACCTGATAACTGCATCCTTTCGGAATATTAACTTTTACACAGAGCTTCCCATGATGCTCTTTGCCTGCCTTTCCACAAGCCCTTAACACAAACTCTCCCATTGAAAACTTGTTGGGCAAATCAAGATTTTCGTCTTGTGCTGGATATGTTTGGGTACAATGGGATCGCTAGATAATTTGCATGACTTTAGGGCTATTAAGAAACTTTGCGAATCATTTTCTCTGAAGGAGAATAAAATTAGGTTAAAGTTGGTGAACTTGCTGACTCCATTTGCTGATCATTTCCATCCTAAGGGGAAATGCCCCAGCTCTGCAAGAACTCTCTCAGTCAAACACCAAACTGGACAAGCTTAAGGATGAGCCACCATGGGAACCGAGGGCTCACTTTCCCTGTTCAGTTGTTTGGTGGTTTTTTTAAAGCCAGACAAAAGGGAGGGAACTTCCAGAACCATGATGATATATTAAATTCCATCCTAGGCTCAATAAACTATGACTTATAAGGCTTGTAAAATCTTTACAGGCCTCCTGACAGCTCTGCATGTGCTGATGGAGAGAAGAATGGAACCTTTTGCAGGACATCTGCAAAATCCGGCATCTGGGCTGGAATTCCTCTGTCTGCCCATGATGACAAAACACAGAGTGAGTGAAGGCCAACTGAGGCTGTTTGTGATTGGATGCCATTGGGGGGGGAGGACAATACAAGAGCTGCTTATTTAAAGTGGTGTTTGGTCATCGCCTGCATCTGCAAGATACATTTCCAGCCTCATTGCATGAAAGAGCCTCTCTCCTAATTTTAACCATGCCCAAGCCCCAGGAACGTGTTCAGCAGAGATTGAATTACATTGAGTGTCTACTCTGAAGGCACAAAGTTTCTGGCACCTTCTGACAAAGCCAGACTTGAATAGATTATGTCCACAGCAGGCAGATATCGTTCTTGTAATCATTTTAACTGGAGTTCATGGTTTGTAAGGGGGGAGGTGGAAAGGGGAGGAGATGGGATGGATGTTCAGGGAGAAGAAAACAGTTTTCCATTGTCCTGGACAGCTGCAAATCAAAGTGATAGGAACTTTTTCCATATCGTGCTGAGTTGTTTCAGAGTCCAAGTGCTTGTAGGGTGTGAATGCCGAGAAGCCTGCTGGCAAAAGGCTTCCCCCTGTACATTTAGAAACACATTCTTTGGATTTCAGAGCATTGCAACACTTGTTTGCGTCCCTGAGATGGAAAGGGACCTATTTCCGGTCTGTTGAGTGATGCCAATCTATATACATGTGTATGTGCGCACACATACAAACACACACACACACACGCACACACACACTAAGACCAGTCCTCCCATACCATACTCCAGGAGGGCTGTGGTAGAGGACAATCAGGAAAAGAAGAAAAGAGGGTATAACTCTTCATTCCCTTTTTTGATTGACTGGCTGGATTGAGGAACCTCAAACCTCTATCACTTCCCTCTATGGATTGTCTTCCCCTATTAGAATGGAAGCAGGAATTGTCTCCTTTTGTATTTGTATCCCAAAGGTTTAGCACAATGCCTGACATGTAGTTAATACTTAATACAGACAGTGCTTGTTTTATGTAAATTCACATAATGCAAATTCAACTTTATGTAAAAAATTCTGAAAGAAATCAGCATTCCCCAAAACACCTGTGTTAACTTTACTGTACTATACTGGGCTCTCTCTCTCTCTGCTCCTGCTTCTCTCTCAGTGGTCTGTGGTCTCTGCCCCCTCTGTCCCCACCAAAAGACCATCACTTGAAAGCAGAAGAACAGACAGGGTGAAGGACTGCTACCGCTGTCCCTACCACCAGATGGGGGCTTGGCTTGAGAACTTTGGTGCCAAAAAAGGAGCCCTTTACCTGTTCTACCCACCCGGTGGCGTCCTACGTATCTGTCCCTGGACTAGGCCACATCTCCACCCCCTCCTGCCTGTGTCCCTGCTCCAGCCCAGCATATTCTTCCTCCTGCTCTTGATTCTCTGTCCCGGACCTCATGTCCTTGAACTGTGTGCCAGCCCCCTGAGCTGCCCTCCCTCACATATGTCAGTTGGCAAATTTGCATTACATAAAAGTCACTTTACTTAGAGGTCTGCTGAACAGTCCACTTATGTAAAGCAAGAATAGTCTGTAAATGCTTGTTCATTCATTCATTCATTCATTCATTCATTCATTCATTCATTCATTTATACCCTGAGTGGATTTACCTCTTTTAGGAGTACCCACATGGAGAGGATGTTTGCTGGTTCCCATCTCAAAAGAAGGACAGATTTTTTCAAGAGAGAGGACTTTGTCCTTTCTGCATTCCCTCTAATTCTTGACTCCAGGTGAATTGGGGTTCAAATAACAATCAAAGACAACCCAAGAAGCCAACGATATCCCAGTAATGCAGAGCTGGAGGAGTTTAAAAATGACCACAGCAATTGGGCCATTGCTCAAGCTCTAGGTGGGGTGTCTCACCATGGCAGAACTGAGGAAGTTCTTGATCTCTTGGTAAAACACAAATGACATTTATTAGGACACTGCTCAGAAATTGCCACACTATGGTTTTGTTGGAGAGGTAGTGTGGTATAGTGGTCAGAAACCTGGCCTTGGAGCCAGAAAGAACTGAGTTCAGATCTTGGCACTGATCCAAATAGCTGTGTGAGCCTGAGCAAGTACTTCTCAGTACTGTAGGCAATTCTATAAGAGTAAAAGTTGCAGAGAAGATACTGACCTGCATTGTCAAATGGAGTTTCCTCATTTGGGAGTTCTCTAAACTAATAAGATCACAGGTCAAGCTCCTATATCCTATCCCTTATGTTTTTGTTCATTCATTTATATAAACCTATATTGTCTCCTTGTCAGCTGGGTGGCACAATGGGTAGAATGTTGGGCCTGGAATCAAAGACTCTCCTCCTTGGGTTCAAATCTGGCCTTAGACACTTACTACTACTACTTACTACTAGCTGTGTAACCTTGGGTAAGTCACTTAACCCTGTTTGCCTCAATTTCCTCCTCTGTAAAATGAGCTGGAGAAGGAAACGGCAAATGTTCCAGTATCTTTGCCAAGAAATGGGGTCACTAAGAGTCAGAAATGACTGAAAGAAAAAATTGAATATTGTCTCCCAGCATAATTAATTTACACTGAATTACTAAAACTCATATTTTACATCAATTTTAAATTTACAAACGGGTTGCCACCACAAATCTCCTCAGTGAAATCTATAACAATGTGAAGTAGATAAGTCTAAACATCCACAAGGGAAAAACAAAGAGGATGAAAAATACATATGACCCAGATTATTGCATAGAGTTAGATGGGCATCCCACTATCAGTCTACCAGCACACAGCTATTGTGTACAGCCAATGAACTTAGAGAGTGAGCTAGGTCCAGACTTGATCAGGGTAAGGAAGGTGGGCTGTATTATATTAGGAAAACTATACGGTGCCTTCAATGACTCTAAGCTGTTTGCTGCCATGAAACCCAGCTCTTTTTTCATCTGTTAAGATGAAATTTAACAGGAATAAATGAGAAGCAGTGTGGTGTAATCAGAGCTAGACTTCAAGTTTTGAAGACATTGTTCTAGAAACACATTTGGATGCTTACTGACATGACCCTGGCAAGTCATGAAACTTCACTGTGTCACCTAAACAGTTCTCTAAGACTGTAAGTTACAAAGTAATCTCTGATCAGCACTGGTAGAGGGAATTGTATTACCAAGAGTTACCTGTATGAATGAAATCACATTTTCATATTTTAAAAAATGTAAAGTTCAAAATATTCTCAGTTCAAATATCATTATACTCAGTTCAAAATATCAGTGTCACAAATCTGAGATAAAACTTTTCTATTTCATACCAACAGTCTCACAGCAATAGTAAATGGTTGTAAATCATGGAACACTATGGTCTTGGAAAAATTTGATATAAATAATCCAAAGAGCAATTGGCAGGTATAATATGAGCATCATCAGATTTATGCATGTTATGAACAATGATATACACAAAATTTCTGTTAAAAACATTATCAAGGACATGTAAGGCCAGAAAAAGTATGGGGTACTTGTGTCAAAAATGGACATCCCAGATGGTTACATTGATATCCCCCCTCCCCAGATATTAAAAGAACTAGAGGAAAGTCTTGGGTATTTGAGGAAACTCCTCTATAGAGGAAATATGGCAAGACATAGACAATATTGACAGGATGGAAAAATATAAGTTGTGAGCACTTTAGAGCAAAAGGGTACCTACACTGATAAAACCATAGATCCTTCCAAGTGTACCAACCCTAGTAGGCAGGCAGTATAAGTATTATTTTACAGATGGGAAAATTGATGCTGAAAAGTTAAATTAATCCCTCATTCCCATCATATTGGCTGAGATGACAAAAACAGAAAATGACAGATGCTGGAGGGGTTGCAGAAAAACAGGTACATTAATACACTGCTGGTGGAGTTCTGAACTATTCCAACTATTCTGGAAAGCAATTTAGAATTGTATCCAAAAAACTATTAAACTGTATAACCCTTTTGACACAGAGATATCACTACTAGATCTATACCCTCAAAGGGATTCTTTTAAAAAGAGGAAAAAGTACTAAGAGTCAGAAATGACTCTTAGTATGTACAAAAATATTCAAAATATTCTTAGAAGCTCTTTTCATAGAAGCAAAAACTGAGGGGATACCCATCAGTTGGGGAATGGATGAACAAGTTATGGTATACGAATGCAATGGAATGCTATTGTGCTGTAAGAAATGATGAAGGGGATAGTTTCAGGAAAATCTGAGACTTGTATGAACTGATAGAAAGTCAAGTAAGCAGAACCAGGAGAAGAAATTATACAGTAAAAGCAATAGGGCAGCTGGGTGGCACAGCAGTGGATAGAGTGCCAGGCCTGGAGACAGAAAGACTCATCCTCCTGAGTTCAAATCCAGCCTCAGACACTGACTAGCTGTATGACCCTAGGCAAGTCATGTCACCCTTTTTCTCTCAGTTTCCTCATCTGTAAAATGAGCTGGAGAAGGAAATGGCAAACCACTGCAGTATCTCTGTCAAGAAAATTTCAAATGGGGTCACAAAGAGTCAGACTGTAACAAGGGAACAACGGGAAAAAAGGGCAGTAGTGAAAAGATATTTTGAAAGACAATAACTGATCAACAGAATGACCCACAACGATCCCAAAGGATCATCTATGTACCTCTGGCGAGATAACTGATGGACTCAGTTTCTTCCTTTTTTATTTTTTTTTCTTTTTCATGGATTAGCCATGGATATGGCTAATGTAGAAATTTGGTTTTGCATGACTGTACATATATGGAATGGGTTTTGTTTTTCTTGCCTTCTCAGCGGGGAGGGGCAGAAGTGTTTTAAGTTAGATGAATCTCAGGAGTGGGGGCAGTGCATTATAGTAGAAGGAGCAGTTGGACTGGGGGCCATAAGACCATAGGGACCTCAGAAACCTTGTCCAACCTCTGTATTTTTACAGATGATGGAAGAATAGATTGTCTTACAGATGCTATAACTAAGGTCCAGGAAGTCGGAGGAATTTGCCCATAGCCATACAGTTAGTGTCAGAGGTGGAATTTGAAACCAGGTCCCCTGACTCTGGAGCCAGTGTTCTTTTAAATGTACCATAACTCCCTCCTGGTCCCATCTGTGCGACTAACTCATTTTATTACCTTAGCCTAGATCCCTATTAGGGCCTCAGTTTCCTCCCAGGTGAAGTGGTGGAACTAGATGATTTCTAAAGTCCCTCCCAGTTCTGACATTCTATGCCTTGCAGGGAGCTCACCCTTATCTTCCCCCATTAGTTGTGCCAAACTTAATGCAAGTACAGCTAGGCCCCAGTTAGTACAAATAATGTAGCCGATGAAGTAGGAATTTGGCCTCAAACACTTCCTAGCTGTTTGACCCTGTGCAAGTCACTTCACCCTGTTTGCCTCAGTTTCCTCATCTGCAAAATAAGCTGGAGAAGGAAATGGCAAACCATGGCAGTATCTTTGCCAAGAAAACCCCAAATGAGGTCAGGAAGAGTCAGATACAATTGAAATAACTGAAAAGCAAAAAAAAAATTAAGTAGTCACATGGATTCCAATTTACAATAGTTGACATTATAATATGGTTATTGGTTCCACGTCAGTGTAAATATGCAGGGTATCATTTCCCCCAATTTATAGATAAGGAACAGACAGTAATGGAGCTTCATTTTTTACCAGGCTGTACTCTGCACTTAGCTACAATACCACAGAAAATTCTTCATCTTGGAAGAATAACCCCAGAAGTTCAGCCTCATTCTGATTGCAATGGCTCCTCCCAGAACCTCCATTTTCTGAGAGCGACCAAGCCAACCATCTCGTAATTTCTCATCAGACTCCTCCATCTTGTCCTGTCCTGTCCCTCCCCCACTTCTGCTTCCTTTTACGTATTAGAATAGAAGCTCCTTGTGGGCAGAGTGTCTCAACTATTACTTGTATGTGGATTCTCAGCACTTAGCATAAAGCTAGGACATAGTAAGCACTTAGTAAATGCTTTTTGACCAAGCAAACTCAAAGCCAGGTCTTCTGGAAGACCAAAGCACTTTCCACTCTACAAGAACCAATGTTAGGAAGGCAGAGTAGGTCCTTTTCACCTGCTAAGAATGGAAATGAAAACAAAGCCTTCCCCCCAGATCTACCCTCATCACCTCTCCCACTGTAAAGCCTAGCCAGGGCTTCCTGAAATTAATCACTCCTCTGCCACTCAAGCCAAACATTCCTCTACTGATAAGCTCATGCTTCTGAGTGAGCCACTAGCCTCAATAGCCCTTTTTCCCCTAGTGCAATTTATCCTCAGCTTAAAATGGAAAACAATTCCCAGGATAGCCAGAGTTTGAGTTAATTACCTACATTGTTTTACTTCTTCATTTCTAAAAATGCAATGTCTCCCAGGTAATCACCAGAAACCTGAGGGATGTAGAAATATCTGAGTCATTGTTCAAATATTTTGCCCTCTTTTTGTGTTCCATGTGTAAAAGCCATCCGTTGCTAAGGCCGCCTCTGTGTTGCTAGAAAACGTGCACCAGGATGTTTTTGCCAGAAATATTAGATGCTTCAAAAGTTTCTTTGGAGGCATCCCATTCCAAACAGCTCAAATACAAAATCTCTCCCAATGGATGCATCCTGTAAGTGATTTATCAGGCATGTCTTAATCTACTCAGTCACCTAGCTAGCTTTCCAAAGAGTTTGGAAAAGACCATGCAACATCTTGATTGTGCAAAGCCTTCTCCTTCAAGGAAAATGTGTCTAAAAAAAGCCAAAGGGGACAGATTAGGGGACTGAACAGAATCATTTTCATGAGGTCTGGAACAAGTATCACCCTAGCTCCCAAGGTCTCAGGAGTTCAAATTATTGGGGCTTCCAAGCTCTCAGTTTCCCTTTCTTTGACAACTCCTATTGTAGAAGCTGAGACTTTCTCTGTTTATTGCCTCCTCTCATTCTCTCTGAATGAATCTGAGCAAAACCATCCCATTATTCTTTACATTTTATAATTTCAGAGCCAGAAGGGACCTCAGAAGCCATCTAGTCCAATCCATACCTGACTGAGAATCTCCTCTATAATGCAAATAGTCATCTAGCCTCTGCGCAAAAATGTGTAAGGCATGCTGCTTCGCCAGGTCTCCCAATACATTTGAGGATGGCTCTTTTAGGAAGATTTTCCAGCCAAAGAAAGAAAAAACAACAAACTTTGCTTCTTTCCAATGACCACCCATTTCTTCTAGTTCTCCTTAAGGTCACGCTGAACAAGTCAAATCCTTCTTCCATGTATCTGGCCTTTTAATACTTGAAGATAGCCATTACCACCACCCAACTTGCTTCTCCAGGCTATATATCAGTTGATTAATCACTAAAGCATCTGTTGAGTGCCAGGCTCTTTGCTAGGTGTTAGGACTACACAAACAAAAATGAAATGTTCTTTATACTCAAGGAGCTCACATTCTTTTGGGAGAAAATAACATGGACACATAAAAACATATGCAAAACACTTTCAGTTCCTTCAATGGCATGATCTCAAGATCCCTTACCTTCTGAAGGAAGTTTAGCCAAAAAACCAAGAAGTCGTCTGTTACCTATGGGACCCAGGGTAAGCTCTAAATTCCAACAAAAGCCACCTTTGTTGAGTAATGAAGACCCAAGGCAGGAATTCACACCCAGTCATTGGTAACTTGCTACACAAACCAAGACCATGTTGATCTCAGACCCAAAACTCCCTTCTGTTCTCCTGGTTCTCTCTGGGTGATTTGAAACATTTATACATGGCAAATTATATGGGGATCTCTAACTCCTAGGCACCAAAGTCACATAGGTAGGAGATGGTCTGACCAGAGACAAAAGGGTGCCAAGAGTCAGTGGGCCCCAAAGAAGGTAGGATGAACAAAGATCCAATTTCTCCAGACCTGTTCATAAAAAGGCATTTGACTTAGAACAAAACACTACCTTAAGGCTCCCCACCAATAAAGAGTCATGCATATGTCAAAATCATAATCCAATTATCATATGTTTCCCCACCACCAATCTTAGTTTTTCCAGGTCAATTATCGGTCAATCAACTAGCATCTGCTTCCATGTGCAGGGTACTGTACACTGAGATATAAAGACAAAATGAAATAGTCCCTACCCTTGAGGACCCTATATTCCTTTGGGGGAAACAAAGGATTTTTATCTTTCAAAATCTATCCTTTATTCCCCTCCTGTGTTTGGGCAGTGTTCCCCAAAGAAATGACAGGCAGTTCCCCTAGGTAAGATGTACCTCTCTGGTATATAGATTACTACTCAGAAGAAATCAACACTTCAGAAAATGGGAAGAGGAAGAGAAAGAAAGAGATATTTACTCATTCTAGATACTAGGGTTCTCTTCTGTACATGGAGTCAGAGATCTTGGGTTCAAATTCTATCTCTGTCACTTACTACCTTTGTGACTTCAGGCAAGTCAATTTCCTCATCTATAAAACATGAGGTTTGGATTACATGATAACCTCTAAATTATATTCTAGATCCTAAAACTTTATGTACTAATTGTGTGTTTGTCCTTTGTTTTTGAAGAGGACCGTGACATCAGGGAAATGATGACATGACTTGCAGTAGCCTTTGATTTGAGTGAGGGAGGGCTAGGCAAGGTCACCAACCTTACTTTCTCTTCCCGAGCCATCTGGGTCCAGTGACCAGATATTCATCAGGACTACAAGAGATGGCCCAGGATGCAATGGGAGACCCTGGCTCTTTTAGGCTAAGGTCTTTTCAGGTTCTCACTTGAGTGAGGTAGCACCAGTTCAATGAATAGGCCTCTTTAAGAAGTGAGTCAAGGGATGGCCCCTTTAATTTAAAAAAGTCAAACTGGAAGGGGAAGACCCTGAGGGTTGCTGGTCCAAAAAAAACCAGTTACTATTGACATTCACTCTGAGCCAGGAGGGCCCAGAATATAGCCATGAAGTGGTACACTGGCAGGGATATATTGTGGTCTAATCTAGAAGCTCCAGAGTGAAATGGGTTAAAGTGAACCCCTCCTCAAAAGACCAAACTTTAAATTCATTTCATGATATACTAATATTGCATTTGTAGACAGCGTAGTCTCAGGACAATAATTATTTCCAATCACATGATTTTTGTAGCAGATTTACTTTTGCTTAGGTTAATGCTAAAATCCTGTGAGCTTACACCTCTGGGCTCTGGCAGGTAAATGGCACAGTGGATAGTAGAGTGCTGGGCGTGGAGTCAAGTCTGAGGTCAAATTTGGTCTGAGACATTTCCTAGCTGTGTGACCCTGGGCAACTCATTTCACCTCCATCTGCCTCAGTTTCTTCAACTGTAAAATGGAAATAATAATAGTACCAACCTCCCAGGATTGCTGCTAAGATCAAATAAGATAATATTTGTAAAGCACAACGCTTGACGTATAGTAAGCACTATTTAAATGTTAGCTATTACTATGATTATTGTTAACTCAGAGGCAGGAAGTAAAAAATATATGTGCAGGTGGATGAGACAGAAGGTGTGTATGGGTTCCAGTTTTGTTGAAATAGACACATACTTCCCATTTTAGACAAATAAGAATGGACATTTTAAATATGGTGATGATATCATGATCCAGATTTCCGTTACTCCAAGTCTTAGCAATCAACAATCTCAATGAGTTCCTGTGGCAAGTATAACTCATCCCCTGGGAGCCAGCCATCCTAGACTGAGCATCTCTGCAATCAGTTAACCTGGTCCTTGGATAGTGAAAATGGAATGCATGGTCAGGCCCCCTACTTGCTGCTTTTCTGACTTGGTAAGATCTGCCAGCGTTCCCATGTTGCTGGCATGACCTAGCAAAGCCCAGGATCATTTCCACAGCAGGAAACTGCACTGGAGGAGGTTAGTGGAGGAAGAGGTGACTGTATTCAACAAGATCTTATAGGTATGGAAAGGGTCAGTGTTCAAGGTCCAAGCCATTCACTGTGTAAGAAAAGAAATTTCCATTAAATCCAAAAGGCAGAGAGGAAACCATTTAGCTGGAGAAAACGCTGCAAAAGCAGGACAGAAATTTGAGGATACTTATATATCTGATATGGAACCAATTCTGGCTGACTACCAAAAGCCCTGCCACCTGTCACTGGACAGAAAGGCAGGTAATAATTCTTGTAACCATAAGACAAACTAGAATGGGACATCTGAATGCTGGAGATAACAAAGTGCCTAAGTGAAGTTGGAAGGGATGAGAGGCTTCATGAATGTAAATCCAAAGCTTTGTGGAGCTCTTGGTCCACCCCCACTCCCCACAATACAGCCCTCTATCCTGGTCCTCCTGCCCTCCTCTCCACCATCACCACCCCTCACTCTCACAGTGGAAGGCCCCTTTCCCCAGGAAGAGGAATGAGAAACAGCAACACAGCTTGGAAGGAAACTTTGAAGAGACACTAAAAACACCAGTAATCTTAATTTGATTTCAAATTCTGCAACAGATTAACTCTACAAGTGTTCTGGCTAAACTCTGCCTACCAGAGCTCATCATAACAATCCACCTCCTACTCTACTGGCTGCCAAATCCCAGGCATTCAGGCTGTGTTCCTTAGATGCAAGTGGCATGTTCACATGGGACTCTCCCGAGCCCTGCTCGTGACTCCTCTGGAACAACATTCCAACCCATTTCACTCACTGCTTGGTCCATTTCATTGGAATATCTATTCTACTGTCAAAAATGCCACCTAACTTTCCAAGCAGTAGTCCTGGTTGAAGTGAGAAGGGTGTGTATACTCCTTTCAGAGGCAGAGGGCTGCCTCTTCCACACATTTCCTCTGGCAGCTTCCTTCAATGGCCTTCATTTTTTGGAGATCCATGCAATCCATGTGCAATATCCCCCTTCGCCCAGCATTCCTTAAACCCTGTTCAATCAGCATTCCAGCAACCACATGGAAGCTTGGGCTGGGCTTGCTTCTGGGCAGATCTGATAGACCAACCCTTCCTCTCATTTCAGAGCAGCCACAATATTCTCTGCCTAGTCTCATCCCAACAGAAGAAGGCTTAGTGAACTTTCTTCCAGTCACAAGTGACTAAGGGGCCAATAATATGGAATGACAAAAAGTCTTCTGATTGGCTGAGGAACCAGAAGGACTGATGATGTAGGAGAGACTGAGCCAGAACTGAGTGTGCATGCAAGTTTCTAGAAGAAGATGTCTCTTTCTCTCCTCCCTGGCAGTTTCTGAATGAAAAAGAATGTTGTGAGCTGCTGGGTTGGGGAGGAGTAACAGCAAACTGTATTCCCCTACCTGGCAGCCATGTGTCCATGAATGCATGGTGACTATTCTCTTCTGTGTTCATTCTTTTCTGTTGTTAAGAATGAGTTTTCTGAGATGGGAACATTCAGACAGAGACTGGAAGGTCCATCAAAGCCATAAGAAGATCCTCTCACCAACAACCAGAATTGGTAGCCTCAGTAAACAAGTCAAGAGTCAGAACAGTAGCTGAGCAATTGATCAACCCAGCCCTAATTGACCCATCCATCAAGATTCTGGGCTCTACAAGGAGTCAGCCCAGCAGTGAAAGAGAGTATTTTGCCCTGAAGTAGACTTTATGGAGACTCTTCAAAGAGAAAAAAGGCCTTCCAAGGCCAGGATTCAGGAGGTACTCCTTAGGCTCATGTATTCTCTATACATGCGTTTGACTACTTTCCTACTTTAAATTTGAGCCCACTCTCCCCAGGGACTCTGTGTGTGTATGTTAAGGAGATTATTTCTAACTATACTTGCTACACATTCTCAGTAAAAACACATGGATTGCATGCATCTCCAAAAAAATGAAGGTCATTGAAAGAAGCTGTTAAAGATGTATGAAAGAGGCAGCCCTCTGCATCTGAAAGGAGTATACCTACCCTTCCTCCTCACTTCAGCTGGGACTATTGATTTTGTACACTGGGTTGAGGCTCCTGAGCAACAGTATTTGGAAACCCCACCTCCTCAAGGTTACCAAATGACAAACTTGAGAGGAGAAGTAGTCAACAGTACTCTGAGAACCGTTATGAGAGGGAGTTGGGGAAACAGCTCAGAAAAGGTACTACACACATAAAATAAGCTCTTCACCACACCATTTGCTCAACTTTCTCACTGATTTTTGGATCTGGCTTACGGTTTGCTTCTCATTCTTGCAAAGGCTAAACCCTGACTTCCATTTTTGTACCTCTTTCCCGAGATTTTGTTCCACTAATCACCCCTTCTCTTTCTTGCATCATCAAGCTCTACCTGCCTACTTATTCCTTCCCATCTTTTTCCAAATATGTTTGGGTCTTCTCAGTCCTAAAAAGGAAAAAAAGGCCTTCCCTTGCCCCTTTGTTCACAACCATTCATCCACTGTTACCTCTATCTCCTCCATTCATTGCTAAACTTGCTTTGAATTCTCTTTTATTACTGTATATAAAGTTTTAAATGCAGAAAAATTCAAATACGATACATAGTACGACTTCAGGTCCTTCCACGAGGTATTCAAACTCTGAATGTACATAGGTCTCATCCAAAAGGATAGAGGGAAAGCAAGTTTTCTTGATCTGTCTGGTCCACTGTCCCTACCCCAGAATAATTCTGATGAATTCTCTAAAACAAGGCCTAGGTGTGACTTGTATATAGGATCTCTCTAAAAGGTGGATAACAGGGAATGTTACTATGGGGATATAGGAATCAGGTAGAAGACAGTAGTTTATTTCATTGATCACAGAAAATTATTAAAACAAAAAAGATTTATAATCACACATGAAAAAATATGGAAACAAAACAACAATCCACCATATATATTATATTGTACTGAAGTTTGGTGAAGACAACTTTATGGGACTGGTGAAAAAGTATTTTGCTTTCATTTTACACCTGTGTTGTCTAAGAAACTCACAAGGTCCAGATCCGGCTAGCCAGGGCACGATGTAGGTTTTCTTAGGGTCACTGACCGCTATTACGGAACAAAACAGAGGTCAAGGGTGAAGGATGTAGCCTCACCTAGGCATGTGCTCTCTGCTCTGGACTTATAGCCACCAAGGGCACTTAGTGAGGGCAGAAGGAAAAGATATCCCCTCTCTTCCCACACTGATACAAGTCTAAAGTAGAGGAAATACTGGAAGAATCCCAAAAGAGAAAATCCGAACTGTTTCTCCTCAGTTCCTCCTTTAGCCCACCAAGTACGCAACTCCTCCTGACTCCACAATACTTAAGGGAATGGTCCTTGAAAACCCAGTACCTGATGCCAAAAAAGGGGACCGACACTATATTCAATTACTTATTAAAGACATTACCACACCAGGTGACTCCAATGATACCCTGTACCTCAGGATGACCTTTCAAAGTCAGTTCACCAAGTATAGAGAGGTAAAGTGAGAATTTGAACCCAAACCCTGTGACTCCAAATCATGGGTTCTTCTCATTGTACCATGCCATTGATTGGTAGTCAATGCCTTCACAGTCTCCCTGTGCATTCCATTTTCAAACCTCTGTGATCTGGTACATATTCCCACTGCTTTACTAAAACGTCCATCTCAAGGTCCTCCTAGTTTCTTTCTCCCAAAGCTAATGGTCTCTGTGTCCTACCCACTACTCTCTTCCTGATCATCTTCAAAGATGTCCCACTCTCCTGTTCTCTCCCTACTTTTCTAACCACTCCTCCATCTTCACTTATCCCTCACCTTCACAACTGTTTAATGTGAGAGCTTCCCAAAAAGCTATGCTCGACTCCCTTCCTTCTTTCCAATCTCTTCCTTGGCAATCACATCCATGCCCTACATATCATAGAAGCTCCTAGAAGGCAGAAACTAGCTCATTTATCTATCTGTCTCCCCAGGACCTGGTACCCAGTAGATGCTTAAAAACTGCTGGTTGATTGATGGATGACTGTTTTGTAAGAGGCAATCGGAATTAAGTGACTTGTCCAGGGTCACACAGCTAGTAAGTGTCAAGTATCTGAGACTGGATGGATAACTTTTAAACAGAGATCTCCACCACCCCCACCTCTCTTCTCATCTGCAGAGCCACCTCTCCAGTATCCCATAGGTCCTCTCAGCCTAGATGCTGTACCAGCCCCACCAATTAATGCCCTGTGTTCAAAACTAAACTCTGTGTCTTTCCCCCTAATAGAACTCCTTCTGTGTGAGACAGTGCCATTCACAAAGTCTCTGCAACTTTTGCCTTGTCTTTGACTCTTACTTTTTCTTCAACTCTCACATCTAATGACATGCTGTGATCTGTCAATTCCATGACTACAATATTTCTCAAATCCATTCCAGTCTCTTCCTTCCACTACTACCTCTCCAGGACAAGCCTTTACTCATTACCTTCTGCCTGGGCTATAACAAAAGTCTTGTAACAGATCTTCCTACCTGCACCTTCCTACCTGTCCTTTACACCACTAGCAAAGTAATCTTTCTTAGGGTTACATCAATTCATGCTAGTCTTCTAGACCAATGGTCTCCAAACTGGGGCTGTAGCATGACCTCAAAGCGGTCATGGTATGACACCAAGGGATATGTAATCAACCAGTGAGAGGGAAGGAAAATGAGTTGCATCATATCATTCGCACAACAGCCTTATCTCCAACACAACCACACTCATCTTTAATTTATTGTTCCCCAACACTGCCCCAACTCCATCCCATCCTGCTGCTGTGGAAGTTCCTAACCTTCCCCTTTCTGAGCTGGTCTTGAGTCACTCAGGAGTTATAACTTAACCTCAACCTAGGTGTCACAGCAGCAGCTATGCAGATGCCATTGAAAAAATCCTGCTTCTCTACCTGGAAAAAAGAAAATGTGCTGATGGGATGTGTGATCAGAAAAGTATGAGCCTATTGTTCTAGATTTTAGGAAGGTGGCTGCTAAGGTTCCTTCCAATGACAGATCTATAAAACTATAATAATGTAGGACTGACCCTGGGATTTCACTGGAGACAGGAAACTCTAAGGTGAGAAAACCAAAGCAGATTGGCACCATTTCTGCAACTTTGATGCTTAGAGAGTTGCCTAGGACATTGAAATATTAAATGATTTGGCTAGGGTCACACAGCTAGGATGTGCTGGAAGCAAAATTTGAACCTAGGCCTTCCTGGCTTCAAGGTCAGCTCTCCATCCATGACACTGTGTTCTCTTTTTATACCTTTCTCACTCTATTCAAAAATCTTCAGTAATTCCCTATAGGTCTACTATTAAAATATAGACATCTTTGCCTGACGTTCACAACCCTCTATAATCAGATGTCTCCCTACTTTTCCAGCCTCACCTCACATTACTCCCTCCACACACAGTATACTCTGGACAAAGTGGGCTACCACTACTCTCTGCCACCGCCAACACCAAGCCCAGCCATCAGCCATGCTGTTTCTTCTGCTTAGGATGCCCTCCCTGCCCTCATCCCAGCAGTGCCAATCCAGACTCTCTTGAGGGCTCACATGGCACTTTGTTTTGTATTCCTCTATTGCGTATGATGTTGTAAATTATCATTATATGTCATGCTATCTTAAAATGGTCTTCAGAAGGGCAAGAACCATGGCATATTTAAGCTTTGTCTCTCCCCAGCTCCTAGTGCAATGCTCCACACACAGAACATGCTTAATATATGTTAATCATACTTGAATTTCCCAGAGAGTAAAAATTCTTGACCAGTTATCAGCATGCCAAGGAGTTGTCTCTGGCTGTGTCTTATGCTATTTGAAGAGTGGCAGGAAGAGCTAAGCGTAAAAGCAAGGTTGCTGCCAACCTTAAGAGCTCTTTTGATGCCTCTGAAACCATCAGAAAAAAATACTATTGTTAAAATTCACTATAATAATTTCGATTTGCAATCTGAATTCTAGTATCATCTTCCATTGCTACTGAATGAACAAATGATTGCTATTGAATATTGAATTCTACATTCAAGAAAGTACATTCATTAAAGGGGCTAAGGGAAAGACCAGACAGCTTGCTGGGGGTTAATTGGAACTGATTAGAACATGAACTCCCAGGTTTAAATGATTGGTTTGAACCTAGCTTTAGATCAATTAGGGAATCATTACCATCTAATCACTTTAAAATGAATAATTTTATCTCTTTTCTTTTAGATTTAGCCCCTTCACAATGCTGAAGCCCCTTCACAAACCTCTTAAAAATAATAGTAACCAACACTCATTTGAATACATTCAATTTCAATTTAGATGCTTATGAAGAACTTTACTCTTTGGAGGCAGAAGTTGTCTAAGTCCAAAAACGAGAGATAGTTTTAATGGCTCCTTCCTTTATAAGCCACTCCCTAGGCCTCCTGCATCAGGCCACACTGCCTTGGTTGTCATGCCAACGGGAGGAGCAGCTCTCCCAGCTCCAGCAAGAAATGTGATCAATGGGCTCTCCACCTCAATGGCAGTCTTAGGCATATTTGCAGCTTTCAGTTAATGATCTTGCTCTTGGTAGAACAAAAGGCTAGCCAGATGTTTCTCTGATATGATGCTGTTTTGAAGAATCTGGGTTCAACTTTCTACCAGTTAGCTCAGCCCCAAATAATTTGTTGACCAGAGTTTATTAAGTTTGGGGCAAGAGTAGTGCCTTGCATTCAGTAGGTCCTCAATCAGTTTGTTAAACTGACAAACAGGTTCTGCGATTGTATTTTCCAACTCCCAGATTAGCACCCATTGTCATAAAAAGATATTCTTTTTGTAAAATCTCATTAAAAGTATATTCCCTTTCCTTGAAACACTGTCTCAGAAAATCCAGGACACATGGTCATTTTATCAACAGAGTTCTTGTTTCACGCCAAAGCTTTAGAATATTATTTGCAAAAGCCTTCTTGTTTCCTTCTCAAGTCTTCATCAAGGTTACCCTCAATACATGTGTAAATTATTATCATAAAGTAAGGAGACATATGGGTCAGTAGTTAATGATATTTTTAATTACTTTTTTCAGTAGTGATGTTGCCTTTTTCAATCATGAGATATTCTTTTGTTTAGCTCTATCTTGAGACTCAATCCCTCAACACTCTCAAAACTGTGTCACTTTCAGCAGAGAGATCTCTGTGAAAATTCAGTCTAATCCAGCTATTTTCTTTCATATAATTTTGACTTCTTCATACAGCACAGGGATTGGGGCCTTAGAGTGAATGAGGCAGTTCTACTGTCACTTCTGAAGGAAGGAATTTGCTTGGTATAGAAATCTCAACAGATTTTTTCCATTTTTGACTGTTTATGATCCTCTTTCTAGTTTTATCCTCAATATACCTGGGATGATCAAACTTCATTAGGTCTCTCACCAAACTTTCAATAAACACTTTTCCTTCAACTGCTTCTCACTGTTTTATGAAGCAGTGCTCTCTGTAATTTTCATTATAACCTCCATTACATATTACAAACTTTCCTAAATCAGTGACTGTGCTTTGTATCTCTGTGCTTGGCAAGGAGATTAAACGTTTGCCAGCAAAGACAGTTTTGAGGGACCCTTTGGTTTCCCCATTATGACAATTAATTTGCACCAGGTTAGAGATGCCTAGATTACATGCTATAATTTCTCATGTTGATTTATTATTTCACATCTGGTATTTCATATTTGGTCTTTAAGAAGGCAATGAAATGATCTGACTGTATACTAGTTCAGAGACAACTACCACACATAACCAGTCATTTCTTGTTAGAATATAATCAGATTCACTTTTTGTGATGTTAGGGTTTTCCATGTCTCATACCTTCCAACTCACTCCATAAAGAGTGCATTATGATATATGTGTGTGACTTCTCTGTCCTCTACAAACCTTTGGCCTCTTTCATTTCTTAATCCTGAACCATATTTTCTTTTTTAAAAATTAATTTATTTTTAGTTTTCAACATTCACTTCCACTCCCCATCTGAACCATATTTTCCAACATATTTTTTGCCTCCCTTCCCTGTGCCCTACTTCCCACTGAAGTCAACTGAGTGTTTAAGTATCTGTTGATTTCCTTTGGATGGTCTTGGTGACAATTCTCTACCACGTGATTCTTTGCAACAGATATTGGTACATAAACTGCAATTATCTTGCTCCTACTGAACACCTCATTAAGAGATGACTGAGTGGATGTGAAATTCTGTTTCTTATTGCCCAAGGAGCATGACAAAAATCTCCTCTGCCTCTCCAAGGAAGACCAGTGGTTCCCTCATTTTAATCTTCTCATTTCATTTAGAGCAAAAATGGCCATATTGAGATGATTTTGTTCCTCCAGTAATAAGATGATTCAGTTACTGGATGAGGAGCTCATATTTAGAGTACCAAAAGTTAAGTTACTGTACGTAGACAGTCCAAGGACTGTGCAGTTCTAAACATCCCCTCTCCCTTTTTTTAGCTACTCTATTACCATCACTGCAAAAGGGGAAGGGGGGGAAGCACACACCCAAGGGCCATTTTGTATTTATCTTTGTTTTCAGGGGTTGCCATGGCCCAAGAATTCCTCAGCAAATGGCTGCCCCAGGGACAGAGATTCTCCCTGTACTTTGCTTGGCTGGGCCTTGGGAAGCAGACTCAGTCTGTTGCCAGAACCATACTGGAAGCCTTATAGCAAGGTAGGACCTGCCAGAGCTTGTGCCTGGCTGGCATTGCCCTTGCAAACCACAGGGTCATCTCTGTACCACAATGTATCACTGAAAGGAGACTTTTGTGGAAGATGACTTTAAAACTTCATATTTAAATTGTGCCTTAAAGAAGGTGATTTCTAATTCCCTTGGTCCTTGGGTTTCCATGAGGAGGAGAGAGAGCCTGCATTCACCAGTTCCATTGTACTGTATCTGCTTTGTTTCTAGACTCGGCTACAGCAGGGCTTCTATTACTCAAATGGGGTAAATAAAGAAAAAGACGAGAGGAATTGGTGGGGGGCCATCTTTTTTGTCCCTTTTCAGATGTGACTGCTAGAAACACAGAAGAATAGTAATAAAAATAATAATATGAATAGCTCCCATTTCTATAGGGCTTTAACCAACCGATAATTTGCCATGTGGCTTCTGTGACTAAGGCATTTTAATCGGGTAACCAAACCTGAAAGGGATAAGTCTGACTTAGGAGTCGCCAGACACAGGCAAGCTAAACCAGAAGGTGAACCCTGGGGAGTACAGTGGAAAGCACCAAGAACAAAATATCAACAAGAAAACAAAAGGTCCCCCCAGCTCAAAAAACCCACTGTTCAGCTCTGCAGGCTGGAGTAATGAGGGAATGGCCCCTATGAAAATTCAGCAGTCTTCTGATTGCTTCGGCTTCCCTCAGTTCATTTTAAAGGGAAAGTTCAAAGTCTGCCTTCTGTTGCTGTCAGACATACTTTTCACACCTTCAAGGAAGGGAGCTCAAAATTGGTTTTGAAGTATCTTGCAGACTGAGACCGTTGCTTTTAACCACTTGAGTCTGTGCCTTTTAACAATTAGCTTCTTATTTAAGAGTGTAGGAAGAGAAGAATCCCTGGGACCCCCATCCCCACCCCCAAGAAAGTGAAATGGTGTTTCCCCCTTTCGAACTCTGGAGGCTACTGCAATGAGCATGGTCAAGATTACTATGAAAAGAGAGATTTTTCTCTGACAAATCCACAGACTAATACAATTCAGCCATCTTTGGTGATTGTTGTAAACCGAGAGCTCCAAAACTAGGATAGGGTCTGGACAGGTTTTTTTGTTTGTTTTTAATATTTTGATAACAGCATTTCAATATAATTAAATTCTTTTGAAATCTTACGGGTTTTATTTTATGCATTTTAAAATCTGATTTTGAAAAAGGGTCCCTAGGTCTGGCCACACTGCCAGAAGAGTCTAGAAATCAAAGGTTAAGAATCCCCCACTCTAATCATACTAAAAGAGAAGGCTGGAGCCCCGTTAGCAATTAAAGTTAAGTCATAATAGGCTCAGGAGAAGAATATGTGTACATACACACACACATCTAACATACAAAAAGGCAGCATACTACATTTAGTGGAGAGAGCACCAAATTTTGAGTCAGAAACTAGGTTCAAATATTGACTCCTGCTAGCTGTGTGGCCGGTGGCAAATCTCTCCTTTCCTGGCATGCAGTTTCTTCATCTATAAAATGGGCTAGAAGATGTCAGAATAGATGAATTCTAAGGTTCTTTCTACCTTGAAATCCTATGATACTCAAAATAGCATTTCTAAGTATATGTGTGTGAATAATTTGTTTAAAGTTATGAAAATGTCCTCTTGTCCTAAACATCTGCTGCTGTTTCATGGGAAAGCTCTTATTTATTTTATACAGAGAATCTGATTTATCCAAATCTGTTACCAGGTGATAAAATAAATACTGGTCTTGAATAGTTTCTGATGCCACAGAATCACAAGAATATGAATTTAGAGCTTAAGGAATCTGAGAGGTTATCCAGTCCAGAGGGGCTAAACCTGAATCTGGCAGGCAGGTTACATGCAGCCCACAGTATTCCCTAATGTGGCCTGAACCTGATTAAAATGTAGATCCTATCTGATTGTAATGTGTCAAAAGAAATACATAAACATGCATGGTTTTCTAAGTCAACACATGGTATGCAGAGAACTTTATGGCTTAGAGGTCCCTGTTTCTTTTGGAATTTGACCCCTCTTAGTGCAACTCCCTCCTTTCACAGGTGAGGAACTTCAGCAGAGAAAGGTGAAGTTACTTCCCCCAAATCATGTAAGATATAAGTAGCAAAACTAGGATTAGAACCCAGGTCCCTTTGGCTTCAAATCCAGTGGTAAAAGGCAGTGGCCTTTTAGGCATTAGCTTTATAAGTGTAGAATGTCTGTCCAATGAGTTGTGGCATGGTGGATCTTGAGTCTTGCCCTTGATCCATACAGGCTGTGTGACTTTGGGCAAGCCACTTCACCTATGTCTGCCTTAGTTTCCTCATCTGTAAAATGTAATAAAATAAAATAAAAAAATAATAGCACCTACCTACTAGTGTGGTCATGGAGATCAAATACCTAGGCAAAGTGCCTTGCAAATCTTAAAGTGCTCTACAAATACTAGCTAGCTAATTTCATCTCTCAGTGCCTGGAGCGACTCTCAAAGACAAGAAGTTACAGGTGAGTTAATGGTACAAGATGTTTCCACAGAAAGAGTTCTACACACAGATAAAATCACAAGTCTAGATCCCTCAAAATGTAAAGAATGTAGCATGTAGAGAGCACTGGAAGGAGTGGATCTGTTCCAGATACCTCTCTCCTTTTATATTGATTGTTCTCTACCTTAATTATGCTGAATGAAGAAACCACCCATGGGCCATCTTTGAACCGCACGACTTTGAGTAAACTGTGATTTAATTCCTGGACATATTTTACCTCCTAATACCAAATTGTAATTAATCCAGTATAACAAACATCTATTGAGAAATTCCATGGGTGAGGTGATTAATTGATAGGGATCTTATCTGCAACATGTATCCCATGAGATTTGAACTCTCTGAAAGCAAGGACTGTTTTGGCCTTTCTTTATATCCTCAATTCACACAGGACCAAGGTTCATTTTGTGTTTAATCTGTCTCATGATTTTGCTGTTTCATGAATCCATCACAAAAGTTCTGTCTTCATTATGGTGTAGAGTATTGTTGAAGGCTCTGCCAGTTTCCCTTTCATATTTATAACCTCTGGCAGCTTCTCTCAAGCTAGGAAGTCTTTGACCTTGGCTCCAGCCACAGACTTTAAGTCTCCTGTACATTGCCCCATGTAGCTTAGCAGGGAGAGACTTGTCGCCAGGCAGCTGGCCGATGGGTGGTGAATCTTTGAACCATGACATCTAATGCTTTCTAGGTGTTCCTAAAAAAGAAGTGAATATCTCATTTAATCTCCTTAACAATCCTGGGAGAAAGATACTATTATTGCCCCCATTTTACAAATAAAGAAACTGAGGCAGAGAGAGGCAAAGTGACTTGCTCAAGGTTACACAGACAATACTTTAAAAATCCATGACTTTGTCACTGTGAATAGGCCCTCCTCTGATGAAGAAGTGGATCCCTTCATACTGCAGTGCATGTTCTTGGTAAGTAGCTATAGCCAAAGCACTTGTATCCCCTCACAGTCAGCCCAGCAACGAGCCTATCTGTACTTAGCTGAGCATATCCTGGGAAGGTGGAGAAGCTTTTTCAGTCTGTCTGAGTTTGTGTTCCCCTGATGGAGACACCTTCAAAAACACAAGATCATTTCTTTAGTCTAACGAGGCATTAGAGAAAGATGCCAAATAAGAGCAAAAAAAGTTTTATAGGAAATGAATTCAAGGAAGGACACATCTCTCCATTTAAATACTTCACTTCAAGTAAAACATCCCAAATAAATGTTGTCTTTGGTGTCATGGGAAAAATACTAGACAGAAAGTCAGGACACCTAGAGACTAACCATTGGGCCCATTTCCTCCTATATAAAAGAAGATGGCTGGACCAAATAAACTTTCAGCCTCTTTCCAGCTGCATGTAGGCAAGGTAAATATGATTCTCATTTGAAAGTTCAGTAAACTTTGTAGTACAATTTGATATCTTTTACTGGTAAGTTTCCTTTTTGCCTATGTCTTATGATTCCTGGCAACTGATTAGATATGGGGTGGGGGTTGGTATGGCAATAAATGAGTGTGAAGGGTCAGGAGTGACTTCTAGATCCCTAATGTGAGTGAATAGAAGGATAGTGAATCAAATATGGATCAAAGTAGATCTTCATTTCTACTCCTCAGTTGTTCAGTATAGTCTAAGAACTCAGAGGAAGTAATGAGGGAAACAGAATAATTAAAATGGTTTGATACTAGTTAAAAAAATAGAGGTCAATCAATGTTACACTATAACATGCAAAACAACAAAATACACAAACCAACAAGCACAGTATCTTAGCGACTGATAAATCTAGGTATTAAGGTAAAACTCACTATTTGACAAAAAACTTCTAGGAAAACCAAAAAGCTATTTGGCACAAATTAGGTATAGACTAGTATATTATACCACATATCAAAATAAGCTCCAAAAGGATACATGAGTTACACATAAAATTATAAGTAAATGATCGTTAATATTAGAGAAGCAAGGCAGAAATTACTTTCCAGATCTATGGATAGGGGAAGGGTTCATGACCGATAAGGGATAGAGGGGATCACAGAAGAGAAGATGGATAATTTTGATTATAGAAAATTTAAAATTTTTGGCACAAGATCCCACTTCTGGGAAAACTGAAAAACAGTTTGGCAGAAACTGGGTATAGATCAATATCTCACAGAGTATAATAAGATAAGATCAAAATGAGTACATGACTTAGAAGTAAGGGGTGATACCATAAGCAAATTAGGAAATCATAGAATAGTTTACTTGTCAGATCTATGGATAACAGAAAAGTTTATAACCAAACAAGAGATAGAGAATATTATGAGATATAAATAGATAATTTTGATTATATTAAATTTAAAAGGTTTTGCACATACACAACAAAACAACACAGCCGAGATTAAAAGGAAAGCCAAAAACTGGAGGTAGGAGGGAATTTAGAGCAAATTTCTCTGATAAAAGCCTCATTTCTCAAATATGTAGGGAACTAAGTTAAATTTGTAAGAATGTGAGTGATTCTATAATTGATAAATGGTCCAAGGATATGAACAGGCAGTTTTCAAAGGAGGAAATCTGAGTTATCAACAACAAACATGTTAAAAATGCTCTAAATCACTAATAGTTAGAGAAACGCAAAATAAAGCAGTTCTTCGGTCACACCCACTAAAGCAACTCTGACCTTCTATTTCATAGACATTAGACTGGCAAAGTTGTCAAAAAGCAAAATGACATATGTTGGAGGGGCTTGGGGGAAAAGAGACAAACAAATGCTGTTGGAGCTAAGAATTGATCCAGCCATTCTGGAAAGAAATTTGGAACTATGCACAAATGCCAGCAATGCCATTACTATCCTTATACCACAAGGTTAAAAGGGAGAAAGCACCCATGTTTACAAAAATGTTTATAGCAGCTCTTCTTGTAGCAGCCAAAAACTATCAATTAAGGGAGTGGCCACCAACTCGGGAATGGCTAAATATTATTGTACAGGGTATCTCAAAAGTCTTAGCAAAGCTTCAAGCTAATGAAGCTTAGAATTGTAATTAGGCTTTTGGAACATCCTGTCGATGAATATGGTGGATTTGCACCATAAGAAATAACAAAATGGTCGGTTTCAGAGGAAACTGGGAAGGCATCTATGAACTGACACAGAGCGAAGTCAGTAGAACCAGGACAACAATTTAAACAATGATAACGCTTTTAAAACAAACAACTTTGAAAGATTTTAGAACTCTGATCTGTGCAATGATAAACTACAATACAAAGCATGTTAGCCATCTCCTGCCAGAAAGGTGATAGATTCAAAAGACATGTATTTTTGAATGTGACCAATATGGGTACTTGTTTTGCCGAACTGTTATATATTTGTTGTAAGTGTTTTCTTTAAAAAAAAAACCTATTCAATGGGAAGGAGGAAAGAAGAGTAAAAGATAATAAATGCTAGTAAAAATAAATAAATGTGTTTTTTAAAAAGAAAGTATGAAGAATGGGAGGGATACTGCAACTGTAGTATGGCAGAAAGCCAGCTACCTTCATTTTTAGAAAAGGAAGGAGAGTGGAGTCTCCAAACTTTAGGGCAGTGAGCTTGGTGTCTATATTCTATGTCTGCTTTCCTTTGGCCTACCACCTAATTTCTTTTTTAGCTCTCTGCTCAATTTTCTTATATGTAGTGATCGTTCTGCCTTATTTCTTTTCATTCCTCAGCCTGATTTTTTTTAGAACTCTGATTCATTTAAGTTGTCCTTTGCCTGATTTCTTTTCAGTCTCCTACCCAGTTTATTTTTATCTCACCCACTTGTATGCCTCACTCTCCATTCTGCAACCAGGGAAGCATGCCCAGGGAGGGGCAGAGTCAGGACCGAACTGGGGCCTGGGCAGGGAGAAGCCCATCCAGAAATAGAAAGGAGAGGAGGGGGATATTGAGTTTCCAAGCAGTTGTAGGGAAGGGGGCAAAGAGGGAGGAGGAAACAAGGAGGAGGGGTTGTGATATAAAAGAAACTCCCCTTCCCCTTGGGCTTAGAGCCCTGGACCTCAGTACCCTCTCCTGTCTTCTATCTGTAAGGAGGTCCAGGTAAGGGGTGCAAATTTCAGTACTGGGGGAAGGGTGGTGACAGATAGAAGAATCAATGGGAGAGTTTCTCTAGTACTGTTGGGCAGGGTTGAGGCAGAAAAAAGAGGGGTGTGTGTGTGTGTGTGTGTGTTTGTGTGTAAGGCTGACAGAAACTGAAAGACAAAAGCAGAGAGGGAACATGTGTGCAAATAAGAATCAGAAATTTCAAATAATAAGTTAATTTTTTAATTAGTAAGTTTTAAATATTACTTTAATTTATGTGTTTTTTTTAAAGGATTAATTAGCAAGTGGGTGTTACTTTACTATCAGAGATCATCATTTTCTTTAGGAGTGAATTTATGGCTCAGGTAATTTTTTAAATGATATAGTTCCTTTCAGGTTCTAAAGTATTTGTAACTCAAACAAATATCTATCAAGAACGTACTAAGCGCTAGGCATTTGTGAAAAAAGTGAAAATAAAAAAATAACAGTTCTATGCCTCAGAGACAAACGACAAATGATGGAGGGGCTGCCCCCAAAACAGGCACACTACTGTATTCAAGAACTTTGTAATCTAGTAGAAGATATGAACTCAAATAACCAAACTAAAAATTAGGATGTGATAAGTGCATAGGAGAGGCCAAACAATTATCATAGGGAAGATTTCCATCTCATCATAGTACTACCAAAATCTTAAAACCCTTTCCTTTTTTAAGCCTTTTCCTAGAAGCATTAGAATTTTAACACTTTATAAAATAAATATAATTCTAAAACATTGTGGTTGAAGCAGTGTATTCTTCTTAAATCACATCTCTAGTTCAGATGGATTCTGATCTGGAAGGAAATAAAGAGGCTACTTGAGGCTGTTAATGTGTCATTAGTTGATATTTGTAGAGGTAGATATACAAATTTATTTTGACAACCCAATTGCCACACTGTAAATATAATTAAAGTTCTCAATAGTAATGGGAAATATTTTCTCTCGTTCAGAGCCTTAATATTTGCCCCTTTGAAATGTTACCCCAAAGGCAGCTAAACAAAATGTTTATATAGGCAGCCCCTATCCAACATAGTTAATTGGTTTCCATGAAAACATGATGTTAGATGAAATAACATTACAGGTGGGGACAGTTAGTTCCATGGTAACAATATTATAAATGTAAGGATGGCACAGCAGGGGGTTACAACAACATAGTAGGGTCTGGTCACAATGGATAAGCAATATTATCAGGAATGATGTTGACCAGGGCAATACCATACTGGATATGCCAGGCTGAACTCCCCCCTCAAGTCAAGTACTCTTTCCTACAGGAAGAATTCTCTCCCAACCTCTTGGACTTTACCTACTACTTTCCTATTGCTCTCTAACGCACCTTAGTTGTCACTGTCGCCATCATCATCATCATCATCGTTGTTCAGTGGTTCCAATTGTGCCCAACTCTTAGTGAACCCATTATGGGGTTTTCTTGGCAAAGATCCTAGAGTGGGTTGCCATTTTCTTCTCCAGCTCCTTTTGCAGATGAGGAAACAGAGGCAAACATGGTTAAGTGACTTGCCCAGGGTCACACACCTAGTAAATGTCTGAGGCTGGATTGGCACTCAGGTCTTCCTAACTCCAGACCCAGCACACTCATCTATTTTGCTGTCTACCTGTGGTAGAGCATTCTGAACTCCTATTGGTCTGATCAGCCACAGTCAGCCACACCATACCTTGACTGGAACATAGTGATGTCCTTTTGATCCTCTTCCAGAACCAAGACCAGCAGCCACGCAGGCAGCCAACCAACCAACAGCACTTACTGTGTTATACTGTGATTTTAGTTATTTAAAGTAGTATCACGTCTTCTTACATGTGGCTCCATCATAGACCACTTTTCTATCTCCTCCAATTCCTTAGATAGTGTTTTATACACCATAAGTATTTTATAAATATTTTGAATTATGGATGGTATAATTAGAGCCAATTGTTCCTACTACAAGTGGATTATTCCTCTTCAGATGAAAGGGGAAATGAAAAAAAAAATGAATAGGTTTCCTTTAGAACACAATAGAAGTATCATTTGTGTAGTTATGAACGTTCTTAATTTAATGCATATTTATAAGAGATATTTCAGACACGTTTTATACTTGTCTGGGACTTTTATTTCTTAAAATAATTCATACAAGTGATTACTGTCACAAATGTGATTTTAACCAAAAATATTGCTAGCTTACCACGCTGCTAGGAAGGAATCAACATAGGTAATAAAATGCTGCTGCCCTTCAGCAGTCTAGTGCCTCTTTGTAAATATATACAAATATAAACTGGTGACCAAAAGCACGATGCTCATTTATATAAAACCTCTCTGTCTTCCTCAAAATCTCTTTGCTATTTTCTTTATTTGGGAAAAATTCCCAAATCAGAAGAAATGTTGTTAATTTTGTTTACTTTATTCATGTTAAAATAAGATAATCAGGTATCTATGCACTATGTAGGGTAGACAGAAAGTCTTTATAACTGTATTCAACTCAATTCTGCCAACAATGGGAAATTTGACTTCCATTATTGGAAAAAATTCTAGAACAAATGTTCAGTTAGTAACACTCTAGAAAAGCAATGGGTGTCAGGCTTACTGATAAATCAAGAAGATGCTGTAGCTATATTTTAGCCGTAAATTCTCTTGTGTTATTCTTGTTTCCAAGACGAAAGATGGGGCACAAGGTAATGAACTCAGAACAAGCTGAATGATACTGATGCATTAACAATTCAGTGGCAACTTGGAATGAGATCTCCAGTGGTATATTCCAGGGATCTGCCCTGGGCCCTGTGTTGTTTAACATTTTTAGCAGTGCCTTGGATATAAATGTGCCAATGGCACACATCTCAAATGTGTAGCTGACACAAAGCTGAGGAATGATAGCCAATCTGTTGGATGTCAGTCAGGATCCAAAAAGATCTTGACAAGCTAGAAAACCGGATTGAATCAGATGAGATGAAATTTATTTTTAGTATGCTTTATTGATGTCTTTTCTGGGTAAAAAATAATTTAAACCCTTACGTCCCCTTACTCTTCCTTATTTCCCCTAACCCACCATGATAACCACGAGAAATAATTAAGTAAAAATATTCCACATAGTGACTAGAAGCTGTGGATGTTCTACCCTAGTGACCCCATCAATCATCTTTGTTGTAAGGAGGAAAGCATCTCTGTTTATGTTTTCTCTAAGATTATTGGTTTTACAGTTTCTCAGAGTTCAGTTTCCTTTTAGGGATCTTTTGGCTTATAAATTTGTAATCATAAAAGATGGTATTCTTTTGGTTCTGCTTATTTAATTTTGCATCAGTTCATAGAAAAATTCCCATGGTTCTCTGAGTTCTTCAGATGCACCTTTCTCTTACTGAACAATATTTCCTTATTCCCATATACTATATTTTTTTACCTACTTCCCAGTCTAGTAAAATGTAATGTAATAAGGATAAATGTAAAGTTGTGTATTTAAAAAATCAACTTTTCAAACACAAAGTGGGAAAGACATGACTAGACAGTTGTTCTGCAGAAGACGTTGGGGCTGGTGTAAACTGTAAGCTCAGCATGCATCAAGAGTGCAATGCAGCTATTAAAATAGCCAATGTGATCTCAGAGAGGTATGATGTCCCAAAAGAGGGAGTGATGGTTCTGCGGTCCTCTGCCATTATCAGAACACATCTCAACCATTCTGTTCAGTTCCTGGACAGCACAGTTAAAGAGAGACATAGGTAACCTTGAGAAGGTCAAAAGACCACCAGCCAAGATAGTAGAGAGTTTCAAGATCATGCCATATGAAAAGCCATTGACAGAGGCGGAGTGGTTCGTCTGGGAAAAGAAAAGGATTATGGGGGACATGGGAGATTTCTTCAAGTAACTGATGGGTTGTCTAGGATCAACAGGTAGATGTAGCTATCCCAGGGTGGAATATGTGGCTTTGGTAGGTTCCCCCTCATGGGGATCATTAAAATGAAGATGCTGGATGACCATTTGTCAGGGCTGTTGTAGAGGAAGGAAGGATTTCTGATACCTGAGCTTTCTCCTAAAAGAAAGTAAGAATTTCAAAAGGTATGGGGGGTGAAGAGGGACAACATGGGAGAGGTGTGTATCCAGCTTGGGAGATGGCCTGTGCAAACACCCAAAGGTGGGACATAAAATGTCAAGTTCAGGCAACAGCTAATAGTCAAGTTTAATTGGAACTGAGGAGGCAAAAGGAAATAAGAACTGGAAGCACAAGTCAGAGGCAGCCAGCCTATAGAAGACTCTAAATCTGCTTGTATTTTGTTTCTATCTTACAAACTTGATTTTCTATGAGTTCACCCATTTTGTCCATTCAATCCATAAGGTCATTCATAAGACAAAAGATTCAGAAACAGAATGGATCTTAGAGAATACTGAGTCCAGTCTCTTCACTTTTCAAATGAGGAAACTGAGGACCAGAGAAGGAAAGGAACTTGCTCAAAAGCACCCAGGTGGTAACATTAAGTGGTACAAACTGGGATCTGAACACAATTCCCTTAGTTCTAGGTTATTAGAGATAGGACTTGGACCCAGGAGTTCTTGATTCTGTCCCCAAAACTCTATTTGCTACATCATACCACCTTTCATAAGGGAGCTTAGTGTCACTTAATGCTATCTCCTTCTGACACTACAGAAAATTCTCTAAGATGTAAAGAAGGCAATAGAATCTGACCATTAAGAATGAGAGTCAATACTTCCTATCCTAAATAAACGATGATGAGATCAACATTTTTCTCCCCTCTTCTAAAATATGACCGGATAATCTGATAGTATCTGTTGAAAATATCTTTAAATACAGGGTGGCCCAAAAGTCTTGGTGTAGTCCAAGCCTGCATAACACACAGCCTGCAGGCCACTTGCAGACTACCAAAGGATTTGTGGCAGCTGTTATGTGAACCTGTGGCAACCGATCTTCATCATCATATAGTCTAAATTTTTGACCTCTTTCTCTCCTTCCTTTCCTCTCTATGTTTTCTACCAGTTTCCTTTGGTCCCTACAAGGGAGAGGAAAGAGATTAAGGAAATTACAATAGGACAGAGGATAGAGCTTTCTAATAATTATTTTGAAGGGAGAAAAAAAGGCCTCATCTCCCAAGAGTACAGTAAGACAAACCATCTGCTGCAAGTCTAAGAAAATTCATTGAAAATTAACACATAGCTCATACATCATGTGGTGGGCTTTCAACAGGTTTATCTGGGGTTGGTAAACTTCCAGCTGAGATTTAGACCCCCAAGCTAAGGATGCTTTTGGCCAGTCATTCAAAATCAGCCCCTAAGGGCCTGATTTGGCCCCCAGGCAGTATCATGCTGACCCCTGGGCCAAATTATGACATTGAATGCAATCTCAAAAGCAATTCATATATACTTACTAAGGACCAAGCTCTCTGCTAGGCTCTGGAGATAGACAAAACTCAAGGAGCTTATATTCTACTGAGGGGAAACACCACTCATCCAGGTAACTAAATATAAGGTGCTGCAAAAGTCATAGTGCCATTTGAACTTTTCAGAAGTCTTACTGCAGTTTAAAGTTTTTGAAACTTAAAATGGCACTAAGACTTTTGGGACACCTTGTGTATGACATGTACAAAGTAATTGGGGGTTGGGGGGAGGCATGAACAGCTAGGGAAATCAGAAAAGGCTCCTTATAGGAAGCCATACTTAACATCATGAACAACTTAGGCCTTTGCTAGACTAGTCACCTTCCTCAAGATATGATCTAGCTTGTAATGCTGGTACCAGATCTGAAAAAAGTACTAGAGATGTGGTGCGACTAAAGTAGAGGGCTACGAATTTCTCACATTCCTTACCCTGTACCTCTGTACACTATGCTTCCCTTAGATTAGCAGTGGATAAAACACAAGACTTGAAATCTGGAAACCTGAGTTCAAACTCTGAGCAAGGGCAAGTCCACTTAACTTCTATTTACCTTAGTTTTCTCATCAGTAAAATGGGGATGATAATAATAGCACCTCCCTCCCAAAGTTGTTGTGAGGATCAAACAAGATAATTGTAAAGCACAGTGCCTGACACGTAGTAAACACTATATAAATGTTAGGTGGTAGTCATGTAGTAGTAGTAGTAGTAGTACTAGTAGTAGTAATAGTAGTAGTAGCAGTAGCAGCAGCAGCAGTAGTAGTAGTAGTAGTAATAGTGGTAGTAGTAATAGGAGTAGGAGTAGGAGTAGGAGTAGTATTTGGCACTGCCCTGTCATACTATTTACTCATTTAGATCCAGCAGTCCACTAAGACTTTTAGATCTTTTCCACATGTGTTAATCATGCTTCCTCCATCCTCCCCTTTCATTACTGACTTTTTTAACCCAAGTGTAGTTTTATAGATTTATCCTGATTAAATTTCACTGTACTCCATTTGGCTCATTGTTCTAGCCTATAAAGGTCTTATGGGATTTTAAGTATGACACTCAATGTGTGTTAGCAGTCCCTTCCAAATTCATGTCATTTGAAAATCTGACAAGTGTGACTTCTATGCTTTATATGAGTTGTTGATGTTGAATAATACAAGGCCAAGGAAAGATCTTTGGGGCACTCTACTAGACACCAGTCATACTGACAGTGACCCACTCATGACAGCTCTTTGGATCTGATCATTAAATTAGCTCCAAAACCACCTGTAGAAACCTATGAAATTAAAGCCTCCATCATTTTGCAAAAATGAAGAATCAGGGGTTCCAAGTGTCCTTGATCTAGTGTCCCTGATTTCTTTTGAATCACTGAATAAATTAGAATTCACGAGTGAGCCTAATCCCTCACAAAATAGATCTCTTAACCAGATCTTCCCAAGGCTGTGTCTACTATCGTTCCATTATGATAAATATGACAAAATCATTACTGAAAACAGTGTGCTTTTGTCTCTTTAGTTACTATGAAATTTCTTCATCTTTTGTTTCATGATTGCTATAAATGTGACTCAGAAATTGCTTGAGTGAAAAAAGAATTCTGACTAGCATGGGGGTCTTCTGTTGTCCAGAATTTTTCTCCAAGCAATCTGCCTGTAAAATAATAAATGTGTCTAAAATATTAAAGCTAAACACAGAATAGAGAATTTTTTTCTATACTTCCTGGTATGGTGGCTCGAGTTTCAATGCCAGCACTTTTCCAAACCACTCCTCTCTGAAAACCCCGGAGCCAAATGAAGGCAAGAGATCTTTTGAAATCTCCAAAGAAAGGGGACAAGTAGTTCTCTGATTAACCAAGGAGAACTCATTTGATCAGAATCTCTCTCCAAACAAATTATTGTTACATTCATAAAGGTACCTCCAACAAACTTCAGCTAGACATAGCAACTAGGCTGTTTCCTCCCACTACCTAACTATATCATTTAATCCTCTCTTTTTCCCTCTTATATTTTGCTAAAATTGAAGTATAATATGTTTACTATTTCTCAACACAGTACCTAGACTATATTAGGCTATTTTTTGAAAAAAAATTTTTCTAAACTGAATGTTTTACTGTTGTATTCTTACCAGTATACAATAATCAAGTAAAATTTAGGAAATACACACACACACACACACATATACACACATACACATGCACACACCCACATATCAAGATCTGACAAAAGTAGATAAATGTATGATTAACCTGGCACACTATTATATGGCTAAGCTTTTGTACCTACTTTAGAATTCTCTCTGTTCCGAACAGTTGTAATTCCTATCTCCTCACATCACTGCCCAGATCCAAATATAAAAACTAGATTAGGGCATCTTTCAAAGTAACTTAAGTAACTTTTATCAGGGGAATGAAACAGACTTTGGGGAGCCTAAAAGGATCTGTATTTGAAGATCCCCTAGGCAGCAGAGGGTTATGTTGTACATTCTGCAGAAAAAAATGTTTCAAATCTGCAGCACCTTGAAAAACCCTCACCATCGTGAGCACGCCCTCTTGCCACAGTTGTCAAACCATCTTCTTTATGGCCAACAACCAGACATGATCGTAGATAATAAGTGGTTACATACTAACCCACTCACTCACTCCATTTGGTGGTGAGAACACACACATAGCTGTTCACTAGTTTCAGTTGTATCTGATTCTTTGTGACCTCATATGGGTTTTCTTGGCAAAGAGAAGAGTAGTTTGCCATTTCCTTCTCCAACTCATTTTACAGATAAAAAAACTGAGGCAAACAGGGTTAAGTGACTTGCCTAGGGTCATCCAGCTAGTAAGTGTCCGAGCCTGAATTGGAACTCAGGTGTTCCTGACTCCAGGCCTAGACCTCTATCTACTGCAGCATCACCCAGCTGCCCTTTACATATGTTGTTTGCTCTCAGTAAATGATGGCTGAATGATTCTTCTGGCCTCTCGATCTAAGAAACTTTTCCCAAAAGGAAAACAGCTTGGTTAGATAAGATTTCTTCTTCGTGAACACATGTTGACCTTTAGTGAGCCCCCTTTCCCTTTCTAAATGCTCACATACTAGCCTTTTAAATACCTTCTAGAATTTTGCCAAGATTAGAATTCAAACTCACTGGACTGTTTAATGGCCTCCTCCTCTCTTTCTTCAAGTTTTTTTTTTTCAAACCAGCATATTTACCCTTCTCCAATTTTGCAGGAGCTCTCCTATTTGCATTTAAAAGATCACTGACAACTAGTCAGTCATTCAAACCTATCAGTTGGTTCTTTCATTGTGTTGAAATGTGGCTTATCTGGGCCTCGTGACTTTGACACATCGAATCCATCCAAGGGCTCTCTTCCCATCTCTATACTCCTTCACTAGCAATAAGTCAGCCAACAAGGATTTATTCAATGTCTACTATGTTGTAGGTACCGGGATAACTTCAAGATATGGACAGTTGGAATAGGCAAAAGGGGGATGAATGGAAGAGATGCAGTGGAGGTAGAACAGACAGATTTTGGTTATTGATTACATTTAAAAGGTAAAGAAGAAGAAAGAGGAAAGACTGTAAACCAGGCAGTCTAGTGAATTGCAGCACTACTGACAGAAATAGTAAAGTCAGAAGGGGAAGTAAGTTTAGGGAAAAGGTTAATGAGTTTGGTTTTGGACATGGGATCATTAGGACATAGCATTAGAAGGAGCTTTATTTGTTGCCTAGCAAAACCTCCTTCATTTTCATATGGTGAAACCAAAGCCCAGCGAGATGAAGGGACTTATCTAAGATCTCACAGTTACCAAGTTTCACACTAAGTATCTGTCATTTTTTTTTACAGTCAATCTCACTATGATGTCATTTCCAGGGCTTTTGTGACCTCACCCATTGTTAGGTCATCAGATATACTAAGGAGCATGAAGTGGTTGTTTTAGCTCAGTCTGGTGCCTGACAGAGACCAAAGTGGGGATGCTTAGAAGCCCTGGAGAGAGGGCCTCTCTCTACCCCCTGCCAGCAAAGAGGGTGATGCCCTACAGAGACTGATTTTCAGGACCTGGCAAAAGCCTCCCTTCTCACTATTCATCATTTATTGTTTGTTCCAGGCCCTCTGGGTGAAAAATCTACATGGGCTTCTCTACAGCTCTGGAGGATGTGGCCTCCCACTATCTCTCCATTTTTATGATTGGATTCTACATCTTGGGAAGCCTGCAAGAAGGTAGGGAGCTGATCATCCTAGTGACCCAGATACTCACCGTAGAGCTTCTGGTCCCCATGCACCTAGCTCTGATGAAGACCTTGCATGTACTGAGGGCCTGCTCCTTGTGGTTTCTTTCTACCCTGTTCCACTGGAGTAAAAAATTCAACCTGTCTCTGCGGAGGGAACTAAGGCAGAAACAAAGAAAGGTCCTTTTCGACTGGATCCAACAGGCATACATCAATTTAGGCATCTTCTACCAAGAAAAGAGCAATATTTGCAAGACCATTCTGGATAAAACCACAAATCACCCTTACTTCATCTCGTTTCTTGATTACCTGGACAAGTTTTGGATACTGGTCTATCAATGGACCCAGATCATGGTAAATTTTTCCATCCTAAATCTGGTCAAAACATGGTGGGGTTTACATCCCACTGATGTTACCCATGAGCCTTACACTGACATTCTTTCAGGGTACCAGTATACCTGTGACCTAACGAGTATCAGTGCCAACCATGCCTATTGCAAGAGGCATTCCCCCAGATTCCATCTATGTCAGATTCCTGGCAGGGCGTATAAAGTCAAGAGAGAAAATCAGGAGCTGTAAGATGCTCCTTTGCACCATGGTCCTATGAAACATGAAGGAAAGCTCCACCTTGTGACCTTTGTGATAGACCTGCTATCAGGGCACCTGGAGCACCAAGTACCACTGGACTTCTATGCATGAACACCCACTCAACTTGGCGATAATAAAAGAAAGTGACCATGTGTGAAACCTCTTCAGAGTCTCTATGGCTTTATTGTTGGTTAAGTGTTGTTGGTTAAGTTGATTGTTGGTTAAGTTGGTTAAGTATAAGTTGGTTAAGACAAAAGTCTGTTGAATTACTACCTATCCCTTCCATTCCAGTTTAAAAGGGGACAAGGGGTGAGAAAACACTAGACAGAGTGAAAGGGTTGATATGGTTAGGTAAACAGAAGGAGATCAGTAATAATTAATTAATTTAGTAATTAATAATAATAGTTAA
Organism: Bettongia penicillata ogilbyi; assembly: GCA_023548195.1. Taxonomy (NCBI): domain Eukaryota; kingdom Metazoa; phylum Chordata; class Mammalia; order Diprotodontia; family Potoroidae; genus Bettongia; species Bettongia penicillata. The sequence goes on along the minus strand of JAJHZJ010000104.1, from coordinate 13,884,339 downwards.
TATTTATATAGCACCTATTATTGCCAGGCACTATGATAAACACTTTGCAAATATTATCTCATTTGAGCCTCACAACAACCCTGCAGGGTAGATGTTTTTATTATCCCATTTTGCAGTTGGGGAAACTGAGGCAGTCAGAGGTGAAGTGACTTGCCCAAGTCACACAGCTAGAAAGTATCTGAGGCCAGATAGAAATTCAGGTCTTCCTGTGCCCCATTCACTGTGACTTCTAGTTACCCTAGATTAATGCCTTAATGGGAGTCCCTTAACCATGAGAATTCTCCCAACCAAACTGTGACCCCAGGAACTATGTATACATATTCTAATAGGGTCTGATTGGGGCAGAGTACAGCAGCAGAAGCAGAGAACATCACTGGAAAAGGCATGCCTGAGTGCTTCAAAGGCTTTCCCTTCCCTTTGCCCAGGAACAAGAGCCTAGTCCAACATATCACCTACCTTGTTTGCCAACTTAACTTTCTACTTCCCTTCTGCTATATAGGGAGAAAGGGTAAAAGAAACAATTTTCTCAACTACTCATCCAAAAAATGGCTAGAGTTTAAGCTTCTGTTCCATAGGTTCAATTCCTATGTCATTTCATCTAATATCTGAGACCAATCTGGTGACCACCAACACAAGATACTAAGATTACTAGCCACAAGGAAGATGACTGAGAAAGGGAAATTTTGTTTCCCTTAAAGAGATAGAAAACAATTTTCCCTCTCACAGGAAACTAGGGTCAAAATCAGCTAAGGAGAGAAAGAGACATGGAGACAGAGACACACACAAGAGAGAGATATGGGCAAAAGCAGAGAGACAGAGACATGGAAACAAAGAGACAGAGAAAGACACAGTCAGAGAGAGACAGAGAGAAAACATAGACAGACACAGACATACAGGCAGGCACAGAAACAGAGAAAAACAGACACATTGATAGAGAGAGAGAAACACAGAAAAACAGGTATGTAGACGTAAAGAGAGAGAGAGAGGAAGAGAGAAACATCGACAGAGATAGAGTCAGGGGGAGAGACAGAGATAGAAACTAAGAGACACAGAAACAGAGAAAAACAAGGATGCAGAAATAAAGAAGAGACAGAAACAGAGATACAGACATGAAGAGAGAGTAAAAGACAGACACAGGCAGAGAGACAGAGACATAAAGACATACATAGTGACAGAGAAACAGACACAGAGTGAGAGAGATGGAACTATTGACAGAGACAGAGACAGAAACATAGACACAGAGATAGAGACACAACCAGACAGCAACATAAAGGCAGGTAGAAATACAGAGACACTGAGACAAAGAGAAATACACAGAGACAGACACACAGAGATAGAGGGACAGAGACAGAGAGGATATACGAATCCTGATCTCCTCCTAGACATGGAGAGTCTCATAAAGAAAATGGAGCTGAGGAAAGCCTAGGTGGGGGTTAGGGGAACTGGAGCCACAGCTGCTGAGGGCAGTGAGACTACTTGGCACTGGCATTACTGAGGCTGGCCAAATAGCTTTGGAGCTGCTGCTAGCCAGCCTTCTCTATTGTCAGAGGTCATCCAGAATCAAAAACAGACCCCATCTTCTCCCCTTCCTTGCCCCCAAGAGACTATCAACCTCTGGAGTGGGGGCTGGATTAAAAGATATGCACATCCTGACTTTGGAAGACTGATGGTAAAACCTTTCCTCAATAGAGAGGTGGGGCACTACTGATATACTGTCAGACTTGGTTGAAGTTTCAATTTATTGTGCTTGGCAATAACTCACTGAGAAAAGGGAAAGTTCAGTGTGTTAGAGAGAGTCACTGGGAAGAGATAAAGATGTGAAAATCAAACCAAACTAAAAAACACTGGAGCAAAAAATGCTTAAAATGTTATTGTTATTATTGATAATGATGATGATGATTTTCAAGAACTAGTCATGTAGGTAATTCACTTCACCTTTTGGCTTCTTTGTCCTTTCCAGAAAACATGGAGCTTCCAAGACTAAGCTCCAGGAGGGGAAGAACCATATGTGTCTATACTTGGTTTCTCCCAAGAGTCCATCAAGGCACTCTATAAAGAAGGACCACTTTGTAGGACTGAATTGTTAATAATGAATGGTGATACATAAACATTGTGAGAAATTATTGGATCATGTAAATGGAAAGTTTAAGTCCTTTTGGGGAAAAAAGTTCCCCAGATATTTAAAAGTCCAAACCAAATCTAGCTAGATCTCAACGTATCTTCAAACATGTAATGATCTTAAACTCTTAAGAGCCAGAAGAGACCTTAGAGGTTGCCAAGTCCAACCCCATCATCCACAAACGGTCATCTAGCCTGTTTCAAAACCTCATTTATTCAACAACATGGTTCTTTCTATTTGGGGACAGCTCCAATTGTCAGGAAATGTTTGCTGCTGTTGAGTCAAACTTTGCTTCCCTGTGGTCGTTGGTCTTAGTTCCCGAAGAGGACCAAAATGACATCACTATGTTGGAGTCAATTTACAGTGTGTCCAGCTGTGGTTTATTGGACCACAGATCAGAATGTGGCAGTCAGAATGCTCAGCCACAGGTTGGGCACCAACAGTCCACGTGAACATTTGGGGTGCATTCTCTAAATTTGAGCATCTCGAATTTATGTTGAACTACTTCAATTCTGATTTACTTATAGAGCACTGCACCTTCTCTGATAAGGGCACGCCATGTTGGGAGGTTTTCTATTTCCTACAAGGTCCATCTGAAGACTTGGTCAGCCAGGTTCTCTGTATAAACTTACCCCACAATAATATTTTCTTTCTGAGGACTCCTACAACTTTTACATGCTACATCAGCTCTCAAATTCATTTTAGCACTTCTTACTAAGCACGTATTACATGCAAGGCCCTGTTCTAGGTACTTTCTTGTTAATGTCCTATTCATTCATTTCAGTCAGGTCCAACACTTTGTGACCCCATTTGGGGTTTCCTTGGCAGAGACACTGGAGGGGTTTGCCTTTTCCTTCTCCAGCTCATTTTATGGATGAGGAAACTAAGGCCAACAGGGAGAAGAGACTTGCCCAGGGTCATACAGCCAGTAAGTGCCTGAGGCTGATATTGAACTCAGGAAGATGAGTCTTAATGACTCCAGGCCTGGCACTCTATCCACTGCATCATCTAGATGGCCTAGGCACTTAGAGGTACACAAAGAGGAACAAGACAGTCTCTGCCCTCAAAGAGCTTACAGGTGAGTAGGACAGAGAGCATGTATGGAAATAACACTAATACAAGGCAGAATGTGATCAGCTTCTGGCATATGTAGAAAATTCTAAGGAGATAAAAAGGGCAGAGAAATTACTTTGGCTTAATAGATTTGGAAAAGGTTTCATGAAGAAAGAAACATTTGAGCTGGGCCTTGAATGATAAATAAAGTTTCAGATTATTTAGTTTATCAGAAATTTTGATGAGTCAAATGTTGCTTGGAAAGATTTGACTTTTGGCTGGGGGTGGAGAGTTAAAGGATGTGAAAGAAGGTCATTTAAGGAAAAAAGCTAAGGGCATGGAAGGTAGAAAAAGCATGGGAAACATCAAAGGATCCTTGAGCAATACAGTCTATCTCCATTGTAGAGTGTCTCAATGGGAGAGAAGGTAAGAAAGCAGCAAGCTTGCCATTGAAAGGGATGTCCATAGAGAGTAGAGCAAGTGAAGCAAAAACAGGGAGAATGGAGAGCTTGAGCTCACTCTGTCTCTGTAGGTCTGAGTTTCTTCCTCTCAAAAATTAGGGAATTGCCCCATACCAGGAATTCTTAAACTTAATGTCCTTTGACAGTCTGGTGAAATTTATAGACACTTCTATAGTGATTTAAAATGCAAAAAATAAAAAAAATACATGGAATTGCAAAGGGACCAATTATGTTGAAATATGAATAATATTTTTTTAATTTACAGACCCCTCTAAAATTTACCCATGAACCCCTTGGGGGTCATGATCCCAGGATAAAAACTCCTATTCTAGAGGTGGATCAGCTCCCAAGTACAGTACAAAGTAGCCGAGAAACCCAGTGTAACACAGGGTATGCCTCAAAGAAGAGGAATCCATTAACCCACCCACACATTTTCTGTTGTTTTCACGGTAATATAGCTGTTTTTATACTGAGCTATCCCTATTTCCCCAAACTGGCTAAAGTTAAAAAAGGAATCGAATCCAGGCTCTTAGTTACAACATACTTCTGAAACAAAATGAATTAATATGTCAATATAACTCAACTAACCTCTTAGCCCTGAATTAGCTTGTTCCTACAGAGCCTGCTACCACGGACATAATTAGTTATATAATTAAAATGACTATAAAGCAAAAAGATTAGAAAGAAGGGAAACAAAAGATGGGTAGCAGTGGGGTTCCCATGGAGCATAGACTCTGGGATCACCCATTATCACAGAGAGTTTCCTCATCTGTAAAAACAAGGTAGTTGAGCTAGATGTCCTCGCAGGTCTCTATGATTCTAGGACCAGCTGGAGAATTTTTTCTGCATGACTTGAAGAAGAAAACAGATAACACATGGTCATTTATCTCCCTTAGGTGTCAGGAATAGCTTAGGTCAGCTCTGCCTTAAAGAAGAGGGGATGGGCCTGTGGAGGTCCCTGCCAGTCCTCTGGTCCCAAAATTCCCTGGCCTTCCTCCAGCATGAAGATAAAGCAGAGATTGATTTGGAGGGGTGCCAGTGATTGATTCAGCTTCCCAGATTATGGGGCTTGGGGGTCCGATTGAATTTCAGAGAATAAGGAAATTCCCGTGGAAATATAAGGTAACCCACTTAAACCTATAGCATTCCCATGTAAGGTCAAAACAGTATTGAATAGCATGACTTTTGAATGGACAGTGTCCAAGGAATGTTTGGTTACTATTAGGGATATTTAAGGCCACTATTTCCTTTCAAGGAAACAAATCCCCTGGATCAACTACTTAGTCAAAATGGTTTAAAAAAAAGGTACTTTGAGTTTTCAATATTGATTTCAAAACTCTCCTGACCTCTCATGATCATGAAACTGGCCCCTCTCTTATATGTCATTCTGTTCTTGTCTCCATGATTGCCTGGTCAAGAGTTCTTAATCTGCAATCCATGAAACCCCTAGGTTTCATTTATAAATTCCAGGAAGCCTGTGACCTGGATGGGGAAAAATACATCTTTATTCCTATATAATTTATTTTTTTGTAATCCTAAATATTTTATTGTATGCATTAAAAATATCAACTCTGCCTCACTTAAATCCAATTCACGAGCAAGTCAATACATCAACCCATGATGTCACTGGTCCCCTTTGAAAATAAAGGATGAACAGCAGAACAGGTTCTGAGAAGGGGTCCATAGGCTTCCCCAGATAGCCGAAGGAGTCCAAGTCACAAAAGAAGGGGAAAGAACTTCCTGCTTAAGTAATTTGCTCTTGAGGATAGGAACAAGGAAAGAGATTGAACCTGTGATTTCATTGGTACTGGCAATTCCCAGAGAAGGAAACTCCCTCTCTAAATGTACCTTGACAGTTCCTCTGCAATTTGTAGTCTCTGAGGTCCTTAGATCACTGCTTAGGTCTCATAGCCTGTATGTGATATAGGCAGGACTTAACCCTAGGACTTCCCGGCTTCAGAGTCAGCTCTTCCATCCACTGCACCATGGGGCCTCCCACTTGCTCCTGACACATGGTAGTCATCAATCCTAAGAGAAGTATCACCACCATCTTCCTGCCATGTCCCCATGAAATAATTTTCAGGCTAACGCAATTAGATTCTCCTCTTAAGCCCAGCAGAATTGACATTTGGGAGGGAAGTAGAGAAGGTTATACTTTGTCTCAGATTTGGATCAGAGTACCTGGGTTCCAGCCCAAGGGCAAATCCCTTCACATCTCTCACTTTCAGTTTCCTCATCTGTAAAATGGGAGCAAAACTTGCCTTATGTGCCAGGCCAGGATGCTCTACTGATCAAATGACTTAATTCATGGGAAAACATGTAATAACTCTAAAACGTACCTGCTTCTTTCTAAGTTCAGCTCCAGTGCCACCTTCTGCAGGAAGCCTTTCCTGAAATGCCTACTTGTTAACATTCTCTCACATTTCAAACAATAGTGTATTCATTTATTTGTTAAATTTTGTATCTCTTACTCTCTCCCTGGAATGTAAGCTACTTGAAGGTAGGGACTTTCTTTTATTATTCCTTTTTCTCCTCAGGGAGATTTCCATAAAGCAAATCACCTAATAATTGTTAACTGAATGAATGGGAGACTTGTTATTATTGGAATGAAATTACAATTTCAAAGTAGCATATGAATACAATGTGCAACCATCAACTTCAACGAGCCATCCAAATTTTGGGTTAGGCTGGCATTTGTAGAGTCAAATTTGCTTGAAATAATGGACTGAAATTAAAGGGAATAAATTCGCTGGGTCTTGACTTGAGGGAGGAATTGACCTTGATTCAAAGGTCTGGTCATTGCTTCCTTTTGAAAAGGAGTCATGGAAAAAGATCTGGTAACTGAAAAATCTAAATGAAGAAACTGGAGAGCCTAATATGGAAGTGGTTAACTCACCAAGAGATAAGTCAAGATAGGCGATCAGAAGATTGAAATTGATTTTGCACCTGAGCCAGGGATCCTCAACTTCAGGGCAGTCAGAATGGACCCAAGGTCACAAATCTGGGAACCCTTTCTATTGCACCTAGCAAAGCTACAGTTTTTCCCAACTAGTTAGTCAACTGGGCAAACCTGTCAATTTCTTATCTGTTGCTTCCCACACAGAATTCATAAATGGAGAAATACTAAGATATGTGGTTATGTTATTTACAGCTAAAACATAGATTAAAGATAATAAGAGAGTATTCCTTATTGGTCTGATCAGTGGGAGCTAATCTGGGGGCAAGAGGTGTTAGAGTGAAAGAAAGAGTGGTCCCAGATTGCCTGATATATGAATACAGGACTCAAGAAAATGACAGGCTACAAGAAGTAAACCAGGGATAGGCACACTCCCATTTTTCAAATAGGCAGCCACCCTTGGCAAACTGGGTTTGGAGGAAGACCTCTGAGAAAGGAGAGATATGAAAGAAAGTCATATGCCTTCTTTCCTGAGCTCTATGCCCACCCACCACCAGCGCATTGTCAGCTTAGCTTGCCAGCACCACCTAATAACTCACATTATACTAGAATCTGTTATAACATGATTTAACTTGGGTTTGTACATGGTCAGACCAAAATGAACACAGGCTAGAATGTCAAGGGAATTAATGAAAAGAAATGCTAGGGAAGGTGGCCTAGTCATACCAGATCTCAAATTGTATTATAAAGCAGCAATCATCAAAACCACTTGGTACTGGCTAAGAAATAGAGGGGTAGATCAGTAGAATATGTACTGAAGACATGGCAGTCAATGAACATAGCAATCTACTGTTTGATAAACCCAAGGACTCCAGCTTCTGGGATAAGAACTCACTGTTTGACAAAAACTGCTGGGAAAACTAGATAATAATGTGGCAGAAACTGGGCATAGACCAATGCCTGACACTGTACGACAGAATAAAGTTCAAATGGGTACACAATCTAGGTATAAAGGCTGATACTATAAACAAATTAGGGGAGCAAGGAATAGTGTATTTGTTAGATTTATGGAGAATGGAGAAATTTATGACCAGACAAGAGATAGAGAACATTATAAAGTGCAAAATGGATAATTTTGATTACATTAAATTGAAAAGCTTTTGTACAAAAATCTCCAATGCAACCAAGATTAGGACTGAAAACTGGGAAAGAATTTTTACAATTAGTGTCAGTAAATATATTTACAGAATTTATATACAATCTAAAATATATAAAGAACTGAGTCAAATTTATAAGAATACAAGTCATTCTCCAATTGATAATGGTCAAATGATAGGAATAGGCAGTTTCCACAGGAAGAAATTAAAGCTAGCTATAGTCATATGAAAAAATGCCCTAAATCACTATTGATTAGAGAGATGCAAATCAAAACAATTCTGAGGTACCACATCACACCTATAAGATTAACTAACATGACAAAACAGGAAGATGATAAGTGTTGGAGAAGTTGTGGGACAGTTGGGACATTAATTCATTATTGGTGGAGCTATGAGCTGATCCAACCACTCTGGAGAGCAATTTGGAACTATGCCCAAAAGGCTATAAAAATGTGCATACCCAGCAATATCGCTTCTAGGCATGAATCTCAAAGAGATCATAAAAATGAGAAAAGGTCCCACGTGTACAAAAATATTTTTAGCAGCCCTTTTTGTGGTGACCAAGAACTGGAAATCAAGGGGATGCCCATCAATTGGGGAATGGCTAAATAAGTTGTGCCATATGAATGTAATGGAATACCATCGTGCTATAAGAAATGATGAACAGGCAGACTTTAGAAAAACCTGGAAATACTTATATCAACTGATGCTGAGTGAAATGAACAGAACCAGGAGAACATTATACACAGTGATAGCCACAATGTGTGAGAACTATTTCTGATAGACTTAGCCCTTCATAGCAATGCAAGGATCTAAAATATTCCCAAGGGAATCTTGAGGCAAAATGCCATTCACATCCAGAGAAAGAACTATGGAATCAGAATGCAGAATGAAGCAGACTATTTTCTCTTGTGTTATGTTTTGGTTTGCTTTTTTCTTATGGTTTCTCCCATTCATTTTAATTCTTCTATGCAACATGACTAATGTGAAAATGTGTTTCAAAAGACTGTAAGTATAGAACCCATGCAAGATTGCATGCTGTCTCAGGGAGGGAGGGGGAGAAAAACTAAAACTTATGGAAGTGATTGCTGAAAACTAAAAACATAAATTAATTAAATTTTTAAAAATAAAAATAAATAAACAAAATGGACATAGTTTCAGTGAAATGTTATAACAAAGAATACCCTCTCAGAACTGTGTCTACCACCTTTTGTGATTTTTCCCAATTTTGGTACAGACAATCGTTTAGACAAATCATGGCTCAAAATGCAAGCTCCCATTCATAAGTCAGGAACAATTAGAGCCACTAATCAAATAGGAAAGTATTTAATTAAGACAGAATTTCAATGTAACTCATACAAGAAAACAAACAAGCCATAGAATCTGACTTCCTGCAGCAACTCATGCAAATGGTGGTCAAAACTGGGATTTCAGTATTGGCCTGTGGGTCTCTGTAGCCAAGGTTCTGGTCCTAAGCTACCAGCTCCCACTATGTGGAACTGACATCCTGGGTCCCCATTCTCTACAGTTTCCAGAGCCTGAACATATTGAGTATAGGAAGCAGCACCAGCACCTCCTGCTCAATAGATTGTGGGGTAACACATCAGAATGTTCTACTTCAGCTCTCTGCCCATGGTAACTCAGTAAACTCCTAGAGCTTGACAAATACTATATCTAGGCACCTCTTCATGAGGTTTCCCCATCTGGTTACTTCAATTTCCCCTTCTAAGATCTTTGTGGCTTGGCATAATCCCTGCATCTGGACACCAGTCTCACAAAAATCTGACATCACAAGCCTTCCTCCAATGAATGCCTGACTTCCTTGATTCTCCATCATGAACACTTGAAGTTACACTGAAGAGGTCCATCATGGGCAAAGGTCTGTGTCCACATTATAGCAAAAAGTTAAAACAACTACTTCAACACTTCAATAGTTTGTGGTTTCCTTGGTATGTGGGCTTCTTTCATTGATGTGACTCTCTAGCTCTCTGAAACTAAATATATGGCCTTTGAGAGTTTCTGTGACCAAAAAATATATTGCCTTGGATCCAACCATGTGATGAGGTATATTTAGTTCCAAATATATCATCTGAGATGCTAGGAAAAAAAAAAGAAATGAAGTGCTCAGGGATCAGATCACAAGCATGGCACATAGATATAAGCCTGAAGTGATAAGAGGTTTCAATTATCAAGAAATCTATCAGAGATTTCTCTGTCTCTGTCTCTGTCTGTCTCTCTCTGTCTCTGTCTCTCTCTCTCACCTCCCTCCTACTCTCCCTTTCTCTTTCTTCCCTCTAACCCTAACTCCCCACCCAAAAAAATTAGTGATAATCTTCCTCTAGAAGAAGGAGGAAGTAATAAGATAAAAGGAATTTTTTTTTTGACTAAAGAATTTCTGGACGTGATTCTCACCAATAAGGAGGAGCTCATTTCTGGGATGGAAATGATAGGAAACTGAGGGGGAAGTGGCCACTCCATCTTAGAGTTTGTTCTAGAAAATAAAAAGAGAGCCACATAGCTGAAAATCATGTAGCTTCTTGGAAAAGCAGAATTCAAAGTGTTCAGAGAAAATATAGGAAACATCCCAGGGACTAAAATTGCACCCAGGAAGTTAGCACAGGAGGAATGAGAATGCTCAAGAATGAAATTCTGAACACGCAAGCAGAAACCATTTTCTCAGGCCACCCAAAATCCTTTGGTGGGCTGCAAACAGCATGCAGGACAAAATGTTGTGAAGGCTCATTTTAAGAGAATGATATGGACACACAGGGAACTCAACAACCTCTTTAGATTTTACAGAGACGGGTACGCACAAGATGGAAACAAAGTCAAGTAATGAATTCAGAAGCATAGCAAGTTCACATAAGAATAGTGGTCAGACAGTAGTTCATCTGGAAAAGATTTAGGCTTTGGGTAAAGTAGAAACCCACTGAGTCAGCACCATGATCCTCAAATGCATCGACAATTTTGTTGATCTGGGTATTCCCTCCAACAATGCAGATACTCTTTCTCATGTCCTCCTAAGAAGATCACCCCAGGGGATCCACCCAGTGTTCTGAGGACTTTCCTTCCCTTTTCTTCATATTGTGAGATACCAATGAGCCACATGGGCTGGCCATTGGTTATCTGTAGCTCTTACTACATGACCAGCCCATCATTTTTTGCTGAAATATTTTTTTGTAATTGATTTTTAAATTTGCTCCTCTTAGTAATACCTTGCTATTAATGTGATACAACCTTGCTTCTCCATCGCCCTCTCAGCTATGTCTGACTCTTCATGGCCCCATGTGAGCTTTGCTTGGAAAAGACACTGGAGTTGTTTGTCATCTCCTTCTCCAGCTCATTTTACAGTTGAAGAAACTGAGGCCAGCAGGGTTAGTTGATTTGCCCAGAGTCATACAGCTTGTAAGTGTCTGAGGATGGATTTGAACTCAGGTCCTTCTGACTCCAGGTCCAGCGCTCTAGCCACTGCACCACCTAGCTGCCCCCTCTCAGCTATACTCCTTTTCAATTTCTCAAAGACTGCATAGTTCCCTGACTCATACAACAACACTTGGGAAATGTTGGTATTAAAAAGATACAACTTGGAGAAATTTAAGGTCATTAAAAGAACTCTGAAATTTCCCAAAGAAAATCCAGCCTATTCCCCTCCTCCAGTCCAGTTCTGGGCCTTATCCATGGTCCATCAGCAATTTCTGTCCCAAATGTATATACCAATGTATGAATTCTATAGGCTGTCCTTCAACTTTATATCATAGTCAGGACAATACTGTCTAGAACACTGTGATATGACATCCAAGAATGCTAATGAAATCTCCCAATGCATAAAGCATGGCAGAGGATCTAGAAAGCAATAGGTCCCATGCACAGTGCTCTGGTCAGACAACATGTGGAGTATTGTGTTCAGTTCAGGATATATTACATTTTAGGAAGGATACTGCTAAGCTAAAAAGTATTCCAAGGAGGACAATCATGATGGAGAAAGACTTTGAGTTCATGCCATTTATAGATTAGCTAAAGGAATTGGGGATGTCCAACCTAAAGATGAAAAATGGGGATGGGGAGGACATGTTAGTTCGCTTATAATGTTGGAATGAATGTCGTGTAGAAAAGACCTGTTCTGTTTGTCCTGAGAGAGCAGACAAGAAACAATGAGTGGAAGTTACAAAGAGATAAATTTAGAGAATTAGTTTCTGTCATGAAAGTATTCCTAATTATAGCTGCTCAAAAGTGGACTTGATTGCCTAGAGATCCTTGATCTAGGTCTCAAATCAACCTTCCAGTCCAAATCCCTCATTTTACAGATGAAGAAGCTGAGATCTGTAGTGCCCCCCTGCCACTGGAGGTCTTCAAGCACAAATGCAATTACCACTTGTCAGATGGCTGTTACAGAGGGGATTCTTTCATGGATATGGATTGGCTAAGATGAACATAGAGAGCCCCGCCAACTCTGAGATTCTACGACTGTAACGTGGCTGGTCCTCAGTCAGCTAATGTATAGTCTGGCACTAGGTTTTGGTAAAACTTGCTGGGGCTCATGCTTTGCTGGCAAAGTCTTTGAAAACTCAAGACCAGCTTGCTGCCATGATAAGAAATCAGAGTGAGACTTCAGTGCAAAAAAGTTCAAATATACTTATCTACATTAAAATATGGTAATGTTTGTGATTCATAATTACATGGAATGGTAGATTCCTAGGGATTCAACTTGAGCTCAAGAAATGGTTCAAGAAGTAGCAGCAAGGACATGTATGGTCAAAACAGAAGGTGGCCCAGGAATATACCAAGAGTAAGAGGCAGTCAATGGATAGCCCAAATGGTATGCCACCACCCTCAGGACATGAAAAGAACAAGAGGATGTCCCATAGGATGTTGGGTGATCCCACTTATGGAGACTTTGTGGACAGAGATGGCCAAGTATTACAGAATAACAAGATGGCCAAGAGTCACAAACTATACCTGTGGAGTATGTTGATAAAATTCATGGATCTACCAAAGTATTAGGATACAGAAATACTGAAGAATAAAAACTTCCATTTGTTTGCCCAGATGATCCATGAGACCACGCAGGAAGAGCTTTGGTCTGATAAAGTGATGTCAAACTCAAATACGTTGCATTCTGGACCATCTCCAGGCATCCTGATGAATATCAGGCCACTGGACCCAGATGGCTCAGGAGAAGAAAGTGAGGTTGGTGACCTTGCACAGCTTTTCCCCATTCATATCAAAGTCAACTGCAAGTCATGTCATCATCTTGATGTCCTTTGTTCTCAAAGAGGACCATGACAAACACAACAACAAACTCAAATAGAAAAAGATTCCTACTGGCCATATATTGACTTAGAAAATTACAAATTAACATTATCTGTGTTGTAGCTTATTTTTATTTATTTTGTTATACATTTCCCAGTGACATTTTATTCTGCTTCAGGTTAGCACTTGGGTGTTTTGCTGACCAGTTGAGCCTTTCAGTTTGACACCTCTGATTTAATGGACCTAGTCTGGATAAGCTCTGTTGCTTTAAGAACATGTAATAGCTGCAAACATATAATAGCTACCCCAACTCAATTAGGATTTTAGCACCATGCATTTTAGAGCTAGAAGAGACTTTTGATATCACCTTTGGTGGTTTTCCCTGAATCCAGCAAGAATTTCTCTAAAATATATTTTTCCACTGCTGAAACTGAGAAACATCTAGTTGTTACCAACACTTTGCATATCAAATCTCAGCTTGAAGAGACTTTCATTTTTTTGTTGATAAATGAGTTTGAAATTGCACCTTGTAATTTTAGCTTACAGAACAGGCAAACATGACAGGATTTTCAGATGCTTTATTGTGCTCCTCTAGTTTGTGAATGAAAAGGCGAAGGCTTTGATGTAAATACCATAGTTTGGGAAGTTGTCCATATATTAAGTACACTACAATTATTTGTGCATTTCATATTAGTCATCAATATCGTGAGCCTAGAAGCCTGGATTGATCATTAGACTATTTCTATATGCGGCAAATGAGCAAATTAACTCAGCCACTAACTCAGTATGTGACCTTAAGAAAGTCCCTTCCCCACTCTGGGAGGGTTTCCATCTGTCAAATGGGGAGATTCAACCAGATAAGCTCCAAGGTCCCTCCTAGCTCTGACTGTGTATGAAAAGCAAAAATAGTAGTGAAGTTTTAATAGGGCCATTGTGCATACCAAATGAGTACTTCTAAGAGTCATATATAGTACAGTGTGTGCTTATTATCCCACGTCCCTCCTGAAGCATACCACGCTACCAGTCATCCATAGCACAATACAAAATGTGGCCCCAAAGAAATACAATAGCCCAAATAGTTTCATTGGTTTCTAAGTAGGTGATTTGTAATTTTCTCATACATCAGTTCTGGGTTTCTCTTTAAATTACCATTTGTAAATATTAAGCCATCAAGTGAACAGCTCTCCACAAAAAGCTAGGTTAAGGCAAAAGGGGCTGATGCAGGCTAAAAGTTCCCTAACTTTGCCTTTTTTGTTTTCACCATTTTAAAATAAATATTCCCCCTCTCACACTACCAGCCATTTCCTAATGCCACTTGAAGTTCCCTTTCTCCTCTTCCTTCCCCATTCATACCATTCTTCCTTCTAACAAAGAAGCATAACTCAGTAAAATAATAATAACTAGCATTTCTGTAGTTTCTTAAGATTCACAAAGCATTTGACATGTGACTTCAGGTAGATGCTATTTTTATCCCCATTTTACAGATGAAGAAACCAAGACAGAGAGAGATTAAATGACTAGCCCAGGGTCACACAATTATCACGTTTCTGAGGCTGGATGTGAGCTCAGGTCTTCCTGACTCTAGGTCTAGCCTTCTATCCAGTGTATCATTTAGCTTCCTCCTCAATTAAAACAAACCAGGCCATGCCTAACAGCAAATGCCTCATTCACTACCAACAGTCTACCATCTCTCTGCTAAAAAGAGGGAAGCACAACAACCACACTGTTCTCTAAAATCATTATTGGTCGTTGTTTTCCTTGGTAGCCAACTGGGAGTGGAGAAAGAGTGCTAGATTTGGCTCCAGAGGACCTGAGTCCAAATCTCATCTCAGTCACTTCTTTTTACCTGTGTGACCTTGGTCAAGTAGCTTAACCTCTGGGGGCCCCATTTTCTCATTTTTAAAATGAGAAGTTTGAACTAGGTAGCCACTAAGCTTCCTTCTACCTGTTCCTTCTACCTGAATCTGTGATCCTATAGCCCACTGCTTTGTAACAGTCACTGTGTACATCATTTTCCTGGTTCTGCTTCCTTTACTCTGTGTCAGCTCATACAAGTCTTCCCAAGTTTCTTTGGATTCTTCCTATTGACTGTTTTTTTTTTTTTACAGAGCAATAATATTCCATCCCTCTGAGTCACCATACTTCGTTGAGTCATTCCCTAACCTGATCAAAAGGCACTTCCCCTGCTCCATCCTCACGTAAACGTTCTCCCAATTTGGGCTAGCAAGCATTGGGCTCTCTTGATATTACTGGTGTTTTTTTTCTTTCTTTCATTTTTAAAAAATAATTGGTTACTATATGCATAAGTATGCCCTATATACGTAAGTATATACATATATACATAAGGAGCCCAACACTCTTGGCACCCAATGAACTTCTCGTTCTGCTGCAATAGTGAGAAAACTATAAAGAATCTAACTGCTGTGACATCTCTGGGTTCATAGATCTAGAACCACAAGGGACCCTAAAGTCATCTAAACACTCACTAGCTGTGTGACCTTGGGCAAGTCACTTAACCCCAATTGCCTCATCCTAGGTCATCTCCAGTCATCCTCATGAATATCTGGTCACTGGATTCAAATGGCTCTGGAGGAGAAGTGAGGCTGGTGACCTGCACAGCCCTCCCTCACTTAAAACAAAGTCAAGTGCAAGTCATGTCATTTCTTCTCTGATGGCATGGTCTCTTCAACAACAAAGGAGGAACACACACACCTGAAGGCCATTCAGCTTGGGCCTGCAGGCCTTCATTTTGCCCCTTGATAATCTAGCCCTCTCATTTTACCAGTGAAGAAAGTGAGACCTGGAATGGGAGAGTGATTTGGTCACACATTGGATCACAGATCTAGTGTTGAAAGGGAACTTGGAGTCATTCAGTCCAATAGTACCAAACTCAAATAGAAACAGGGCCCACTGAACCATACAGAGAAAGCCATATACTGACCCTATCTAAATTCTATTGTGTTTTTATTTTATTCTCTTAAATATTTCCCAATTATATTTTAATCTGGCTCAAGTTTGACCCCTCTACTTTAGTTTCACCCCTTCATCCTACAGATAAGGAAACTGTGGCCCAGGAAAAGGAAGTGACCTCTCCAACTTGCCTAAGTTTTTTCTAAATAAACTTCAGTGGCCAATGAGTGGAAGAATCAAGAATGATAACGGGAGCCTCTGATACCAAATGCAAAATTCTTTACAGTGGAGAGACTAGAGAGTCGTAAGACAGGGAGACTAGCTCCTGCTATTTCAATTATTAGCTGTGTGACTATGGACATCTCTCCTGGGGGCAACAGGAATAGTGGGAAAGAGTTCTGGCCTGAGAGACAGAAGAAGGGTTCTACTACTCCCAGATCTGCCACTTATTTGTTTGGCTGTGACTCCTTTCCTCTATCTAGGCCTCAGTTTTCTCACCTGACAAACAGGGATCCTAACACTCTAAGTACCTACTTTGGCAGGATTTTGTCATGAGAAAATGTACATGGAAATGATTTGCTGAGCATGCAACTGTCAGGTACGATTACCTGTTACTAGTGACCTGTTGAGTGGCTCAAATGAGATCACCAACATAAAGGACTTAGGGGACCTGGGCTCAAATCCCTCTCTGGACATTTATTAGATGTGTGACCCCAGTCAGTCTCTCCGGGCCTCAACTCGTCATCTGTAAAATGAATTAGATGATGACCATCGAGGTCCCTTGTACATGTCAATCTATTGTCCTATGCCTTTGTAGCACTGGCTATACGAATGTTATCTGTCGTTACCGTCACATGATTGTTAGATTTCAAGGAAGGCTTAACTTCTCCAGTTAAAACTTACCTGGTCTGTGAAGTGGGGAAACTCCTCAGGGTCCAGCACCCTCCAGGTGGTAAAAGAGCTCCACTCCCACTAGCAAGTTCAGGTAATTAAAGTTATCAACGTGCTGTGTGTTCTTAGGCAATTTCTTCTCTGTTGGGCCTCAGTTGGTCCATCTGTAAAAGAAGGACACTGAATTCAATAAAGTTTCCCAGACTTAATGCTCTGTGGCTATGTATGATCTGAACATTTTGACGAAACTGATCAGAGTCCTCAAATCCAAATCCTCAAAAATATCAAGGGTGGGCAGGCAGCTAGGGGCAAAGTACTGGTTAAAGCACCTAGGCTGCAATCAGAAAGACTCCTCTCTCTGAGTTCAGATCCGGCTTCAGACACTTACTAACTGTGGGACCTTGGGCAAGTCACTTCACCCTTCTTGCCTCAGTTTACTCATCTGTGTAAAATCAGCTGGAGAAGGAAACAGCGAACCGCTCCAGTGTCTTTACCAAGAAAACCCCAAAATGGGGTCACAAAGAGTTGGACATGACTGAAATGAATGAACAATAGTAACAAAAAATCTCAGGGGTTCTTGACCTAATGTCCTTGAATTGTTTTTTAAAAAATATTTTGATACTCTGTATCAATATAATTGGCTTCCTTTGTAAACTATGTATGTTATGTTATGCATTCACAAACATGATTGTGAGAAAGGGCCTCACTTGACTGACTGCCAAAAGGGACACAAAGAACCCTGGTGTAATTGAACAGGAATCCCCCCCTCCCCCCACCCCCCAGTGTGTGCAGCAAGTGCTTCTCTGGCTTTTTCTTGAAGGCCTCAAACGAAGGGCATCGCGGCACTTTCCTAGGTAGCCCAATCCACTTTTGAACAGCTATGGTTGTTGGGAGGTTTTGCCAGACATCGGGTCGCAATGGGCCTCTTCACCGCTTCTGCCTACAGATGGGATGCCCCTGGGGACCAACAGAACAAGTTGTATCCATCCTCCACAGGCAGCACTTGAAGTACTTGCAGACAGCTATGATGGCCCTCTCAGACTCTATCCCCCTTCAAGCCAAATAATTCGAGTCGCTTTAACTGATCCTCATGTGACAAAGACTTGAAACCCTTCGCCATCCAAGTTGCTGTCCTGTAGACACTCCATCTTGAATACGTTTTTTGCTAAATAAACTTCAGTGGACAAAACTGAACAAATGTGGTTGAAGGACCATGGATTTATAATGGGACAGAACCTCAGAAGCCATGTAGTTAAACGTCCTCATTTTACAATTTTGAGAACTGAGGCTCAGAGAGGTTGAATATATTAGTATCCTTATTATTCATTCCCAGTAATAGTCAGAACACCAGGCTCCATCAGGGCAGTAAGTTAATTAGTAAAGTGTGTGTGGGGGGACACACACTTTTCAATTTCTCCTTCTCCCCATCCCTCCCATCACCATTTAAACAATTTTTAAAACTCACAATAAATAAGCATAATCCAGCAAAGTAAATTCCCACACTGACCATGTCCAAAAACGCATGTCTCATTGTGCTTTTTGGGTCTATCATCCCTCTGTCAGCAGGTGGAAAATATGTTTCACCATCTGCCCTCTGGAATCTTGGCTGATCACCATACTGATCAGAGGTCTTAAGTCTTTCAAAGTTGGTCTCTTTTCTAGAAAACGTGGTCCTGGTTCTTCTCTCTTTACTAGGGTTTGGTTCATAAAGTCAGTTTCTTCTAAAACTGTTCATTTCATCATCTCTTCTGGACCACTAATGTTCCATTAGATTCATAATGTCGCTCAGTCATTTGCTGATTTAGTCAGCTGTTCGCTGAGTTATCAGGCTATTCCCTAATAGGGAGGCAGCTCCCAAGTAGCATTAAATTCCCTTTCACTGAAGCAAACAATTGGGTTTACTTCTTACTCTGGAAAAGCATGCTCACATGCCCTGTTCCTTAGATACAAATGAGTAAAAGTGAAGACTAGAACGTTAGTTTTAGAGGCAGTTTTTCTAAGTCCTGGATCTGTCATTTATTAGCTCCAAACGTCAGCTTTCTCATCTGTAAAATGGTAATGATAATACTTATGTCTACTCCTCCGTCTCTGACAGGGTTGCTGTGAGTGAAGTCTAGATTACTCTAGAAATATGAGAGCTTAGAAAATTAAGCAAAGATAATGAAAGATGGGCTACTCAGTGTTGGAAGGGGTGTAGAAAGATAGGCATACTTCTACTCTACTGGTGAATTGGCCTGACCATTCTGGAAAACAATTAGGAATTATATGAAGAAAATAACCCAACTTTCCACGCCCTTTGATCCCAGTGCTAGACACATACTGCCTAGGAGGTCAAAAAGAGAAAAGATGGCCTCATATACACCAAATATGTATATCAATGTATAGCAAAAGACCAGAAAGTGGATACCTGTCAACTGGGGAATGACTTAAGAAGATATAGTACGTGAATGTAATGGGATATAACTGCTGTAAAAAATGATGAGGACAAATTCCAAGAGGCATGGGAAGACTAAAAGGAACTGATTCAGAGTTAAGTAAGAAGAAACAGTCAATAAAAAGATGGCTCCCATATAAATAACTAGAACAAAAATCACAAAACAATGAAGTCTGATTATAATGATCAAGTTTGGTCCTGAAGAAGAGATGAGAAAATGTACCTCCCTCCCTTTCACAACGGTGAGAGATTGTGGATGTGAAACATTGTATGTACTCTAAGATTCAGTTGGTGTTTTGGTCAGTTCCATTGTTTTGTTTTGCTTTTCCTGGGCTTTGTTTCAAAGAATGATTCTCTACCTAGCAGGAGAGGGATATATGTTTAAATAAAGATTAAAAGTAAAATATATCAATGATTTTTTAAAAAGAAATACAAGTTATGCTTCTGGAAGGTTCATCTTCAAGTAATGGTGATTCAGTCCAATCCAACAAATACTTATTAAGTGCCTACTGTGCAAAAGGTGATGTGCCAGGTAGGCACAGATGGTCATGAGATCACAGGATTTATAGCAAATTGAACTAGAAATCATCAAGCAGCTAGATGACCCAGGGCTAGATAGACTACTGGACTTCTCAAGGCAGGAAGACTACAGTTCAAAACTTGCCTCAGGTGCCCACTAGCTGTGTGACCCTTAGCAAGACACTTAATGACTCTGTACCTCAGTTTCCTCATCTGTCAAATGAGGGAGGTAGACTTGATGGTCTCCAAGATCCCTTTCGGTTCTAAATCTATGCTTCAATAATTTCACAGCTTCTAAAGTGACTTGCCAGCTCTAGGTCTATGATCCTATGTGTGACGTTAGGTAAGTAATCTCACCTCCATGGGTCTCACTTCCTTATTATAAAAAGATATTTTTGGACTAGGGGTCCCTTTCATCTCTAAATGTGAGAGACAGCCAGGTGACATCATGGATAACGTGCTGAACTTGGACTCAAGAAACCCTGCATTCAACCCTGCCTCAGACACTTGCCAACTGTGTCATCGGGGGCAAATCATTCCCCACCCCCCCACCGCCCCAGGCCTCATTTCTTCCTCTGTAAAATGACAAGGTTAGACTCCCAGAGCAGGCTTCTCTGCCCTCCTGTGCAAAATCCATGGAGACAACATGATACAATATAAAGAGTACTGGCTTATGAGTCAGAGGACCCAAGTTCAAAGCCTGCCTCTGCCCATAATGCTTTGGGCATTTCCCCTCTCAAGTCCTCAGTTTCCTCTTCTGCAAAAAGAGAGGGTTGGATCTAGGTAACCTCTCAGGTTCTTTCCCTTTCTCTTGAGCTCTTTATCTCCAGCTTTCAAACCTCCAGGACAGCCAGCCCTAGATCTTTCCTAGCCACAATTTCCTTTCCATTAATCCCGTCCACGCCAGCTCTCTCCAACAACCTCCCAGTCGGCATCCTGAGTCACCATACCTCCTTTAGAATCTCACGAACACCCAAGAGATGGATCCCCGACCCCATTGTCTTTTCAGGACATACACCAGCATTTTCAAAGATCGTTTTACATTGCAATCACTCCAATCTCTGCAAGGCTGATCCTCTCAATCCCCCCGGGATTTGGGGGTAGGGGTGGTCAGGAGGGGGATGGGTGACAAAACAGGAAGGATTTGCTAGGATACTACCAATCAGCAACAGCTAGACTGACCAAAGTGAGCTGCCTAGCCTACAAAGAATGCGCAGCTGTGTCTGAGGACAGTGAAAGAAGCATCTCCTCCTTCAAGAATGGTCTTTGACACCAAGTTTGCTCGCTCTGCCCCTCCCCCACTTCTCGCTCTCTCCTGTCTGTCCCTTTCTCTCCCACTTTCTCCCCTTTCTCTTTACTCTCATTTGTCCTCTCTTACCCCCATTCTGCTCTCTGTTTCTGTCCCTGTCTCTCTATCTCTCCCTGCCTCCCTTTCCTCTCTTCCCCTTTCTCCTTTTCTCTCTCCTCCCCCTTCCCATCTTTCTGTATCTCTCCCTTTCTTTCTCCTCTCTCTCCTCTCACTCTCTTTCTTTCTTCCTATCTCTCTCTGTCTCTGTCTCTCTTCCTTTTTCTCTCTCTCCTCTGTCTCACTCTTTTTCTGTCTCTCACCCCTCTCTCATTTCTCTCTCTCTATCTCTTTCTTTCTCTCCCATCTCTTTCTCTGTCTCTCTCTGTTTCTGTGTTTCTGGTGTTTCTGTCTCTCTTCCTCTCTTTTTCTCTTTCTCCTCCATCTCTCTCCCATCTCTCTCTGTCTCTGTCTCTCTCCCCATCTCTCTGCCATCTCTCTGTCGCTTTTTTCTCCGCCTCTGTCTCTCCTCTCCCATCTCTTTTCTGTCTGTCTTTTTCTCTATCTCTCTTTTTTATCTCTCCTGTCTCTCTCACTCTTTCTCTCCTTCCATCTCTCTCCTCTCTGTCTCCCATCTCTCTGTCTCTGTGTGTCTTTCTGACTCTGTCACACACACACACAAACACACACTGATTTCCATTCACTTTGCCTACTTTTCTTGATATCACACAAAGTATTCTTTAAATCCACTCATTTATTCACTGATCCAGTACGTACTAGCCCCTTCCAGTTTTCTCAACTCTAGCAAGACACATAGGGAACAAGGAATGCAGTCTCCCTAGGTAGCTAGGGTGAGCACAGAGAATGTGAAATAACATTATTCACTTCAGCAAATGGTTATGGAGTACATGCTACACATGAGGTGAAGGGAGTCAGGAAACCTTGGATGGAACAGCTCAGACTTAAGGATTTATGCTTGGGACAGCACCTACTTTGCAGGGTTGCTGTGTGAGTCATATAATCATAGTCTTTTCTATTTAGAACTGGAAAGGCCCTCAGAAGCTATCTATTCCAAGCCTTTCATTTTGCATATGGGGAAACTGAGGCCAAGAGAAGGACAGGGACTTGGATCATGGTATCCCAGATCTCAGAGCATCAGAGGCCACACAGTCCACACCCTACCTCTAATATTACAGAAAATGGCCTACAATCGTAGCTCTAAAGTTGGATGGGACCCCAAGAGGTCATTCATTTAGTACAACTTCCTCAATTACAAATGAGAAAGCTGGGGACCAGAGGAAGAAATCTGGGGGCCAGAGGACTTGCCCAAGGTCACATGGGTATCAAGTAGAAGAGGCAGGATTCCAATCTCAATCCTCTAGCTCCTTGCAGGAAATTTCCCTTAGACAACACAAATGCCAACAGCCACATCATCTGTGATAACAAAGAACTGAAAACTAAATGTATGCCCGAATCTTAGCCAACAGCTGAACAAACTAGGGCATAGGAACATGACAAAATATTACTGCCCCATAAAGAATAAGGATTGTGAAGCTTTCAGAGAAATGGGAGGCTTGTGTGAAGCAGAACGTTTGGCAAACTTTAAAACATTATACATTAGCCACCATTATTAGTATCATTACCAAAAAGGTTTAGGTTTCTTTTTTTCTGCAGGAGTCAAGAGGGAGATAATCTAGATAGACAGCATGGGAATGAGAAGCCAGACTTCCCATGAGCCTAGCTTTCCTCAAGTTATTCAACCAAGTGCTACGTCCTAAGCACTGATGTCAACAATGGAATGCCACCTGAAATTCATGGTTTTTTTTTAATATATATATAAGATCTAAATCAGTCCCTCTGCAACTTCTACTCATGGCTTCCATCTCCACCTCCTGCGGTCAAGCAGGACAAGGTGAATCTTTTGTCCACAGGAGAACCCTTTCCAAACAACTATGACCCACAAGGTAGCCACATGAGGTTTTCTGGCTGTTATATCAGACTCTGGGCTCATATGAAACCTCAGGCTCATTAATCGAGATAACTGACATTTAAATAGCACCTACTATGTGCCAGGCACTGTGCTAAGTCTTTTATAATTATTATCTAATCTGATTCTCACAACAACCCTGGGAGGTCAGTGCTACTATTATTCCCATTTTACAGAAGAGGAAATGAAAACAAAAAGAGATTAAGTGACTTGCCCACAGTCCCACAGTTTGTGTTTGAGGCTAGATTTGAACTCAGCTCTTCTTTGTTCCAGACCTAGTACTCTGTTAACTACACCTCTAGATCATTTTTAGACAACCTGCCATCTAGTCATACTTCCACTGTTTTGTACTTACATAAAGTTAATCATTGTTCATTCAGGGATTTGTGACCTCCTCTAATGTGAGGAGAATTCTTGTTTGCCTTAAATCTAAGTAGAAGACAAAACGTTTTTTTAAACATCCGACAGCAATAACACAATAACATAAAGACAGAATATCTGAATTAAATTTAGAAGGTGATTTAAAATCACATAATCTCAACACTGAAAGAGTCCTCAGACTTCATTTAGTCCAGCTCCTAGATAAATCAGGAATAATACCCCTCCACAACAACCCTGGATAAACAACATTTACTCATTTTTTAAAAAATCTATGTAACACATGAGAATATATATTTTGAAGGCTGAATATTTTTAATTATTTAAAACAGGAATCTTAAAGTTATTCCTAGAAGGCCAAGAGGATGTGGAAAGTAAACACTGTAAAATCTTAAGTAATATGTTTTCATTCATTCAACAAATATTCATTAATATGCAAAGCACAATTAGCTCTAGTTCAAGAAATCACAAAAACAGCAGAATCCCACAGTTAGAAGAGACTTCAGAGGTCATCTAATCCAACCGATACCTGAACAGGAATCCTTTCATTAAAAAAAGAACAACTTTCTTAAATTCTTACAAGTAGAATCATAAGCTATAGGGATGAAAGGGCCTTTGAAGATCATCTGAACCCTGGAGAGAGAAAGTGCCTTTTCTGTGGTCACATAGACAATAAATAACAGAGCTAGAAATTCAACATAAATCTTCTGCCTCAAAATCCACAGTGACCTGGAATCAGGAAGGCTTGAGTTCAAATCCAGTCTAAGATACTTCCTAATATTGGGACCTTGGGCAAGTCACTTAACCTCTGTCTCAGTTTCCTCATCTGTAAAGTAGAAACAACAAAATTTGTGAGGATCAAATGAAACAATAAAGTAAAGCACTTCGTAAACCTTAAAGCATATACAGGCATTACTGTTGCTGATATTTGTTCAGTCGTTTCAGTCACGGATGGTTTGTGAGCCGTGCTTAATCTGTAATCTGCATATGCTCATTAGAACTGTTCACGCACCTGCTATAATTGACTTGTTTATATATTTACAAGTAATGAGTTTCTGGTTATTATTTTAACTAACTTCTAATGTCCCCATTTGGGGTTTTATTGGCAAAGATACAAGAGTAGTTTCCCATTTCCTTCTCCAAATCAATTTATAGATAGAGAAACTGAGGCCAGCAGGGTTAAGTGACTTGCCCAGGGTCACACAGCCAGTACATGCCTGAGGTCAGATTTGAACTCATCTTCTTGACTCTAGATCCAGTGTTCTATTCACTGTGATACCTAGTTGTCCATATATACAATACTTGCTGTTACTATAACTGGTGATTGTGAACTCCTTGAGGGTAAAGACTGCCATTTTGCCTCCTTTTGCATCCTCAGTGCTTAGTCTAATGCCTGACACATAGTAGGCACTTATTAAATGTTGATTGATTATTATCTCCATTATCCCAAATTTGTGACTTCCTGTTTAGAGATTTCTTCTAATTCTAATTTGAAAACTAGCTAAGCATGAATCAGGAGTATGATGTAGCAGCCAAAAAAGCTACTGTTATCTTGGGCTGCCTTCAGAAAAGCATGGCTTCTAGGAGGGAAGTGATCATCCCACTGTACTCTGTCATCAGTGGATTTCATCTGGAGTTTTGTGTCAAATTCTGGGCACCCCAGAGTTCAAGAAGGCATTGATAAGGTAGAGGCTGACCAGGATGGTAAAGTCCTGGGGTTGAAGTCATGTGAGGACCTGGGGATTCTTAGCCTAGTATTAGAAGGGTTGTGTCATGTGGAAGAGGGATTAGCCTTAGTCGATTTGGTCAGAGAAGGGAGAATTAGGGCCAGCGGGTAGATGTTGCTGAGGCAAACAGTGAGAACTGGCCCAAACTGGGATGGGCAGCGTCAGAAGGTGGTGAATTCCCCCACCTTGGAGGTCTTCAAGCACAAGTCACATAACCACTTGTTTGTTACGTCCTACTAGGGATTCCTTCCAAGCATGGGTTAGACTAGATGGTCACTGAGGTCCCTTCTAAGGCAAATTCTGTGCTCTTGGGATTAACATGTATCTACTGGTTTGCCATTCATTCTGATATCTTTTCAAATATCCACAATACAAGGAATCCCATCATTGAAACGCACGTTCCACCAGAAGGGAAGGTGCTAGCCTGGGTGCCATTAGAATGTCACTGAAATAAAAAGTCCCTTCTGGCAGTTGGCAGAGAGGAATTGAACACTGCTGGGAGCTAGGGATTTTCAATCATGGATGGTTTGTGAGCCATGCTTAATCTGCTATCTGCACATGCTTATTAGAAGTATTCACGCACTTGCTATAATCAAGTTGTTTATATATTTACAAGTAAAGACTTTCTGGTTATTATTTTAATTAAGCAACCCTTCATTCAGTATGATTCAGTCAACTAATGTAATTCCTTCTGATGGGGCAAACTAGCATTTACCACAGTCAAGGAAAAAATCTGGTTGTTTGGTTGCCACGAGCTCCTCTATCAACTGAATGACCTATGGAGATTCAACTGGGGGGAGAGGAGAAGGTCACAGGAGCTCAGAGTCTCAAGGGATTTAATCCCAGAGGCCAGCTGGGCCAACCTAGACCTGAACAAACTTCTCCTCTACAAGAGATAGCAAGCTCCAGGGATCATTTAACTTTGACTTAAAGCCTTCCAGGGAAAGCAGAACAAGGTGGCCTACTATACCACTCCAGCTCAAAAAAGTTCCAATGGCTCCCTATCACTTCTCCAGAAAAAATACAAACATCTCTGGTTGGCATTTAAAGCCATTTGTAATTAGAATTCCACCTAGCTATCCAAGTTTGTTTTATACATAACTCCACCCCATGCCCATTATGCTCTGTCCAGTCAAAGGGGCTTATTTGTTGTTCCTGGTATACCATATGTCATCTCCCATTTCCAAGCCTCTTCCCAAGCTGGTGTCTTGCCCAGGTGCCCTTTCACCACCCCTTACCCCAAACATATTCCCTTTTTACCTCCATCCCTCAGAATCCTTAGCTTTCTTCAAAGCTCACCTCAAGTCCCCGAAGATATCACAGCAAAACAGAAAGGAGGCTAGACCCAGAGTCCCAGGCGCCAGTATCAAATCCTTCCCATGCTTTTTAATCTGTAGACGGCGACTGTGGAGGAGTCACTTAAATTCTCTAGATCTCAGCTTCCACATCTGTAAAACTGAGGGGAGAGGTGATCACCTCTGAGTTTCCTTTCAGTTTTAAAATTATGATCCTATGATCCTAGACAAAGCCTTTCCTGATTTCTCGAGTTGCTAGTGATTCCTACTGTATTACTTTGTACATAGTTGGCATGGATTTTTATCAATTAATGGAGCCACAAGCACTTATTAAGCACCTACTATGTACTAGGCACTGGGGCTATAATTACAAAGACTCCTGATTACAAATTACAAATAATTACAGTTACAAATAATATATATTTACAAATACAAATAACTAATAAAAATACTAATTACAATTACAAATAATTCTTCATTGCAAAAAGGTACTTGCATTCAAATGAGGAAAAGTATAAGGACATAGCAATAGATATACAGTACAAATAGAAAGTTCATACACACACACATGAAGTAGCTATAAGTAAGGCAGTTTGAGAGGGAAGGGACTGGTACTTGGGGGTAATAAGGAAAGGCTTTGCATAGAAGATAGTGCCTGAGTTGAATATTAAGGAAGACAAGTGATGGTGAGGAAGGAATGCAGTCCAGGCAAGAAAGACAGCCAGTGCAGAGGCTCAGAGATGAAAATCATAACATCATGTAAGAGGAGCAGAGATAAGGCCAGTTTGGCTGGATTTCAAAGTACAGTGTATGTATAAGTCAAAGGAGGGGGTATGGGGGGGGTTGTGGAATGATAGGTTGTGACCAAGATGGGTAGGGCTTTAAAAGCTAAACAGTGGAGTTTACCTTTTATCTTAGAAGCAATAGGGAATTGGTTGAATAGGGGAGTCACATGGTCAGAACTTCCACTTAAGGAAAATCACCTTGGCAACAGTGTGGAGGATAGACTGAAGTGGGGAGAGACTTGAGGCAGGGAGGCCAATTAGGAATCAAGAGGTGATTAGGGCCTGAACTCAGTGAGAGGAGAGAAGGACGCTGGGACAGTCGAAATGGCAAGTGATTGGATCTGTGAGCTGAGAAAGAGTGAGGAGTTCAGAATAATGCTGATATTACAAACCTGAGACACTCAAGAATGACAGAAAGAAGGAAGTTTGGATGGGGCAGGGCTAGAGGGAAACATAATGAGCTCTCTTTTATGAGTATGAGTTTAAAATGTCTCCAGGACATCCACCTTGAAATGTCCAATTGGCTGGAACTGATCTGCAACTGAAGCTCAGGGGACAGGCCAAGGCTGGATATAGAGATCTAGGAGTTATCTGCACTGAGATGAGGGTTATATCCATGGGAGCTGCTGAGGTAACCAAGAGTCAGAGTATAGAGGGAAAAGAGAAGAAGGTCCAGGACAGAGGCTTGGAGAATGCCCACAGTTAGGATGCTGTTGATGATCATTTGAATTTAGACAGCACTTTAAGGTTTGCACAATGCTTCACATGTTATATCATTTGATCCTCACAACAAACCTGAGGAGGTAGGTGTTCATATCATCTCCATTGTACAGATGAGGAGACTGAGGCACAGAGAGGTTCAATGACTTACCCAGGGTCACACAGCTAGAAATTATCTGAGGCCAGATATGAATGAGCCAACAAAGGAGAATGTGACTCATGGTCAGACAGCTAGGAGGTAACCCAGGAGAGAATAGTGAACTGAGTTCAAATCCTGCCTCAGACATTTACTAGTTGTATGATTGGGCAAGTCACTTAAACTCTAAGAGTCTCGGTTTCCTTATCAGTAAAGTGAATATAATAACAGCTCCCAAGGTTCTTGTAAGGATTAAATGAGATACTGTATGTAAAATGCATTGTAAATTTTAAAATATTATCATTTTTATTAGCATCACAACAATCCAGAGAGCAGAGAGTATCCAGGAGGAAACGACAGTCCAGAGGGTCAAATCGAGCAGACAGGTTGAGAAGGATTAGGCCTGTGACAAGGGCATAAGATTAAGAGAGGACAGTTTCAGTTGAGGGATGATATTAAAAGACAGATTGCCAAGGACTAAGGCATGAGGGAGAGACTTCTCAGGGAGCTCCTGCATCAATGTCAGATCCAAGCCCCCCACCTGTGGCTCCTTCACTGTAGGGACTTTCTAGAGTTAGGGTTCCTTGTCTGTGACCCTTTTGCTGGATCCAGGCTGCCCATATGTGGTCTGTCTTGCCTGGGGACCTCCTCCAGTCTCTAGAGGCCTATAACCTTTCTCAAATAAAATGCCAGCTCCTAACTCCTCTCCAGACTCACCCCAAGCCTTACTTTTCCCTGTTCCTGCCTGCAGTGAATCTGGGGCTCTCAGGACTCACCTTTTCCACTTGCTAAAATGCTTGGACCTTGGAACAGGGCCTTGAACCATCTATGAATCTGCCTCCCTCAACAGATACAATCACTGATACTCTGCCTGCACTCATTCCTCAATACTGACTCTCCCTCATACTCTCTCCATTCCAGTAGTTCTAAATTCCCATTCCTCATCACCCACAGCCTACTTCTTTTATTTCCCTGAGCCCTAGCCCTGCTCCCCATTATCCCACTCCAAATTCCACCAAAATCTATTCCCACTGTGCTCTCTGGAATGCCCGCTCCATAGGTAACAAACTTGTTCCATCCTTTGCCTGTGTCATTCCACATTCTCCATATTCTAGTTCTCATGGAGACCTGCCTCCCTCCTAATGACACAACATCCCTGGCCACCCTTTCCAGCACTAGCTGTACTTTTACTCATTCCCACACTACCCCTCCCTTCCCAACTCACTAGTCGTGGTGTGAGGGTCAGAAGACTCCTTGTTTCCCATTACCACTTCCAGATTCTCCCTTGAAAGTCAATCACCTTAAAAAAAGAAAGTCAATCAGATCTCCTCCTCTGAGGTTCATTCAATCCAAATTTATTACCTGTAGCTGTAATCTCCTAATACCCAAGATATTTTGCTTCCTTCCATGATGAGTTCAGTGCCTGGCTCATAGTCTTTCTCTCCCACCCAACTCCTGCCTTCATACTGGGGGAATTCAACATACATATGAATACCCCCTCAAACACCCTAACTTCTCCATTCCTCAATCTATTCATCTCTCATGACCTATTCCCCCACCTCACCTCAGCCTATACACAGAGCTGGATGGCCAAACCTAAATCTTGCCATCGGTCATGTATTGTAGTTACCTGCTCTTGAATTCGGAAATTCCTTTATCTGATCCTAATCTCTTATCATTCCATCTTTTCCACGGATTTATAACCCCCTCACTGTTCTTTGTCCTTACTGTGACCTCCCACTCTTCCACCTCTCAGCTCTTTCCCAGGTCTGCACTTTCCTCCCTTCCCCATCTCAATCCTTTGGTGAATCAGTTCAATCCTAAACTATTCTCTACCCTTGCCTCCTTGTCCTATTGCCACCAGTCATGCCTGGTCAAACTCCACCTTGGATCACTGCCACTGTCTGCGATGCTCAACATAGTTGGAGAAAATCACAAAACTGTGCTTTCTAGTTCTATTACAAATTTATGTTACATAAATGTCAACTGCGTCTTTACTGTGGCAAGGCAATCCTGTTATGATTTCCTATTCAAATCACTATCTAATTCACCATAATGGCTGTGCCAAAACTTTTCATCCCTTCTCAAGCCTCCCATGACACTTACCTCTCCCCCTTCAGCTGACGAGCTAGCTTCATACTTCAATGATAAAGTGACAGAGTCCATTTGCTGAGAGCACCATCTTCTCTCTTCCTCATCTCATCTTAGTCGGATGACTTCAATGGTGTCTCACATGAAGAGGTGACCCTTCTCTTTGCCAACACATGTACCCTTGACCCCATTCCATTCCATATTTTCCACTCTTTTACTCATCTTCAATCTCTTCTTATCCACTGATTTCTTCTGTGCTGTTTCTACAACCACTAGGAAAAGGATAAAAAATCATTTTTTCCTTGCAGTGTTATGAAAAATACAATTTCTGTCTTTGAGAAGATTGAAAGTTTTGGGGAAGGTGTCACCTAATCTCCATAACTTTCAATAATATCAACATTTTCCCATTCTCCCCATCAAAGTCATCATTGACTCTTCCCTCTCTCTCCATTTCTCTGGCCCTGCTACTTATTACC